>CM032453.1:69078144-69160735 GCA_019049505.1 Pachyrhynchus sulphureomaculatus | reverse complement strand
CTGTCCCTGTCATCATGATATCGCTAGATGTCCTGGCCTGAACATTGCAGGCATAGCAAGGAGAGCTTCTCAAAAGTTGGGAATATTATTTCGAACTAGAAAGTTTTACACTCCACAACAACTGTTAATTCTTTACAAAGCTCAAA
The DNA here is from genome assembly GCA_019049505.1 of Pachyrhynchus sulphureomaculatus. Lineage (NCBI taxonomy): Eukaryota > Metazoa > Arthropoda > Insecta > Coleoptera > Curculionidae > Pachyrhynchus > Pachyrhynchus sulphureomaculatus. The sequence goes on along the minus strand of CM032453.1, from coordinate 69,160,589 downwards.
TTCGACCAACGATAGAATATTGCTCCCATGTTTAGGGCTCCGCTCCCAAACATATACTGCATTTGTTGGATTATATTCAGAGAAGAGCTGTTCGTCTGATTGGAGACAGGAACTGACCGGCGGCCTTGATTCGCTAGAACATTGAAGAACGGTTGAGGACTTGAGCCTGTTCTACGAGTATTTTCGTGGAAAGTGTTCGAAGGATGTAGCCCGCTTAATTCCTCCCAGAGGGGTGCATGTTAGAAATACACGTCGCGCTAATACTTTACATCCCTATGAAGTCAGCTTGTTACTTCTCGTACATCGTACGTCTTTTATATGAAGAACATCATCCCTTTGGAATAATTTGCCCAGGACTGTGTTTCCCGCCGAGTACAATTTACAGCGATTCAAGAACAACGTCAATCGCTTTCTTCGCACACATGTCGCTCCTGTAGCGCTTTAGGGACTTCCCTGCAGCACATGTGTCAGACCAATAAAAAAAATAGCTAAATAAATTTACAATCTAAAAAGCTGATGTTTTTTTTAAATTGTATCTTAAATGAATAAAATAGAAAAACCTTTTTCATTTACCTGTATAAAGTATCTTCTGCGTTTTTCATATTTATAAAATACTTGTGGGTTTCCGAATCTTGGACAACAGTATAATTTATCCTAGATTGCCTAGCTAGTTGCTCTAAAGATTGTACTGGAGCCTGAAAATAAGGAAAGAATATATAAAAATAGAATTTCTTAAGTACCTTAGTAAATGAAAAAAAGACTATAATATTTCTTACTTGCATACGTTCAACAGTTAAAAATGCTGCTAAGTTTGCTGTGAATGTAGCTAACATTAGAACTACAAACAACCAATATGCAGCAACTAGTGTTCTTCCAGATAATGCTTTAGGGCTTCTCCTCCACCTTGAGGGTAAAAGAGGTTAATGCAAACCAGAAACTTTCTTTGAGGGTAAATTCTCTAAATATGAAAAGTATTGATATTAGTTATTTTATTGTCAAAAACATAAATCCTATTATTGACCTGTCAAGTTTAATCCGCCTCTAATATGGAACATTAAATTTATTATGATATATGTACTTCATATGTTTTTGGAGGAGAGGAATCTGAAAATTATGTTTTTTTTTTTTTTTTTTTTTTTTTTTTCCATTATGTCCAATGACATTGTTGGACATAATGGAAAAATAACATACGTTGTAATATATTCACATATCTTGTTCATAGATACACTTTTTTATTTATGGCATCGTTATAAACTACCTATCTTTTAAAATATGGTTCTGATGTTTGGAATAAGTTATTCTTTAGTGTGAGAAACTCAAATCCAGTATTTATTTTAGGACTGCGTGTTTGCTAAGCAAGTACTGAGTCAGTCAATAAGTTTTGCAAGCGACACCTATGGAGCATCACTTGAACCAAATATTGAACACCATTTTGAAGCTTCACCTAAATTTCAAGTCGATCTGTTAAGTCATTTATTGTTTTATCAGCTGGTTAAATTCGACCTGTGAGAATTTTGTAAAAATTTTACTTCAAGATCAGTTATTAAATTGTCAAATAAATCGCAATGAAGTTTGAAAATTACGAAAAAATGGGATATGATAGTGTCTTTCATACAAACCGGAGAAAATTCGAAGGGGCAAGTAATTTGTACCACGAACGGTACCCAGAGATGCGTAAACCCTTCAAGGATATATTCGCTCGATTGCGACATAACCTAGTTAATAGTGGCCAGTTTAAAAAGAAACGACCAAAAACTATGCATCAAACAGGGATAAGAAATTAGAAGAAATAATAGTTTTAGGAACTATCGGAAATAATCCCAACACTTCAACCCGACAGTTAAAAGAATCCACTGGACTACCAAGAACTAATGTAAGTCGTACTTTGAAGAAGCACAAATTCAGGCCATATAGGACAAGAAAAGTTTATCACCTTAGAGACGGAGATTTTCAACGGTGTATGGATTTTTGCCAATGATTTCTAGAGAATTGTAACCATGTTCCCAATTTTTCATTAAATTGCAATTGGACAGAAGAAGCTTATGTAAACAATGCAGGTATTTTTAACTGTTACAATTTCTTATACGTGGGCACAAGAAAATCCTCATTTAGTTGTGGAACAAAGAAATCAAGGCAGATTTGGATTAAATGTGTGGGCAGGAATTTTCAGAGGCAGGGTTATAGGTCCATTTATTTTCGAAGGAACACTCACCTCTCAGAGATATTTAGAAATTTTAAGGCAGCAAATAGAACCTCTTGTTGATGAACTGCCGTTAATCGACCTTAGAAATATATTTTTTTAACACGACGGGGCACCACCTCATAACGCTGCAGTTATCAGTAATTTTTTATCGGCCAATTTCGACAATAACTGGATAGCCAACCAAGGTCCGAACCACTGACCGGCAAGGTCACCGGATTTAACACCCATGAACTTCTATCTCTGGGGAAGATTGAAAGACCTAATTTTTAAATTGCCGACAAACACCAGGCAAGAGTTACAAGTCGCAGTGATACAAAGTTTTGCAGCTCTCACTCCTCTTGAACTAATCAACTCGGTAAGAAGTGTCCAGAAAAGGTGCAGCCTATGTGTAAATGAAACTGGTCGACATTTCGAACATCTCTTATAGAAAATTGTTTTGTTTTAGTTTGCTCTGCTCGGAATAAATTGTTTTATTGTTGTTTGGTTTTATTTTCTACATAGTTTAAAGTACTATAGCATTTAGTAAATTTCATTGTAAATATGACTCTTAGAATTAGTTCTGGGATTTTTTTTTATGATTTGCTATCGGTAAACAATTGGTATTGCCGCTCCGTGCAAAGCCTACTTCACAAAATGTGCATTTAAAACTCGCGTAAAAAACAGAAAACCTTTATATTTTGAAGTAGATTTAAAAAAAAATATAAAGTGTGCTATATTTTTAGAATGGTAATTTAAAGCTCTATTCGGATAAGGAAAAATATACAGGGTATCCTATTTAAAAAAATATTTTTGCGTTAATAACTATTAAAATATTAGTTTTAAAAAAATGTAACCTACGCTGTTGAAATCCACGTGAAAAAGTGCTTCAGGATGTTTTTACAGAAATCAAAAATTTTCAATAGGAAAAGAATTACAAACATTTTTTCCAAAATGCAGATTTTTAAAAAACACCCTGTGTATCTGAAACGATACTAGCTATCGATATGCGGTTTCCACCATTGAGTTTATCATCAAAATTGAGCCTCAGACGCCCACATTAGTTTCGTTCTCCTTTAGATAAAGGGGTTTTTACCTTTAAAAGTGCCCATTTTGGGCCACTCTGTACATAATGCAGTACATGATAAGAACAGTTTTTTTGAAAACTTCCTTCGAAGTGGTAAGGTTAGGGAAGGATTGAAGGTTTAAAATAGTACCCTATGTCCGACAAGTTTCCAATATTGGAGACTTTAAAATAGGCCTTTAAATTATTTTTTATTATTATTACTGTAAAAATTGGCCAAATAAAGAGTAAAATTTGATCGATTAGTTGTTTTAGAAATATAAAATTTTGTAAAAAATTATCTTGCGAGATGGAGAAATAATATAGGTATATAACAAAATGCAGCTAGAAAAAGGCGTGTTTAGTGTATCCCAGTTACAAAATATTAATCCACACATGAACTTTAACAACTACCAAAATTTGAGCATCACTTAAACAAATTAATTATTTAAAATATTCTCAAGACCCCACATTATTTATGCCACTTCAAATGGCCTGAATTCTAATGTATTGTATTATGGAGACAATTTGTAGATACAACCTACTCATAGAATCTGACATATAATTGCTTTTATATATTGTATAGTAATTAAGTGTATTAGCCACTTAAAAAGAAAGAGCCCTTTTGCTCATATCCTTATTTACCTGCAAGGATAAGGATATGCCTTCTTATTATTTCTTGCACTGTATGGTGAGTATTTATCCAAAAACCATACCATAAAACCAGTTACAACCAAAGCTGCGACGATGCTCAACCAAACTTCTAATTTTAACACTGTCATGAACTTAAATAGGGAAGTTTTTCGAACTGGTTTTCTCATAACTAAAAAAAACACATATATCTTGAGGTCATATTTTTAGTAGCATTTTTCTACGTATCTGCAACCGACCTATATATTGCAGCAAAAATGTTGCTAAGAATATAACTCCGGCGATAAATGAAAATGTACGATAATATATATAAAAGTATAACTGTTACTTCTCCAAGCAGTCGAGAAGTCAGGAGAGAGCCACTCTTCAACTCACTCATATTCGATTTCTTGCTATTGAAAATATAGTATTAAAAATATCATGTATACACAACGCAAATTTACGATTCATAGTAACCATCACCAGAGTATTTTTTTTTTACTTTAATGAATGTTTCTATACTCCATGAACTTTTTACAAAACTCGTTGGCGAATGCGAAAGTCACCAGAAATTCCACGCCGTCATTATTGTTACCTTTCAGATAGACTCTACACCTGGGTTACTGAGAACAGTATTGTTCTGATAAAAACACATGCAGTAAAATATTTTATATTATCAGAGGTACTCACAAAATTTTATGTAATTACTGATCTTTTACATACCAGCATTATTACAATTGCACCAAACCTTGCGTCATTTCACAAAATTTTATTTTATGCTAAGAAATTTAACATACGTGGTTGTTAAAATGCCAGCAGATTTTATATAAAATTCTGATAACCCAATAGTAATAAACTTTTAAAAATGCATTTTATATATATATATATATCAATCGGTTTTATAACGTCTTCCGTCTTCCGATGCCTAATTTCCACTCCTCTCGGTTTCTCCATCCCTCCTCCTCCAGATCTCTCTCCAGTACTTCCTTGTTGATTCCTGCTCTCCAGCTTTGGCGTGGTCTTCCTCGCTTTCTTTTTCCATGAGGGTTCCAATTTAAAATCTTTTTAGGCAGTCGGTCTTGTGACATTCTCTGTACATGTCCATACCATACCAACTGTTGGGTTCTGATTTCGTCCACTATATCGTGCTTTATTTCTAAAGCTCGCCTTATCGTTGTAGCGTGTGAAAAAATGTTTTGCCCCAAGCTTGAGCACAATTTTCTTGCAGCCCCCGCTTTAATTTCTGATACTGAATTGAGTGAACCCTGATTTTAAAAGAACTAAAGAAATTAAACACACACTAGCTCAGTTTTCCTTGGTAGAGAGATATGGGTAAGAGATAATTGTCTTACGTCTTTTTGGAACTAATTTCTATTTTTTTTAAAAGGCTTTAGCTGTACGAAATTTTGGGCACCATCCATTTTAAAATAGAAAGGATCTAACTTCAGCTAAAAAAAAAAATGGAAAAATGCTGAAGGGTTTTATGGGTATTACTAAAAAGAATTAGTCTAGTACAACTTATCCTGAAAAGAAAATAAATATTCAGTGAGACACTAGCTTTAATCAAAAAAAGAAAATTTATTCTTGTTTTTAAAATGAAAAGTTCTAACCTTTACAGTTTTACCTAACAAATTCTAGCCTAACTAGTAGTTGTTACATTAAAATTTCAGACTATTATAACCCCCGAAGACGAGAAATCGTGCTTTACACTTCACTTTTTAGTCTGTTTTACGTTGCAGTTAAGGCGCTACTCTCGAATAAGTCTATTGAAGGGAGTTTTTGTTGACTTACTGTTTTTTATTGCTGCTGTTATCGACTACGCCCGATTTCACACTTTTTCTTAACAAACACTTAGAAAGCTCACTACGGCTTTTATTTAAGACACTGGTGCTTTTACTTAGCGGCTCTGATGAAAATTAGCCTACTTCGGCTAGATGGAAAATAGCCTCTCGGCTAGACGGTACTGCCTGGCTGCGGCTAGATGGAAAACAGCCCGGCAGCGGCTTGATGGTACTGCCTGGTTGCGGCTAGATCGAAAACAACCACGATTTACGGTCTGCGGAGCCTTAAATAATCGTGCGACTTTTGCCAGTAATATCACGACGCTCCAATCAAAACTGCCGATCAAACATTCCACCAATCGCGGCGTAGCGAGAGGTTCGGTCAGGAACCCGCACAACTCACTATATACCGAACGTCTGGGAATCCCTGTTTAATATACCGTTCGGAACAAAAATGAAAATAAATACAATTTGAAATGGAAAAATCAGTAACATTACATGGTCTTAAAATCTAGGAAAAAATGAATGTTACATTTACCCCCTTCCAAAAAGAAATAGACTACACTAGTCTATTAAACTTAGGCTACTTATGAAAAGGTACAAAGGGTACACTATCACTTAATACTAAGGTCAGAACTTAAAACAAAATTACAAACTTCGGACCTTACTACTAGACTTAATTCAATTAAGCACTAATATTAAGTACAATGGAAACCAAATGAAAATCTTTGCAAGTACACAAGAATCTTATAACTAGACCTAACTTAATTAAGCACTAAGGTTGAGTACATCAAAAAGTAAATAAAAATCCTTGCATGAACATAGGAAATACCTTTCCAAAATAACAATCGCGGTCTTCTTATATAAAAGAATCAGCTCTGTTATTGTTACCAAAAACAAAAAAATAATTTAACTTTGTCTAGACTCTTGTCTAAATCAAAAAAAATGAACTGAAATAAAATATGAACACCCCCCCTTAAAATATTTTAAGGATTGTCTGAAAATTTTCTATATCAGCAAAAGAAATTTAGAAAAATTCTTAAATAAAGAAAAAATAAAAAAATGATTCTAGTGCAAACACTTACACTAAAAAGAAAAAGTCTTGTCAGACCATTTAGCACAAGGCCAAAAAAAATATCTGGATAAATATCCAGGCAAACGCTCGGGGAAAATCGCTATCCATGCTCTAGCTCATCACTAAGAGAACATTCTAAATCTAGTATCACTACTAGTCGCACTCAGAGAATAATCGCACTCTATAACGCAATGTCGACGTCCTAAGACATCTAGACATGCTAAACTCGCTAGGGAAAACGCTACATCGCGCAATGTCGACGTCCTGAGACATCCAGACATGCAAAAATCGCCAGAAAAAACCTCGGCTCCTCGCCAAGAAAACACTCTGGTATATCGCCAGAAAAAAGCTCGGCTCCTCGCCAAGAAAACACTCGGTAAATAGTCCTCGACTACACAAAGCCTGCGTTCTAAAAGAACAATCTCGCCATTAACATAGTGAGCAGCTATAAAAGCTAACAATATCACTATAGGCACAGTGAATAGCTATAAAAGCTAAAATTCACCCTAAACACAGTGAATAGCTATAAAAGCTAAAATTCACCAAACTGAATGATCCTGCTTCAAAAAGCAATGTTCACTAAGAACAGAATGATTAGTCTGCGCACAACTAACATTCAAGGAAACATTCCTAACATAACTATATGAGACAACAAGTCTCGAAATAGGACCTCCCTAAAGTCATAATTCTATATATGGGAGTCCATAAGCAAAACGACTCAAAATCTCGCATTTTGAGCACATGCCCTCAGGCAACCAACATACACCGAAATATATACAGAAATATGTACAGAAATATATACAGGAGTTCAAATCCCAAACTCTTGGTTATGATAACTCCATACTGAGCTTGGTGAAAGCTCTTAGCAAAAGCTAATCAAATCTTCGGCACATCGCACCAAAGTGACAAATCTGCCTAGAAACATGAGCCAGAAGAAACGCCCTCCGTCATTCTTCAGGGTGGCTACACTGAGATATAAAACTTAACCAGCATTGCGCTTCTCCAAGTTGCATGAAGAACCCTCGTGTACTGGTCTCGCCCTAGAACAACAACGAAAAAGATTCAATCCATCCCACATAACAGGAGACAAACACCTCACCACGATATACTGAATGGTGGAGACAATAAAATACGGAAATGGTGACCCTGGAGTCCACCAACAAAAGGGAGTAGATTATAGCATCCACTAAACTAAAACGGTGTCTACCACACCACCATAAGTCAAAAAAAAATTTAATCGATAGGGTGTTCCGAAACACACTACTGCCAACAGCCTGTCACCACTAATAGGCTAATTGGAGCTGAGGTCGACTACAGTAGTTAGGCTCTCCTTTGGTTCAAATAGAAATAACCATTGGGTAACAAAACCCCTAAAGGTCCCCAAAGGTCAAACGTTCACCCCCCATAGACTACCCTTCCAATCAGTCTGTTCCTCAGGAAGACTAACTTCCTGCCAAACGTCGTAACGGCATCTGTTAGCACCGGTGCATCACAGCCTGTAAAAACAGATAACTCATGGGATACAACCTAAAAGGTCTACAAGGTTGACTTAACCAAGCTTCTAACGAAATTTTAAAAAAACGAAAATGAGCTTAAAAAGCTACTTGAAGTAAAAATTTCTCCATTTTTTCGGTGGCAACGCAACAAAACTTTTGAAGACGACAAGAGCTTTTCCAGCTTAATCAGAAACAAGAAGAAAACATCGTTGACAGCTAAAATATTCGATCATGGTGTTAATCGTCTCCCTAGACAATAGCCTCTAGAAGAAACTGCTACAGGTATCAGGCATAACCGTTTTCTGTCAGCCCAAACTTCTAGATTATCTGGTGAAAATCTAAAAATTCGGTTAGGAATCTTCCTTCACTGCGCTTAGCCTCTCTTGACAAGGTTCTCATCTCGGTATCAGATTTTGATCATTTCTTTGTGAAACGACTGTCTTACTCTGCTCTCATCTCTCGTAAATGATCATCCTTTAGTTCTCCTGCAGAACTTCAATTCTCTATCAATCTGATAGTAAACCGAAAAAAAACTCAACAGACGCCTATGAGTCTATGCAAAAAAATTTTTAAAAAAATTAGTGACTCAAAGGTAACGTTTAAACGGCTCTGAAAAAAAAATAGAATATACCCTCAGTTTATCAATTCAGAAGAAGATCTAAATCAAAATAATCCAAGTCTTAGACTTACTGGATAAACCAAATCAATTTACTCTTAATTGCACCCAACATATACCACTAAGGTAATAGAAAATACACCCACTCGGGTAACAAACTTTGAAATTGCTCTTAAAAATTTTGACTCTACATCACACTACACGAGCTACATCTTGCGCTTGTCCTAACTCAAGATCACCTTGGATTGCCTCTAATCAAAATTTCGCTTCCAAGTGTCAAGAACTGGATATTATTTGGGGTCATAAGCAAATCAAATCCCGCGACCACCGACATACCAGTCTTATGATATATCCTGAGTGTGACTCTTTCGCAAGCTCGCAACAGCTGAGTCGATGCTAAACACTAACACAATCAACCTAAGTTTGGATATGATCAGTACCCAAAACCTTAGCAAAAACTATAAAAGTAAGCTATCCTCAGCTCAACTTTTATAACAGTCAAAAAAAACGAGGTCGTCACCTCTACAGAGCAACATCAAAAAAAATAAATTAAAGCAATTAAGATAATGTAAATATAAATTATTCTTCTTCTGACAAACTTTCATTAGGGTTAGGTCCGTTGAATGGTTTTAAGTCTTTAATATGCCATCGTCCTATTTTAGTCCCATTCAAATTAACTAAACCATAAACTAAGTCTGAAATCTTTTCTCTTATCACGCAATGCACATACTTAGGTACCAACTTAGATGTGAATTTATCTGCTGCACTGGAAAGAATTTTATTTTTTCGCCAAACGTGATCACCTATATTAAAAGCAAAATCCCTTTTCCTAAGATTGTAAGACTTACTGTTCCGTTCATAAGCCTTATGTATCCTACTACGCACGTCGGTGAAAATATCTTTTAAACCCTTTAAATTTTCGGCGTACGCACCCCTGTTACCCGGAATTATTTCGCTGTCAACATTGACATCCAAATCTAAATTTTTATAATACGATCCAGCAGATAGAGGTATCTGTCTGCCGTAAACTAAGAAAGACGGTGTAAACCCGGTTACTTCGTGTTTGAATCTTTGAAATTCCTTTATCCCGAATTATCACGTGAATCAACGAATATTATTTTGAACGAAATTATATTGTAGAGGGCACACGGGATTGAAACGTATGTTAAAACTATATGTCTCACTTAAGCTCTTAAGACACTCAGAAGTAAACTGAGTACCGTTATCGCATATCGAAAGCGATGAAACTCCGTGGATTAGAAAAATATCGTTTTCTAAAATTCTCTCTATATATCCAGCTTTAGAGCTTTTCAAAGGAAATAGCATGGTATACTTTGTAAACCAGCAAGAAACCACGAGAAGCCATTTATTTCCCTTTTTTGAACGTGGGAATGGGCCTACTAGATCAGCTGCTATGACTTGAAAAGGGTAATTAACCGTTTTCCTCTTTTCCCATCAGTCCCATAGGTAGTGTATTTGGAGATTTCTGCGCTCCACATACTTCACAAGTCCTCACAAACTTTAAGATATCAACACGCATTTTTGGCCAATAATACTGTTCCTGGACCCTGTGAAGAGTTTTATAAAAACCAAAATGACCAGAAGTAGGAGGAGTGTGACACATGTCTATAACTTCCTCTCTCTGTGGTTTAGGAACTAGTATTTTTCCACTCGGGTACATTAACTCTTAAAGGCAACTGGTTTGGGATAAACTTGTACACGAAATCATTTTCCACTTTCCACTGCGGAAAATTTTTCAGGAAATTCTTTGATTTGCTGCCGTAAATTGTCGTACCATGGATCTATGCGATCTATGTCAACTATATCAATTCTTACGCCAATCTGTGCATTAAGACTGTTTTCGTCCGCTGTATGATCTGGGATTCTTGACAAAGCGTCAGGAATAACATTGTGGACTCCTTTTCTATGAATTAAAGTAAATGTGTGTTGTCTCAGCCTAATCGCCCAACGCGCTAGTTTGCCACTAGGGTTTTTAATAGAATTAAGCCACAATAAACTATAATGATCTGTTATGACCGTGAAAGGAACACCTTCGATGTAAGGTCGAAACTTTTCGATGTTAAAGAGTACGGCTAAACATTCTTTTTCAACAACCGAATAGTTACGTTCAGCCTTTGATAAAGTTCTACTGGCATACGCTATCACTCTTTCCTCACCATTGATTTTCTGTGTTAGGACGCCCCCTAAACCGGTATTAGAAGCATCACTAGAAATATAAAACTGTTGGGAAAAGTCTGGTTGGGATAAAATGGGAGCTGAAACCAATAGCTCTTTTAATCTTTATAAAAGATTCTTCGGCTGCCTTTGTCCAATCTATCGATTGTCCTTTTTTCGTCCTTTCAAAAGGTCATTAATAGGCGACAACAGGGTAGAAAAATTCTCAATGAAACGTCTGTACCATGAACACATTCCTACGAAGCGCTTAACTTCCGTAGTATTAGTAGGTCTCGCATAGTTAACCATGCTTGCTACTTTATCCGGATCGGTACGCAAGGAATTTGAGCCTACAATATAGCCTAAAAACTTTAGAGAAGTTTTGAAAAAATCACATTTGCTCAAATTTATCGTCAGTCCGGCCTCTTTCAATTTATCTTTTACTTCTTTAAGTAAGCGAATATGCGATTCGAAGTCTTCCGATGTTACTAAAATATCATCGAGATAGGTAAAAATATGTGGCTCATATTTCGGACCAAATATAGCGTCTACTAACCGTTGCTGAGTTTGAGCAGCGTTCTTTAGACCAAACGGCATAGTGACGAACTGAAATAGACCTCGGCCTACTACTGCAAAAGCGGTCTTTTCCTTAGAGGATTTGTCTAAAGGAATTTGCCAGAAAGCCTTTCTAAGGTCTATCGAGGATACATACTTAGCATTCCTGAGTGATGTCAAAATTCTGTCGATGTTCGGTAATGGATAGTTATCAAATTTGCTGACCTCGTTGAGCTTTCTTCCGTCAAAGCTTAGACGATACTGTCCATCGGCCTTTTTCACCAATAAGATTGGAGAACACCAAGGACTGTTTGATTCTTCAATCACTCCGAGTTTCAACATTTCGTCCAACTCTTTATTTAATACTTTTGACATATAAGGAGACATGGCGAAGGGCCTTGTCTTTACCGGCCTGGCTTCAGCCGTATCTATAGACATGGTGATTTTATTCCTTCGGCCTAACCTATCTTTACTACTTATTTCATTGAAAGAGCTTATTACTTTTTCTGCTTTTACGCGTTCCGTCCGCGAGAGATCATCTAGGGTACATAGACGCGAGAAAAGGTTTTCTAAGGAACTTTCTGAATAACAATCTTTAAAACTTGTATTAGAATTGACTTCTAGGGACTGTGGATACCACGAATTATTTTTAAAATTTACTAGAATTCCCAATTTTTGTGCAAAATCACATCCTAAAACCGAAGTATGTGACAGAGAAGGTACTACTAGAGCAGAAATTACTAAACAATGACCATTGCAGACTAGCGGCAACTCAACCGTACCTAAAACTTTTAGACGGCTGCCATCTGCAGTGGTAACACTTCTATTTTTGACTTAAACTACTTAAAATTCTTATACCATTCTGACCTAAAACGGAGGCATTTGCACCAGAGTCAAGTAAAGCCGAGAAATGGGCACCTAATAGATTTATCTTGATATGCGGTCTGTTATCTAAATATTTATGCACGAATAAAGGAGATATGTGACCATTTGGAGAAGCAGGAGTTTTAAACTTAAAAAGGAGAATTTTTATTAGACTTAAAAAAAATCAGAAACTTTTTGTAACTATTTAGTCCAATCTGATCTATTGGAATATTTCTTTACTTAAGATCTTCGTTAGAATCTTTCTTTTATCCGCGACCGGACGTTCTGAGAAAATACGACGGATTTTCAGTTCATAGTCTAATTCATTTTCCAGTAAGTGATTGACTTTAAAATTTAAAGCTTCCATGATAAATGAATACAATTTAAAAGAATTGTTTAAAAAATCATAAAAATATTTCTCCTGTGCTCCCAATAGTCTAAATAAAAAATATTTAAAGGCACTTAAAATATGTAAACTTCTTTACCAAACCTTAAAAAAAAACTTCGACAATTTCAAAAAAAATTTCTAAGTATCGCCTTGTATTAACATTCCTTTACTAAGATATCTTAAGAATTTTCAACAAAAAATCTTCAAATACCGTTTCATATCAGCAAAGCATTTTTAATATTCATGCAAAATATAGGTGAGAAAAAAGAACAGTTTTTTTTGTTCGGTTATCCGCAAAAAATAAACAGTTTGTAAAATTAAAGTCGACCAACACATCTGCTAATCTGAACTATAAAGCTAGCTTTTAAGAAAAAAACAGGGATCTCTTATCTTAGAGTCAACGACAAAATTATCAAATATCACCATCAGATAAATTGAAATAACTAATTCTACAAATTTTCCTGCTTTTGTCTTACTGCTATAGTGTAGTTTCTTTTAATAAATATTATGAAATAAAAATATCTGCAAAGTTAGAGCTTTTATTTTGTTCGAAAGCTAGTACACTGAACCCTTTTTTTAAAAAATAAAATTCCAAAAGCCCCGCGTTGACAGCGCTATTTTGTAGCGTGTGAAAAAATGTTTTGCCCCAAGCTTGAGCACAATTTTCTTGCAGCCCCGCTTTAATTTCTGATACTGAATTGAGTGAACCCTGATTTTAAAAGAACTAAAGAAATTAAACACACACTAGCTCAGTTTTCCTTGGTAGAGAGATATGGGTAAGAGATAATTGTCTTACGTCTTTTTGGAACTAATTTCTATTTTTTAAAAGGCTTTAGCTGTACGAAATTTTGGGCACCATCCATTTTAAAATAGAAAGGATCTAACTTCAGCTAAAAAAAATGGAAAAATGCTGAAGGGTTTTATGGGTATTACTAAAAAGAATTAGTCTAGTACAACTTATCCTGAAAAGAAAAATAAATATTCAGTGAGACACTAGCTTTAATCAAAAAAAGAAAATTTATTCTTGTTTTTAAAATGAAAAGTTCTAACCTTTACAGTTTTACCTAACAAATTCTAGCCTAACTAGTAGTTGTTACATTAAAATTTTCAGACTATTATAACCCCCGAAGACGAGAAATCGTGCTTTACACTTCACTTTTTAGTCTGTTTTACGTTGCAGTTAAGGCGCTACTCTCGAATAAGTCTATTGAAGGGAGTTTTGTTGACTTACTGTTTTTTATTGCTGCTGTTATCGACTACGCCCGATTTCACACTTTTTCTTAACAAACACTTAGAAAGCTCACTACGGCTTTTATTTAAGACACTGGTGCTTTTACTTAGCGGCTCTGATGAAAATTAGCCTACTTCGGCTAGATGGAAAATAGCCTCTCGGCTAGACGGTACTGCCTGGCTGCGGCTAGATGGAAAACAGCCCGGCAGCGGCTTGATGGTACTGCCTGGTTGCGGCTAGATCGAAAACAACCACGATTTACGGTCTGCGGAGCCTTAAATAATCGTGCGACTTTTGCCAGTAATATCACGACGCTCCAATCAAAACTGCCGATCAAACATTCCACCAATCGCGGCGTAGCGAGAGGTTCGGTCAGGAACCCGCACAACTCACTATATACCGAACGTCTGGGAATCCCTGTTTAATATACCGTTCGGAACAAAAATGAAAATAAGTACAATTTGAAATGGAAAAATCAGTAACATTACATGGTCTTAAAATCTAGGAAAAAATGAATGTTACATCGTGTCATTTGGTATGCGGTCTTTTCTGGATTTTTTCTGGCTGCTCGTCTCCAGAAATCCATTTCTGTAGCTTTTAGTATTTTTTCTGTTCTTTCCTTTAATGGCCATACCTGGGAGCTGTAAGTTATTATACTTTTCACTATTGAGTTGTAAATTCTCTTCTTATTTTCAATGGTTATGTTTTTGTCCCATAGTATACTATTAAGCATTGCAATCGCTTTTCTTCCTTGGATATTCCTCTCGAATATTGCTTCTTCCAGTGTTCCGTCCCTAGATATTCTCGTTCCCAAATACTTATAACTGGCACAGTGTTTGATGGTGTGTCCTGTGGCCAGTTTCAAGTCCTGCTGTTGTCCTCCGACGCACATGTACTTGGTCTTTTTAACATTGACTTCTAGGCCCCATTTTTCATATTCATCCATAAGTTTTCTTGTCATGTATTCCATATCATCGATGTCCTGAGCGACTACTACCTGGTCATCTGCGAATGATAGCGTGTACAATGTAGTATCGTCATCAAGTGGTAATCCCATACTGCTGCATTTCCTTTTCCAGTTCTTCAGTGCACTCTCCAAATAGATTTTAAATAGCGTTGGGGATATACAGCAGCCCTGTTTGAGACCCTTTGTGACCGGGAACCCTGTTGTTATACCATATTTGGTTTTCACACTACTTCTTGCGTCTTGGTATAAGGATTTTACGGCTTTAATTATTTCGGTGCTTACATTACTCTGTTGTAGTGTTTCCCACAATCTCACTAGGGGCACGCTGTCGTAGGCCTTTTTTAGATCAACAAACAAGACATGGACTTCCTGATCAAATGCGGTTTTCTTTTCTAGGATTTGTGTCAGTGAGAAGAGATGGTCTATTGTAAAAAAAATGCATTTTGATTGTGAAAAAGAAAGCGGTCAAGTGCAAGGTGGATTTGAGCAATTAGTGTTCCGTACTGCTGATTGCTTTTAAAATAAAAATTTTTGTTATGGAGGTATAAAATGATCAGTGACTTCACAAAACATAACCTAAATGAATTTTCAGTAAAATAATGAAGAGCCCAGATTACCAATATGCCTAGTCAGATACTGATTCAGCAGGCTAATTAGGCCAACCAGAATAAGATAAAAAGTTCCTGACATTTATATATCTTAAGAACCAATATGTATTTTCACGCCTTTTCTTAGTAAATGTATAATAGTTATATCATGTTAGCTACCTAATAGCCAATAAATCAATCTAGCTGAATCTGGAATCTACTAATGAACGTGTAAAATAAATATATACTACCTAAATATTTATTTAATTATAAACAAATAGAATAAAATTATTTCGTCTTTACCTGTTCGTTGGCCACTAGTGTGTGTACTGAAAAATGTATTAAAAGGCTACAATATTGTCAAGCCAATTAGTTATTTTCACACCAAATAAATTATTAAACGTAATGCACACAATTTTCGCTCAATCTGCACTTTATGAAGACTATTCCAGAATTTTTTCAAAATTTTTATCGGTACTTTTCTAGATAGCTTGGGAGGACAGCGATTTTTGATCATTTTTTAAAAATATTACAAAGAAAAGTGTGCCAAATTTCACCTTTCTATGTCAAATAGCTTCAGAAAAAATCAGGTGTAACAGACAGACGGACTCCGAAGTGACCCCTTAAGTGTTCCGTACGGAACACTAAAAAGAAAGAATATTAAAATCGCCATGAAATGTATTACTTAAGCAGCAACAGTCTGAAATAATCCCACAGAAGAGTAATTTCAGAATAACCTCTACACCACCCGGGTGTTAAATAATAAACATCTATAGAGAGGCGATATTTCTGCGGCTGTTACATATAAGAGGAAAAATAATTTACTGAACTATAGTTGAATTAGAAGAAAAACACAAAAGTCAAGTCAATATAGAATTCCACTATCGTGCTTTTACCGTCACAATAATTATATTTTCATAAATATAACAATTATGTTTGTGTACTATCTGTTATATTCTATCTACATAGTCAACAATTTCAATTTAACGGCAGAAGGGCCAAAATAGCGAAATAGAGCATAACCATGCTTCTTTAGTTTCTTTAGTTCCTATTTAGCTTTTCATCAAAATCAAAAATTCCAACTTTCATATTATTTAAACAGCGTAAATTAACCCCCAAACTGGGTTAACTTTAATGAGCAATAAAGATATCAACGTGCGATGTAAACGTAGAGTGAGTTTAGGTTTCAGTTTCGAACCTCTCGGATCAACAGTCGTACAAATGCTTAGAAGTTAGTTACATCGCATTCGTCCCTACAAGATAAAGCGGGTGCAAAAATTACCGCCAAGTCGTAGAGATCTAAGGCTTAACTTCATTAATCAAATGTTTTAACGTACCAACACGTAATCTCGGATGAGGTGCATTTAGAGTTGTGGAAATCAAGTCCAAAACATCAAGATTCAACATTCTCCTAAAGCAACAACTTAAGTTGCAATATTTACTTGGGATGACAGAAGCCGCATAACTGTTAATTTAGAGCGATACGTAAATATAATTACGAACAGTTTTATATACACATCAAACAATTTTGATACTTATAACCAGCACAAGAATCTGATTTAGGCAGTACGAAGTAATATCACACTTCAAACACATCTTTGCCAGTCAGTCGAAAAATTTTCTTCAATAAATTGCAAAAAAGGTAACACAAGATAACTCAAGTCCCTACTGACTTCGAATTTTTATGTACCTTGTTGATATTAAGATATCGTTTCCAAGTTATGGTCAGATGTTGGCCACTTTTTGGTCAGAAATGGCCATAAATTAAAAATGGTATATTTCAAGATACTAATCTTACAGCCAAGTAAATCTGACTATAACTTGGAAACGATATAAGGTTCTTAAAAAAGTCATGTTCAGCCATAAATAATTGTCTCTGGAGGTCCAAGGAACGATTTAAAACGAGTCTAATGAGTGTCACTTAAAAAAATTCTCTCTTTTTTGAACCGCTAATATACCCACAATTTACGGAAATGCTCATATATATATATATATATATATATATATATATATATATATATATATATATATATATATATATATATATATATATATATATATATATATATTGTAACATTCATTTTTTCCTAGATTTTAAGACCATGTAATGTTACTGATTTTTCACTTCAAATTGTACTTATTTTCATTTTTGTATCGAACGGTATATTAATAAGAGATTCCAAGCCGTTCGGTATATTAGTGTGCTGTGCGGGTTTCTGACCGAATCTATCGGCACGCCGGGATTGGTTGAAAATGTGTATCCGGATTTTTGGTTCCGGCGTCGCGATATGACCGAGAGAAGGCCCACGGCTTATAAAAAGGTCCGGTAGGACAGGGATCGAGGCTGAGTACCATCAAGCCGCAGCCAGGCTAATTTTCATCGGAGCCGCCAAGCAGGCTTCCTTCGACAGAGCTGCAGTAAAGGCTCATAACAACAATCATGAGAGCTAAATAAAGCACAAGTTTTTTAACGAAAAGCCGTAGTGGGCTCTCTAAGTGTTTACTAGAAAAGTGTGAAATCGGTTGTGTTCCATCGAAGCCGAAATAAAAACAGTAAGTTACCAAAACATCCTTCCATAGACTTATCCCTGAGTAGTGCCCTAACAGCAATTTGAACTGACTAAAAAGTGAAGTGAAAAGCACTATTTTTCGTCTTTGGGAGTAGTCAGAGTTTAGAATTTAAATGTCATAACTACCTGTTAGGCTAAAATTTTTTGTAATCCTGTAAAACTGCAAAGGTTAGAACTTTTCATTTTAAAAAAAAACATGAATAAATTTTCTTTTTGTTGATTAAAGCTAGTGTCTCACTGAATACCTATCTTACTTTTCAGGATAAGAACGGCTGTACCAAACTGATTTTTTTATTTACCAACAGTACACCCTTTCAGTATTTTTTCATTTTTTTTAGCTGAAGTTAGATCCTTTCTATTTTAAAATGAATGGTGCCCAAAAAGTCGTACAGCTGAGGTTTCTTTAAAAACAGAAAATAATTCCAAAAAGACGTACAAAAATTATCTCTTACCCATATCTCTCTACCAAAGAAAACTGAGCTAGTGTGTGTTTAATTTCTTTAGTTCTTTTAAAATCAGGATTCACTCAATTCATTATCAGAAATTAAAGCGGGGCTGCAAGAAAATTGTGCTCAAGCTTGGGGCATCCAAATTTCAAACGGTACAAAATTGCGCTCAAGCGTGGGACAAACAACTTCTCACAGGGTACAAAAAAAAAGATGCCTCAAACTGAGGACAGTTTAGCAGGCTACAAAAATGGCGCCCAACGTGGGGCTTTTGGAATTTTATTTTTTAAAAGGGTTCAGTGTACTAGCTTTCGAACAAAGTAAAAGCTCTAACTTTGCAGATATTTTTATTTCATAATATTTATTAAACGAAACTACACTATAGCAGTAAGACAAAAGCAGGAAATTTGTAGAATTTTTTATTTCAATTTATCTGATGGTGGTATAGATATTTGAATTTTGTTAATTGACTCTAAGATAAGTGATCCCTGTTTTTTTCTTAAAAGCTAGCTTTATAGTTCAGATTAGCAGATGTGCTGGTTTACTTTAATTTTTTGCAGTGTTAGATTTATTTTGCGGTTAACCGAACAAAAAACTGTTCTTTCTTCTCACCGATGTTTTGCATGAATATTAAAAATACTTAGCTGATACGAAACGATATCTGGAGATTTTTTTGTTGAAAATTCTTAACATATTTGGTAAAAGAATTTAAATACAAGGCGATACTTAGAAATTTTTTTTGAAATTGTCGAAGATTTTTTTAAATGTTTGGTAAAGAAGTTTACATATTTTAAGTGCCTTACATATTTTTTTATTTTTTTGACTATTGGGAGCACAGGAGAAATATTTTCAAGACTTTTTAAACAGTTCCTTTAAATTTTATTCATTTATCATGGAAGCCTTCAATTTTAAAGTCAATCACCTACTGGAATATGAGTTAGACTATGAACTGAAAATCCGTCGTAGTTTCTCAGAACGTCCGGTCGCGGATAAAAGAAAGATTCTAACGAGGATCTTAAGTAAAGAAATTAATGAGCCCGGAAAAACGATAAAAATAGGGGATGACACTCTGTCTTTTAAAGAAGAAACGGCTGGTATCGAAAAGAGTTTAAACTCTATCCAAAACTTAATCGATAGTTATGTCGGCGATCCAAATGATTCACTTGTACACCGGGTTGTCACGTTTATCGCATGTTGCGGGTCGCGTACAAAGAATTCCCATGCCGGATGACGAAGAGGAAGCGTCGAAGTTTTCCAAATATGTTCAGGAAACAATAGCTACGTGTGTGCTCATGGAAGCAAATCTTGCAGAAAAGATAGCTCCTGGTCATGAGTTACCACAGTTGCTTATTACAACCCCAGTCATAAATGTACCAGCTCCAATCGTGAATTGCGCAGCCAGAAATATTCCTGTCAGCGAATGGCAATTGAAATTTAATGGAGACTCAAAGAGACTCTATCCTTTTTTGGAGAGGCTGACTGAAATAGCACAAGCTAGGAAAGTATCGGAAGATGAACTTTTCAGCTCTGCTGTTGAATTTTTCACTGGCGATGCCTTCATTTGGTTTAGAAGCATAAAATCAAGTGTCAACGACTGGCATTCCTTGGTAGATAGGCTAAAGAAGGACTTCTTGCACTGTGATGATGATGAAGAATTGTGGTCGGAAATAAAGAGGAGGCGACAAAAGAAGAATGAGTCCACTGTGATTTTTATTGCCCACATGGAATCTTTATTTGGTAGGTTGTCCACCAAGCCTTTGGAAAGTACCAAAGTTAAATTTATACGGAGGAATATTCTGCCTAGTTTCGTCAATCGGTTAGCTCTACTAGATATTAATTCGGTAGCCGAACTCGCCGGGTTATGTAGAAAACTTGAAGAGTCCGATTATTTGTTGGAAAAGAGCAGACCAAAAAGCGAAACTAATATACATCAAGTAGAGTATAATCCAAATGGCCGAAGTGGAGTCTCGACAAATAAGGTTGGGAATGTAAATCGGAACCCTAGGAGTAACCAGAAAACGGGTAAAAGAAAAGATAATGACTCTAAAATTAGCGACACTGCAGCTAAAGTGAACGACAAGCCGGTTTCACCTAAGGCAATTTTCACGTGTTGGAATTGCACAGGCCCGAACCACACTTACCAAAATTGTACAGCACCAAAGAGGGTATTTTGTTTCAAATGTGGAACAACTGGTGTGAGACTAACATCATGCCCCAAATGTACAAAAAACGAGTAAGGACGGTATATTACCGAGGCGGATACCCTAAGTCCCACAAAAAAGCCTCTAAACATTCGGCTAAGTTACAAGCTCACGTTAGCAGTATAGCCCCTAATCCAAAACGTTCTAGAAACACGGATGGACAAAAATATTCCAATAGATCAGATTGGACTAAATGGTTACTAAAAGTTTCTGATTTTTTTAAGTCTAATAAAAATTCTCCTTCTCAAGTTAAAACTCCTGCTTCTCCAAATGGTCACATGTCTCCTTTATTCGTGCATAAATATTCAGATAACAGACCGCATATCAAGATAAATCTATTAGGTGCCCATTTCTCGGCTTTATTTGACTCTGGTGCAAATGCCTCCGTTGTAGGTCAGAATGGTATTAAAATTTTAAGTCGTTTAAGTATAAAAATATGCCATGTCAAAAATAGAAGTGTTACCACTGCAGATGGCAGCCGTCTAAAAGTTTTAGGTACGGTTGAGTTGCCGCTAGTCTGCAATGGTCATTGTTTAGTAATCTCAGCTCTAGTAGTACCTTCTCTATCACATACTTTGGTTTTAGGATGTGATTTTGCACAAAAATTCGGAATTCTAGTAAATTTTAAAAATAATTCGTGGTATCCACAGTCCCTAGAAGTCAATTCTCATACAAGTTTTAAAGATTGTTATTCAGAAAGTTCTTTAGAAAACCTTTTCTCGCGCCTATGTACCCTAGATGATCTCTCGCGGACGGAACGCTTAAAAGCAGAAAAAGTAATAAGCTCTTTCAATGAAATAAGTAGTAAAGATAGGTTAGGCCGAACGAATAAAATCAACATGTCTATAGATACGGCTGATGCCAGTCCTGTAAAGACAAGGCCCTTCGCCATGTCTCCTTATATGTCAAAAGTATTAAATAAAGAGTTAGACGAAATGTTGAAACTCGGAGTGATTGAAGAATCAAACAGTCCCTGGTGTTCTCCAATCTTATTGGTGAAAAAGGCCGATGGACAGTATCGTCTATGCTTTGACGGAAGAAAGCTCAACGAGGTCAGCAAATTTGATAACTATCCATTACCGAACATCGATAGAATTTTGACATCACTCAGGAATGCTAAGTATGTATCCTCGATAGATCTTAGAAAGGCATTCTGGCAAATTCCTTTGGACAAATCCTCTAAGGAAAAGACCGCTTTTGCAGTAGTAGGCCGAGGTCTATTTCAGTTCGTCACTATGCCGTTTGGTCTAAAGAACGCTGCTCAAACTCAGCAACGTTTAGTGGACGCTATATTTGGTCCGAAATATGAGCCGCATATTTTTACCTATCTAGATGATATTTTAGTAACATCGGAAGACTTCGAATCGCATATTCGCTTACTTAAAGAAGTAAAAGATAAATTGAAAGAGGCCGGACTGACGATAAATTTGAGCAAATGTGATTTTTTCAAAACTTCTCTAAAGTTTTTAGGCTATATTGTAGGCTCAAATTCCTTGCGTACCGATCCGGATAAAGTAGCAAGCATGGTTAATTATGCGAGACCTACTAATACTACGGAAGTTAAGCGCTTCGTAGGAATGTGTTCATGGTACAGACGTTTTATCGAGAATTTTTCTACCCTGTTGTCGCCTATTAATGATCTTTTGAAAGGACGAAAAAAAGGACAATCGATAGATTGGACAAACGCAGCAGAAGAATCTTTTATAAATATTAAAGAGCTATTGGTTTCAGCTCCAATTTTATCCCAACCAGATTTCTCCCAACAGTTTTATATTTCTAGTGATGCTTCTAATACCGGTTTAGGGGGCGTCCTAACACAGAAAATCAATGGTGAGGAAAGAGTGATAGCGTATGCCAGTAGAACTTTATCAAAGGCTGAACGTAACTATTCGGTTGTTGAAAAAGAATAATGTTTAGCAGTACTCTTTAACATCGAAAAGTTTCGACCTTACATAGAAGGTGTTCCTTTCACGGTCATAACAGATCATTATAGTCTATTGTGGCTTAATTCTATTAAAAACCCTAGTGGCAAACTAGCGCGTTGGGCGATTAGGCTGAGACAACACACATTTAATTTAATTCATAGGAAAGGAGTCCACAATGTTATTCCTGACGCTTTGTCAAGAATCCCAGATCATACAGTGGACGAAAACAGTCTTAATGCACAGATTGGCGTAAGAATTGATACAGTTGATATAGATCGCATTGATCCATGGTACGACAATTTACGGCAGCAAATCAAAGAATTTCCGGAAAATTTTCCGCAGTGGAAAGTGGAAAATGATTTCGTGTACAAGTTTATCCCAAACCAGTTGCCTTTAAAAGTTAATGTACCCGAGTGGAAAATACTAGTTCCTAAACCACAGAGAGAGGAAATTATAGACATGTGTCACACTCCTCCTACTTCTGGTCATTTTGGTTTTTATAAAACTCTTCACAGGGTTCAGGAACAGTATTATTGGCCAAAAATGCGTTTTGACATCGTAAAGTTTGTGAGGACTTGTGAAGTATGTGGAGCGCAGAAATCTCCAAATGCACTACCTATGGGACTGATGGGAAAAGAGAAAGCGGTTAATTACCCTTTTCAAGTCATAGCAGCTGATCTAGTAGGCCCATTCCCACGTTCAAAAAAGGGAAATAAATGGCTTCTCGTGGTTTCTTGCTGGTTTACAAAGTATACCATGCTATTTCCTTTGAAAAGCTCTAAAGCTGGATATATAGAGAAAATTTTGGAAAATAATGTCTTTCTAATCCACGGTGTTCCGTCGCTCTTAATATGCGATAACGGTACTCAGTTTACCTCTAAAAGTTTTAAGAGCCTAAGTGAAACTTATGGTTTTAACATCCGTTTTAATCCCGTGTACTCTCCCCAATGTAATTTTGTGGAACGTAATAACCGAACAGTCGGGACCGCTTTAAGAAGTTACGTGGATTCACATGACACTTGGGATGGCAATATTTCCAAAATCCAACAAGCAATAAATACCGCAAGACACGAAGTAACAGGGTTCACACCGTCTTTCTTAGTTTACGGCAGACATATACCTCTATCTGGATCGTATTATAAAAATTTAGATTTGGATGTCAATGTTGACAGCGAAATAATTCCGGGTAGCAGGGGTGCGTACGCCGAAAATTTAAAGGGTTTAAAAGATATTTTCACCGACGTGCGTAGTAGGATACATAAGGCTTATGAACGGAACAGTAAGTCTTACAACCTTAGAAAAAGGGATTTTGCCTTTAATATAGGTGATCACGTTTGGCGAAAAAATAAAATTCTTTCCAGTGCAGCTGATAAATTCACATCTAAGTTGGTACCTAAGTATGTGCATTGCGTGATTAGAGAAAAGATTTCAGATTTAGTTTATGGTTTAGTTAATTTAGATGGGACTAAAATAGGACGATGGCATATTAAAGACTTAAAACCATTCAACGGACCTAACCCTAGTGAAAGTTTGTCAGAAGAAGAATAATTTATATTTACATTATCTTAATTGCTTAAATTTTTTTTTGATGTTGCTCTGTAGAGGTGACGACCTCGTTTTTTTGACTGTTATAAAAGTTGAGCAGAGAATAGCTTACTTTTATTGTTTAATACTAAGGTTTTGGGTATTGGCCATATTCCAAACTTAGGTTGATTGTAGTTGATGTTTAGCATCGACTCAGCTGTTGCGAGCTTGCGAAAGAGTCACACTCAGGATTTATCATAAGACTGGTATGTCGGTAGTCCCGGGATTTGATTTGCTAATGACCCCATATAATATCCAGTTCTTGACACTTGGAAGCGAAATTTTGATTAGAGGCAATCCAAGGTGATCTTGAGTTAGGACAAGCGCAAGATGTAGCTCGTGTAGTGTGATGGAGAGTCAAAATTTTTATGAGCAATTTCAAAGCTTGTTACCCGAGTGGGTGTATTTTTATTACCTTAGTGGTATATGTTGGGTGCAATTAAGAGTAAATTGATTTTGGTTTATCCAGTAAGTCTAAGACTTGGATTATTTTGATTTAGATCTTCTTCTGAATTGACAAACTGAGGGTATTTTCTATTTTTTTTTCAGAGCCGTTTAAACGTTACCTTTGAGTCACTAATTTTTTTAAAATTTTTTTGCATGGACTCATAGGCGTATGTTGAGTTTTTTCGGTTTACTATCAGATTGATAGGAAATTGAAGTCCTGCAGGAGAACTAAAGGCTGATCATTTACAAGAGATGAGAGCAGAGTAAGACAGTCGTTTCACAAAGAAATGATCAAAATCTGATACCGAGATGAGAACCTTGTCAAGAGAGGCTAAGCGCAGTGAAGGAAGATTCCTAACCGAATTTTTAGATTTTCACAAGGTAATCTAGAAGTTTGGGCTGACAGAAAACGGTTATGCCTGATACCTGTAGCAGTTTCTTCTAGAGGCTATTGTCTAGGAAGACGATTAACACCATGATCGAATATTTTAGCTGTCAACGATGTTTTCTTCTTGTTTCTGATTAAGCTGGAAAAGCTCTTGTCGTCTTCAAAAGTTTGGTAGCATTGCCGCCGAAATATTGAGAAATTTTTGCTTCATGTAGCTTTTTAAGCTCATTTTCGTTTTTTGGAAATTTCCGTTAGAAGCTTGGTTAAGTCAACCTTGTAAACCTTTAGGTTGTATCCCATGAGTTATCTGTTTTTACAGGCTGTGATGCACCAGGTGCTAACAGATGCCGTTACGACGTTTGGCAGGGAGTTAGTCTTCCTGAGGAACAGACTGATTGGAAGGGTAGTCTATGGGGGGTGAACGTTTGACCTTTGGGACCTTTAGGGGTTTTGTTACCCAATGGTTATTTCTATTTGAACCAAAGGAGAGCCTAACTACTGTAGTCGACCTCAGCTCCAATTAGCCTATTAGTGGTGACAGGCTGTTGGCAGTAGTGTGTTTCAGAACACCCTATTGATTAAATTTTTTTTTGACTTATGGTGGTGTGGTAGACACCGTTTTAGTTTAGTGGATGCTATAATCTACTCCCTTTTGTTGGTGGACACCAGGGTCACCAATTCTGTATTTTATCGTCTCCACCATTCAGTATATCGTGGTGAGGTGTTTGTCTCCTGTTATGTGGGATGGATTGAATGTTTTTCGTTGTTGTTCTAGGGCGAGACCAGTACACGAGGGTTCTTCATGCAACTTGGAGAAGCGCAATGCTGGTTAAGTTTTATATCTCTGTGTAGCCACCCTGAAGAATGACGGAGGGCGTTTTTTTCCGGCTCATGTTTCTAGGCAGATTTGTCACTTTGGTGCGATGTGCCGAAAATTTGGTTAGCTTTTGCTAAGAGCTTTCACCAAGCTCAGTATGGAGTTATCATAACCAAGAGTTTGGGATTTGAACTCCTGTATGTATTTCTGTATATATTTCTGTATATATTTCTGTATATATTTCTGTATATATTTCGATGTATGTTGGTTGCCTGAGGGCAGGTGCTCAAAATGCGAGGTTTTGAGTCGTTTTGCTTATGGACTCCTATATTTAGGATTATGACTTTAGGGAGGTCCTATTTCGAGACTTGCTGTCTCATACAGTTATATTGGGAATGTTTCCTAGAATGTTAGTTGTGCGCAGACTAATCATTCTGTTCTTAGAGAACATTGCTTTTTGAAGCAGGATCATTCAGTTAGGTGAATTTTAGCTTTTATAGCTATTCACTGTGTTTAGAGTGAATTCTAGCTTTTGTAGCTATTCACTGTGCCTATAGTGATATTGTTAGCTTTTATAGCTGCTCACTATGTTAATGGCGAGATTGTTCTTTTAGAACGCAGACTTTGTGTAGTCGAGGACTATTTACAGAGTGTTTTCTTGGCGAGGAGCCGAGAGTTTGTTCTGGCGATATACCAGAGTGTTTTGTTGGCGATGAGCTGACGTGTTTTCTGGCGATCAACCAGAGCGTTTTTCCCTAGCGATTTTAGCATGTCTAGATGTCTTAGGACGTCGACATTGCGCGATAGAGTGCGATTATTTTCCGAGTGCGACTAGTAGTGATACTAGATTTGGAATGTTCTCTTAGCGATGAGCTAGAGCATTGATGGCGATTTTTCACGAGCGTTAGTCTGGATATTTATCCAGATATTTTTTTTTGGCTTTGTGCTAAATGGTCTGACAAGACTTTTTCCTTTTAGTGTTAGTGATTGCACTAGAATCATTTTTTTATTTTTCTTTATTTAAGAATTTTTCTAAATTTCTTTTGCTGATATAGAAAATTTTCAGGCAATCCTTAAAATATTTTAAGGGGGGTGTTCATACTTTGTTTCAGTTCACTTTTTTTGATTTAGACAAGAGTCTAGACAAAGTTATATTTTTTTTTGTTTTGGTAACAATAACAGAGCTGATTCTTTTATATAAGAAGACAGCGATTGTTACTTTGGAAAGGTATTTCTTATGTTCATGCAAGGATTTTTATTTACTTTTTGATGTACTTAACCTTAGTGCTTAATTAAGTTAAGTCTAGTTATAAGATTCTTGTGATCATGCAAAGATTTTCATTTGGTTCTCATTGTACTTAATATTAGTGCTTAATTGAATTAAGTCTAGTAGTAAGGTCCGAAGTTTGTACTTTTGTTTTAAGTTCTGACCTTAGTATTAAGTGATAATGTACCACTTTGTACCTTTTCATAAGTAGCCTAAGTTTAATAGACTAGTGTAGTCTATTTCTTTTTGGAAGGGGGTAAATGTAACATTCATTTTTTCCTAGATTTTAAGACCATGTAATGTTACTGATTTTTCACTTCAAATTGTACTTATTTTCATTTTTGTATCGAACGGTATATTAATAAGAGATTCCAAGCCGTTCGGTATATTAGTGTGCTGTGCGGGTTTCTGACCGAATCTATCGGCACGCCGGGATTGGTTGAAAATGTGTATCCGGATTTTTGGTTCCGGCGTCGCGATATGACCGAGAGAAGGCCCACGGCTTATAAAAAGGTCCGGTAGGACAGGGATCGAGGCTGAGTACCATCAAGCCGCAGCCAGGCTAATTTTCATCGGAGCCGCCAAGTAGGCTTCCTTCGACAGAGCTGCAGTAAAGGCTCATAACAACAATCATGAGAGCTAAATAAAGCACAAGTTTTTTAACGAAAAGCCGTAGTGGGCTCTCTAAGTGTTAACTAGAAAAGTGTGAAATCGGTTGTGTTCCATCGAAGCCGAAATAAAAACAGTAAGTTACCAAAACATCCTTCCATAGACTTATCCCTGAGTAGTGCCCTAACAGCAATTTGAACTGACTAAAAAGTGAAGTGAAAAGCACTATTTTTCGTCTTCGGGAGTAGTCAGAGTTTAGAATTTAAATGTCATAACTACCTGTTAGGCTAAAATTTTTTGTAATCCTGTAAAACTGCAAAGGTTAGAACTTTTCATTTTAAAAAAAACATGAATAAATTTTCTTTTTGTTGATTAAAGCTAGTGACTCACTGAATACCTATCTTACTTTTCAGAATAAGAACGGCTGTACCAAACTGATTTTTTTATTTACCAACAGTACACCCTTTCAGTATTTTTTCATTTTTTTTAGCTGAAGTTAGATCCTTTCTATTTTAAAATGAATGGTGCCCAAAAAGTCGTACAGCTGAGGTTTCTTTAAAAACAGAAAATAATTCCAAAAAGACGTACAAAAATTATCTCTTACCCATATCTCTCTACCAAAGAAAACTGAGCTAGTGTGTGTTTAATTTCTTTAGTTCTTTTAAAATCAGGATTCACTCAATTCATTATCAGAAATTAAAGCGGGGCTGCAAGAAAATTGTGCTCAAGCTTGGGGCATCCAAATTTCAAACGGTACAAAATTGCGCTCAAGCGTGGGACAAACAACTTCTCACAGGGTACAAAAAAAAAGATGCCTCAAACTGAGGACAGTTTAGCAGGCTACAATATATATATATATATATATATATATATATATATATATATATATATATATATATATATATATATATATATATCAATCGCCCGCGACTTCGCGTTAAAGTGTTATTTTTTTACAAAAGTTTTTTTCTAAATTTAGGTACTGTGCATCAAGTACCATTCTCATTTATGCAGTACGGTACAGTCCAAGTCGATTACGTTTTGCTGGATTTATAGGCCCTGGGACAATATCTGGAGAAATGTCCCTTCGTAAGCTTTCTATATGATTTTCTAATTGACCACTAAATTTTTTGCGACGTTTTTCCGAATATTGTTCCCTTTTCTCAGCTTTACGTCTTTCTTTTTCAGCTCGAAGACGTTCTTCCTCCGCTTTTTGCCTTTCATTTTCAACTTTCTGACGCTCCTCCTTTACTCGTTGACCTTCTTTAGACTTTACTCGTAATACCAACGATTTTAATTCGTTTAGAGAACCTATTAGTAATTTTTTTTTTTAATATCGTAATAATTCTGTGCAATTTCTTTCATTTTTTTATATTCACTGTATTTCACGACAATAATTTTTATCAGCGAATACAACTCCCGTGGTATAACTTTCGATGTACGCATTTGCATCATAATCCTGTCGAAATCTATGGTGCCAAAATGAAATACTTTTTACTCAGATCATTTTCATCAGCTACCTATGTTTATGAAATGTCGATTCTTCTTTAACAAATTTAAAAATTTATGATATGAATATCCTAACCAATCTATTAGTTGCTTGGGTTATATAATAATAGTCTTTTTAGCTACTATGATATTCCAGAAAAGTTTATTTCCTCTACCATTTTCAATATCTATTCCGAATTCCCAACATACCTCATTTATTGTAATTTTAACATGTCCATAAGACCATATAGTTACATGAGTATCTTGGACGTGCGCACACCTACAGGATAAGGAACAATAATCTCCGACGAGTTGCTTTTTATACTTATTACCTAAATGATGACGATGCTGATTATTGATCATACCCATGCCGATTAATATTCGCCATATACATGTCTTTTTAGTGTTCCATACGGAACACTTATAAGATCACTTCGGTGTCTGTCTGACTGTCACACCCGATTTTCTCCGAAACTATTTGACATAGAAAGTCGAAATTTGGTACTAATATAGGAGTTGATGACCTCATCAGAGCCGTGTAGTTTTGAAAGTTAAATTTTGACTAAAGGGGTTAGTTTTGGGGGATGAAATCGGAAGTGAAAAAGAAAGTTTTTTACTAGGTCATCGAGTGTGGTGTCAAATGAAAGCTTGTGAAAACACGAGTAAAAAATATATATAATGTAATATTTGCTCGCATTTTTCTTTGTATTATTTTGAAACAATCGCGAAAAATCGCTGTCCCTGCGCCTTATCTCGAAAAATACTTATCAAAAAATTTTGAAAATATTCTCCACGGGGTGTAGATTGAACAAAAATTATCACGAGTGCATTACCTTTAATAATTTATCTGGTATATAAAAAAAAAAAAAAAATTTCAAGGTCATCAGTTTTCATTAAAGATTGGAAACAAACTTTGTTGAAAACTCATTTGGGTTGTGTTTTGTGAAATCACAGATCATTTTATACCTCGTAACAAAATTTTTTATTTTAAAATCAATCAACATACGGAACACTAATTGCGCAAGTTCAACTTGCACTTGACGGGTTATTTTAAATATAGCAACAGCATGTAAGATTTAAGTCGAAGTATGTTTACAAAAAAATCGAACGGTAAGAATTTACCTATAGTAATTCCGGTCTGTTCATAATATGGCGCAACAAAATCTATCACTTCTTCTCGATCGGCTGTCATAATAATTGCAGTTATTGCCATATCAGTATCCTAAAACAAATAACAATTAAAATAGATATATCACTTATTTAAGTATAACATTGGCACTGTTCATCGAATATATCACTTATTTAAGTATAACATTGGCACTATTTATCGAATTTCAGGCAATTCCAGTCAATACCTGCATAAAACCATAAGTTCAGTTAATACCAAAGAATGAAGACTGAACCAAAGGAAGTACTCATTAGGTACACAAATGGACTTAAAAAGAAGGAGGGCGCAAGAGAAGGCACATACTGCTCCCATATAAGGACCAAGCTATTAATATCCCTGGCAGCTACAGATCGGTTTTCCAAGCGAAAATGTATGCATTCCTCATGTATGGTTGTGAAATAGTGAAAAAGAATATTACGTGGAAGACCATGTACATTTATTCGGACAGCAGGGCCTCCTTGATGGCTTTGAAACACGGAAAAAATCGGGAACAAGGCACTAGGGATGACTGACATTCTCATAAGGGCACCTAATCCTGAGTATACCAGGCCTCTGCTGAGACTAAAAAGGAAAATCTGATAACAGGGATCCTTACTGTCACGTAACTGGCACCAGATTGTAGGTAGTTGCAGGAGGAGCCAGCTCTTTATTTAATAATGTTAGCTGGCAGGGAAGCTTACGAAGAAATCCCTTCCAACGGTAACCCTTGGTTCGCTCGAAAAGGCAAAGGAGCGGTCGCTTCTAAACATCTTGCCTACGGACAATAGCATGAAAAACTTACGTCAGAAATCGTAACGTCTTCATTCATAACTGAAACAGAGACAAACACACAATCAGCGAAACCAGTTAAAGAATTAAAAAATAACTAAGTAGTAGGTACCATCACTTGCCCAATTCGTTAGCTGAACTCTTTGCTTTATAACGATTTTCAGGGAAAAAAGACCACACACTCTTCTTAATGTTCAGTCAGATGCTGGATATTGTCTTAATACGTATTTTAATGAAGCTAGATACCAATAGAGCTTCTAGTCCTAATGGAATACCTGCCATAGTTCTCAAAAATCCTCGAACATACTTAAACCAGTGTAGATAATCTATCTTAGAGAAAAGGAATATTTCTTTCCTGCTGAAAATTCGTTATAGTTCAGCCGATATCCAAAAAAGGCAAGAAAATCTTGCCAAACAGCTACCGACCATCACAGTTCTTTCAGTAATTTCGAAAGTTATGGAAAAAAAACTAGGAAACAGCATCTATTAAAATATCCGGAATGATTCAGTTATATTAGTGACCATCAAGCCTTTAGAACCAAAGATCAATAAGAGCTCTGCTAACTTTATCACATATGTTTGAAAAAACGCAATTGAACATTTTGCAGAATATCGAGCGGTTACACTTGATACACCCAAGGCTTCCGACCGTGTTAGGTATGACGGATTATTGTACCATAAAAGATTTGCTCTTATGGTATGATGGGTTTCTTTCGGAGCCTGTGTACTCCAAAGTTCCATACCGTCTCCTACTCTCATTTTGCTTTATATTAACAGTCTGTTACAGAGCACCAAGAATCCAATCTATATCCTTGCCGATAACAGTACGCTCATCCCTTTGGAATGATTTGCCCAGGACTGTGTTTCCCATCGAGTATAATTTGCAGTGATTGTTTTTTCTCACACGCGTCGCTCTTGTAGCGCTTTATAAATTTCCTTGCAGCATGTGTACTATGCCCATAAAAAATACGAGCAAGGAAACTTCCCAGGATTTCCCAAATAATTTTTGACGAGAAGTGTATCGAGGGGATTCAAGCTGAGAGGCTGCTGTCCTTTTTAAAGGCTACTGGTGAGCTATTAGGGTCTAAGTGTAGTAAGTATTGTTCTTCTTCTTCGGGTACCATAACCGTTCAACGATCGTTGGTTATCATGTTGGGTACCATGTTGATGATGATCCTTTTATTGACAGCCGCTCGGAAAAGTTAATCCGTAGACTTCCGTGCCACTGTCTCGAATTTTTCAACCACGATGTTCTCCTTCTTCCTGGACCATGTCTGTCTGTCTCATAATGTGGCCAAAATATTCTAATTTCCATCGATGGATGATCGTGACCACCTCCAAGTCCTTGTCCATGCGTTGTTGTTACTAATTCTGTCCTTCCAACTGATTTTTAGCAGTCGTCGATACCCCTACATCTCGAATGCCTCTAGACGTTTAAGCATTGCGTCCACGCTTCCATGCTGTACACAAGAACCGGCAAGACATGGCAACCTACCATTTTCATCCATAGTTTCAATGATAGATCGTGACTATTTAAGATTGTTTTGTTTTTCATAAATGTGGCTCAGGTCTTCTCTATTCGAATTTTGACTTCCACTGTCGGGTCCCAGTGGTCGTTGATATTGCTACCTAGATATATCAATTTATCTACTCTCTCTTTGTGCCACTGACTGTAACACCACCATCTTCAATATTAGATTCTTTGCTTATAATCATATGTTTTACTTTATTTACATTGAGTCTTAAACCAAACTGTGTACAAGGGTCAGTTATTTTATCTATAAGTTTTTGTAGATATTCTCCGTTATTAGTGATAATTAATGTATCATCGGCGTATCTGATGTTATTTATGTTAACGCTGTTGTGATATCAGTATTTAACAACTTCTCTATCTAAAATCCTAACTCCATATTTAAATTCAGTATTTGGTTTGTTTACAAATTTTATATCACTCGAAATATTGCCCAAAACTCTTCCCGAAGTCAAATAGGAAGTTTTGACATTTTTGGAACTAGGTAATTTAAAAATGATTAGCGAAGCGAAGGAATCATCACCAATCCCAAGAAAAGAAGTGAAAATAGAGGACACAGAGTGGTTCATGATTGTGATCAGACTCGGATGCAGTATAAATCAAATGTACACACGAAAAACGATCTTACGTTATAATGGAAGTCAGCTTATTTACAGAAAGTGATGGTTTGGCTGGGCGTTTCAGCGAATGGCTGCACATCATCAAATTTCGAACGAAAATTAATACCAATTATTAAATTATTACTTTAACAGAACTTCCAGACATTATTTCGATTTAAGGCATCAAAATTATACCCGAATAATTATTATGTTCTTCAAACCGATTCCACTTAGAGTAATCTCAAAACAAAGATTCAGGAATCTTTAACGTCGAAGCATATCCGTTTTGTCGCCCTGGAACGGTTGTTACCAAGCTCGCATGATTGTTCACCTATTCACTTTTTGGTTGGAGTTACCTCAGAAAACGAATTAGCAAAAGAGGAACCACAATACTTTTATCACTTAAAACACCATTAGAGATAGAAGATAAGGATAAGGAACATCGTCACTCAATCTGTTGGGCGTTAATTTGGGAGCAAATATGTCCTGGCATGAACATGTTGCAGGCACAGCAAGGAGAGCTTCTCAAAAGTTGGGAATATTATTTCGAACCAGAAAGCTTTACACTCCACAACAACTGTTAATTCTTTACAAAGCTCAAATTCGACCAACTATGGAATACTGCTCCCATGTTTGGAGCTCCGCTCCCAATCATACACTGCATTTGTTGGATTATATTCAGAGAAGAGCTGTTCGTCTGATTGGAGACTCGGAACTGATCGGCGACCTTGATTCGCTGGAACATCGAAGAACGGTTGGCGACTTGAGCCTATTCTACAAGTATTTTCAAGGAAAGTGTTCGAAGGATGTGGCCTGCTTAATTCCTCCCAGAGCGGTGCATGTTAGAAGTACACGTCGTGCTAATACTTCACATCCATGTGAGGTTCAGCTTGTTACTCCTCGTACAACGCTTTTCAAGCAGTCTTTTATATGGAGAACATCATCCTTTTGAAATAATTTGCCCAGGACTGTGTTTCCTACCGAGTACAATTTACAGCGATTCAAGAATAACGTGAATCGCTTTCTCCACACACGTATCGCTCCTGTAACGCTTTAGAGATTTCCCTGTAGCACGTGTGCTAGGCCCATAAAAAAAAAGAATTTTAACCCGAATAAAATTTTAAAAACTCACACGAAAGAGTTGTAGGCAATGCTATATACTAAGAGAGAGACAATAATTATTCCTAAATGTTTAAAAAATTACTATGTTTTGCATTCGTTCGAGTAGATTGTTTCAAATCCTGTACTGAGTGTACTTTTTACAGAATGTGTTCAAATTCTAAGTATTTTATTACGCTGAAAGAAATAATAGTGATCGATATTCAACCATTTATAAATATGTAAAGAAATCCGATGGGGGCCAGGATTTCTGACAACGGCGTCCATAATACCCAATTGTGAGGACAATATTTTTTTTAGTTTATGCCTTATATTTAGTGTGATAAATATGTTGCATGAATTTCTACTCTCTACCTATTACATACGTTGTAAAAATTTTAATGTAACAGAAAATATCATTAGTACGTACGCCTCTGGCTAAGTCTCCTACAACCCCATTCCAAGTTCCATTAATTTTTTCACCAAACGTACCGGATCTTGGCTCCACAAAAATATAATCAAAATTCATAATTTCGGATATTTTTTGTGCAAAATCTGCACAATAGCCTGTCCAATAGTATTCACCAGTTTCAGAATTTCGTTCCTTATACGACCATGGTAAAGCCTAAAAATTTGAAAACCGAAGGTGATAAGGAAGAATAACAGAATAAAATATGATAATAAAATTTAATTATTCCTAAAAGCAAACCTTTCTTTCTATTCATATTCTACGCATTCTTTACACTTCCCGTAATAAGTTACAGTAGATGTAACTTTTATCAAAGATTTGTATTAAACCCGTAGGCTTTGGATTCAAATCATCATGTTCAATCACAAATTACTTATTTTATGAATAATGAATTATCAAACTTCCATACCACTACAATATACCAATAGGCACAGTTAATCTAACATATTTTATTAACTGAGGATAAAAACCGCTCGTTGTTGTCCTTAAAAATAACGAGTGTTTGTAGTTGTTTTTAAAATGATAATGAACGGGCACAGAAAAGTCTACTTGTCGCTATGTTCATTAATCTCTAAGACGAAACTGTCATCTTAACAAAACTCGTCTTTCTATTTTTTACTAATTAGGCAAGGAATTAAAATTTAGCAGGCCAAATAAATGAAGAGCAACCACCTGTTAATAACCTTGTATAAAAACAAAATATCTACACTTCCCACGATACTCCCAATCACTTAAGCACCTATCCAATAATTTTATTGATCCGTAAATCTATGTCTACATTATACATAAATAGGATTCAAAATTCAAGTCGCGAACGTGCAAATTTAAATTATAACCTTTATAAAAGATGATTATACAGGATTTTGAGTTGTTTGGTTTCAAATTATTATATTCTGACCAAATATAACTATTCAGTTGGCGTTGTAAAACTAGTGGATCTTATGGTCCCTCGAAGAATTATTTAACTTAGGATCATATGTTCTCTTTCAAAGATGTAGGGATATGAACCACGACATGCGTGCCTGTTTTATTAATTACAGAAAGGCATTTGATAGAGTAAAACACGACAAACTGATGGAGATATTGAGCAGCATTAGAATAAACAAGAGGGACGTGAGAATAATTAACAACTTGTACTGAAACCAAACTTCATCTATACGAGTCAGAAAAGTCAGAAAAGCTCATTATTAAGCCAGGTGTTAGACAGGGCTGTATATTGACAATTCTACTGTTTAACTTATGCTGGGGAAGAATTTTTCAGGAAGCCATGGAAGACATCAGCAAAGAAATAAATATAAACGGGAAATACATAAACAATATACGATATGCAGACGATACGGTCATATTTGCAGACAACAGTGAAAACCTTCAAGACATATTGAATATATTGTGTGAAGTCAGTGAGAGATATGACTTATCACTTAACATTAAGAACACTAAACATATGATAATACTCAAAGAACTAGAATCAAAACGGAAGATTGGTAGTAAATAACCAGCAGATAGAAAAAAAAACACAAGCATATATGTATCTAGGGACAAGAGTAAATGATGCATGGAATCACTCAGAAGAGATCAAAAATCGAATAGAAAGGTCAAGAATCGCATTCCTAAAAATGACTAAATTATTTAGATGCCGCTACTTATCATTACCGCTAAAGATTAGTCACTAAGATGTTATGTTTTTCCCGTGTTGTTGTATGGACATTGGCGGAGGCGTCATGTAAGAAGATCGAAGTCTTTGAGATGTGGTTATACCAGAAAATTTTGAAAATACCTTGGACTGATCACGTTACAAATGAGGATGTTCTAAGAAGAATGGGAAAAGGCAAAGAGATGAGAATAAAGACAACGAAGATGGAATATCTCGGACACCTCATAAGAAACAACGAAAGGTAGGGCTTGCCGCAACAAACTGTAAACAAAGTACAAATTGTCAGATTGATCGCTTATGGAACCTAACGGATAGACACCATAAGAAGAAGGATCATATGCACATTATATTGGTCTTAAATCTAATCACCAATTTACTGCAGTCAATCCAAAACTGTATGAATTCAGCAAGTGTAAGTAAGATTCACTCCTTATTCATCGCTAGCTTTCACTTAAATAACTTAAAATCCTGTGGGGAAAGATTAAATAGCAATGGTCCATATTGGGATCCTTGTGGTATACCAAAAAGCGCAGCATATTCATTAAACAAAACATTGTTAATGACTTTATTTTCAATTTTTATTTTTTTACAGGGAGAAATCCGCCTGATGCGTCACCAAAAAATGCTCCGGTTATGTGGTGATTCTCCAGCCTGGCATACCCACTAAACCTCCTTGTGAACTAGGTCTACGATCCGTTGCTCCTGTTACACTGTGACGGTTAGGTTGCAATGTGTAGATCTATGCTACCTTAACCTAACGTAATCTAATT
The DNA here is from genome assembly GCA_019049505.1 of Pachyrhynchus sulphureomaculatus. Classification (NCBI taxonomy): domain Eukaryota; kingdom Metazoa; phylum Arthropoda; class Insecta; order Coleoptera; family Curculionidae; genus Pachyrhynchus; species Pachyrhynchus sulphureomaculatus. Next base: position 69,123,183 of record CM032453.1, on the reverse strand, counting down.
AAAAACTAAAAAGTAAGTTCCCCGCTATTTCAGGAGTGGCACAATAGCGTTAGTAGTGCGTGATATTTTCATGTTTAGCTTATTTTTTGAAGAGGTGTAGCTCAACTACACACTATCCCTATATACTAAGTATTTCGGGTGAATCTTTTATTGTGAGGTAATTTGAAACTCCTTGGTGTTGCTAACTGGCTTTTGCTTTCCGACAAATGTCCAGTGATCATTTGAAACTTCTTGTGCAACTGGCTGCTGTTATGATACGTAGGGTTTTGTTTTGAACTGTCTAGACTTTGGCTAGATGTTTTCCAAACATCTGGCACCATGTTTGGCAGCCGTACATAAGTCCGGCCATGAAAATCGTTTTGTAAGTTAGCAACTTGTTATGAGTTGATAATTTACCTCGGTGGTTCAGAAGCGGGTACAGCTTCCTTAGTAGCTGATTTGCCTTATGTACGGCCGCGGTCACTTGGTCCTTCCATACGAGCCGTTTGTCGTACTAATTGCTGTTCGTCCATCTGAGCTTAGTTCCAATGAGTGAGAGTTGAAGAGGGTATCTGGTACGGGTGTTATTTTTCGATGATGATGGCCTGGGTTATTTTCAGTTATTTATGGAATTAATAAGGTAGAAGGTTGAAAAATTTGTTATGTATATATCGTTGTATTCCTTTTTATGGTTTAAAAATTTGACAATTATAAATTTTTTTTATTATTTTCAAGTTTAACCAGAAATATATAGTAGCAGAAATGAATGTCAGGTTTCAGTTGTAGCTGTTTCTGAAGCCGTTCCACTGCTTAATTTTTTTTGTGATTATTATTTTATATTATCTATTGTTGAAAATATCGCCATATAGTGCTTAGATTAACTTATTCACTAGTTTCTTTGGATCCATGCACCCTCCCTCCCTAGAATGTAACTACGCCACTGTCGATCAGCGATCAGAGATCATGTGTGCTAATGCAATTCGAAAACTTCTTATTATTTGTTAGTTTACGGGTTATTAAATTAACTCAGCTTTGGTGAGATAATAAAAAATAGAGAACAATGTACGTGTAAAAATATTTACAATAATTAGCCAAACGTCATTAAAACTTACATATTTGACGTCTTAATTTGTTTTTCATCCTGTTGAAAACATTAATTTACCAGGATACTATATATTATAATAATTTTTAAATAATTACAGTATACAGCATAATATAGTTTATCAGCTTTTTACCTTGCATTTAATACCAAAGTTATCAAACCATTTAACTAAAAAATCTACTTACATGAGTTATGCCAATTCTATAAAAAGGTTTAATAGGATCAATTTGTTTTCCTGGTTCCACATCTAAACGCCCAAATTTATACTGGGCAATAACCTAAAAATAAGTTATATGAATATATTATTAAAACTTATGTTCATTGAAAAGTTCATAGCCTAACTAAAAAAAAATTTCTTATTTCCCTACATATTCTTCGCCTAGTTCAATCTTTTTCTTAATTTACCGTCTCCTGACGAAGGTTGGCGATCCAAAGGGCTAACATAGTCCTGGGAACTGTAGCTCTAAAAATATCTATTGATGAGCAATTAAATCATCTTCGAATGGCTTTTAACCAGAAATTTTGACGTCTTCTAACCGATCTTCTTCCTTGCATTTTGCCTTCGACGACCAGTCTCAACAAGTCATACCTTACTCCCCTCATTATATTACCAATATAACTAGTTTTGCTTTCCTTTATAGTCAATAGCAGTTCTATGTATTTGCTCATTCGCCTAAGTACTTCAGTATTTGCTGCATGATGCATCCGTAGAATCTTCTATAAACATACATTTCGAAAGCTTCGAGCATTTCTCTGTGGCTGAGATCAAGAGTCTAGCCTTCACATGCATATAGGAGTACCGAAAAAACTTAGCACATAATCATACGCAACTCGAAGTTCAAGACAAAGGTCGGATCTAGTGAAAAGATTTTTCATATTCATGAAGGTTCCACAAGCCTGCTCGTTTCTCGATCTAATCTCTATTTCTGGATTACACTGGCTATTATTTAGTGTTCCCAGGTATTTAAAAGATAAAACTTTCTGAATTCTCTGTCCATTAACAATAAGATTCGCATCAACGTGTTATCTTGAAAATATAACCAGCTTGATCTGTTGTTCTATATTTATATGTAGTCCAAATTGCTCACTCCGACGAACTACGACATTCATCATGTTCTGCAGATCGGGTAAATTATCAGCCACAGTAACAGTGTTGTCTGCATATCTTAGGTTGTTAATCATGAAGCCATTCATTTTAATTCCCGTTATAATCTGGGCTAGAGCTTTTTTGAAAACAGCCTTCGAATAGAGGTTGAAGAGAAGCGGAGACAAAATACATCCCTGTCGCACTCCTTTCTTGACAGAAGCATCTTCCGATAGGCTTTGTTCGATTTTTACTTTCGATTTGTGATGCGAATACAAACCAGATATGATGTTGATCTCTTGGCGGTCGACACCCGAGGCACATAGGATCTTTATCATTTTAGCGTGTTTGACACAGCAAAGCCTTGTGATAGTCAATGACACACATTTAGGTTTACGTCCCTGCATCGTTATGTTAGGACACTAAGAGCGAGAAGTGCTTCTCGCGTGCCAAAACCATTTGTGAAACCAAATTGTGTATGGTGAGAATCACATTTTCTATATATACGTGTATGAATTATCCAGAGGAAGATCTTTAGTACGTTCGTCATAAGACTGATCATACGTAGTCGTCACAATGAGAATAATTAAATTTTCTGGAATGACACTACTCAGTATATATCACTACACCAAACACTTTATTTTTGCACTCGACGCGCGTTTCGCTTCATCAGGAGCGACTCAATCATCGCTCCTATTAAAGCTAACTTAGTTAACGAAACGCGCGTCTAGTGCAAAAATAAAGTGTTTGGTGTAGTGGTGATATATACCAAGTAGTGCCATTGTGACAAAGATTCCAGATTTCCAACATAGTTTTTTAGAATGGTAATAAACGTGAATTCCAGCCAATCAGATGGTATCTGGCCCGAGTTATAAATATCGTTAAACAACGATGTTAAAATATGAAGACCTGCTCCCTCTTGTTCTGCAATGGTCTTAATTTGTTCGACGTGAATGTTATCTGGGCCAGTAGCTTTTTTGTTCTTCTGCGCCCGTATTGCATGAATAATTTCGCTCTTGGTAATAGGAGGCTCAATTTCCTTTATTTCATTAGCTGTTGATGGTGGTTCGTTTGGTATATCGCCCTCAAAAAGCTCTTCGACATAATCTTTCCACCTACTAAACTTGGCTACTAATTTCATTATTAGCATCTCTTAAAACTGTTAGATGTTTTCGATTACTGTTTGTTGGTTCTTTTGCTTTCTTGTGTAAATTAAAGGTATCATGCTTTCCTTGTAGTAGTTCGATGTCGCTGTTAGCTCAATACATTTATTTTTTCTCGTTAGTCATCCTTCTATGGCCTTTTTAAAGGATGATCGTTTTAACCCGTCAAAATAGTCACTAACAGCTATACAAACTATCCCATTTCATGAAAACTCCTGCCCTGTAAATAATTTTACTTTCCTTAAAAGTGTTGTCCTTGTGCAAAAATCACTTTCCGAGATGTTTGTTTTTCTTCACGTTACAAGATTCCTAGATCACAAAAAAAGTCGTTCATTTCCGTCGATCTCTGTGTCTGTCGGTCTGTTGGCACTACACGTATAACTCCTAATGAGGCGATGAAGCCTATAGTCGTTGAGAGATATCATTTAAGGCGAAGGGGGTTAAAGGGATGGGAGTTGATAAATTTTATATGTTTTAATAGTAATATGATAATTTTTTCTGTTTTTTTTTTGTTGAGATAATTAACCGATATTATACCTGACTAATAACAGTGAAGCATACTAGTGGCGAAAAGGGTGGGAAATAAGAACTAGACGAGTTTTTCGGTATATGTAGCATTATATGTTCTGTTCAAGGTTTTGGAGTGCCGGCCTCGACAGCGTAAGGGATTAAGAGCCTGCATATGAAACCAATGGTCGCTGAGTCGACTTGTGTGTATTTTTAGGTACTAGTTCATGCAGAAATACAATAACGTCCGTGGTAGCACGACAGCGTTGTATTAAGAGTATGTGTATGTTTCGACACCTGGGCAGTGTTGACGGACATTACACGTATAACGTCCACATCAATATATCCTCATTAGAGATATAGTCAAAAATAGGGTATAAGTCCCTAAAGAGGCGGATAGATAGACTATCAAACAAAAAAAAGGAATTCAAAATTTAGGTTATTTCTTTTATTGCTTTTAACTTTAACCCAAGAAGAGGGTGAACAGGGTGGGAGTCATTAAATATTGTATAGTTTCGACAGTATTTTGGGAATTTTGTTTTTGTTCTTGTAATTGACAAATTTTATGCATATTGTTTAAAGTAAAAGGTTCTTTGACTATAAGCATGTAAAAACTAAATTATTTTTTACTTATTTTCAAATTTAACAGGGGAAAGGGGTGAAAGAGAGAGGAGAATTTTGTATAATTTCAATAGTACTATAAGAATTTTTATAGGATTTTGAAATTGGGAGAATGGACAACTTTACGCCTAATCATTTATAATAAAACATAGAGGGGCCAAAATGATTGAAAAAGAGTGTGTTATCGTGTTTTAGTCCTTTTTCGGAGTTTTTTCAGTCAAGGAATCAAACATTACAATTTTTCATTATTGTCATTGTTAACATGAGAAGAAGGCAAAAAAGATGGGAGTCATTGTACCTTTACGTAGTATTACGGAAAATTTTTTCCGGTTCTGGATCGAGATATTGGATATTTATTATAATATATATATATATATATATATATATATATATATATATATATATATATATATATATATATATATGTATGTATGTATATATATATATATATATATATATATATATATATATATATATATATATATATATATATATGTATGTATATATATATATATATATATATATATATATATATATATATATATACATATATATACATATATATGTATATATATATATATATATATATATATATATATATATATATATATATATATATATATATATACAGTCGACACTCTATATAGTAAAAGACCAAAATGTTGACCGAAATTTCACTATAGAAAGTTTTTCACTATATAAAGAAAACATCCGTCTATATTGCTATGTATGTATTTTATATTGGTAATCATTTACTTGTATTTTATAAGGTACAAGCAACAAAAAAAATTGCAAAATTGAATTATTAGAAAAGATTTTATTAAACATTTGAAAGTTTAAATAGTACATAGCATGTACAGGGCTAAATACATACATAGAGTCCATACGTTATATCTTTACCCGTGCGTCATAGTTTTCAGGCCATATAACAGACGACTATTATATTATTTGTCTCTTTTCACCAATAAATCGTAGGTATTGGTAAAAAGAAACAAAAAATATAATGGTCGTCGTCGGATATTGCCTGTGTATGTACTACATACGAAATAAAAAGAATAATACAAAATCTGTTAATACATATGTACATACTACGTACATACGTACTAGGAAAAATAATCAGTTATTTTCTTTTGAACATTACTTTTGAAAAATAATTGTTGCTCAACAAAATTCTCGCATTTATTCAAATGCATAAAGATTTGATCAGGTACACTTTCCTGGCCCTGAGAGTAGTTCGCATAATGTCAAATGCATTTCTTATTTCATTTTCACTAAATTTAGCAGGACATTCCCCGTTTCAGTTTCTTCTTCATGATCTTCTATACTTTTTATATCGTCAATTATGTCTTGGTCAGTTGGGAGATCTGTCGTGCCAACATCATTGTCGATTTCTAAGAAATCTTCAAGTAAAAAATCTACGTCGACGGTAGCAGTTTTTTGTAGTATACCCCATTGCCTTTTTAAGGTAACGAGATCCATTTCGTCTTCTTCTTCCCATTCGTCAATTTTTTCAGTAAAACCTGCTTTAGAAAAGCAGTTTTTGATAGTTTTCTGAGAAACATTTTCACTCCATACTTTAGCGACTTCGGTTATACGTCGGTAATCAATTTTTGGACTGGAAGGTTGTTATCAATCGCATTAACAATTTTGTGAACAATTCTGTTTCGGTAATGATGTTTTATCTTTTTTATAATACCCTAGTCCATAGGTTGCAATTCGAAGGTCATGTTTGGTGGAAAAAAGATCAATTCAATATTCCTTAATTTTTTACTTACAGTAACTGGATGTGCAGGACAATTATCTATAAACATCACAATCTTTCGCTTTTGGCTTTTCATTTTTCGTGTCCAGTTCTTTGATCCATCCTTCGAAAATCTCAGAAGTCATCCATGCCTTTTTATTACTGGCGTGATCTAACTCCAGAGATTTAACTCCTTTTAAAAAACGGGAATTTTTGCTTTTACCTATGAGCAGTAATTTCAGTTTTTCTGAGCCATCCATGTTTGCTCCAACCATAAGTGTCACCCTTTCTTTACTTGTTTTAACACCAAAACATTTATCACTTTTAAAAGCAAAAATTTTATTTGGCAAACATTTAAAGAACAAACCGGTTTCATCACAATTGAAAACGTTTTTTGGCTCGTACTTTTTCAATGCACTTTTTAAAACAGTTTCAGTCCAAATGTCACAGTCCTCCTGACTAACGCTTGCACTCTCGCCAGACAACGTCTTGAAAACAATTGAATTGCGAGTCTTCCAGGCACTCAACCACCCTTCACTAGCTTGAAAATTAACGCAGTTAAATTCTTTAGCAAATTGTAGAGCCTTTTGCTTTATTAAATTTCCCGATATTGGTACGTTTTAATGCGTACGGGCCACTTGAAACCATCGTAAAACTGCTTCATTTACATCCTCGTAAGTACTCACCCGTACTCGTTTTCGACTGCTTGGAACACTAGGTTTCTTGATGATACTGTCGCGACTTTTTATTATCAGAGAGACGCAACTTGGAGAAACACCAAATTTTGCAGCAACATCAATTTTTTTGCAGCCTTTATCAACTTCCTCCAAAACTTTAATTTTCTCAGCTAAACTTAAACACACTCGCTTGGACATCTTACTTGTTTCTTAAACGAAAAGAAACTGAACCTGAATTTGCGAATTACTAGGCCTCGACTATAAAATGGGTTTTTTTTTCCCCGGGTTTCTATAAAATGGGTTATTCCTCGGGTTTCTCACATAAATCTACCTGATTTATTGCCAACCATTAGGCGTTATAAACGCGTTAAGAAACTTTTTAAAAGAATGCGTCATAAAAATGGAATTCGTGCTAATGTTAGATAAAAATGGGAAACCCGAAATGGCCAAGATCTCAATAAATGCATAAAAATTTATACATAAAATTCCGGTAAAAATTTTATTATATAGAGTGTTACTATTTTACAGATTCACTATATGCAGGGCTTTTTACATGAAATTTCATTAAAATATTCTAGGTCTTGAAAAAATTGCACTATAAAGAGTTTCACTATAAACAGTGTCGACTGTATATACATATATATATATATATATATATATATATATATATATATATATATATATATATATATATATATATATATATATACATATATATATATATATATATATATATATATATATATATATATATATATATATACACATATATATATATATATATATATATATATATATATATATATATATATATATATACATACATATATATATATATATATATATATATATATATATATATATATATACATATATATATATATATATATATATATATATATATATATATATATATATATATATATATATATATATGGGTTGTTTTTCTATTATTTCAACGGCTAAATTGGTGAAAACGTACTTACACAGCAGACAAATTTTTGTATTTACTTCCTCATGCAAATGGAAAGTATTGTATCAGTGTCAATAAATTTTTACTTTTCCACACGTCTTAGGATTTCTAAATCATCAGACACATTTTCCCTTTCTCATCGGTTTGTCTTTCGAACTGTCGGTCTGACGATCTGTTGGCACAATAACGCTCGAACAAGTTGATAATATAATACTTGAAGTATGGATAAAACCTATAATTGTTCGCTGATATCGTTGTAGTAGGGAGGGATAAAACAGATGAAAATTGACTTACCGTTTACTCGGTCAAGTCAAGTACGTATTTTGCAAGGAAATTAATGGTTAAATCACTTTACCGATTTTGGAGTTTAAGGAATGCCAAATTTGGAAATTAAGGCAATAGTTCATAGCTACGATTGTGAATTTCTGCCACGAACACCAGTGAAGTGTAAACACGAGCATATTCTTGGTGAAATTATCTCTTTTTCAACCATAATTCTCGCCTCTTTATTTTGATTTCTTCGCGTAAACGATGTAATACGTAGTTTATAACAATATGTTTAATTAGCCTTCTTAAAAATGAAGGTCCTGATCTGTTCTATTACTTAGATTGCTGTTCCGATTCCGACATGTAATGTTTTTTATGGGCCTAGCACACGTGCTGCAGGGAAATCCCTAACGCGTTACAGGAGCAACACGTGTGCAAAAAAAGCGATTCACCGGAAACGCAGACCTGGGCAAATTATTCCAAAGGGATGATATAAAAGACTGCTTAAAAAGGGTTGTGCGAGGAGTAACAAGCTAAACCTCATACGGATCGTCGAATTTGAGCTTTGTACAGGGTGAGTCAACGATAGAGTAAAGTTCATTGTCTCATTTGTTTCGGGAATGACAAAAAAATGTTAAATACAATAGTCTTAGGGAATGTTCAGGTGCACAGTTTAAAATTATTTTTGAGTATACAGGGTACTTCAAAAAAGTGTGGCGGATATAACATATGTTTTTTTAAATGGAACATCGTATTTTCTAATTTATTTTTAAATTCTGCGTACAATTTTATAACTTTTTTATTAATAATGTTATATACCTAAACCTAGTAGTTTTCCTAATATTTCAATTTTTTTATAAAAAAATACTAGTTTTCAATTTTGTAAAAAATTGCCAGTAGCGCCATTATTTCTGAAGGTCGAATACTCATAATTGGTACGAGCATTCTATAGAGATGTAAAGAGTTCTAAAAAGATGTATGTAAATAAATTTGGGTTAGATGCTACAGGGTGTTCAAAATAAATTTCGACTATTTGAAATTGAAAAATTTCAAATTTTTTAAATGGTACACCCTGTATATTATTATTTTTTCTGATAGATTTTACAAAACTCTTCAACTTTTATTTAGTATATCATATACCTATTTCTAATAGTTTTCGATTTATTTTGAATTTTTCAATTTTTACCCCTGTTTTTAATACACTTTTGACCTGTCTATTAAGCAAGTAAAAATAGTTTAATTTGTTGTAGTAAGTGACGTATAAAGGTAACAGTTATGGATTTTCCTAAAAATGAATTAACTGATATGGTTTATATATTGGGCAAATTGTCTTTTGGCACTAAGGCTTTACGGAGCAAAGTACCCTAATAGACGTATACCAGCTAGAAAATATTTTCAGTGCTTAACGGAACGGTTTGATGGTAGTGGTATCGTTGAGTATACGAAGCGGAAAGTAGTAAACCAGAATGCTAAAGGAAATGGAAATTTTACTAAAAGTTGCAGATAATTCCTAAGTCAGCAGCCGTCAACTAGCTGACTTATCTGATACATCCCAATCTCCGGCTAACCGCACCACGAGAAAATAGAAGTATCATCCCTTTCATATGAATCTACACCAAGAACTTAAAGACCGTGATTTTGAACGAAGATAAACTTTTGTACCACCATGAATGGAGCAATAGAGACCGATCCAAAAATTTTTTATCCAAGATAATATTTTCTGATGAAGATGGTCCATATTTTTTCCGCGAACTGCTTAACGGGCCTAGATATCTAAATTTTTTGCAAAACAAATTACCCCAAATTCTTGAAGAAGTTGATAACTTTGAAAGGGAACAAATGTGGATTAAACAAGACGGAGCTCCTGCTCATAACCACCGGGAAGTTCGGGAATTTTTAAACGATCGTTACCCACAAAAATGGATCGATAGGGATGGATTCAAAAGCGGCCCCCTCGATCATGTGACTTAACACCTTTAGACTTCTTTTTGTGGGGCTATATTAAAGATCGTGTTTATGTGAATCCCCCTATAACACCACTAAATATGGAAAATAGGATACAGGATGCGAGCTGGTCAATAACGCCCTTTATGCTAAGGAAAGTGAAGGGAAATATAGTAAAACCACTAAACATGTGTATTCATGTAGACGGACATATTTTTAAACATTTATTACGTCATAATAATTAATCATTAGATAAGTTAAACTATATTAAAATTACTATTAACTATTTATTTATGTTTTCACAATAGCGTAAGTGTATTAAAAACAAGAGTAAAAATGGAAAAATTCAAAAAAAATCGAAAACAATTAGAAATAGGTATATAACATACGTAATAAGAGGGTTTTGTAAAATCTATCAGAAAAAATATAAAATGTACAGGATGTGCCATTTAAAAAATTAATTAGTCAATGATCGAGCATTTAAAGTGAATGATAGATTCCTGATCTTTTCCAACAGATCGTTAATATAAGTGAGAAAGAGAGTAGGAGACAGTATGGAGCTCTGGGGCACACCGGCGTTAATAGTGAAGGTGTTAAAAAAAAACCTTCGATTGCGTCTCGTAAAGAACACTCTTTGAGGAAACTTGAGGGTCATAAACAGAATTTTTCAGACATACGAGAAGAGCATAGTGTGTGTCTGTAGTAACAAGGACTCCCAAAAATTTGTGAGTCGAGTGCGTTTTGGTTCCAAAGAAAGAAGTGTGAGAAACCATCTCGACCCCAGTTAACAAAAATTTCAATTCTACTGCAATTTTATTTTGCACACAATCACAGTAGATACCTACGTTTCTGCTGTATCTCTCAGTTTTCAATCGTCATTTTTCAAACTTTTTGACCTGTCCTAGTATTACGTTTTGATATGTATATTTTATATCATGAATCTCCCACTGGGTTAAATTAAAATATATTTAACGATTTTAAACTTAACATTAAAAACACGCTTTTGCAAATAGTGATCTACAACTATAATACATCTTGGAGTTTTCTGTTGTTTTTTCCAGAAATTTAGTCATGTCATAAACTAAATCAGATGACAGGACTTATCACCTATATGAATAATTGGTACTACATTTCTTGTATGTCTGTTAGATCAGTATAAATTAGCAGTATATTGTAATTATAGATCACCATTTAGAAATATAAAACTTACCTGAATAGACCCGTTATAGAACTTTTCAATCTGACCGCGTATTCGAATTCTTACAGTATTATCAACTCTGATCAAAATTTTAGAATTCTCACTTATAACAAAATCGAGAATATCGTCAAATCGTTCTTTAATGTCTTCAGGAAATTTTGTTTTGTTACATTCAAACGTTGAATTTGGAAACTCAACTCTTTCATCGACCATTCAAGGGCAAGTGGACTTGCACAATTAGTGTTCCGTACCGTGACTGCCTTGAAAATAAAAATTTTTTTTAGACTTTACAAAACCCACCCCGAATGAGTTTTCAACAAAATTTTTTTTTCGATATTTGTTGAAAACTGATGACCTTTAAATATATTTTTTTTATATATACCAGGTAAATTATCAAAGGTCTATCTTAATAATTTTCGTTTAATCTACACATTATGGAGAATATTCCAGAATTTTTTTGATCAGTAAGTTTCGGGATAAAGGGGGGCAACGATTTTTGGCAAATTTTTAAAAATAATACAAAGAAAAGTGCGCAGGTCTTACATATTCTTATATATTGTGTGTGTTTTTACCAGCATTCATTTGACACCCCACTCGATAACCTGGTAATTTGTTTTTTTCATTTCCGATTTCACCCCCCAAAACTAACTTCTTAAGTGAAAATTAAACTTTCGAAACTTCACGGCTCTGATGAGACAATCAATTCTTATATTAGTGCCAAATTTCAACTTTCTATGTCAAATAGTTTCTGAGATATTTGGGTATGACAGACGGACAGACACCGAAGGGATTTTATAAGTTTGCCGTATGTAACACTAAAAAGTAGCATGCCTATTATGTTTGAAAAATGGCATTTACGATCAGGATCTAGCATTAATGTATTTTATTTATAACACCCTTCTACTATATTTGCGGTACAGAGTATTTCAAAATTAACGACAATTATTCTAAGAGGATATTGTTCTCGCCAATATAAAATGATAAGTTTCTATGAATATTGTTCGGTACATGTTTGATTATCGGGATACCAAATTTAAAGAAATTAGAAAATTTCTCAAATAATTTGTAATAAATTTCTTGAATACATCGAACACTAATGAAAATAAGATTTTGAAATTTGAAGGATAGAATTAAATTTCTAGAGGTTGTCACGCATAAAAATTGTGTATTAATTTCCATTGTTTTATTTAGAAACAAACGAAAATAATACTTCCGTAAAATTTGATAAAAATACCTAAAACTAAAATCTATTGAGTTTTTAGCAAATTATGTTCTCTTATGTCATTAAATAGTTGAAAATATGTAATGGATGTACTTTTCAATGTGAAAAATCACTTGCAACATATATTTTGAAAATAACACTGACGTAGTTATAATTTAAGTTAGTTTGTAGTTCTACCAAAAAATTGGAAGCTTCTGATTTAATATTTAATGTTCTTCGTACAATCATCCTATTGGAGCAAACTTCTTGGCAGCGGAAAAGTAGAATTCAATTAAAAAACGAAAAACCCGAATTTTCAATTGTTTTTATTAACCACGCCATTATATATTAAAAATTAATGATTCTCCTGTTATCACATTAGGTTTCAAATGAAATAAGTAGGATAACACAGCCACACAAAAAGAAGTTCATTACCATGAACCAAAATATATGGATCTACTGTATTTTTTCGACGCTGAATTCGAATCCGTAGTTAAAAAAAAAGATTTATCGTGTCATTTTTTTTTAGGACAAAAACATCCCTTGAAATGCAATAAAACTAACATGTAGGCTGAAAAATTTTGGGTCTAGCTACCTAAAAAACATTTTTTTTGCAAAATTCGATTTTACTGATCAACACAATCTCCTTCGAGAACGATACTATCAGTCCAGCGCTTTTCTATCATCCATACCTTTATTATAGAAGGATTTGCCTTCAAAATAGGCCTCAGTTTCGGCGAAAATTTCTTCATTGGGGCGAAATCTCTTTCCCGCGAGCATTTTTTTGGGGTCTGTGAATAGATAATAGTCGCTGGGGACCAAATTTGAAGAATACTGTGGATGAGGAAGCAATTGGAACTTCAATTCATGCAATTTTGCCATCGTAACCATTGACTTGTGATACGGTGCATTGTCTTGATGAAAGAGTACTTTTTTCTTGTTCATTTGGGGCGGTTTCTTTGCGATTTCTACCTTTAAATGCACCAATAATTTTATATAATATTCGCTATTGATGGTTTTTAGTCGATGAAAATTATTCCATCCGCATCCCAAAATACAGAGGCCAAAACCTTCCCAGCCGAGTGTTGTGTCTTTGGTCGCTTCGGGCGGCTTTCACCGGCTGCTGTCTACTCAGCTGACTACCGATTTAATTCCGGTGTATAGTGATAGATCCATGTTTCATCCATTGACACATAGCGTATAAAAAATCCTTTCTATTGCGCCTAAACAGGTCCAAACAGCGCTAAGAATCATCAACACGTTGTTGTTTTTGGTCCACTTTGAGCAAACGCGATATCCATTTCGAACAGAGCTTTCTCTTCCCCAAATGTTCATGCAAAATATGACCAACATGTTCTTTTGATATCTTTAGGGTGTCAGCTATCTCACGCAATTTCACTTTACGGTCATCCAAAACAATTTTGTGGATTGTTTTGATGTTTTCCGTTGTAATCCCCTCATTTGGGCTTCCAGAGCGTTCAGCATCTTTAGTGTCTGTACGACCGCGTTTAAATTCAGCATAGCAGTAAATGATGAGTGATTTTCCAGGGACAGAGTCCGCATAATTCTTATCAAGCCATTGCTTTGCTTGAACAATATTTTTTTTCCCATCAAAAAACAGTGTTTAATCAACACACGACATTCGATTTTTCCATTGTTTTGAAAATATTAAAAGTAGCGTCACTAAAACCACTGTAACTTGTAAACTAATCGTCGAAATGTCACGAAATTTTGACACGTATCGTTTGAAGGTTAGATTTTTTGAAAAGGGCGACATCTATGTGTCAGACCAAAAACTTTTCAGCCTACGTGTTATAGTAATAATGTAGTGACTCTTAATGAAATGTGAAAAAATGGTAGATATTTTATAATCTAGAGAAGAGAATATGAATTCAAACCACAGGAAGCTATTTCTATTAGTTAAACCAAAACCCACCCTTACAGGGGGTAAAAAGTACTCCTAAAACTCAAATAACGCACGTGAGTTTAAATAACATGTACTCGTACAAAGGACAAATTTTTGTAGCTCTGAGGACAAAATATCTGAATCTGGTGTGACAATGAGACGTTACACTTAAAAGGTTGAGACTCATCCCTACAGAGTGTAAAAACCATCCCCATCTACGGAGGTAACTCATAAGTTTCAATAAGGACGAAAAAAGTTCAGGCTTTTGTAATTTTAGGCAGGATGAACAAATATGGAATAGATTCGCTTGAACTAATGATACCCGACTCTAAACTACCGTTAGAGGGTGGTAAAAACTATCCCTACGTTCTAATGATGCACATTGATGTTATTGAAATTCGGAAAGGATCAAGTACCTTTATCTCATTGTGCCAAACATTCAAGACAACTAGATCGTCTTCCTAATAAGGTCGAAAACCATCCCTAGCATCTGAAAAAAAAAATACAGACTTTCGTAGTCTCAGGCAGGATGGACAAATACAGCCTGTATTTTTTTCTCAGACGCTAGAACTTCTAAGATCTATCAATCCCAAAGGGTAGTTTCCTCCCCCTCCTAGGGTTGATTTTCGACCTTTTTAGGAAGATGATCTAGTTATGTTGAATATTTGGCACAATATATAAAAGTACTTGATCCTTTCCGAAATTCAGTAACATCCATGTGCATCATTAAAGCGTAGGGATAGTTTCGACTGCCCTCTAAGGGTAGTTAATAGTCGTGTTCACCCTGCCTAAAAATACAAAAGTCTGAACTTTTTTGGTCATTATTGAAACTTATGAGATACCTCCGTAGATGGGGGTGGTTTTTACACCCTATAGGGGTGAATCTCATCTCTTTAAGAGTAATATCTGGTTATCACACCAGATTCAGATATTTTGTATTAATAGCTACAAGAATTTGTCCTTTGTACATTTACATTCACGTGCGTTAATTGAGTTTTAGGAGTACTTTTCACCCCCTATAAGGGTTGGTTTTAGTTTAATTAATAGAAATAGCTTTTTGTGATTTGAATGCACATTCTCTTCTCTAGATTATAAAATATCTACCATTTTTCATACTTCATTAAGAATCATTACATTATTACTATAGTTTTATCCCATTTCAAGGGATGTTTTTAACCAAAAAAAAATACACGATAAAGCTTTTTTTAACTACGGATTCGAATTCAGCGTCGAAAAATACACTAGCTCAATTTATTTAGGTTGTTGATAATGAACTTTTTTTTGTGTAACTGTGTAATCACTATGTCAATTTTTAGTGTTCCGTACAGAACACTTATAAGATCACTTCGGTGTCAGTCCGTCTGTCACACTCGATTTTCTCCGAAACTAGTTACATAGAAAGTAGAAATTTGGTATTAATATAGGAATTGATAGCCTCATCAGTGCCTTGTAGTTTTGAAAGTTAAATTTTGACTTAAGAGGTTAGTTTTGGAGATGAAATAAGAATGGAAAAAAAAAATTTTTAGTAGGTCAAATAAAAGTGTCAAATAAAAGCTTGTAAACCACGAGTTCAAAAATATGTATAATGTAATACTTGTGCACACTTTTCTTTGTATTATTTTAAAAAATTGCGAAAAATCGCTGTTCTCCTCCTTATCTCGAAAAGTACTTATCAAAAAATTGTGAAAAAATTCTGGAATATTCTCCACAGGGAGTAGATTAAATGAAAATTATCCCGAGTGCATTACCTTTAATAATTTATCTGGTATATAAAAAATAAATAAAAAAAATTTCAAGGTCATCAGTTTTCAGTAAAAATCGGAAACAAACTTTGTTGAAAACTCATTTGGGGTATGTTTTGTGAAGTCACTGATTATTTCATACCTCCGTACAAAAATTTTTATTTTAAAAGCAATCAACGTACGGAACACTAATTGCGCAATTTCAACTTGCACTTGACCGGTTATTATTACGTGAATATTTAATGTTTTCAGAGTTTTACTCAAAAAAGTTGAACAATTTTAAAAGGAATCATCAGATTTTCTCTATTACTGACTGATTTTAGATATTGTTATCTAAATGTAAAGAGTCAGTGGAGTACCTGTTTCTTTCATATTTTTGATTAGTTCAATGTTTTTGCAATTACACCAATAGAAATAACAAAACATTTTTGTAATTTGAAGTAAGTGACAAAGTTTTTTTTTATACAGAAATTTGAAACTACGAATCTTATGGAAAATCACCACTTCTTTTAAGAGAACAGCAGCATAAACTAAATAATTAGTCCTACCTGTAAAAATAGCTTATTCATGTTTCTATTAGTAGCAACAATGGCATAAGTATTCGGAATAGGGCGAATTTTTTTAATTTTGTTTATAGTAGCAAAATCCAATGTTTCAGACATTACCATCCTCAATCTAGTCGAGTCAATCCAAAAATATAAAGCCTGGTCAACATCTAAAATAACGAATAATTAACAATATACTTACAGATTTTTACAGCATAAATCATTTCAATGAAAATGGCACATGTTTAGTATAGAAACATCTATGAGGTACGAATATAAAACCGTTGATCTAACTACACACTTTCCTACAAAAATACATGTGATTATGCTCATTATTAGTAGAAATAGGTCTTTCATCGTCATCACAAAACAATGAAAATGTATCAGTATGTAGGTTACAGGATTGCTTGAAAAAGCATTGTAAATTAAACATAAATTCTTAAAATTACTTTTTAGATATTGAAGTTTAAAAGAAGACATTTTTCACAATTTTAGATTCTCTGCCAATATTTAGTAAATAATCCATTTGGAGTTCAGGATGTAGGATACGTTTCAAATATCGAAGAGGGCTTAAAGAAAAACGTAAATTAGATGGTAGTTGCCCAGATTCCACTCAGCATGTTAAGTTACTAATGTTTGTTAATTTTTTACCACACGTCATTGGTTAAGAAAACCATTTAACGAAATCTTAGTTCAACAAAGAAACATTACTGTTTTTTTTTATTAATATAGTATCTTTTTAAGGATATCTTTTATTTTTATAAGCATGCCTAAGCACTAAAATCAAATGTTCAAAAGAGGTTAGGAGTGTAAACATAGTATCAAGATATAAAAATTAAAAAATAACTTTGCAATAGCGCATTTGTATTTAAAGTTCATTATAACGGTTTTGGTAACGAAGTCATTTATCTTAATACTTAATGATTAATAAAAATGTCAGTTCAAACATCAATCAGTAACACTACTATATAAATAAAGAGGTCGGCGTGGATTCCAAAACTTTATCAATTTTTAAAGTTTTCCCATCCCGCCAATATTTTGCAAACAACTTTTCCAAATTTTGTTATTACTTTCTAGTAACGAACTGAGATTTTATCAGATATACTTAGAAAAAATACCTGATATCAATTGATTCCACTCGTACCCTGGACCTCTATTAATTTTGTGTTATATGTCCGTACAATATGCCGGTTATACCTTCAAAAGGGTAAAAACAAAAAAAAGCTAGTTTTGACTTCAAATTCCCCATTTTAATAACATACTAAATTTTCTCCTTGATTTCATTTCTAGTTTCGGTCTGAAATTAGTTTCCCTAATAACCTCAATAATCCAATTCTTATCACCACAAAAGGAATACGGTAACAAAACTTGGTTTTTTTTCGATTTTTATCGCAAGTTCAGAACTTCAAGGGCCGCATATTTTCAAAGAACTCCACACTAATCTTATGAAAATTGGATCCCCGTCAAGTCGGCTAAAAATGTAGTATGTTATGATTCAAACCATTCTGATCAAGTCTCAATGGACACAAAGTTCAAAAATGGATAGATAAGCATTATCGAGCGTGGAATTAGTAAAAAAAATCGTTGAGAAAATGCTCTTTTTTGCGTTTTTTTTTTAGGACTTATTTTAACTAGAACTTGATTTTACGAAAAATTTCAACGGAATTATATGTTTTTTGGGTTGCTAATTATGAATATAATAATTATTTTGACCCATTTCGCTCCTACTTTCGAATATTGACCATTTTGGCCATTTCTGGAGTCTTTTTTTGATTTAATTCGTATTTTTGTGAAAAATTCTAACGGAATTTTATGTTTTTTGAGTTGATAATTACAAATATAATAATTCGAATAGCGTTCATTTTTGGCCATATAACTTTCACCGTTCTTTCTTAACAATGTCCTTAGAGTTGAAAATAAAGTATAACTTTTATATGTTCTAGTCTAATTAAATCCAGAAAAAGGGCCAAAAGTTGGCCAAAAATAAACGCTGTTGGAAAGTAGGATCAAACTGGTTCAAAATAGTTACTCTATTCGTAATTATTAACTCAAAAACATAAAATTCCGTTAAAACTTTTCGCAAAAATTTATTCTAGTCGAATCAAATCAAAAAGACGCCAGAAATGGCCAAAAAGGCCAAAATATTCGAAAATAAGAGCGAAATGGGTCAAAAAGGGCGAATGAACTAAATCTAAATATAACATTATACAAAGTAAAAAATAAATATAAAAAATAATTTATTTTATTACTTTACTTAACGATGAACATATAATAATAATAATAATGTAGGTACATATTATAAAAATTTATATACGTAGTAAACAGCATAATAAAACACACATTTTAAATTTGATACATACAGGGCGATGCAACTAAGTAAGCAGAAATATGCAAATATTGCAAAACACCAGGTCTCCGTTAGTTATAAAAACAATAAACTACTAAATGTTTCTCAAAATTCTCCATTAAAAAGTTTTGTCTTCTATCTTTGTATAAAAATTTATAAATTGATAAACTCCTTTCCAGATCGACTGATGAAATAGGGGCGTTTTTAAAATTATTTATTAGCATAGGATCTAAATCAATGGAATCAGTGAAATCCCCCTTTAAAACATTAGCTACTTGGCTGACAAATTGAAACCCACTATTTTTTCCATAACATTCCCAAATTTTTGAAAAATTTTGCTCCCAATTTTACCTGCGACATTTTCAAAAGCGACCTCACATTGTTTTATTAGTTGAACACTTCGGGTTAATGGCAAATTAGATTCCTTCATTTGAGTTATGGTTTTCGAAACAATGCTATCATTTGTTTTAAGAAAGGAAAGTTGTTGTGTTATCTCCTTGTTTTTGAATAATCGTTTAAGTTCTGTAAGGGATTGGGAAGATTCGTCTGATAATTCTGCAATTAGACCATCTAGTTGACAGAAGTTGTCGAAATAAAAAAATGTTGCTTCCAACCAAGTGCCCCACCTTGTAATAACAGGCTGAGGTGGAAGAGGAGTGTTTGGTAGTTTTTCTTTGTAGAACTGAATCCTTAAAGGCGCTTTAAGGAAGATTTTCTTCATGTTAGAAATTAAGCTATTCACACGCGGAAAATGATTCCTACTTTCCTCAACAACCCTATTTAAAGCATGAGCGAGACATGTTACATGTATTAAGTTTGGATAAAAAATTTTCAAATTTTGCCCGGCCTTTATCATGTACGGTGCTGCACACTGACACACTACTGGCTTTGGGCATTTCACTGTAGTAAAATACGACTCACAAGATAAAAAGCACAAATCAACGTAACCACTTTAAAAGCACAACCAAAAATGAAACCTAATAAATTAATAATACAAGTATGCTCTGATGGCCGTCTGGGGTTTACTGACTGGTTTTTACTGACCATAAAATAATAAAATTTATTTTAGGAAAACCACCAGCGCGGCGGCTGGGGCCTAAACATTGACCCTTATTCCGAAAAATGAATGAAAACGCCTGCCAAAGACCTACATTATTATAAATTCCTTCAAATATGCACATATATACTATTTTTAAAGCATTTATGCAAATATTTAGAAAAATGCATATAATATGCAAAATATGCAATATATGCGCTTTGCATATTTGGGTGCCCTTAATAATTAGCAACCCAAAGAACATATAATCCCGTCGGAATTTTTCGTAAAATCATGTTTAGTCTAAAAAAACGCAAAATTTTCTCAGCGGTTCCTTTACTACTTCCAAGCTCGATAATTCCTAATCTATCCATTTTTGGACTTTGCGTCCTTGGAGACTTTCAATCAGAATGGCTTGAAGCATAACATACTGTATTTTCATCCGATTTGACCGGGATCCAATTTCCATAAGATTAGTGCGGGGTTCTTTGTGAAAATCGCAAATCTCATCAGCTATATATAAATAATGGTTTCAAATCAGGATCTCAGACTGGTTCTATAATATATAATATAATTTAGTGTTTCTTGTACTTACAATCCTCTCTATCAAAAATAAGCAACACATCAGTAGAATTTCGGCTATCCAAATAAGCGTCCAAAAAAATCAAAAATGGTGCTACAGATACATCAGCATG
Organism: Pachyrhynchus sulphureomaculatus; assembly: GCA_019049505.1. Classification (NCBI taxonomy): domain Eukaryota; kingdom Metazoa; phylum Arthropoda; class Insecta; order Coleoptera; family Curculionidae; genus Pachyrhynchus; species Pachyrhynchus sulphureomaculatus. Next base: position 69,102,455 of record CM032453.1, on the reverse strand, counting down.
AATATATGGAATACTCATATTAGTAGCTATATTTTCAGCTACTTCATTTCCAGACCAAGTGAAATCCATAAGAAGGCTGATTCCATTTGCCAGTCCGTTACATATTTGCTGAAATTCATCTTTGACATCGTCTAACTTGATTCGTGCAAAACTGACGTCAGTGTTTTTATTTATAGTTGTGAGAGTATCTTCAAAGTTTTGGACGAGGCGCTCTTGATCATCTTGTAATGGAAACTGAAAGAATAATACGAAATAAAGAAACTCCACATTTCAATAAAAATGTATTAATAATTAAAAAGAGTTTCATAAAAATTATATATTAAACTAGGTCCTATGTAGACGTCTGACTTAAATCCAGACGATACATTTGTTTACGTGATACCAGCAATGTTTGAAGACGATTTTTTTATGTAATCGTGTGACTCGCGTCAGCTGCTAGTTGATTTTAGCCACAATAAAACGGAGTATAATTACATAGAAGCATTAATTAGCGAAGTAAAAGAAATATATGTATATATGTGTAAAATATAGGCAAGAAAAACTACCCTGTGGGGATGCCTCCCCAGGTGGCGGATAGGGCAACGCCTCCTGGATATGAGTGATACCGGTAATGAAATACCCTGGGCGGACACATCACATCATCTGACCCAGAATGGGCGGCTGAAAGCGGCGTCTGACGCAGAGTGAGCAGCTACAGACAGCGGCGGTTCTCCATGTTAGGAGCGGCTGGAACCTACACTCACCAATACGCAGTGGACAAGCATGGCGTTTCAACTGCCTAATTCTCCCAAAGGATGTTCAAAAAATTCCAAATGTCGAGTTTGAAAACACAGGCGGGAAGTTCCCCAGGTGAGTAGAGTCAACAACTCACAATCTCACACTGATAACATGCTCCTTAAGATTTGAAGGGGGGAACAAATTCGAGATCAGGAAAATAGACTAGAAACAACTCCATACAACAGAATAAATAAAATACTTCCTTGAGAATGACAACACATAATGTACGAATATTAGAAACCGAAGAAACACCTGGAAAGGCTTGAGAATAAATTGCTACAAATAAGAAGAGATGTACTCGGACTCTGCGAAACGAGAGAGGAGAAGACATAAGGGATTTGGATCTGAAAACATGCCATATTACAAAAACTCAGAAACAGACTACCAATACGGAGGTATAGCAATTATGATTAACAAAAAATTAAAAATATAATATCATAAAAACATTTTCAGTGTCAGATAGAGTGATATACATATTAATAAAACTTAGGAAAAAATTCACTATTCAAATTATTTAATGCTGAGCTCTAACCATGAAAGAAAAGACGATAAAAAAGTCGAGAAGTTTTATGAAGACATCACTAAGGTAATAACATCTGAAAAACAAAATTAGTTTTAATAGAATACTTTGCTGGAAAATGTACCCAATACCATATCCCCACCTATCTTGCATTTATAAACTTCAAATATACCAGCCTGAATAAATACATATATAACAACGCAACTTCATATGTATAAGGAGATTAAAATACTATAACTGATAAGATCACAATTTACCGTGGTGTTCAGGCTATGCTAACAGAGCTTTCAAACATATCGAGACAAACAGATTTGTAAATGAATATTACAAAAACAGAAAGCATGAGTCAAGATATTGTTCAAATTAAAATTGATAACATTGACACTGAAAACATCGACGACTACATATATTTGGGACATATGCTAAGGATGGGTAAAGAGAATCAAACAGTAGAAATTATACACAGGATTAAGCTGAACTGCCCTTGAAAGAATTTCGTACATTCTTACAAACGTAAGTTTACGCAGCATGCATCATACCAATAATGACCTATAGCATGGAGACCAACACACTAACCAACAAAAGTATACGTCTCAACATTATGCAAAGAGCAATCGAGCGTGCAATGCTGGGAGTGAGCTTGAGGGCTAGGATAAAGAATGAAGACATAAAACGAGAGACTAGAGTCGCAAATATCGCCAGAGCAATTTTAATCCAAAAATAGAAATAGACGGGGTATGTAGCAAGACAAGAACACTACAGAAGACAACTAAACTTATTTATTTGTGGCAATTTACAACAAGAAGAAATGTAGAAAGATCCCAAAAAAAGTGGTTAGATGACCCAAAAAGGACGGCTGGAAGGAAGTGGTACCAGATAGCTCAGGAATAGGTGGGGGGCTATGGGAGAAGCCTATAACCAAAAATCGATCGATGAGAGCAGAATAAGAAAAACTACCTTAATCGCTTAGCAACTAATAGAGAGTGAACCCCGGATCGCCTTTATTATTATAATAGTTTGGTTTTATTAGTATCATTATCATTTGTAAGGATATACACCACAGCAATAAAAACAGTCGTTTTATTTAGAGTTCATTTATCTTTGTCTAAGCAAGTGGAATTTAAATTTAGATAAGAGGCCATTAAGCTGTATTTAGGAAAACAATTTCAAAATAATCATGAAAATTTGTCCGTGTATTTTTTCTAATAAAAATAGTAACAGTTAAACCAAAAGCACTGTTTATTTATATTAGAATGTTTTATTTGTGTTTATAATGCAATACAAATGCAATGTTTGTGTGTTTTTATGTTCTAACAACTGCTGTTTTAGGCATGGGAGCAGTATTTCATTAAAGCTCGAATGTGAGCTTTATATAGGATTAAAAGCTGCTGTGAGTTTTGCAGGCAGCGAGACCATGATAGGACATATTTGCTCCCAAGTTAACGCCTAGCCAGTTGGCCATGCTAATAGAATAGAGGCTCTTAATATAACCATACCAGGTTGTGTTACGTTAACTTTTAGAAAAATTGCCCCATGGGTTTTTGTAACCCTAAATTTAACTTTGGCTTCAAGACAAATTCTTTTCCACATCTTTGTTAATTTATATAACTTCCTGCTGTATGCCTGAACAGCTAGTGTTTAAGCGTTCAAGTTAAAATAAAGAAACAAGCGTGTTGCCATAGGCATATTTTAAAGAACAATGAGAAAACTCGAAAGATATAAAGTTTCTTAAACACACAATAAAATCAGTATTGCCTCAATCTACCCTACCCAGACAAATTAGTTTTGGTGCGTAGACTTGTGGCGCGGTCACTCAATACTCTATAATCCTATAATAATAAACCGGCCAAATTCAAGCCGGACTGTTCCATACGATGACTGCTTTTCATTTCATAAGCGGGAGTCCTACAGCCTTGGCCGCTTCCCGCACTTCATACGTCATCTCTCTCTGTCCCACCATTCGTTTTCTTTTAAATCTCTGGAACTCATTGCCTTCTCAATATTTTCTCTCCATGTCGTTCTTGGTTTTCCCTTTTTTCTTTTATTTCACGGTACATATTGTACAGCCTTTTTCGGCCAACGTTCTTCTCCCATGCACATTACGTGACCGTACCACATCAACTGTCGTTTTTCTATTCGATCTCTTTGTCGTATGTGATCTAATCTTGACGCTCCACAGTAACGTCGCAAGTAGTCCGTTTCAGCTGCTTTTAATCTCTCTCTATCTCGAGTATTCATTTGCCATCATTCGGAGCCATAAGTCAGTATAGTTTCAACGATTACCCTATATATCATTGTTTTCGTTTTTAATATATACCTCGGTGACCACAGTAGCGAGTTTAGCATTTGTATACATTTTCTTCCCTGTATTAATATGTTTTGAATATTCTGTGTTTCCTTTTTCTGATATTATGATTCCTAAGTATTTAAATTCTTGGCAACCTTTAATTGTTCCCTGTGGAAGCTGGAGATCGTTGGCCTCACCTCCAACGTTCAGATATTCAGTTTTATCTACATTAATGTTTAAACTCCAGTTCTTTAATTCATCCTCTAGTTTTCGGTACATCTATTGGATGTCATCTTTATCGCTCGCAATGATTACCTGATCGTCATTTTCAATTTCTATTCCCATGCACTTACATATTTTCATCCAGGAATTTAGAGCTTTTTGAATAAACATTTTAAATAATGTAGGAGAAAGGCAACATCTTATTTCAAGCCTTTAGTAATGTTGAATAACCCGGATATATTCTTTTCTATTTTGACAACTGCCTTTGCATCTTTATACATATTGTATATTACGTATAGTCTACTAAGATCACTTGCGTCTAGTATCTCAAATAATTTGTTCAGGGGAACTGTATCGTAGGTCTTTTCAAGGTCGACGAATATAAGGTCAGTATTCAGATTTCTAGCTGTTCTTGTTTCTATTATCTGATTAAGAGTGAACACATTGTCCTTACAAGATCCTCTAGCACGAAAGCCGCTTTGTTCCTCCATTTCTATCAATTTGCTTTCTATTCTTTCACAATTTTGCCGTACAACCTTCCTACCGAGCTAGTTACACTAACACCTCTATAATTTCTACATTGCCTTTTGTCGCCATTTTTATAAATAGAACTGATATATGCCAAATTCAATTCTGCAGGCATATCGTCTCCGAGTATTAAGCATCTACTGAAAAGGCACACAAGCATTTCCAACAAAACCTCTGGGGTACATTTCACCAACTCTATAGGAATATCTCCTGGCCCAGATGCTTTTCTATTTTTCATCTTTCTTAGTACCGATTTAAGCTCTTTTAAGTTGATGGGCATTTCGTTTTCGTCTTCTACCGTTATTTCTCTGGCTTCCAACTTCTATTCATATCTGGTTTCTTTTAAAAGATTAGAGTAATAGTTCTTCCACTCTTGCAAAGATATTACGGCTATATTGCTGGCTATATTACTGGCTTCTTTCGTATTTTTTCTTAAGTTTTTGATTGTTTTCCAGGCCTCTGAAACTCTGGTACCGCCCATATACATTTCGATTTCTGCACATCTATTTTCCCACATTTCATTTCTAATTCTTGCCACCTCTTTCTTTACCTCTCTGTAGTGTCTTCTATACTTTTTGTGATCTTCATGATCATTTGTCGTGATCCATTGTTGATAGGCTTTTTCTTTTCTTTATTTTTATTTCTGATGTCATCATTCCACCAATCCACATACTGTCTATTGTAAGTTTCTTTGTATCCTAAAGCTTCTCCTGCAGCTTGATGAATATACTTTTTTAAGGTGCTTGTAAAGTTGTTCTGCATTCATCTGTTCTATCCTGATTTGTTGTAATGCTGGTACTAGGCTAATTTTGTATAATTGTACAGACTCCTGTGTGAGGCTTTCTATACTAAATTTCTTTGGTGTTTGGTGACTGCTTTTAAAGTAAAATAAAATGCCTACCTAGGCTAAGTTAGCAAGGTTCCTGTCATGTATGTATCTTACGATCCAATATGTATTTGCACGTTTTTTTTAGTCAATATGTATAATAAACATTTCAGCTACATAACGGCCAATAAATAAATCTAGCTCAATCTAGATTCTAATAATAAAAAGGTAAAACAAATATTTACTACCCAAATATTTGTTAAATTATAAACAAATAAAATAAAATTATTTTATCTCAGTACCAAACCGTGTATGTACTGAAAATAATATTAACAAATCTCCCACCTTATTGTCAAGGAACATAGTTTTCATAGTTTTTTTATACCAGACAAATTATCAAACGTAATATCATTCGTAATAATTTTCGCTCAATCTTCAGTTTATGAAGAATATTTCAGAATTTTTTCAAAATTGTTTGATGAGTATTTTCGAGATAGGGGGAGACAGGGATTTTTGGCTATTTTGTTTCATAAGCTTTCCCCACTCGATGACTTGGAATTTATTCAATCTCACCCCACAAAACTAACTTCTTAAGTCAAAATCTAACTTTCAAAACTACATAACTCTGATTGGTGGCAAATTTATATGTCAAATAATTTCGGAGAAAAACGGGTGTGACGTACAGATGGACACCAAAGTGATCCCATAAGTGTTGCGTGCGGTACACTAGAAAAAAAGAAAGCAATGTAAAAAATCAGTAGTTCTAAAAAAGTAATATAAATAAATTGTATACATTTTGTTTGGAAAGTTTCAATAATAAATTTTTTTATAGTTTATTATGTTTTTTATCTCACATATCTACTACATATGCCCCATTATTTTTGTAATTATATACATTTTTTTAGGGTTTCAATATAGACACTCCAGTGGCGTTTAACAATGAACGTATAATAGTGCACTAAAATAATTCAAAGTCAAAATAATTAAACACGTCTCCACAATTAAATCCGCACACAGTTATTATTTACGGTATTACATATAAATTTAAAAATAGGAATGTAACAATAACCTTCCGAGGGCGTTTTATAATCAGAAATATATGGCTAATAACCAGACAGCATTAGCTATTTCATAGATTTAGAATGACTATCATTTTTTAATGATATTTTAGATTAATTATAGCCATTACTGAAATAGGTATATAGACTCAGAATATCATAAGGTCACCTACACGTCACTTTTGTAAATAATGCGATGTCATTGCGTGCAATACGTAATTAAAAAAATAATAAATAAAAGACTATATTTTTTCTAATTACCTAAAATATAAATTATATTAAAAAATGTCTAAGAATTTACTTGTTTTTTTTTTTAATATGCGACAGGGAAAATGCCGAAGGTTAGTTGGAAATGTAAACTGTATATAAATAGACACTCCTCCTGGCATTTCCCTTAAGCAAGGGTCACCGTGGTAAGAAGCAAAACTAAAATATATAAATACGTTAAAGCCAAAATAACAATAATAAGGAAAAAAAAATTGAACAATCAAAATTGATGGAGTGAAACATCACAAATTCGGAAATCATTATTATATATATATATATATATATATATATATATATATATATATATATATATATATATATATGTATATATAATCAGTCCAAAAAATCTCCATACACCACTTGCTTTCTGCACTATTTTACTGTTATGTTTAACTAATTGAAACTGTGAGAAAACATGTTTAAATTAATATTTGAAACTTAACCAACGAGAATTAGTATTAAAAAAAAACTACAAAACATTTTATTTAGAAGTTACATTATTGTTATAAAAACGTAAACAAAATTAATGTCAAAAAAGTCTGCATACACTTAACAATCACCAATAATAGTTTGACGGAATTTAACGGAAAATAACAACTTTATTTAGTGGGACTGCCGTTGGCCGTAATAGGTAATCTTTTTGTCATGTTTGCACCTGGCTTTCTAGAAACTTCTGCTGGCATGTTCACCCATTCGTTCAATTTCTGTTATAATTATTTTCTATTATTTACATTATGTTTGTGAAAGCGCCGTTTAAGTTCCTCCCATAAATACTCGATGGGATTAACATCGGGTGATTGCGGAGGTGTATGAAGCTGCTGTCGCACATTATGGAACATCCATTCTCGCATCAAGTTTGCGGTATGTTTCGGATCATTGTCCTGTTGGAAAATGTATCTTTTTTCGAGTGTTAATTTTTGGACACTTTCATTTGAATTATCTCTCAAACTGTTTAGATAAACATACTGTTCCATGGTACCATGTATGTAAATTTCCAACCCCTCCAGCGGACACGCATCCCCAAAGTAGAACACTGTCACCCCCTTGTCTCACCGTGGAACAAATGTTTTTAATATCGAATGCGGTATTCTTCTTTCTCCAAACTTTAGTCCTGCCATCAGACCCAAAAAGGTTAATTTAAGTTTCATCACTAAAGATTACGAATTCCCAAAATTCAGGAGGTTTAGTAACGTATTCTCTAGCAAAAGCTAACCGCTTTTTGCGATTAGCTTCCAAAATTAACGGCTTCTTCCTGACTGCACACCCCTTATAGCCTGCCCTGTGTAAACAATTTCTCACTGTTTGAGAACAAACATTTTTCGAAAATAGTTTCCGCACTTCTTCTTTTAATTTTGGTGCACTTCTCTTGGTATCGATAATTATTTGTCTAACAATACTGGCCTCTTCACGTGGAGTCAATTTCTTGAGACAACCGGAGCGTGGTCGAATTTTATAGAAACCGGTCGATTTATACGTGCGACTTTTTAACAATTTTTCCTTTATTTCTGTACGATTTTCCATATTTCCACAAATCAATTATGATCTTTGGAACTTGAAATGGAATTTCACAATTTCTCTCGCCCATTTTTTAATACTACTTTGAAAACTTACTGCAAAATTACGAGCAACAAGTGACAGATCATAAAGTATGGCAGAAAATTATTCATTTGTTTTCAGTTTTAGTAAGCAATAGATAGCATGATAAAAATGCGGCTGATCATAACATGCTTTTTTCAATGTTCTTGAGTCTATGGAGACTTTTTTGACATAATTTTGTTTACACTTTTATAACAATGATATAATTTCTAAATAAAATGTTTCATAGTTGTTTTTAATAATAATCATCATTGGTTAAGTTTCTAATATTAATTTAAAAATATTTTCTCATAGTTTTCTCATAGACTTTGTGGACTGATTATATATATATATATATATATATATATATATATATATATATATATATATATATATATATTGTAACATTCATTTTTTCCTAGATTTTAAGAGTATGTAATGTTACTGATTTTTCGCTTTATATTGTACTTCTTTTCATCTTTGTATCGAGCAGTGTATGTTTTCTCATAGACTTTGTGGACTGATTATATATATATATATATATATATATATATATATATATATATATATATATATATATATATATATATATATATTGTAACATTCATTTTTTCCTAGATTTTAAGAGTATGTAATGTTACTGATTTTTCGCTTTATATTGTACTTCTTTTCATCTTTGTATCGAGCAGTGTATTACACTGGAATGTCTAGCCGCTCGTCGTACAGTGTGCAGTGCGGGTTTCCGACCGAAACTATCGAATTCGTAGTACGCCGGGATTGGTCAAATTTTGTTTCCGGAGTTTGGTTCCGGCGTCGCCATTTTAGAGACGTAGTTCTCACGGCTTATTTAAGGGTCCGGAGAACGCACATCTAGGCTTACTTCCACCAAGCCGCCGAGAGGCTTACTTCCACCAAGCCGCCGAGAGGGCTTACTTCCACCAAGCCGCCGAGAGGCTTATTTCCATCGAGCCGCAGTAGAGGCTTATGACAATATTTACGAGAGCCAAGTTAAGTACGAGTTTTTAAAGTAAAGCCGTAGTGGGCTTTGTGTGTTTTTTTCTACATGGAGTAGCCGAGGTAGGCTCTTCTCATAAGTGATGGAATGTGTGAAATCGGTTTTGTGTTCCATTGAAGGTCAAGAAGCCCGTAGGAAAACCGTAAGTCACCAGAACATACATCAGTAGATCTATTTCCCGCAAATAAGTGTTTTAACAGCAATTTGAACTGATAAATCGTGAAGTGAAAATCACGACTCTTTGATTTCGGGTGTAGTAAAGTTTTAGAAGTAAAATGTCTGATTTAGGAACTCTAATTTTAATAACTACTGTTTAGGCTAGAATTTTTGTAATTCTTAAAAACTGCAAGGGTTGGAACTTTTATTTTAAAATCATGAATAAATTTTCTTTTTGTTGATTAAAGCTAGTGTTTCACTGTGCACCTATCTTTCTTTTCAGGATAAGAAGGGTTGTACTAGACTGATTCTTTTTTTTAACTGTATAACACTTCAGTGTTTTTTCATTTTTTTAGCTGAAGTTAGATCCTTTCTATTTTAAAATGAATGGTGCCCAAAAAGAGTACAATTAAAGTTTTTAACCATAAAAAAAAAATAATTCCAAAAAGACGTACAACAATTATCTCTTACCCATATTTTCTCTACCAAGGAAAACTGAGCTAGTGTTTGTTTAATTTCTTTAGTTCTTTTAAAATCATTATTCACTCAATTCATTCTCAGAAATTAAAGCGGGGCTGCAAGAAAATTGCGCTCAAGCGTGGGACAAACAACTTTTCACAGGGTACAAAAAATGACGCCACAAAGTGCGGGCAAGTTCCCATGTTACAAAATGACGCTGTCAACGCGGGGCTTTTGGAATTTTATTTTTTAAGGAGTTCAGTGTACTAGCTTTCGAACAAAGTAAAAGCTCTAACTTTTCAGATATTTTTATTTCATAATATTTATTAAACGAAACTACACTATAGCAATAAGACAAAAGCAGGAAATTTGAAGGAATATTTATTTCAATTTATCTGATGGTGGTATAGATATTTGAATTTTGTTAATTGACTGTAATTTAAGTGATCCCTGCTTTTTCCTTAAAAGCTACCTTTATAGTTCAGATTGGCGGATGTGCTGGTCTACTATAATTTTTGCACTGTTAGATTTATTTTGGGGTTAACCGAAGAAAAAACTGTACTTTTTTCTCACCGATGTTTTGCATGAATATTAAAAATACTTTGCTGATAGGAAACGGTATTTAGAGATTTTTTTATAGGAAATTCTTAAGATATTTAGTAAAGGAATTTTAATACAAGGCGATACTTAGAAATTTTTTTGAAATTGTTAAAGATTTTTTAAATGTTTGGTAAAGAAGTTTACATATTTTAGTTGCCTTTACATGATTTTATTTTGACTATTGGGAGCACAGGAAAAATATTTTTACGACTTTTCAAACAATTCTTTTAAATTTTATAATCTAAATACATTTATCATGGAAGCCTTCAATTTTAAAGTCAATCACCTACTGGAATATGAATTAGACTATGAACTGAAAATCCGTCGTACTTTCTCAGAACGTCCGGTCGCGGTTAAAAGAAAGATTCTAACGAGGATCTTAAGTAAAGAAATATTCCAATAGATCAGATTGGACTAAATAGTTACAAAAAGTTTCTGATTTTTTAAAGTCTAATAAAAGTTCTCCTTCTCAAGTTAAAACTCCTGCTTCTCCAAATGGTCACATGTCTCCTTTATTCGTGCATAAATATTTAGATAACAGACCGCATATCAAGATAAATCTATTAGGTGTTAATTTCTCGGCTTTATTTGACTCTCGTGCAAATACCTCCGTAGGTCAGAATGGTATTAAAATTTTAAGTCGTTTAAGTATAAAAATATGCCATGTCAAAAATAGAAGTGTTACCACTGCAGATGGCAGCCATCTAAAAGTTTTAGGTACGGTTGAGTTGCCGCTAGTCTGCAATGGTCATTGTTTAGTAATCTCTGCTCTAGTAGTACCTTCTCTATCACATACTTTGGTTTTAGGATGTGATTTTGCACAAAAATTCGGAATTTTTGTAAATTTTAAAGATAATTCGTGGTATCCACAGTCCCTAGAAGTCAATTCTCATACAAGTTTTTAAAGTTTGTTATTCAGAAGGTTGTATAGAAAACCTTTTCTCGCGTCTATGTACCCTAGATGATCTCTCGCGGACGGAACGCTTAAAAGCAGAAAAAGTAATAAGCTCTTTCAATGAAATAAGTAGTAAAGATAGGTTAGGCCGAACGAATAACATCACCATGTCTATAGATACGGCTGATGCCAGTCCTGTAAAGACAAGGCCCTTCGCCATGTCTCCGTACATGTCAAAAGTATTAAATAAGGAGTTAGACGAAATGTTGAAACTCGGAGTGATATCGTCTATGCTTTGACGGAAGAAAGCTCAACGAGGTCAGCAAATTTGATAACTATCCATTACCGAACATCGACAGAATTTTGACATCACTCAGGAATGCTAAGTATGTATCCTCGATAGATCTTAGAAAGGCTTTCTGGCAAATTCCTTTGGACAAATCCTCTAAGGAAAAGACCGCTTTTGCAGTAGTAGGCCGAGGTCTATTTCAGTTCGTCACTATGCCGTTTGGTCTAAAGAACGCTGCTCAAACTCAGCAACGTTTAGTGGACGCTATATTTGGTCCGAAATATGAGCCACATATTTTAACCTATCTCGATGATATTTTAGTAACATCGGAAGACTTCGAACCGCATATTCGCTTACTTAAAGAAGTAAAAGATAAATTGAAAGAGGCCGGACTGACGATAAATTTGAGCAAATGTGATTTTTTTCAAAACTTCTCTAAAGTTTTTAGGCTATATTGTAGGCTCAAATTCCTTGCGTACCGATCCGGATAAAGTAGCAAGCATGGTTAATTATGCGAGACCTACTAATGCTACGGAAGTTAAGCGTTTCGTAGGAATGTGTTCATGGTATAGACGTTTTATTGAGAATTTTTCTACCCTGTTGTCGCCTATTAATGATCTTTTGAAAGGACGAAAAAAAGGACAATCGATAGATTGGACAAAGGCAGCCGAAGAATCTTTTATAAAGATTAAAGAGCTATTGGTTTCAGCTCCAATTTTATCCCAACCAGATTTTTCCCAACAGTTTTATATTTCTAGTGATGCTTCTAATACCGGTTTAGGGGGCGTCCTAACACAGAAAATCAATGGTGAGGAAAGAGTGATAGCGTATGCCAGTAGAACTTTATCAAAGGCTGAACGTAACTATTCGGTTGTTGAAAAAGAATGTTTAGCAGTACTCTTTAATATCGAAAAGTTTCGACCTTACATAGAAGGTGTTCCTTTCACGGTCATAACAGATCATTATAGTTTATTGTGGCTTAATTCTATTAAAAACCCTAGTGGCAAACTAGCGCATTGGGCGATTAGGCTGAGACAACATACGTTTAATTTAATTCATAGAAAAGGAGTCCACAATGTTATTCCTGACGCTTTGTCAAGAATCCCAGATCATACAGTGGACGAAAACAGTCTTAATGCACAGATTGGCGTAAGAATCGATACAGTAGATATAGATCGCATTGATCCATGGTACGATAATTTACGGCAGCAAATTAAAGAATTTCCTCAAAATTTTCCGCAGTGGAAGGTGGAAAATGATTTCGTGTACAAGTTTATCCCAAACCAGTTGCCTTTAAAAGTTAATGTACCCGAGTGGAAAATACTAGTTCCTAAACCACAGAGAGAGGAAATTATAGACATGTGTCATACTCCTCCTACTTCTGGTCATTTTAGTTTTTACAAAACTCTTCACAGGGTTCAGGAACAGTATTATTGGCCAAAAATGCGTTTTGATATCTTAAAGTTTGTGAGGACTTGTGAAGTATGTGGAGCGCAGAAATCTCCAAATACACTACCTATGGGGCTGATGGGAAAAGAGAAAATGGTTAATTACCCTTTTCAAGTCATAGCAGCTGATCTAGTAGGCCCATTTCCACGTTCAAAAAAGGGAAATAAATGGCTTCTCGTGGTTTCTTGCTGGTTTACAAAGTATACCATGCTATTTCCTTTGAAAAGCTCTAAAGCTGAATACATAGAGAGAATTTTGGAAAATAATGTCTTTCTAATCCACGGTGTTCCATCGCTCTTGATATGCGATAACGGTACTCAGTTTACCGCTAAGAGTTTTAAGAGCTTAAGTGAGACATATAGTTTTTAACATACGTTTCAATCCCGTGTACTCTCCACAATGTAATTTTGTTGAACGTAATAACCGAACAGTCGGGACCGCTTTAAGAAGTTACGTTGATTCACATGACACTTGGGATAGAGATATTTCCAAAATTCAACAAGCTATAAATACCGCAAGACACGAAGTAACAGGGTTCACACCGTCTTTCTTAGTTTTACGGCTGACATATACCGCTATCTGGATCGTATTATAAAAATTTGGATTTGGATGTCAATGTTGACAGCGAAATAATTCCGGGTAACAGGGGTGCGTACGCCGAAAATTTAAAGGGTTTAAAAGATATTTTCACCGACGTGCGTAGTAGGATACATAAGGCTTATGAACGGAACAGTAAGTCTTACAACCTTAGAAAAAGGGATTTTTCCTTTAAGATAGGTGATCACGTTTGGCGAAAAAATAAAATTCTTTCCAGTGCAGCTGATAAATTCACATCTAAGTTGGTACCTAAGTATGTGCATTGCGTGATAAGAGAAAAGATTTCAGATTTAGTTTATGGTTTAGTTAATTTAGATGGGACTAAAGTAGGACAATGGCATATTAAAGACTTAAAACTATTCAATGAACCTAACCCTAGTGAAAGTTTGTCAGAAGAAGAATAGTTTATATTTACATTATCTTAATTGCTTTACTTTAGTTTTTTTGATGTTGCTCTGTAGAGGTGACGACCTCGTTTTTTTGACTGTTATAAAAGTTGAGCAGAGTATAGCTTACTTTTATAGTTTTTTTGCTAAGGTTTTGGGTACTGATCATATCCAAACTTAGGTTGATTGTAGTTGATGTTTAGCATCGACTCAGCTGTGGCGAGCTTGCGAAGGAGTCACACTCAGGATATATCATAAGACTGGTATGTCGGTGGTCGCGGGATTTGATTTGCTTATGACCCCAAATAATATCCAGTTCTTGACACTTGGAAGCGAAATTTTGATTAGAGGCAATCCAAAGTGATCTTGAGTTTGGACAAGCGCAAGATGGAGCTCGCGTAGTATGATGTTGAGTCAAAAGATTTTATGAGCAATTTCAAAGTTTGTTACCCGAGTGGGTGTATTTTTATTACCTTAATGGTATATTTTGGGTGCAATTAAGAGTAAATTGATTTTGGTTTATCCAGTAAGTTTAAGACTTGGATTAATTTGATTTAGATCTTCTTCTGAATTGACAAACTGAGGGTATTTTCTATTCTTTTCAGGGCGTTTAAACGTTACCTTTGAGTCACTAATTTTTTTAAAATTTTTTTGCATAGACTCATAGGCGTATGTTGAGTTTTTTCGGTATACTATCAGATTGATAGGAAATTGAAGTCCTGCAGGAGAACTAAAGGCTGATCATTTACAGGAGATGAGAGCAGAGTAAGACAGTCGTTTCACAAAGAAATGATCAAAATCTGATACCGAGATGAGAACCTTGTCAAGAGTGGCTAAGCGCAGTGAAGGAAGATTCCTAACCGAATTTTTAGATTTCCAAGAGGTAATCTAGAAGTTTGGGCTGACAGAAAACGGTTATGCCTGATACCTGTAGCAGTTTCTTCTAGAGGCTATTGTCTAGGAAGACGATTAACACCATGATCGAATATTTTAGCTGTCAACGATGTTTTCTTCTTGTTTCTGATTAAGCTAGAAAAGCTCTTGTCGTCTTCAAAAGTTTAGTTGCATTGCCACCGAAAAATTGAGAAAATTTTTGCTTCAAGTAGCTTTTTAAGCTCATTTTCGTTTTTTGGAAATTTCCGTTAGAAGCTTGGTTAAGTCAACCTTGTAAACCTTTTAGGTTGTATCCCATGAGTTATCTGTTTTTACAGGCTGTGATGCACCAGGTGCTAACAGATGCCGTTACGACGTTTGGCAGGGAGTTAGTCTTCCTGAGGAACAGACTGATTGGAAGGGTAGTCTATGGAGGGCGAACGTTTGACCTTTGGGACCTTTAAAGGTTTTGTTACTCAATGGTTATTTCTATTTGGGCCAAAGGAGAGCCTAGCTACTGTAGTCGACCTCAGCTCCAATTAGCCTATTAGTGGTGACAGGCTGTTGGCAGTAGTGTGTTTCGGGACACCCTACTAATAATTTTTTTTTTTGACTTATGGTGGTGTGGTAGACACCGTTTTAGTTTAGTGGATGCTATAATCTACTCCCTTTTGTTGGTGGACACCAGGGTCACCATTTCCGTATTTTATTGTCTCCACCTTTCAGTATATCGTGGTGAGGTGTTTGTCTCCTGTTATGTGGGATGGATTGAATGTTTTTCGTTGTTGTTCTAGGGCGAGACCAGTACACGAGGGTTCTTCAAGCAACTTGAAGAAGCGCAATGCTGGTTAAGTTTTATATCTCTGTGTAGCCATCCTGAAGAATGACGGAGGGCGTTTTTTCTGGCCATGTTTCTAGGCAGATTTGCCACTTTGGTGCGATATGCCGAAGATTTGATTAGCTTTTGCTAAGAGCTTTCACCAAGCTCGATATAGAGTTATCATAACCAAGAGTTTGGGATTTGAACTCCTGTACATATTTCTGTATATATTTCTGTATATATTTCGGTGTATGTTGGTTGCCTGAGGGCATGTGCTCAAAATGTGTGATTTTGAGTCGTTTTGTTTATGGACTCCTATATATAAAATTATAATTTTAGGGAGGTCCTATTTCGAGACTTGCTGTCTCATATCTGGGAATGTTTCCTTGAATGTTAGTTGCGCGCGGACTAATCATTCTGTTCTTAGTGAACATTGCTTTTTGAAGCAGGATCATTCAGTTTGGTGAATTTTAGCTTTTATAGCTATTCACTGTGCTTAGAGTGAATTTTAGCTTTTATAGCTACTCACTGTGCCTATAGTGATATTGTTAGCTTTTATAGCTGCTCACTATGTTAATGGCGAGATTGTTCTTTTAGAACGCGGACTTTGTGTAGTCGAGGACTATTTACAGAGTGTTTTCTTGGCGAGGAGCCGAGGCTTTTTTCTGGCGATGTACCAGAATGTTTTCTTGGCGAGGAGCCGAGGCTTTTTTCTGGCGATATACCAGAGTGTTTTCTTGGCGAGGAGCCGAGGTTTTTTTTCTGGCGATATGCCAGAGTGTTTTCTTGGCGAGGAGCCGAGGCTTTTTTCTGGCGATGTACCAGAATGTTTTCTTGGCGAGGAGCCGAGTTTTTTTTTCTGGCGATATACCAGAGTGTTTTGTTGGCGATGAGCTGACGTCTTTTCTGGCGATCAACCAGAGCGTTTTCCCTGGCGTTTTTTTTGCATGTCTGGATGTCTCAGGACGTCGACATTGCGTGATGTAGCGATTTCCCTGGCGATTTTAGCATGTCTGGATGTCTTAGGACGTCGACATTGCGATGTAGAGTGCGATTATTTTCTGAGTGCGACTAGTAGTGATACTAGATTTGGAATGTTCTTTTAGCGGTGAGCTAGGACATTAATAGCGATTTTTTCCGAGCGTTTGTCTGGATATTTATCCAGATATTTTTTTTTTGGCCTTGTGCTAAATGGTCTGACAAGACTTTTTCCTTTTAGTGTTAATGATTGCACTAGAATCATTTTTTTATTTTTCTTTATTTAAGAATTTTTCTAAATTTCTTTTGCTGAAATAGAAAATTTTCTGACAATCCTTAAACTATTTTAAGGGGGGTGTTCATATTTTGTTTCAGTTCACTTTTTTCGATTTAGACAAGAGTCTAGACAAAGTTATATTTTTTTTTGTTTTGGTAACAATAATAGAGCTGATTCTTTTATATAAGAAGACCGCTATTGTTACTCTGGACAGGTATTTCTTATGTTCATGCAAGGATTATTATTTACTTTTTGATGTACTTAACCTTAGTGCTTAATTAAGTTAAGTCTAGTTATAAGATTCTTGTGATCATGCAAAGACTTTCATTTAGTTTTCATTGTACTTAATATTAGTGCTTAATTAAATTAAGTCTAGTAGTAAGGTCCGAAGATTGTAATTTTGTTTTAAGTTTTGACCTTAGTATTAAGTGACAATGTAGCACTTTGTACCTTTTTTTTCACAAATAGGCTTAGTTTAATAGACTAGTGTAGTCTATTTCTTTTTGGAAGGGGGTAAATGTAACATTCATTTTTTCCTAGATTTTAAGAGTATGTAATATTACTGATTTTTTTCGCTTTATATTGTACTTCTTTTCATCTTTGTATCGAGCAGTGTATTACACTGGAATGTCTAGCCGCTCGTCGTACAGTGTGCAGTGCGGGTTTCCGACCGAAACTATCGAATTCGTAGTACGCCGGGATTGGTCAAATGTTTGTTTCCGGAGTTTGGTTCCGGCGTCGCCATTTTAGAGACGTAGTTCTCACGGCTTATTTAAGGGTCCGGAGAACGCACATCTAGGCTTACTTCCACCAAGCCGCCGAGAGGCTTACTTCCACCAAGCCGCCGAGAGGGCTTACTTCCACCAAGCCGCCGAGAGGCTTATTTTTTCCATCGAGCCGCAGTAGAGGCTTATGACAATATTTACGAGAGCCAAGTTAAGTACGAGTTTTTAAAGTAAAGCCGTAGTGGGCTTTGTGTGTTTTTTTCTACATGGAGTAGCCGAGGTAGGCTCTTCTCATAAGTGATGGAATGTGTGAAATCGGTTTTGTGTTCCATTGAAGGTCAAGAAGCCCGTAGGAAAACCGTAAGTCACCAGAACATACATCAGTAGATCTATTTCCCGCAAATAAGTGTTTTAACAGCAATTTGAACTGATAAATCGTGAAGTGAAAATTACGACTCTTTGATTTCGGGTGTGTAGTAAAGTTTTAGAAGTAAAATGTCTGATTTAGGAACTCTAATTTTAATAACTACTGTTTAGGCTAGAATTTTTGTAATTCTTAAAACTGCAAGGGTTGGAACTTTTATTTTAAAATCATGAATAAATTTTCTTTTTGTTGATTAAAGCTAGTGTTTCACTGTGCACCTATCTTTCTTTTCAGGATAAGAAGGGTTGTACTAGACTGATTCTTTTTTTTAACTGTATAACACTTCAGTGTTTTTTCATTTTTTTAGCTGAAGTTAGATCCTTTCTATTTTAAAATGAATGGTGCCCAAAAAGAGTACAATTAAAGTTTTTAACCATAAAAAAAAAATAATTCCAAAAAGACGTACAACAATTATCTCTTACCTATATTTCTCTACCAAGGAAAACTGAGCTAGTGTTTGTTTAATTTCTTTAGTTCTTTTAAAATCATTATTCACTCAATTCATTCTCAGAAATTAAAGCGGGGCTGCAAGAAAATTGCGCTCAAGCGTGGGACAAACAACTTTTCACAGGGTACAAAAAATGACGCCACAAAGTGCGGGCAAGTTCCCATGTTACAATATATATATATATATATATATATATATATATATATATATATATATATATATATATATATATATATATATATATATATATATATATATGTATATACGAGGCTGGTTTGGAAAGTCCGTGCAAAAATAAAAACTACTTATGTGTTTGGGGTAAACCTTTTTCGACATAGTCTCCTTTTAGGCTTATACACTTCGTCCAACGATGTTCTAGTTTGTTGATCCCTTCCGAATAATAGGATTTGTCCAAGTCTGCAAAATATCCATTAGTGTCTGCAATCACCTCCTCGTTTGAATAAAATCTTTGTCCTGCCAGCCATTTCTTCAAATTGGGGAACAAATAGTAGTCCGAGGGAGCCAAGTCTGGAGAATAGGGGGGATGTGAAATGAGTTGGAATCCTATTTCCATTAATTTTGCGACCACAACTGCTGAGGTGTGTGCTGGTGCGTTGTCGTGATGGAAAAGGACTTTCTTGTGGGCCAATCGCGGGCGTTTTTCTTGCAGCTCGGTTTTCAAACGGTCCAATAACGATGAATAATATTCACCTGTAATAGTTTTTAAAAAACCCTTTTCCAGATAGTCGATGAGGATTATCCCTTGCGAATCCCAAAAGACAGTCGCCATAACCTTTCCGGCCGAAGGAACGGTCTTCGCCTTCTTTGGTGCAGATTCCCCCTTGGTAACCCATTGTTTAGATTGTTGTTTGGTCTCAGGGGTATAGTAATGTATCCATGTTTCATCCACAGTGACGAAACGACGCTTAAAGTCCTCCGGATTATTCTGGAACAGCTGCAAACCATCCTTGCAACACTTCACACGATTCCGTTTTTGGTCAAGCGTGAGCAATCGCGGCACCCATCTTGCGGATAGCTTTCTCATGTCCAAATGTTTATGCAAAGTATTATGTACCCATTCAATCGAGATGTCCACAGCACTAGCAATCTCACGCACCTTAACTCTTCTGTCATCCATCACTATATCATGGATTTGATCAATGATTTCTGGAGTCGTAACCTCCACAGGCCGTCCAGAACGTTCAGCGTCACTTGTGCCCATATGGCCAGTCCGAAAATTTTGAAACCACTTATAAACTGTTTTAATCGAAGGTGCAGAGTCACCATAATGTTTATCAAGCTTCTCTTTAGTCTCCTGAGGCCTTGATTGCCTTTCATAAAGTAATGTTTAATCACCACACGAAATTCTTTTTCGTCCATTTCTTGAAAATCACTCGACTTCCTTGATTCACACGAATGCCAAACACAAAGAAATAGACCAATATGGCTGAAACTTGGTGTGCGTTCATTCAAGAGATGCTACTAATTAAACATGACCCCGATACGCGCCGGTGGTGCCATCTCTCGGACTTTGCACGGACTTTTCAAACCAGCCTCGTATATATAAATATATATATATATATATATATATATATATATATATATATATATATATATATATATATATTATATATGTAGTGAGGGATTATATATATATATATATATATATATATATATATATATATATATATATATATATATATATATGTATATATATATAATATATATATATATATATATATTATACATATATATATTACATATATATAATATATATAAAACACAACGTCCTCTCTGTATATCTGTCTGTCTGTCCGTTAGTGAGCTTATCACTCGAGAACCACTTATCCGATTTACGTGCTTTTTTTTAAACATACGTATGTTCTCTGGTCAGGTTATAGGATATATTTTATTACGTTAGGAAACATAAGGAATAAGCAGTGACGATAAAAGTGCATCAAACCGGAAAAAAG
The DNA here is from genome assembly GCA_019049505.1 of Pachyrhynchus sulphureomaculatus. Taxonomy (NCBI): domain Eukaryota; kingdom Metazoa; phylum Arthropoda; class Insecta; order Coleoptera; family Curculionidae; genus Pachyrhynchus; species Pachyrhynchus sulphureomaculatus. The sequence continues at coordinate 69,082,031 of CM032453.1, read as the reverse complement.
TTTGCCGCTAGCGCGTTCTTTTGCAATATACTGCCTAAACCATTAAATATGGAACAAAATCATGTAGCAAAGAATATAATATATATATATATATATATATAATATATATATATATATATACATATACTTATATATATATATATATATATATATATATATATATATATATATATATATATATATATATATATATTCTCAATTTAGTGTGGGCTGCAGTCTATATTATATAATATATATATATATATATATATATATATATATATATGATATATATATATAAATATATATATATATCATATAGACTGCAGCCCCACTAAATTGAGAATATATTTTTCTTAACTAGTCAGTCGCGACTACTCCTGTCTTTGTTCTTCTAGAAATGGGTTTTTTTTTTCCACTATTAAACAACTATATGGAACTACCATAGTTGGTTTACTGAAAACCAAGGCTAAAATTCACATCAAGCAAGCATCGTTGTGTAACCAGCGTATTTTCCTGCTAAAATGCAAACAGCATGGTCTAATTCCCAATCATATTAGCAATGGTACCTCCAGCATGGACCATCTCCTACATAACACCAAAGGACGTACAGGCCGGAAAATCCAAAACTTTAACATCAGGTTAGGAAAAAATATTCTTAATTTGGAAATTGAGGCAACTTATTGCGAACTTAAGTCATTAAAAGATAAACTTACACAAATCACAAGTCAACTCTCTTTCACCAAAAAAAATATAGACTGCAGCCCCACTAAATTGAGAATATATTTTTCTTAACTAGCGACTACTCCTGTCTTAATATATATATAATATATATATATATATATATATATATATATATATATATATATATATATAAAATGCAAAGTCTCTCTGTCTGTCCGTTAGAGCGCTTATGACTTGAGAACCACTTCCGATTTACATTTTTTTTTTTAATTCATACATTTGTTCTCTGGCCAGGTTATCTATAATCTTCTATATTATATATAAAATACGACGTCTCTCTGTCTATCTGTTTGTCCGTTAGTGTACTTATCACTCGAGAACCACTTATCTGGTTTACATGTTTTTTTTGTAATTCATACATTTGTTTTCTGACCAGGTTATCTATAATCTTCTATAATTATTAAAAAAAAAATGTCTCAGTCTGTCTGTCTGTTTGTCCGTTAGTGAGCTTTTTCACTCGAGAATCACTTATCCGAATTACGTGTTTTTTTTTCTAATTCATACATTTGTTCTCTGGCGAAGTTATCTATAATCTATCTATAATCGTCTATAATCTATAAAACGCAACATCTCTCTGTCTGTCTGTCCGTTAGTGCACTTAGCACTCAAGAATCACCTATACGATTTACATGTTTTTTATAAAATGCATCTGTTCTCTGGCCATGTTACAGGATATATTTTATTACGTTAGGTAACATAAGGAATAAGCAGTAATGATAATAGTGAATTAAGTTCACGTGAGCGAACTCGAAGACACGGCTAAATATATATATATATATATATATATATATATATATATATATATATATATATATATATATATATATATATATATATATTATATATATATATATATATATATATATATATATATATATATATATATATAACGGATCTAGCACACATGCCCTAAAGCACTACAGGAGCAACACAGGTGCAGAAAAAGCGATTCTCGTTGGTCTTGTAAATTGTACTCTGTGAGAAACACAGTTCTGAGCAAATTATTCCAAAGGAATGAGGTTCTCCATATAAAAGACTGCTTGAAAAGGGTTGTACGAGGAGTAACTAGCTGAACCTCATACCTATGTGAAGTATTAGCGCGACGTGTATTTCTAGCATACACCGCTCTGGGAGGAATTAAGCGAGTTACATCCATCGAACACTTTCCATGAAAATACTTGTAGAATAGACCAACCATTCTTCGACGTTCCAACGAATCAAGGCCGCCGGCCAGTTCCGGGTCTCCTATCAGGCGAACAGCTCTTCTCTGAATAGAATCCAACAAATGCAGTATATGTTTGAGAGCAGAACCCTAAACATGGGAGCAGTATTCCGTAGTTGGTCAAAATTGAGCTCTGTACAAAATTAACAGTTGTTGTGGAGTGTAGAGCTTTCTAGTTCGAAATAATATTCCTATATTGTGCCATATTCGATACGGACGCGACACTGTCGCCTTTGCCTGTGGTTCGTGCCAAAGTGAGAGGGTTTTACTAGGCTTGATACTACGGGTGGTTTACCATTGCCTTCTCGATATATATATATATATATATATATATATATATATATATATATATATATATATATATATATATATATATATATATATATATATACATATATACATATATATATATATATATATATATATATATATATATATATATACATATGTATATATATCTTCATAAGCCACAGTTTTTCCGCTGCAGGAGATGGGCCTCTTCAACTTTCTTCCAATTGTCTCGTTCTTGTGTAAGATGAAGATATCCACTGCCTGCTCTCAACTTAACATTATCAGTCCATCTTTTCACTGGTCTTTCGATACTTCGTTGGTCTCCATTTGTAGTCCATCTACCATCATTCTTTCTAGTCACATGCTCCCCAACTCTTTCACTAATATCTGAAATTTTTGTTGTTTCTAATAAGCAATAAAAATGTAAAAAGCTATTGGGCTGGGGAAATCAATGGGATTACTCAGTATATATTGTGTTCTTATGTACCCTTTTTGGGGGTTCTTGGAGACAAGGAATTTAAAAATTGTGCAATTTTTATCATTATTATCACTTACTTATAGCCAAACATAATGGATGATGCTTGAAATCTATTTAAACGGATAGGGCATCAAGTTAGAGGAGATACCGTCCTTATTTATTTATTTATATATTTATTTGAACAAAATAATTTACAGGGCCGTAAATATAAACAGGCTATATAAATATACTTGAATTAACACATATTACAGTCTATATAAATATACTTAAATTAACACATATTAATTCTAAATTCTGAAATCGAAATTATATTTATCACATTATTTATTTATGCATCCTTCTGGTGCTCTTGGAGTAGATGACTGCAATAATTGTATCATTTTTTCCATTATTTTCAATTTTAACAGAAACAATATGTAGACAAGACTGAAATGTGTTTACGAATAACCTCAAAAATTTCATTAGCAATACCCTTTACTTGCTTATGTTTAGAACACCTGCTAATTTTAAATGAGACATTATTAGGCTTTTTATCACTTAAGTAAATATTTTTAACTACTTCGGTTTGACCGGAAGTGACTGCAACTTTGTTATTTTTAATGGAACCCTGTATATTTTTTATCAATTTCAATTCGTCTTGAAATTCTCTTTCTAACGATGTATCACAAGTTTGACATTTGTTTGACAGGTGACCGGCAAAAACTGTTTTAAACTCTTAGACTTAGGTGGCCATGGCGGATATACTAGCAATTGTTTTTGTTCGTTTTATCTCACTTTGGAAAGAATTTAAGACTATCCATTTATCGTGCCATTTTCACAAGTCTAAGTGGCTCCTACAAAATTTTATGCTTTACAGAATTTTCTCTTTAAATAATGATTAATATCACCGAAATTAAGATAGGAACACATATTTTTTATTTAACCTAGTGACACATTACAGGTTTTTTGTCAATATAGATCTAACAGAACTATCTAACGTCAGTTGGATTTATTATTATTTTCAGAAAATAAGAAACCTATTTATTAAATAAATATTTAAATGCAAATAATAAAACCAAAACATTTAATTCTAAGAATAACACAACAAAACCGATAATTGTAGTTAATTAATATTAGAAAGAAGTAATATTTTAACTAAGTAACAAAATAAAAATAAATAGGTAAAACTATTTT
>CM032453.1:69073640-69078044 GCA_019049505.1 Pachyrhynchus sulphureomaculatus | reverse complement strand
CCCTCGATTTCTCAGACTGGAGATAATATGCACCCTGTCCGAGAGCGGGATGGTCTCTCTGTCTACACTGTCTTGCCTGGTCCGAGCGGTCTTCTTCTAATCACTTGCCGTCACGGCAAAGCCGTCGATGTCTGCTGCCTGGAAGCATAAGGTGGTATGTGATCTAGTCAAATACCCTTAAATACGGTCTGTCAAGTGAGAATGTGTTCGCGATAATTCATTTTTGGTACATGCGATTCTAGCGATTCAACAAAAAAAATCGCTAGAGGGAACCTTTGCCTACGACGCATTTTAGTAAAAGTATCAGTTGATTCCGAACTTTCGTCTAAATCACATAAAATCCAAAATGAGTCACTTGTTTGCGCGTCGGTTCGAAGCAGTTTTCCTTTGTTCCCATCCAAAGGGGCCTAAAATACCGCGGCCGCTAAATAGTGAAGAAGTTGATAAATCATTTTAACGGGACGAAAAATGTCGACGACTTGCCAAAACATGGCTCGGTAGGCAAAGTCATTTTGAAAATAGAAAAACGAATCCTGGCTTTGCTTTCCCGGTACCCGAAATAGATGCCGTCAAGGAGCGGCAAAATTAAGAAAACCTTTGCTGGACGAAAATCACGCGCTTGGGTCCAGGATAATATACTAGAGTGGCCCCTCACAATCGCCGGACGCCAACCCTATTGAAAACGTTCGGTCCCTTGTAAAGAGAACGCTTAGAGGAAAGACTCTAAGAACTTTGACTCGGTTGTCTCGCGAGATTCGAAAAATTTGCAGAGTATGCAGAAAATCTCGACGACAGCATGCCTCGAACATGCTAGGCAATTATTGAAGCAGGAGGCGATTGGACAACTTACTTAGGTAATGGCGCCGTTGTTAGCACACCAAAAAAATATATTGATGGCAAAATATGTTCTCGAAACACATTTTTTAAGAATACGAGCGGCCACATTCTTACTTGACAGACTTGAGGATAGGTGACCCAGCGCACGGTAAGCCAGCACTATACCATGTCTTTAGAACTGCCACCAAAGCCATGTTATAAGTTACTTTCAGATTTTGATGCACCTTTAAGGGTCGCTTATATTAAAGCTTTAATTAAAAACTTTGATGAACATGAGCATAAGATATACCAGGTGTACAAGTATGAAATGCGGATTTTTTTTCTAAAAAAACATGTTAAATTCGGAAGAATGATAAAAAGTGCTTTATTCAAAGTATGCTCCATCGCTTGTTATACATTTTTCCCATGTTTCAGGCAATTTGTGAATACCACGCCAGTAAAAATCTTCCCCTTTTGCTGCGAACCATTCATCGAGCCATTTTTTCACATTTTCGTACGAACCAAAGCGCTGCTCAGCAAGTGCGTGACCCATCGATGCAAACAAGTGGTAATCGAAGCGAGCCATGTCTGGTGAGTAAGCAGCATGGGGTAGAACTTCCCAGCTTAATGCTGCTGAAATGACTTTGAGTTGCCTTTTTCGGTATTCTGGCCTTTTTCAAGCGGCGAACGGTCAAATTGTTGTTGGTAACGTTTAGTATTAACCGTTTCCCCAGGTTTTACCAGCTCATAATAGATCACGCTTCTCCGGTCCCACCAAACACAGAGCATCGTCTTTCTGCTAAAGCGATTCGGTCTTGCGGTCGCTGTGGTCGCGCCTGGGTCTACCCATGATTTCTTGCGCTTGGGATGGGATGCAAAAACGACTTCCTTTTGTACCGAGCAAGCAAAAACGTCACACGTGTTTTTGCGCTTTTCCATTTGCCTGTCATTCAACTCGTGCTACCCATCTACCGGTCTTCTGAATATTTCCCATCTCTCGTAGCCGATTGGAAACAGCTTGTTGACTAACGCCCAATTGCTCGGCGAGTTGTTTTTGTTTTTGCGAATCATCTTCGTCCAACGATGCTTGCAATTCCACATCTTCGTATTTTTTTTTTTGGCAGTTTCCACGTTCCTTGTCTGCAACATCGAAGTCACCACTTTTGAAACGCCGAAACCATCGTTCACACGTATCTTGCGATGGAGCATGTTCACCATAAGCTCCTCGAAGTAATCGGTATGATTCAACAGCAGTTTTCCTCAAATGAAAACAAAAAATTAATGCTGTCCGCGAATGCTCTTTGTTCGGTATAAATTTTGACATATTGAACACAACACAATACTATGCACACACTTTTCCAATTTATCACTCGTGCGCGTGTGACACTTGTTGATGACACAACAAAATGGCGCAGTATCAAATCTTTATAGCACAAACTGCATTGGTGCACCATCTGCTCTCTGAAATCCGCATTTCATACTTGTACATCTGGTATAGAAACAACCTAATATTTAATAGTATTAAAGGTACTAAATCAAAATGGCAGGGATTTAAAACATATAATTATAACATCTCACAATTTACAACATCACATCTATTGTATAAAATATGATAATAATATTGTGTAACTCAATAATAAGATTTAGAGAATTAATAAGGAAAATAAAAACAACTTGTATAACCATAAGAATAAAACAAACTTTATAACTAACTAGAACTAGCAGAACTATTTGATTTATTATAGTTTGCTACTGCTTGTTGTTGTGCTCTTGATAAATTAACTAGCTCTGATTTACCAGCTTTGGCTCTTATTTCTTCCTCAACAGCTTTATTTACAGTTTTGGTGATGGTTTGTTTAAGCTTATGTGCCTCTTGGAACTTTTGTTTTTTCGGTTTCATTGGGGCATCTACAAAAAATCGGTAAAGTGATATACCTAGTACTCTTCTTGCAAATATATAGTGTTAAAGTAAGTACTAAATTTGACTTCAAGTAAAAAGTAAGTAAATTCCCACCCTTTTCACCCCCGTTCTCCCGAAAAAATATGAATTAAAAACTATAGGTTTTATCCATAGTTCAAGTATTACATTATAATCTCGTTCATCTCTCATATCATGGTTGAGTTCGCGACTTATCGTCCCAACAGATTGATAGTCAGATGGACAGATCGGCGAAAACGAGAAAATATGCCTTTTCGTGATCTGAAAACCTAAGACGTAAAAAAAGCAAAAATTTCGGAGAGTAATTTTTCTCACGAATACAATATTTCACGTTAGCAAGGTAAATACAGGATGAGCCATAAGTACGTTTCTGCCAACTTGACCGTTTGTATTTCTAAAACTTTTTTAGGTTATTCTGGAGTCAGATCTGAATTCCTTCAATATACAATTTCTGTTAGAATTGGAAATTATGAAAAAATAAGAACACTGAAGCAGAAGTAACACGTAGGCTGAAAAGTTTTTGGTCTGACACATAGATGTCGCCCTTTTCAAAAAATCCATATATGATTTTTTAGGAAGTACCAACCTACAAACGATACGTGTCAAAATTTCATGACATTTCGACGATTAGTTTACAAGTTACATTGGTTTTAGTGTGCTACTTTTGATATTTTCAAAACAATGGAAAAAATCGATTTTCGTGAGTTGATTAAACACTGTTTTTTGATGGGAAAAATACCGTTCAAGCAAAGCAATGGCTTGATAAGTGTTACGAGAGGCATATATATATGTGTATATATATATGCCTCTGGAAAATCACTTATCATTTACTGGTATGCTCCATTTAAACGCGGTTGTACAGATACAAATGTTGCTGAACGCGCAATAAAAAGGATTTTTTCATGCCACGTGACAATGGATGAAACATGGATACACCACTACACAACGGAATCAAATCGGCAGTCAGCTGAGTGGACAGCAGTCGGTGAAAGCCGCCCGAAGTGACCAAAAACACAACAGTCGGCTGGAAAGCTTTGGTTTCTGTATTTTGGGATGAGAGAAGGAAAAAAACCATCAATAGCGAATATTATATAAAGTTATTGGTGCGCTTGAAGGCAGAAATCGTAAAGAAACAGCCCCAAATGAACAAGAAAAAAGTGCTCTTTCATCAAGGCAATGCATCCTGTCACAAGTCATGCAAAATTGCATGAATTGAAGTTCGAATTGCTTTCTCATCCGTCATATTCTCCAGATTTGACCCCCAGCGACTATTATCTATTCGCAGACCTCAAAGAAATACTCGCGGGAAAGAGATTTGGCTCCGATGAAGAAGTTAATGCCGAAACTGAGGCCTATTCTGAAGGCAAAGACAAATCCTTCTACAAGAGAGGTGTAGAAATGTTAAAAAAGCGTTGGACTGATTCTATCGCTCTGGAAGGAGACTATATTGATGAATAAAGTAGAATTTTCAAAAAAAAAATGTGTTTTAAGTAGCTAGACCAAAAACTTTTTAGCCTACGTGTTATATTACTAACCCCCGTACCTCATCTCTTTCACCTTATATATGTTTATATAATATATATATATATATATATATATATATATATATATATATATATGTATATATGTATATGTATGTTATGTATATG
>CM032453.1:69063640-69071140 GCA_019049505.1 Pachyrhynchus sulphureomaculatus | reverse complement strand
CTTTAGCTCATCGCTAAGAGAACATTCCAAATCTAGTATCACTACTAGTCGCACTCAGAAAATAATCGCACTCTACATCGCAATGTCGACGTCCTAAGACATCCAGACATGCTAAAATCGCCAGGGAAAACGCTACATCGCGCAATGTCGACGTCCTGAGACATCCAGACATGCAAAAATCGCCAGGGAAAACGCTGCCTGGTACATCGCGCAATGTCGACGTCGCTCCTGAGACATCAGACATGCAAAAATCGCAGGGAAAAAACGCTCATCGCCAGAAAAAAACCTCGGCTCCTCGCCAAGAAAACATTCTGGTACATCGCCAGAAAAAAGCCTCGGCTCCTCGCCAAGAAAACACTCTGTAAATAGTCCTCGACTACACAAAGTCTGCGTTCTAAAAGAACAATCTCGCCATTAACATAGTGAGCAGCTATAAAAGCTAACAATATCACTATAGGCACAGTGAATAGCTACAAAAGCTAAAATTCACTCTAAACACAGTGAATAGCTATAAAAGCTAAAATTCACCAGACTGAATGATCCTGCTTCAAAAAGCAATGTTCACAAAGAACAGAATGATTAGTCCACGCGCAACTAACATTCAAGGAAACATTCCTAACACAACTGTATGAGACAGCAAGTCTCGAAATAGGACCTCCCTAAAGTCATAATCCTATATATAGGAGTCCATAAGCAAAACGACTCAAAATCACGCATTTTGAGCACATGCCCTCAGGCAACCAACATACAGAAATATATACAGAACTATATACAGAAATATATACAGGAGTTCAAATCCCAAACCCTTGGTTATGATAACTCCATACTGAGCTTGGTGAAAGCTCGTAGCAAAAGCTAATCAAATTTCGGCACATCGCACCAAGGTGACAAATCTGCCTAGAAACATGAGCCAGAAAAAAAACGCCCTCCGTCATTCTTCAGGGTTGCTACACAGAGATATAAAATTTAACCAGCATTGCGCTTCTCCAAGTTGCATGAAGAACCCTCGTGTACTGGTCTCGCCCTAGAACAACAACGAAAAAACATTCAATCCATCCACATAACAGGAGACAAACCCTCACCACGATATACTGAATGGTGGAGACAATAAAATACAGAAATGGTGACCCTGGTGTCCACCAACAAAAGGGAGTAGATTATAGCATCCACTAAACTAAAACGGTGTCTACCACACCACCATAAGTCAAAAAAATTTAATCAATAGGGTGTTCCGAAACACACTACTGCCAACAGCCTGTCACCACTAATAGGCTAATTGGAGCTGAGGTCGACTACAGTAGCTAGGCTCTCCCTTGGCTCAAATAGAAATAACCATTGAGTAATAAAACCTCTAAAGGTCCCAAAGGTCAAACGTTCGCCCCCCATAGACTACCCTTCCAATCAGTCTGTTCCTCAGGAAGACTAACTCCCTGCCAAACGTCGTAACGGCATCTGTTAGCACCTGGTGCATCACAGCCTGTAAAAACAGATAACTCATGGGATACAACCTAAAGGTTTACAAGGTTGACTTAACCAAGCTTCTAACGGAAATTTCCAAAAAACGAAAATGAGCTTAAAAAGCTACTTGAAGCAAAAATTTCTCAATTTTTCGGCGGCAATGCTACCAAACTTTTGAAGACGACAAGAGCTTTTCCAGCTTAATCAGAAACAAGAAGAAAACATCGTTGACAGCTAAAATATTCGATCATGGTGTTAATCGTCTTCCTAGACAATAGCCTCTAGAAGAAACTGCTACAGGTATCAGGCATAACCGTTTTCTGTCAGCCCAAACTTCTAGATTACCTTGTGAAAATCTAAAAATTCGGTTAGGAATCTTCCTTCACTGCGCTTAGCCTCTCTTGACAAGGTTCTCATCTCGGTATCAGATTTTGATCATTTCTTTGTGAAACGACTGTCTTACTCTGCTCTCATCTCTGTAAATGATCAGCCTTTAGTTCTCCTGCAGGACTTCAATTTCCTATCAATCTGATAGTAAACCGAAAAAACTCAACATACGCCTATGAGTCCATGCAAAAAAATTTTAAAAAAAATTAGTGACTCAAAGGTAACGTTTTTAAACGGCTCTGTAAAAAAAAAAAATAGAAAAATACCCTCAGTTTGTCAATTCAGAAGAAGATCTAAATCAAAATAATCCAAGTCTTAGACTTACTGGATAAACCAAAATCAATTTACTCTTAATTGCAACCAACATATACCACTAAGGTAATAAAAATACACCCACTCGGGTAACAAACTTTGAAATTGCTCATAAAAATTTTGACTCTCCATCACACTACACGAGCTACACTTCTTGCGCTTGTCCTAATTCAAGATCACCTTGGATTGCCTCTAATCAAAAATTTCGCTTCCAAGTGTCAAGAACTGGATATTATTTGGGGTCATAAGCAAATCAAATCCCGCGACCACCGACATACCAGTCTTATGGTAAATCCTGAGTGTGACTACTTCGCAAGCTCGCTAAAACTGAGTCGATGCTAAACATCAACCACAATCAACCTAAGTTTGGGATATGGCCAATACCCAAAACCTTAGCAAAAACAATAAAAGTAAGCTATACTCTGCTCAACTTTTATAACAGTCAAAAAAAACGAGGTCGTCACCTCTACAGAGCAACATCAAAAAAATAAAGTAAAGCAATTAAGATAATGTAAAGATAAATTATTCTTCTTCTGACAAACTTTCATTAGGGTTAGGTTCATTGAATGGTTTTAAGTCTTTAATATGCCATCGTCCTACTTTAGTCCCATCTAAATTAACTAAACTATAAATAAGTCTGAAATCTTTTCTCTTATCACGCAATGCACATACTTAGGTACCAACTTAGATGTGAATTTATCGGCTGCACTGGAAAGAATTTTATTTTTTTCGCCAAACGTGATCACCTATATTAAAGGCAAAATCCCTTTTTCTAAGGTTGTAAGACTTACTGTTCCGTTCATAAGCCTTATGTATCCTACTACGCACGTCAGTGAAAATATCTTTTAAACCCTTTAAATTTTCGGCGTACGCACCCCTGTTACCCGGAATTATTTCGCTGTCAACATTGACATCCAAATCTAAATTTTTATAATACGATCCAGATAGAGGTATATGTCTGCCGTAAACTAAGAAAGACGGTGTGAACCCTGTTACTTCGTGTCTTGCGGTATTTATTGCTTGTTGAATTTTGGAAACATTGCCATCCCAAGTGTCATGTGAATCAACGTAACTTCTTAAAGCGGTCCCGACTGTGTTAGGTTATTACGTTCAACAAAATTACATTGTGGAGAGTACACAGGATTTAAAACGGATGTTAAAACCATAAGTTTCACTTAAGCTCTTTTAAAACTCTTAGAGGTAAACTGAGTACCGTTATCACATATTAAGAGCGATGGAACACCGTGGATTAGAAAGACATTATTTTCCAAAATTCTCTCTATATGTTCAGCTTTAGAGCTTTTCAAAGGAAATAGCATGGTATACTTTGTAAACCAGCAAGAAACCACGAGAAGCCATTTATTTCCCCCTTTTGAACGTGGGAATGGGCCTACTAGATCAGCTGCTATGACTTGAAAAGGGTAATTAACCGTTTTCTCTTTTCCCATCAGTCCCATAGGTAGTGCATTTGGAGATTTCTGCGCTCCACATACTTCACAAGTCCTCACAAACTTTAAGATATCAAAACGCATTTTTGGCCAATAATACTGTTCCTGAACCCTGTAAAGAGTTTTTATAAAAACCAAAATGACCAGAAGTAGGAGGAGTGTGACACATGTCTATAATTTCCCTCTCTGTGGTTTAGGAACTAGTATTTTCCACTCAGGTACATTAACTTTTAAAGGCAACTGGTTTGGGGATAAATTTGTACACGAAATCATTTTCCACCTTCCACTGCGGAAAATTTTGAGAAAATTCTTTAATTTGCTGCCGTAAATTATCGTACCATGGATCAATGCGATCTATATCAACTGTATCAATTCTTACGCTAATCTGTGCATTAAGACTGTTTTCGTCCACTGTATGATCTGGGATTCTTGACAAAGCGTCAGGAATAACATTGTGGACTCCTTTTCTATGAATTAAATTAAACGTATGTTGTCTCAACCTAATCGCCCAACGCGCTAGTTTGCCACTAGGGTTTTTAATAGAATTAAGCCACAATAGACTATAATGATCTGTTATGACCGTGAAAGGAACACCTTCTATGTAAGGTCGAAACTTTTCGATGTTAAAGAGTACTGCTAAACATTCTTTTTCAACAACCGAATAGTTACGTTCAGCCTTTGATAAAGTTCTACTGGCATACGCTATCACTCTTTCCTCACCATTGATTTTCTGTGTTAGGACGCCCCCTAAACCGGTATTAGAAGCATCTCTAGAAATATAAAACTGTTGGGAAAAATCTGGTTGGGATAAAATGGGAGCTGAAACCAATAGCTCTTTTAATCTTTATAAAAAGATTCTTCTGCTGCCTTTGTCCAATCTATCGATTGTCCTTTTTTTTTCGTCCTTTCAAAAGATCATTAATAGGCGACAACAGGGTAGAAAAATTCTCGATAAAACGCCTATACCATGAAACACATTCCTACGAAGCGCTTAACTTCCGTAGTATTAGTAGGTCTCGCATAATTAACCATGCTTGCTACTTTATCCGGATCGGTACGCAAGGAATTTGAGCCTACAATATAGCCTAAAAACTTTAGAGAAGTTTTGAAAAAATCACATTTGCTCAAATTTATCGTCAGTCCGGCCTCTTTCAATTTATCTTTTTACTTCTTTAAGTAAGCGAATATGCGATTCGAAGTCTTCCGATGTTACTAAAATATCATCTAGATAGGTAAAAATATGCGGCTCATATTTCGGACCAAATATAGCGTCCACTAAACGTTGCTGAGTTTGAGCAGCGTTCTTTAGACCAAACGGCATAGTGACGAACTGAAATAGACCTCGGCCCTACTACTGCAAAAGCGGTCTTTTCCTTAGAGGATTTGTCCAAAGGAATTTGCCAGAATGCCTTTCTAAGATCTATCGAGGATACATACTTAGCATTCCTGAGTGATGTCAAAATTCTATCGATGTTCGGTAATGGATAGTTATCAAATTTGCTGACCTCGTTGAGCTTTCTTCCGTCAAAGCATAGACGATACTGTCCATCGGCCTTTTTCACCAATAAGATTGGAGAACACCAGGGACTGTTTGATTCTTCAATCACTCCGAGTTTCAACATTTCGTCTAACTCTTTATTTAATACTTTTGACATATAAGGAGACATGGCGAAGGGCCTTGTCTTTACAGGACTGGCATCAGCCGTATCTATAGACATGTTGATTTTATTCGTTCGGCCTAACCTATCTTTACTACTTATTTCATTGAAAGAGCTTATTACTTTTTCTGCTCCTTTTTAAGCGTTCCGTCCGCGAGAGATCATCTAGGGTACATAGGCGCGAGAAAAGGTTTTCTAAAGAACTTTCTGAATAACAATCTTTAAAACTTGTATGAGAATTGACTTCTAGGGACTGTGGATACCACGAATTTTTTTAAAATTTACTAGAATTCCGAATTTTTTTTGTGCAAAATCACATCCTAAAACCAAAGTATGTGATAGAGAAGGTACTACTAGAGCTGAGATTACTAAACAATGACCATTGCAGACTAGCGGCAACTCAACCGTACCTAAAACTTTTAGACGGCTGCCATCTGCAGTGGTAACACTTCTATTTTTGACATGGCATATTTTTATACTTAAACGACTTAAAATTTTAATACCATTCTGACCTACAACGGAGGCATTTGCACCAGAGTCAAAATAAAGCCGAGAAATGGGCACCTAATAGATTTATCTTGATATGCGGTCTGTTATCTGAATATTTATGCACGAATAAAGGAGACATGTGACCATTTGGAGAAGCAGGAGTTTTAACTTGAGAAGGAGAAAATTTTTATTAGACTTAAAAAAAAATCAGAAACTTTTTGTAACCATTTAGTCCAATCTGATCTATTGGAATATTTTTGTCCATCCGTGTTTCTAGAACGTTTTGGATTAGGGGCTATACTGCTAACGTGAGCTTGTAACTTAGCCGAATTTTAGAGGCTTTTTTGTGGGACTTAGGGTATCCGCCTCGGTAATATACCGTCCTTACTCGTTTTTTTTTTTTGTACATTTGGGGCATGATGTTAGTCTCACACCAGTTGTTCCACATTTGAAACAAAATACCCTCTTTGGTTGCTGTACAATTTTGGTAAGTGTGGTTCGGGCCTGTTGCAATTCCAACCACGTGAAAATTGCCTTAGGTGAAACCGGCTTGTCGTTCACTTTAGCTGCAGTCGTCGCTAATTTTAGAGTCATTATCTTTTCTTTTACCCGTTTTCTGGTTACTCCTAGGGTTCCGATTTACATTCCCAACCTTATTTGTCGAGACTCCACTTCGGCCATTTGGCTTATACTCTACTTGATGTATATTAGTTTCGCTTTTTGGTCTGCTCTTTTCCAACAAATAATCGGACTCTTCAAGTTTTCTACATAACCCCGGCGAGTTCGGCTACCGAATTAATATCTAGTAGAGCTAACCGATTGACGAAACTAGGCAAATATTCCTCCGTATAAATTTAAACTTTGGTACTTTCCAAAGGCCTTTGGTGGACAACCTACCAAATAAAGATTCCATGTGGGCAATAAAAATCACAGTGGACTCATTCTTCTTTTGTCGCCTCCTCTTTATTTCCGACCACAATTCTTCATCATCATCACAGTGCAAGAAGTCCTTCTTTAGCCTATCTACCAAGGAATGCCAGTCGTTGACACTTGATTTTTATGCTTCTAAACCAAATGAAGGCATCGCCAGTGAAAAATTCAACAGCAGAGCTGAAAAGTTCATCTTCCGATACTTTCCTAGCTTGTGCTATTTCAGTCAGCCTCTCCAAAAAAAGGATAGAGTCTCTTTGAGTCTCCATTAAATTTCAATTGCCATTCGACTGACAGGAATATTTCTGGCTGCGCAATTCACGATTGGAGCTGGTACATTTATGACTGGGGTTGTAATAGGCAACTGTGGTAACTCATGACCAGGAGCTATCTTTTCTGCAAGATTTGCTTCCATGAGCACACACGTAGCTATTGTTTCCTGAACATATTTGGAAAACTTCGACGCTTCCTCTTCGTCATCCGGCATGGGAATTCTTTGTACGCGACCCGCAACATGCGATAAACGTGACTTAACCCGGTGTACAAGTGAATCATTTTTGGATCGCCGTCTATAACTATCGATTAAGTTTTGGATAGAGTTTAAACTCTTTTCGATACCAGCCGTTTCTTCTTTAAAAACAGAGTGTCATCCCCTATTTTTATCGTTTTTCCGGGCTCATTAATTTCTTTACTTAAGATCCTCGTTAGAATCTTTCTTTTATCCGCGACCGGACGTTCTGAGAAAGTACGACGGATTTTCAGTTCATAGTCTAACTCATATTCCAGTAGGTGATTGACTTTAAAATTGAAGGCTTCCA
>CM032453.1:69043764-69061040 GCA_019049505.1 Pachyrhynchus sulphureomaculatus | reverse complement strand
GTCTCTTTGCCTGTCTGTCTGTCCATTAGTGCAATTATCACGCGAGAACCACTTATCCGATTTATCTGTCTTTTTTTTAAATTCATACATATATTCTTTGGCCGGGTTATATAATAATAATAATAATAAATCTATATCTATAATATATTTAAAATGCAACGTCTCTTTGTCTGTCTGTCTGTTAGTGCGCTTATCCCTCGAGAACAACTTATCCGATTTACGTGATTTTTTAAATTCATACCTATATTCTCTCTAACCAGGTTATAGATATATAGTTTTATTACATCTATAATATATAAAAATGCAACGTATCTCTGTCTGTCCGTCGGTTAGTGCGCTTATCGCTGGAGAACCCCGTATCCGATTTTCTAACTTTTTTTTTAAAAACATACATGCGTTCTCCGGCCAGGTTATAGGCTATATTTTATTACGATACGTAGCATAAGGAATAAGTAGTGGCGATAATAGTGAATGAAGTCGGAAAAAAAGTTTGCCGCTAGCACTTTCTCTTGCAATACACAGTCTAAACCATTAAATATGGAACAATATTATGTAGCAGAGAATATCTATAATCTATAATATATATAAAATGCAACGTCTCTCTGTCTGTCTGTCTGTCCGTTAGTGTACTTATCACTGGAGAACCACTTATCCGATTTACGTACCTTTTTTTTTTAAACATACATATGTTCTCTGGCCAGGTTATAGGCTATATTTTATTACGATAGGTGGTATAAGGAATGAGTAGTGACGTAAAATAGTGAGTGAAGTCGGAAAAAAATTTGCCGCTAGCGCATTCCCTTGCAATACTCAGCCTAAACCATTAAATATGGAACAATATTATGTAGCAGAGAATATCTATAATCTATAATCTATAATATATATAAAATGCAATGTCTCTCTGCCTGTCTGTCCGTCCATTAGTGCGATTATCACGCGAGAACCGCTTATCCGATTTATCTGTCTTTTTTTAAATTCACACATATATTCTTTGGCCGGGTTATATAATAAAAATAATAATAATCTATATCTATAATATCTTTAAAATGCAACGTCTCTCTGTCTGTCTGTCTGTTAGTGCGCTTATCCCTCGAGAACAACTTATCCGATTTACGTGATTTTTTTAAATTCATACCTATGTTCTCTGACCAGGTTATAGATATATAGTTTATTACATCAATAATATATAAAATGCAACGTATCTCTGTCAGTCCGTCGGTTAGTGCGCTTATCGCTGGAGAACCACGTATCCGATTTTCTAACTTTTTTTTTTAAAACATACATGCGTTCTCCGGCCAGGTTATAGGCTATATTTTATTATGATAGGTAGCATAAGAATAAGCAGTGGCGATAATAGTGAATGAAGTCGGAAAAAAGTTTGCCGCTAGCGCTTTCTCTTGCAATACACAGTCTAAACCATTAAATACGGAACAATATTATGTAGCAGAGAATATCTATAATCTATAAATATATATATATATAATGCAATGTCTCTCCGTATTATGTCTGTCCATTAGTGCTTTTATCATGCGAGAACCATTTTTTTTTTTTTTTTTTTTTTTTTTTTTTTTTATGGGTCTAGCACACGTGCTACAGGGAATTCCCTAAAGCGCTACAGGAGCGACACGTGTGCGGAAAGAAGAAAGCGATTCACGTTGTTCTTGAATCGCTGTAGATTGTACTCGATGGGAAACACAGTCCTGGGCAAACTATTCCAAAGGTATGATGTTCTCCATATAAAAGACTGCTTGAAAAGCGTTGTACGAGGAGTAACAAGCTGAACCTCATACGGATGTGAAGTATTAGCGCGACGTGTACTTCTAATATGCACCGCTCTAGGAGGAATTAAACGGGCCACATCCTTCGAACACTTTCCATGAAAGTACTTGTAGAATAGGCTCAAGTCGCCAACCGTTCTTCGATGTTCCAGCGAATCAAGGTCGTCGGTCAGTTCCGGGTGTCCAATCAGACGAATAGCTCTTCTCTGGATATAATCCAACAAATGCAGTGTATGTTTGGGAGCGGAGCTCCAAACATGGGAGCAGTATTCCATAGTTGGTCGAATTTGAGCTTTGTAAAGAATTAACAGTTGTTGTGGTGTGTAAAGCTTTCTGGTTCGAAACAATATTCCCAACTTTTGAGAAGCTCTCCTTGCTATGCCTGCAACATGTTCATGCCAGGACATATTTACTCCCAAATTAACGCCTAACAGATTGAGTGACGATGTTAGAGGGATGGAGTGCCCCGACATAACTATGTCGGGTTCTGCAACGTTAACTTTTTTAGAAAAAACTGCCGCCTGGGTTTTTGTAGCGTTAAATTCCACTTGGTTACTGTCACCCCAAGATAGAATTTCTTCCAGGTCTTTGTTAAGTTGAATGACTTCCTGCTGTCTGCGGATATTCGTCTGAGTAGTCGATGTCCGAGCGTTCAAAGTGAATGAAGAGATAAGTGTACTGTCATCTGCAAAGCTGTAGATTGGATTCTCGGTCTTTTCTAGCAGATCGTTAATATAAATGAGGAAGAGAGTAGGAGACAGTATGGAAACCTTGGGGCACACCGGCGTTGATAGTGAAGGGTGTTAGAAAGAAATCCGTCGAATGCCACTCGTAAAGAACGCTCTCTGAGGAAACATGAGAGCCACAAACAGAAGTTATCCGATTTACGTGTCTTTTTTTAAATTCATACATATATTCTTTGGCCAGGTTATATAATAATAATAATAATAATTACACAGCCACAATTTCGAAGAAAATAGAACAACACCTAACAGACAACAATATTCTCACAGAAGAGCAGAAGGGATGCAGGAAAAATAGTCGAGGATGCAAGGAGCAGCTGATTATAGATAGCGTGATTATGGGACAAACCAGAAAAGAACACAGAAACCTTCACATCGGTTACATAGACTATAAAAAAAGCCTTCGACTCCATACCCCACAGCTGGTTAATCAGGGCCCTAGAAATCTATAAAATCAACCAACACCTCAGGCAGTTTCTCGTGCAAATTATGAAAACATGGAAAACCAAAATACGCCTAGAAACACAAACCGAACGCATCCAAACAGAAGAGCTGTACATCAGACGGGGTATATTTCAGGGAGACTCGCTCAGCGCTCTATGGTTTTTGCCTCTGTCTCAATCCACTCTCAAATATACTAAACAGAACGGAGCATGGCTTCAATATCAGACACCAAAAAGTGAATCAACATAAAATAAACCACCTCCTATATATGGACGACATAAAACTCTACTCTGCCACACAAACACAGCTGAAAGAACTCCTCCCAAAATCACAGAAATATTCACCTTAGATGTCAATATGGAATTTGGTATAAGTAAATGCAAAGTGCTCCACATCAACAAAGGCCAATGGAAGTGCCACCATGAGACAGAAACCATCAACAATGAAACTCTCGATAACATGTTCGATAAAGAAACATACAAATATCTAGGCTTCCAACAAAGCACCAAACTCAACCACACTCACATCAAAACAGAGCTCAGAACCGAATTCAAAAACAGACTGACGAAACTTTTGCAAACAAAACTCAACTCTAAGAATCTCACTAAAGCCATCAACACGTTCGCTATACCTATACTCACATATTCATTCGGTATCATCAAATGGTCACAAACAGACATAGAAAATATTCACATCCTTATACGATCTCAATTCACCAAATACAGGAAATTACACCCAACGCATGCAAAGAAAGACTTACCATCGAGAGGAAGGCAGGAGGAAGAGGAATTATAGACATCAGATCATTACACACAAAACAAATACAAACACTTAGGAAATTCTTTCACAGCAAGCAAACCAGCCTCCACACAGCGAACAGTGAAAGCAGACAAAAACTACACATCTCTCGACTTAGCCCGGGCAGACCACTCAGCAGACACACACAGTCACACCCAATTACAACAGGAAAAGATGAAAACGTGGTCAGAGAAAACGCAGATACCACATAGAACAAGACCACGTAAATAAAAAACGAATCATACACCTGGTTACGGGATGGGCAGCTATTCCCTGAGACTGAAGGCTTCTTACTTGCCATCCAAGATAAAGTCATATTAACCAGAAACTACCAAAAGCATATCATCAAAGACCCGACTATTGCAGAGGACAGATGTAGGAAATGCCACCAGCAGAAAGAAACGATCGAACACATAACGAGCGGATGTAAAATATTGGCCTGAACGGAGTACACAGCCAGGCATGATTCAGCTGCCAAAGCACTAGCCACAACATACAAACTCATAGAAAACACAGATCCCTACTACAAATACACGCCAACATCCATACTTGAAAATGAAGATTACAAGCTCTACTGGGACATCGGTATCCATACAGATAAAACAGTCTCCGCCAATAGACCCGATATTACTTTTCAGTGCAAAAAAGGAAAAGTCACCTATCTAATTGACATAGCTGTCCCCAACGACACAAACATCCAAACGAAATACACAGAAAAAATTTCCAGATACACAGATCTTGCAACGGAAATAAAAAGGCTATGGAGACAAGAAAAAGTCATCATTGTCCCCCTCATTATATCAGCCATAGGCCTTACACCAATAACATTCACACCACATTTAGTGCAATTAGGACTCAACACAGACATACACAGAAACATTCAGAAGTCAGTGATTTTGAAAACATGTAACATTGTCAGTCATTCCTTAATACGGAATGGTAATAGCGTTTGTGCTGACTTGGTTTTGGCCCGTCAGCCAAGCATGGAACCACATTGATCAAATGTGAGAAAGAAAGAACTTTTTGTAATAATAATAATAATCTATATCTATAACATATATAAAATGCAACGTCTCTCTGTCCGTCCGTTAGTGCGCTTATCACTGGAGAACCACTTGACCGATTTACGTGATTTTTTTTTTAAAACATACATATGTTCTCTGGCCAGGTTATAGACTATATTTTATTACGTTAGGTAACATGAGGAATAAGCAGTGACGATAATAGTGAATCAAATCGGAAAAAAGTTTATCGCTAGCGCGTTCTCTTGCAATACACTGCCTAAACCACTAAATATGGAACAATATCATGTAGCAAAGGATATCTATAATATATATAAAATGCAACATCTCTCTGTCTGTCCGTCCGTTTGTGCGTTTATCACTGGAGAACCACTTATCCGATTTACTTGCTTTTTTTTTAAAACATTGTAGCCTATGAAAAGGTGTTTTTAATTTAATTGCGCCCCACGTAGACTGCGTCATTGAGTAAGGTGTGAACTTACCCGCTTTTTGAGGCGTCATTTTGTACCGTGTGAAAATTGTTTTTTCCCACGCTTGGGCGCAATTTTCTAGCAACCTCCTTTTAATTTCTGATAATGAATTGAGTGAATCCTGATTTTAAAAGAACTAAAGAAATTAAAGAAACACTAGCTCAGTTTCCTTGGTAGAGAGATATGGGTAAGAGATAATTGTCTTACGTCTTTTTGGAATTATTTTCTATTTTTTAAAAAGCCTTAGCTGTACAAATTTTGGGCACCATCCATTTTAAAATAGAAAGGATCTAACTTCAGCTAAAAAAATGAAAAAATACTGAAAGAATGTATTGTTGGTAAATAAAAAAAAACAGTTTGGGTACAGCCGTTCTTATCCTGAAAAGTACGATAGGTATTCAGTGAGACACTAGCTTTAATCAACAAAAAGAAAATTTATTCATGTTTTTTAAAAATAAAAAGTTCTAGCCTTTGCAGTTTTACAAAAAAATTCTAGCCTAACTAGTAGTTATTACATTTAAATTCTAAACTATGACTACCCCCCGATAAGACGAAAAAAAAATAGTGCTTTTCACTTCACTTTTTAGTCAGTTTAAATTGCTGTTAAGGCACTACTCAGGGATAGGTCTATTGAAGGATGTTTTTTGGTAACTTACTCTGTTTTATTCCGGCTTTGATGGAATACGAACCGATTTCACACTTTTCTAGCAAACACTTAGAGAGCTCACTACGGCTTTTCGTTAAGAAACTGGCGCTTTACTTAGCTCGCATGATGGTTGTTATGAGCTTTTTCTCTAGCTCAGTCGAAGGAAGCCTACTCGGCGGCTCCGATGCAATTAGCCTCGCCTACTCGGCTTGATGGTACACAGCCCACTTGGCGGTTCGGTGGAAATCACCCTATCGATTTTCGTTCACCGGACTCTTAAATAAACCGTGCGAACTCTGCCTGTAATATGGCGACGCCGGAACCAAAACAGCGGATACACACATTTCACCAACCAATCGCGGCGTAGCGCAAATTCGATGGATTCGGTCGGCAACCCGCACTGCACAGTATATACCGAACGTCTTGGAATCTCTGTTTAATATACCGTTCGATACAAAAATGAAAATAAGTACAATTTGAAGTGAAAAATCAGTAACATTACATGGTCTTAAAATCTAGGAAAAAAATGAATGTTACATTTACCCCCTTCCAAAAAGAAATAGACTACTCTAGTCTATTAAACTTAGGCTACTTATGAAAAGGTACAAAGGGGTACACTATCACTTAATACTAAGGTCAGAACTTAAAACAAAAGTACAAACTTCGGACCTTACTACTAACTTAACTTCAATTAAGCACTAATATTAAGTACAATGGAAACCAAATGAAAATCTTTGCAAGTACACAAGAATCTTATAACTAGACCTAACTTAATTAAGCACTAAGGTTAAGTACATCAAAAAGTAAATAAAAATCCTTGCATGAACACAAGAAATACCTGTTCAAAGTAACAATCGCGGTCTTCTTATATAAAAGAATCAGCTCTGTTATTGTTACCAAAACAAAAAAAAATTTAACTTTGTCTAGACTCTTGTCTAAATCAAAAAAAAGTGAACTGAAATAAAATATGAACACCCCCCTTAAAATATTTTAAGGATTGTCTGAAAATTTTCTATGTCAGCAAAAGAAATTTAGAAAAAATTCTTAAATAAAGAAAAATAAAAAACTGATTCTAGTGCAAACACTTACACTAAAAAGAAAAAGTCTTGTCAGACCATTTAGCACAAAGCCAAAAAAAAAATATCTGGATAAATATCCAGACAAACGCTCGGGAAAAATCGCCCTCAATGCTCTAGCTCATCGCTAAGAGAACATTCTAAATCTAGTATCACTACTAGTCGCACTCGGAAAATAATCGCACTCTATCGCGCAATGTCGACGTCCTAAGACATCTAGACATGCTAAAATCGCTAGGGAAAACTCTACATCGCGCAATGTCGACGTCCTGAGACATCCAGACATGCAAAAATTGCCAGGGTCACACGTCAGCTTCATCGCCAACTAAACACTCTGGTATATCGCCAGAAAAAAACCTCGGCTCCTCGCCAAGAAAACACTCTGGTATATCGCCAGAAAAAAACCTCGGCTCCTCGCCAAGAAAAACACTCTGTAAATAGTCCTCGACTACACAAAGTCTGCGTTCTAAAAGAACAATCTCTGCCATTAACATAGTGAGCAGCTATAAAAGCTAACAATATCACTATAAGCACAGTGAATAGCTACAAAAGCTAAAATTCACCCTAAACACAGTGAATAGCTATAAGAGCTAAAATTCACACTAAACTGAATGATCCTGCTTCTAAAAGCAATGTTCACTAAGAACAGAATGATTAGTCTGCGCACAACTAACATTCAAGGAAACATTCCCAACATAACTATATGAGACAGCAAGCCTCGAAATAGGACCTCCCTAAAGTCATAATCCTATATATGGGAGTCCATAAGCAAAACGACTCAAAATCTCGCATTTTTTGAGCACATGCCCTCAGGCAACCAACATACACCGAAATATATACAGAAATATGTACAGAAAATATATATACAGGAGTTCAAATCCCAAACTCTTGGTTATGATAACTCCATACTGAGCTTGGTGAAAGCTCTTAGCAAAAGCTAAATCAAATCTTCGGCACATCGCACCAAAGTGACAAATCTGCCTAGAAAACATGAGCCGGAAAAAACGCCCTCCGTCATTCTTCAGGGTGGCTACACAGAGATATAAAACTTAACCAGCATTGCGCTTCTCCAAGTTGCATGAAGAACCCTCGTGTAACTGGTCTCGCCCTAGAACAACAACGAAAAACATTTCAATCCCATCCCACATAACAGGAGACAAACAC
Source organism: Pachyrhynchus sulphureomaculatus (assembly GCA_019049505.1). Lineage (NCBI taxonomy): Eukaryota > Metazoa > Arthropoda > Insecta > Coleoptera > Curculionidae > Pachyrhynchus > Pachyrhynchus sulphureomaculatus. Next base: position 69,052,899 of record CM032453.1, on the reverse strand, counting down.
CTCACCACGATATACTGAAAAGGTGGAGACAATAAAATACAGAATTGGTGACCCTGGTGTCCACCAACAAAAGGGAGTAGATTATAGCATCCACTTAACTGAAACGGTGTCTACCATACCACCATAAGTCAAAAAAAATTTAATCAATAGGGTGTTCCGAAACACACTACTGCCAACAGCCTGTCACCACTAATAGGCTAATTGGAGCTGAGGTCGACTACAGTAGCTAGGCTCTCCTTTGGTTCAAATAGAAATAACCATTGGGTAACAAAACCCCTAAAGGTCCCAAAGGTCAAACGTTCACCCCCCATAGACTACCCTTCCAATCAGTCTGTTCCTCAGGAAGACTAACTCCCTGCCAAACGTCGTAACGGCATCTGTTAGCACCCGGTGCATCACAGCCTGTAAAAACAGATAACTCATGGGATACAACCTAAAAGGTTTACAAGGTTGACTTAACCAAGCTTCTAACGAAATTTTTAAAAAAAAAATACGAAAATGAGCTTAAAAAGCTACATGAAGCAAAAATTTCTCAAATTTTTGGTGGCAACGCAACAAAACTTTTGAAGACGACAAGAGCTTTTCCAGCTTAATCAGAAACAAGAAGAAAACATCGTTGACAGCTAAAATATTCGATCATGGTGTTAATCGTCTTCCTAGACAATAGCCTCTAGAAGAAACCTGCTACAGGTATCAGGCATAACCGTTTTTCTGTCAGCCCAAACTTCTAGATTATCTGGTGAAAATCTAAAAATTCGGTTAGGAATCTTCCTTCACTGCGCTTAGCCTCTCTTGACAAGGTTCTCATCTCGGTATCAGATTTTGATCATTTCTTTGTGAAACGACTGTCTTACTCTGATCTCATCTCTTGTAAATGATCAGCCTTTAGTTCTCCTGCAGGACTTCAATTTCTATCAATCTGATAGTAAACCGAAAAAACTCAACATACGCCTATGAGTCCATGCAAAAAAAATTTTAAAAAAATTAGTGACTCAAAGGTAACGTTTTAAAACGGCTCTGACAAAAATAGAAAATACCCTCAGTTTGTCAATTCAGAAGAAGATCTAAATCAAAATAATCCAAGTCTTAGACTTACTGGATAAACCAAAATCAATTTACTCTTAATTGCACCCAAAATATACCATTAAGGTAATAAAAATACACCCACTCGGGTAACAAACTTTGAAATTGCCATTAAATTTTTTGACTCTACATCATACCACGCGAGCTACATCTTGCGCTTGTCCAAACTCAAGATCACCTTGGATTGCCTCTAATCAAAATTTCGCTTCCAAGTGTCAAGAAACTGGATATTATTTGGGGTCATAAGCAAATCAAATCCCGCGACCACCGACATACCAGTCTTATGATATATCCTGAGTGTGACTCCTTCGCAAGCTCGCAAAACTGAGTCGATGGTAAACATCAACTACTATCAACCTAAGTTTGGATATGATCAGTACCCAAAACCTTAGCATTAAACAATAAAAGTAAGCTATTCTCTGCTCAACTTTTATAACAGTCAAAAAAAAACGAGGTCGTCACCTCTACAGAGCAACATCAAAAAAAACTTAAGCAATTAAGATAATGTAAATATAAATTATTCTTCTTCTGACAAACTTTCACTAGGGTTAGGTCCGTTGAATGGTTTTAAGTCTTTAATATGCCATCGTCCTATTTTAGTCCCATCTAAATTAACTAAACCATAAACTAAATCTGAAATCTTTTCTCTAATCACGCAATGCACATACTTAGGTACCAACTTAGATGTGAATTTATCTGCTGCACTGGAAAGAATTTTATTTTTTTCGCCAAACGTGATCACCTATATTAAAAGGCAAAATCCCTTTTTCTAAGGTTGTAAGACTTACTGTTCCGTTCATAAGCCTTATGTATCCTACTACGCACGTCAGGTGAAAATATCTTTTAAACCCTTTAAATTTTCGGCGTACTCACCCCTGTTACCCGGAATTATTTCGCTGTCAACATTGACATCCAAATCTAAATTTTTATAATACGATCCAGATAGAGGTATAATGTCTGCCGTAAACTACTAAGAAAGACGGTGTGAACCCGTTTTTACGTTACTTCGTGTCTTGCGGTATTTAATCGCTTGTTGGATTTTGGAAATATTGCCATCCCAAGTGTCATGTGAATCCACGTAACTTCTTAAAGCGGTCCCGACTGTTCGGTTATTACGTTCCACAAAATTACATTGGGGAGAGTACACGGGATTAAAACGGATGTTAAAACCATAAGTTTTCACTTAAGCTCTTAAAACTTTTAGTAGGTAAACTGAGTACCGTTATCACGCATATTAAGAGCGATGGGACCCCGTGGATTAGAAAGACATTATTTTCCAAAATTCTCTCTATATATCCAGCTTTAGAGCTTTTCAAAGGAAATAGCATGGTATACTTTGTAAACCAGCAAGAAACCACGAGAAGCCATTTATTTCCCCTTTTTGAACGGGGGAATGGGCCTACTAGATCAGCTGCTATGACTTGAAAGGGGTAATTAACCGTTTTCTCTCATTTCCCATCTTCTCCCATCCATCAGTCCCATAGGTAGTGCATTTGGAGATTTCTGCGCTCCACATACTTCACAAGTCCTCACAAACTTTACGATGTCAAAACGCATTTTTGGCCAATAATACTGTTCCTGAACCCTGTGAAGAGTTTTATAAAAGCCAAAATGGCCAGAAGTAGGAGGAGTGTGACACATGTCTATAAATTTCCTCTCTCTGTGGTTTAGGAACTAGTATTTTCCACTCGGGGTACATTAACTTTTAAAGGCAACTGGTTTGGGATAAACTTGTACAACGAAATCATTTTCCACACTTTTCACTGCGGAAAATTTTTCAGGAAATTCCTTTAATTTGCTGCCGTAAATTGTCGTACCATGGGTCAATGCGATCTATGTCAACTGTATCAATTCTTACGCCAATCTCTGCATTAAGACTGTTTTCATCCGCTGTATGATCTGGGATTCTTGACAAAGCGTCAGGAATAACATTGTGGACTCCTTTTCTATGAATTAAATTAAATGTATGTTGTCTCAGCCTAATCGCCCAACGCGCTAGTTTGCCACTAGGGTTTTTAATAGAATTAAGCCACAATAAACTATGATGATCTGTTATGACCGTGAAAGGAACACCTTCTATGTAAGGTCGAAACTTTTCGATGTTAAAGAGTACTGCTAAACATTCTTTTTCAACAACCGAATAGTTACGTTCAGCCTTTGACAAAGTTCTACTGGCATACGCTATCACTCTTTTTCCTCACCATTGATTTTCTGTGTTAGGACGCCCCCTAAACCGGTATTAGAAGCATCACTAGAAATATAAAACTGTTGGAAAAATCTGGTTGGGATAAAATTGGAGCTGAAACCAATAGCTCTTTAATCTTTATAAAAGATTCTTCGGCTGCCTTTGTCCAATCTATCGATTGTCCTTTTTTTCGTCCTTTCAAAAGATCATTAATAGGCGACAACAGGGTAGAAAAATTCTCAATAAAACGTCTGTACCATGAACACATTCCTACGAAGCGCTTAACTTCCGTAGTATTAGTAGGTCTCGCATAATTAACCATGCTTGCTACTTTATCCGGATCGGTACGCAAGGAATTTGAGCCTACAATATAGCCTAAAAACTTTAGAGAAGTTTTGAAAAAATCACATTTGCTCAAATTTATCGTCAGTCCGGCCTCTTTCAATTTATCTTTACTTCCTTAAGTAAGCGAATATGCGATTCGAAGTCTTCCGATGTTACTAAAATATCATCGAGATAGGTAAAAATATGTGGCTCATATTTCGGACCAAATATAGCGTCCACTAAACGTTGCTGAGTTTGAGCAGCGTTCTTTAGACCTAAACGGCATAGTGACGAACTGAAATAGACCTCGGCCTACTACTGCAAAAGCGGTCTTTTCCTTAGAGGATTTGTCCGAAAGGAATTTGCCAGAAAGCCTTTCTAAGGTCTAATCGAGGATACAATACTTAGCAGTCCTGAGTGATGTCAAAATTCTGTCGATGTTCGGGTAAGGGATAGTTATCAACTTTGCTGACCTCGTTGAGCTTTCTTACCGTCAAAGCATAGACGATATCACTCCGAGTTTCAACATTTCGTCTAACTCCTTACAAAATTCTGTCGATGTTCGGTAATGGATAGTTATCAAATTGCTGACCTCGTTGAGCTTTCTTCCGTCAAAGCATAGACGATATCACTCCGAGTTTCAACATTTCGTCTAACTCCTTATTTAATACTTTTGACATGTACGGAGACATGGCGATGGGCCTTGTCTTTACAGACTGGCATCAGCCGTATCTATAGACATGTTGATTTTATTCGTTCGGCCTAACCTATCTTTACTACTATTTCATTGAAAGAGCTTATTACTTTTTCTGCTTTTAAGCGTTCCGTCCGCGAGAGATCATCTAGGGTACATAGACGCGAGAAAAGGTTTTCTAAAGAACTTTTCTGAATAACAATCTTTAAAACTTGTTTGAGAATTGACTTCTAGGGACTGTGGATACCACGAATTAATTTTTAAAAATTTACTAAAATTCCCCGCGCGCGCGAGAGCGATTTTTGTGCAAAATCACATCCTTAAAACCAAAGTATGTGATAGAGAAGGTACTACTAGAGCAGAGATTACTAAACAATAGTACCATTTGCAGACTAGCGGCAACTCAACCGTACCTAAAACTTTTAGACGGCTGCCATCTGCAGTGGTAACACTTCTATTTTTGACATGGCATATTTTTTATACTTAAACGACTTAAAATCTTAATACCATTCTGACCTACAACGGAGGCATTTGCACCAGAGTCGAATAAAGCCGAGAAATGGGCACCTAATAGATCTATCTTTATATGCGGTCTATTATCTAAATATTTATGCACGAATAAAGGAGACATGTGACCATTTGGAGAAGCAGGAGTTTTTTAAACTTGAGAAGGAGAATTTTTATTAGACTTTAAAAAAAAATCAGAAACTTTTGTAACTATTTAGTCCAATCTGATCTATTGGAATATTTCTTTACTAAGATCCTCGTTGGAATCTTTCTTTTATCCGCGACCGGACGTTCTGAGAAAGTACGACGGATTTTTAGTTCATAGTCTAACTCATATTCTAGTAGGTGATTGACTTTAAAATTGAAGGCTTCCATGATAAACGAATAAAATTTAAAAGAATTGTTTAAAAAGTCGTTAAAATATTTCTCCTGTGCTCCCAATAGTCGAAATAAAAAATATGTAAAGGCACTTAAAATATGTAAACTTCTTTACCAAACATTTAAAAAATCTTCAACAATTTCAAAAAAAAAATTTCTAAGGTATTTGCCTTCTATTAACATTCCTTTACTAAATATCTGAAGAATTTCCTATAAAAAAAATCTCTAAATACCGTTTCGTATAAACAAAGTATTTTTAATATTCATGCAAAATATAGGTGAAAAAAAAAGAACAGTTTTTTGTTCGGTTTAAACCGCAAAATAAATCTAACACTGCAAAAAAATTAAAGTAAACCAGCACATCTGCTAATCTGAACTATAAAGCTAGCTGTTAAGAAAAAAGTAGGAATCGCTTATCTTAGAGTCAATTAACAAAATTCAAATATCTAAACCACCATCGGATAAATTGAAATAAATAATTCTACAAAATTTCCTGCTTTTTCTTACTGCTATAGTGTAGTTTCGTTTAATATAAATATTATGAAATAAAAATATCTGCAAAGTTAGAGCTTTACTTTGTTCGAAAGCTAGTACACTGAACCCATTTAAAAAATAAAATTCCAAAAGCCCCGCGTTGACAGCGCTATTTTGTATCCTATGAAAGGTGTTTAATTTAATGCGCCCCACGTAGACTGCGTCATTGAGTAAGGTGTGAACTTACCCGCTTTTTGAGGCGTCATTTTGTACCGTGTGAAAATTGTTTTTTCCCACGCTTGGGCGCAATTTTCTAGCAACCTCCTTTTAATTTCTGATAATGAATTGAGTGAATCCTGATTTTAAAAGAACTAAAGAAATTAAAGAAACACTAGCTCAGTTTTCCCGATTGGTAGAGAGATATGGGTAAGAGATAATTGTCTTACGTCTTTTTGGAATTATTTTCTATTTTTAAAAAGCCTTAGCTGTACAAATTTTGGGCACCATCCATTTAAAATAGAAAGGATCTAACTTCAGCTAAAAAAAATGAAAAAATACTGAAAGAATGTATTGTTGGTAAATAAAAAAACAGTTTGGTACAGCCGTTCTTATCCTGAAAAGTACGATAGGTATTCAGTGAGACACTAGCTTTAATCAACAAAAAGAAAATTTATTCATGTTTTTTTAAAAATAAAAAGTTCTAGGCCTTTGCAGTTTTTTACAAAAAAATTCTAGCCTAACTAGTAGTTATTACATTTAAATTCTAAACTATGACTAACCCCCGAAGACACGAAAAATAGTGCTTTTCACTTCACTTTTTAGTCAGTTTAAATTGCATGTTAAGGCACTACTCAGGGGATAGTCTATTGAAGGATGTTTTGGTAACTTCTCGTTTTTATTTTCCGGCTTTGATGGAATACGACCGATTTCACACTTTTCGAGCAAACACTTAGAGAGCTCACTACGGCTTTTCGTTAAGAAACTGCGCTTTACTTAGCTTCGCAATGATGGTTGTTATGAGCTTTTTCTCTAGCTCAGTCGAAGGAAGCCTACTCGGCGGCTCCGATGCAATTAGCCTCGCCTACATCTCGGCTTGATTGGTACAATTCAGCCCACTTGGCGGTTCGGTGGAAATCACCCTCGATTTCGTTCACTTCTCGGACTCTAAAATAAACCGTGCGAACTCTGCCTGTAATATGGCGACGCCGGGGAACCAAAACTGCGGATACACACATTTTCACCAATCGCGGCGTCGCGCAAATTTCGATGATTCGGTCGGCAACCCGCACTGCAACAGTATATACCGAACGTCTTGGAAATCTCTGTTTAATATACCGTTCGATACAAAAAATGAAAATAAGTACAATTTGAAGTGAAAAATCAGTAACATTACATGGGTCCTTAAAATCTAAGGAAAAAATGAATGTTACAACATGCTAAACCAATAAATATGGAACAATAGCAGGGAGTCAAAGAATCTATAATTATAGGTTAAGAATGCCAAACCGTCCTCTCTTGCCTGTCTGTCCTGTCCGTTAGTGCCGCTTTATCACTGGAAGCGTGAACCAATGATCACGATTTACTGCTTTTTTTTTAACATACGTAATGTTCTCTGGCCAGGGTATTAGGATATATTTTTATTACCGTTAGGTGACATAAGGATTAAGCATGAGGATAATAGTGAGATCAAGAAGTCGGACCAAGTTTGCCGCCTTGCGCGGTTTCTCTTGAAATACACTGCCTAAAGCATTAAATATGGAACAATATCATGTAGCAAAGAATATATATATATATAAACTAAAAAAAAAATTTTGCATCCGTCTTTCCTGTCTGTCTGTCTGTCCGTTCGTGCGCTTATCACTCGTAATAAACCACTTATCCGATTTACGTGTGTTCAAATGGGAGATAAAGGATATATATTGCGAGATAAGTCGAGATAAGCCTAGATAATGGAGAAATAAGATGAGATAATGGAGATAAGGAGCATTAATAGGGAGATAAGGAGAAATCATGGGTAGATGAGTCAAGATATAGCCTAAGATAATGGAAATTAATTAGAGATAAGGGGAGATAAGGATAAACATTGGGAGATGCAGGGAAAATAATGGGAGATACTTTTATTACGTTTGGGTAATCTGGGGGGGGGGGGGGTAGGTGAAGGGAGGAGTAAGGCGGGGGGGAGGGGGTGACGGGGGCGTAGCGAATCAAGTCCACGCGAGCGGAGCCGCGGGTCCTGCTAGTATATATATAATATATAGCGAGCGTAAGTGCGTATATATATATATAAATATATTATAGATATAATATATATTGACTTTCCTTTAGATTAAGGCGTTCTATAAAACCGCTAAAATGTTCCGTAAGTTCCAATAGGGCTAATTTATAGGAGTTTGTACAGTCCTCTTTCATGACTGTTACAGAAAAACCAAAATACTATAGCATGTGAGAGATCGTAGTCCATAGCGACTAGATGGGGTAATGGTAGGATGTTTATTTAAAAGAGCTTTCTACAAACTCTTAAATGGCTATATTTCGCGAAAGTAATTTTTATTTAGAGTATTAAAATTTGACTTCAAATAATGCCTCAACTTAAACGTACATCACATCCCAGTATATAAAAAAATCATATGGTGAATAATGTCCCTATATTCCTTGTTTGTATTTTGTTTAAAACGAAATAATTTTCTGCTGTCCTAAATTTTTTCAGGCAACTCTAAAATTATCCTCTTTTCAAATTTAATTTCAAGGGCTATAACATATTGTCAGACAAGTTGAAGTACTTTAGGGACACTTTATCCATATGATTTGTAACTTTTTTAGAAATTTTTTTTGTGGTAGAACGTTTCGGCTAGATTCTGTTTACAAATTGGTAAAGTATTCCGATCATAGAGATAACTAAAGATAAAGACGGATAAGTTTTTACTTCTCTCTGAAAAAAATATTTGTTCGTCAAAAATCGTTCTCTTTAAAATTTCAGTCCTGTAGTAGCTTTATACCCCACTGCTTGTACTATTTTGATATTCCACGTAAGGTTGATTTACAATTACTTAATTTGCTACATCTGCTATATTATTGGTATACCTCTAAACACTCAACAGTCTCAGCAATCCATTACTCCACAGTTCTAAATATCTGGATAAATTAAAGAACAAAGTACAACTCACATTGGAACATGTCAACTATGCAATCAACTTTATTATTTCACATAGTTAATATCAACAAATTGTTTATTTCAAATTAAAAGTTAGCTCTATTTCGCATTTATTCACTGTTTGCTAATATTTAATTTTATATAATAACAATTACCAAAATTTGTACCAACCTTTTAACCCAAAACCAGAATATACTTTTCCGAAAGTTTTTGACGCGCTAATCGAATCCGAGGTCAAATTCCTCGATGGCGGTCTTTTGTCATATTTGGGGTATGTCACATCCAAAAAAATTTTTTTTATCAAACCTTAATGGGGACCGAAAGAAATACTCTCTTCAA
>CM032453.1:68983316-69043664 GCA_019049505.1 Pachyrhynchus sulphureomaculatus | reverse complement strand
CCCTCTCAAATTACGATGTATATATGTGCTGAAGAGAAGAAAGAAAAAAAAAATTACCGAAAAAAAACTCAAAAGAATCCGAACGAAAACCGAAACAACATTTTTTATTGTCAATTAAATTTCAGAATCAAACATGAATTTGCTCGAATTAAATATGTATATTGACATTCAGGGATCTAATTGCTCTTTTAGCTATGTTCTCAAAGAGTTATCAATTTGTGATGGTATTCGTTTGCGCAAAAACCATTGTTTACAAGAAACATGGTATCTGCTGAAGAATCAAAAATTGGATAATTGGTCGGAACTATACTATGGTTTAGGGTAAAAACTGTAGTCTCGGATACTCCAGCTAATTTATCAAGCATTGGGATCTTCATTTTTCGATCTGCCAGCAGCAAATCCTGAACAAACCTGTTAGTTTCCTCAGGTGTTACCTCAACTAATCTTCCTCTTCTGGGCTCATAATAAATTGAGTCTCTGTCATAGCGAAACTATTTTACCAAAACTTTACTTGTAAATAAGATGGGATGCTATCGTCTCGCTCATTTTTTCATGAAGACCTTTAGACCTATTTCTCTCTTCATAACACTTCATCACTGTGCGATGCTCCTAATTACTTTCACTCATTTTCCGGAAGAAAAAATCATGTAAAATGCAATGAACTCGTACAAAATTTTGTCAGTGTATTTGTACAGTAATTTGGCAACCAAGCAATCTTATTGTGTGACGTCATTATTATGGCTAGATGGATAACTTTCAGAATATCCTCGTAGTTAACTATGGTTTAGAGCAAACAAGCAAACTGGGGGCCCGTGGACCGCATGCGGCCCACAGTAAATATTTTTGCAGCCCAACCAATACAACGTTATGCAACAAACGCTTTAAGCAAAATTTAGTAATTTAACTTGTACAATGTCCTGTTAGGCATAATTATTAATAACGCCAATGACTGATTGCTATAACTATGCGCAGGCGCACCATTTTGCCTACCAACACTCATCATCATTATCATCATTATATATCAGCCTTTAGCGTCCTCTGCTGCACATAGGCCTTCCTAAATCTTTTCCAGTTAAACCGGTCTTGGGCTTTTTGAATCCAGTTTCCCGCTATTCTTCTCAGATCATCTGTCCATCTGGTGGGAGGTCTTCCTCTATTCCAACACGCTTCTTGTCTAGGTCGTCATTCCAACACCTTCCTAGTCCATCTGTTATCTTGCGGTCTGGCTAGATGACCAGTTCAATTCCATTTCAAAGATAGAACTTTCTCAACTGCATCTACCACTCTCGTTAGGTTCCTAATTTCTTTATTTGGCACTTTATCTCGAAGAGACAAACCCAACATTAACCGCTCCATTGCCGCTTGTGTTACCCTTATCTTATTTATTACCTTCTTTGTCAAAGTTAGAGTTGCTGCTCCATAAGTAAGCACAGGTAACACGCATTGGTTAAAGATCTTTGGTTTAAGGCAAATAGATATTCCTGATTTCAGCGTTTCTCGTAGTTTGCCAAATGCGGTCCAAGCTAGAGTAATCCTCCGTTGTAGTTCATGAGTCTGATTATCTTTGCCTTAATTTCATGTCCCGAATATCTATATGTCATGACTTGCGCGATGTTTACTCCGTTTACTGATAGTGACTTGGGAAAAACTAGATTTGTCATAAACTGGGTCTTTAAAAAATTTATCTTTAGGCCAATTTTATGGTACTTTCTTTTAGTGTGTTAAGCATGACATTCGCATGATCTGCGCGATCTGTTAACAGGGCTATGTCATCGGCGAATCTCAAGTTTATTCACCATTTCTCCGTTTATATTTATGTCCATGTTGCTCCAATTCAGATTTTTAAACATGTGTTCCAGAAGGGTGATAAACAACTTTGAAGAAATAGTGTCATCCTCACGCACACCACTTTCGACTTGGAATTTGTTTGTTTCCTTATATAATTTAACTGTTGATGCTGCCTGACAGTAGGTATGTCTTAAGATTTCGATGTATCTTGAACCTATACGGCATTCAGCAATAGCATTAAAAAGCATATCCTGCATCACTGAATCGAAGGCCTTCTCATAATCCACGAAGATTAATATTAAAGGCCTGTTATATTCGACACACTTTTCCACAATTAACTTAACAGTCAAAAGGTTATCATTGATACCATAGCCTGCTTGGAATCCAGCTTGATCGGGTGTTTAGCAGCAGTCTAGCTTTGAGGTCAAACGTTTTGTCAATACTTTTGTGAACATCTTAATAAGCATGAGAGAGAGAATGCTCATAAATCTTGCTTGATAGATCTGCTGAATCCCCATTGTCATAAAGGAGAACTAGCACTAGCAGCGAATAATTTAGTGGCCGATTACTAGCGCGTCTCAGTGCGACGTCACTAGTCTTATACTGGCTTGTTGGGTGTGCGAAATAGAAAATATTTGGCTTTCGGATAATAAACAAAAACAAAAGATTTATTTATGTTGCCCTTATTAATTTGTGCAGTTATTCAGTATCTGAAAAAAGTAATGGTTTCGTGGTATTACTACAAAAAAATGACATTTATGGTCTGATTCACGATTCATCATACGCATTGCAACATATATCAAGAAGTAACGCACGAAGGTAATAAACATGGGACATATGTTGACATCTTTTAAGAAAATCATCAATTTCATTAGATCTCGAGGCTTAAATCAACAACAGTTTTCTGCTTTCTTTAGTGAATTAGAGAGCGAATATTCCGGATTGTCCTACTATATCGAGGTACGTTGGTTATCCTCCTCCAATGTTCTTAAATAATTCTGGGACTGGAAAAGATTTATTAGTTTTTAAAACCTAAAAACAAGTCACAAATCTATTCTTCGACATAGTATGGTTGCAAGATTAGCCTTCATGGTTGATATAACAAAACATAAATATATTTATATCTGCAAAGAAAAGATCAGATCAATACCAAAATGTGTGACCAAGTTAAAGCAATCAAATATGAGCCAATTCTTCATGAAAAGCAGGTGAAAAATGAAGATTTAACGTTCTTTCCACTATGTGCTACTTGAGCAAATCAAGTTTAGGTGAAACTATATCGTATCAAAAATACACGGAAAAAAATGTTAAACCTAAGAACTGAATTTAAAATTTTTGGAATACTAATTTTCCTTGTTTTTCGGTAAATATAGAATCAGTACCTAATCAAATGCAAATGGATGTAATTGAAATTCAGAGCGATTCAGATTTGAAGGCAAAATTCAGTGAAAATGGCGTGCCTGGATTCTATAAATATGTTCCTGCCAAATTTGAAAATACTACAAAATTCGCATATGAAATTATTTCCATGTTTACAATTATGAAAGAAAATAACCCTCCTGTCAGGTCACGAACTATTGACATTCACCATGGGTCAGTTTTGAAAATAATTATTGGGAACAATATTTACGCCTGAGTAGAAAGGATACTAGCAGAGAAAAGTGTCGGGAAGAAAACATTAATTTTATGGTTGTTCTTGTCCTTTTATTATACTATAATTTTTGAAATAAACCTAAGAGTCTATGAGAATATGTTTGAATCCCCATTAACAGTAAACCTTGTTTATTTGAAATGCTTGGTTTACAGTATTTCTGTCTTAGTATCTTTAGAGCAACAATAAGATCTTTATGAAAAAGGAAATCAAGGAGTAGCTTATGTACTTTAAACACAAAAACAGAATTTTTTTATTTACTTTATTTCTCTAAATATAAACTGCCTACAACTAAATGAGTGAATGTGACAGGGTTTTTCATTTAAATTACTTAAATACTTTTAATTTCTTATTTTTCTGTTATAAGGGCAAGTACATATATTTTATAGGGCCTAAACGATTTGGGCCTATCACATTTTAAATACAATATAGTTACAATACCTTAAAAAACTAAAAATACCTAAATATTTATTTTCTTTAGAGTGATTCTTAAAAGCAGGAATAGTGATTTATTTCAGCAATAGCAGAAGTGGAGAAACATTTGGAAAAATAGATTTTGTTCTTAAATTTAAGTAGTTTTAGGTTACTGAAAAATGTGAATCATACTATCTGAAATTCAAATATATCTAAAAAATGTAATCATACTTTATAAAGTTATGACTCATTTTATTTTAATTGGCGGACTTGTAATATGTATAAGCGACAAAGCTTGAAAGTGGAAAAGGTACTCGGTTTTCAACCAAATTTTCTGAATTTTTTGGTACTCTTAGTTTTTTAAATGGCGGACCATCAGAATGGTTCCAGCTCTTTGGTATATTATTACACATTTTTAAAGGTAAAAGTAATGGAAAATAAGTTAGATTTATGTGAAATAATACTCTGAACAACTCCTTCGATATAGTTATGTCATCAAAAATATCTTTGTATTTTTAACAAAATCCTAAATCCTAAACAAAAATTAAAATGAAGATAGGTATACATACAAATTTTTTATTAATTTCTATAAATCTCTACTAAGAATAAGAGCTGCTATCTTCAGGATAAGTTATTGGTAACTAAATTTCCTGTTACTTGCTTTACATTCAAGAGTTTCGTTAAACAAAAATAATACTTAAATAACACAATACACAACTCTTGCTCTTAGAGAGTAACATATATACAGAGTGCTTCATTTCACAGCTATGAAAAAATTGTGTCGTAGAATTAATCAAATTTTTTAAATATTGAAACTTCCTCAACAAACTTTTAACTATTTTACTACAAAGCTCCTGAATTGTACCTGTAAAAGGCAATATTATAGTTTAAAAAATGGAGCACTCTGTAGAGTTCTTAAATGCAAAGATTTTTTAAGGACAAGTTAGATCTGGACAGAACACAATTTTAAGTCTATAAAAGAATAAGTACGGGTTGCAATTGACTAGTCAATATTTGCTATTATGCCCCAGTCAAAACTAGCTGCAATTTAAAAAATATTTAGAGGGCAAACTTGTTTTTTTTTGTAAAAGTGAAATCAACAATATTTATAAGTTCAGGTAGAAAGTTCTGGTGCAAAACATTAAAGTTAGGAAACACCTAATATTACTACAAAAAGTAATTTTCGAAAAATGTTAAGTTCATTTCTAAATAATTTTTCGAAAGTTACATATTTGATATGATATTGGAAAGTGCACTATGTATAGATACAATAACTTCTAACAATTCTTTGGTGTGAACTAAAATACTACAAAATAAAATAAAAAATATCTATAATATATTAAAAAAAAACATGTTATCTAAAATTAAACTAAAAATAAATATACAGAATATATAACAAAAATAATAATTTCGTTTATATGGTGTTTTGAGACCATTACTTATACTGAATACTTGCCAAATTTGAAGGAATTTACCTTTTAATTAATATAACTGCTCTATAAAAGAAATATAAAAATGTGTGTAAATTTATTATTAATATTTTTAGCTACTTAACTTATTTATTTCTTATTGTCTTAACTTGAACTTCTGATAAAATGTTAAACTTAAAAAAAATATTTTACATGAAGCCAGGGTCGTATAGTAATAATTTTACCAAATGACTATATTTGTAAAAAAAGGTAATTGATATAAATAAGAAATAATATAAGTCTCAGAGGCTCATTTAGAGATAAGAACGTCAAAAAAGCCATAAATATGATGAAATCAATGCTGAACATAATAACTTTAGACGGTTTACTAATCGTTATTTTGAGAAGAATAAAAATTGAATCCTTAAAAAATGACAAGTATATTTTCTTAATTTAGGTGCTATCGTCACAACGCCATAGAGAATCATTTTAAATTCTAAAATACGAAATGTTAAAAGTTGTTTACTAAAAAACATAAATACTAGCTTCGGTCAAAAACATATTTTTACTGACCATGTCTTTTATGCCAATAGAAAAGTAAATATTTAAATTTTGTCCCAGTCTTTTAAAGGCGCCATTATAGAATCTCCCGTGCTAGTGACAGAACGTCCGCGAGATCAATGCTATAATTTTAATTAAACAGGATCAGTTTGAAATCAGTAGACTTTAAACGCGAAAATATAAAAATTATGACATTTTATGAACTGCCACTGCCTTTGTAATTTTGAGTGTTTTACGAATTACTGGAACTATGAAATCAACAAGTGCAATAGCGGGTCTTTTAGGTCAACTATTTTAAAATTTTTTCTCTTTTAAATTTTTTATTTTACAAATATACACAATGTTCCTTCGACTTTTTTACACGTATATTAAAGGTTTAAAAATAAAACAAACATAAAATAACATTGACAATTGCTGGTTTTAACCATAAACACCTATGTACAGGAAATTTTACTACATCTTCTTTATTTTGGCCCCAATTTTTTTTATCCCAAATTCAATTCGTGAGGAAAACTCGTTTCAGTTTTCAAGCAAGCACTACCGCTCTCTGTTGGAGAATTGGCGGAAGCTAATGAGTTCGCTCGTGTTGCCGCTAGAGGACTCCGGCTGCTCTGTTCTGTACCGTTTGTGTTTGTGCCAGTGGCGTGCGATGATGTTGCTGGAAAGTCGTTGTTGGTATAATAGTAGGCTGTATCTGTAAGAAAAATTGCGCATTGTATAAAATGTAGGTCTATTAAAGTTTTCACTTAAAAGAATTTTAAATACAACAATGGAAAAAGTTGTAAGTTTGCATAACCAAATGTCATAACTTAAGAATTTATTTCTGCTTAAATAACATAAATTAAGGTGGAAAAACTTGGACAGTTAAGCGAGTAGGTTATGTCTTTGTCGCCCCTAGCAAGTTGTTATTATTGTTAAGACACGAAAATATATAAGTAGACCCTACCTACCTAAATATATCGCTATGTATATACTTGAATGCCTACCTATACAAACATTATATAGACAAACAACTTGTGACGTCAGCAGTAATGGTGGGGCTAGCCAACGATAATTTAAAGTTTGTGGAATAAAAAAGGTAGCAAAAGACCAAGAAAATTTAAATTCCTTAAAAAAACTTTACCGATGACCGACAACACTCCTAGAGTTGCCAACTGTCGCGATAAAAGCTGTTGCTCCAGTTGCGTTGTAAAACGAGTTCTTAGTGGTGATAGTATCATGGCACCGTTCCCTATTCAAATTCATGACGTCATTATTTTAGTTTCATTTTTATGTTTAAAATTTAAAATATAAAGACTCTTTATTGGCATGCAGATGCAATTTTTTTACGAATTCAATTAGAGTAAGGTTAGATCTTGAGACAAATCCGTAAATAGTTATATTTTTTTACGTTAGAAGTAACTGTAGAGATAAGTAAACTAAGTATAATAATTCTTGAATCATATTTGACAAATGTGAAAGTTAAAGAAAATATATTTGATTGAATTAATCAGGAAACTTTTTAGCATATTATTAAATAGTAGCAGGCATTATTTAATAATATAAGTAATTTCTTTTGGCAATTTTGGAAAATCGTTTTCTGATTTTGGGAATTCAATGCTTGACCTATATTTCACTTAACACGTTTCGTAGCGCATTCTGCCAGTAATGACGTCATTACTTTTTCCTGAATTTAATAATCTTATACCGAATTTTGGTAATGAATTCGTCCGTATATGAGAGTCGTCCTTTTAAACGCAAACCTATTTGCTGACGTGTTAAACTATTTATGTATCTTTTCAATATTTCTGCAAACTGATTTAAAATATCCAATAGTGAAGCGCAGGTGGTTCACTATGTAGACAAATATGGAACATCTCTATATATTTCAGAATTACTGATTAGTCTGAGTTTCCAGCCTATTATAATTAGTTTATAGTTGGTTAGAGCTAGTGCATTTTTAAACCATTTTTGTAGTTATTTTGGTTAACATAACGAAATTTTTTTTTATGAAATAGGAACGAACATTTAAATTAATGTTTTATTTTCACTCCATCGATACTTTAACCATTCCCTGCCTAAGCCTCGCTATTACTGGCCAGCTAATTTATTCATCGTGAAAAGTATAGGTAAGGCCTAGATTCGTATCTTGCATTTTATCTTCGTGAATTTGTAATACCGTACGTAATTGAGGTGTAACAATTCCATTGATTTAGTTACTTTTTTCTGTCGATGTATGCTTAAGAACATCAGTTTTTTATACATACTTTTAGTGCTTGTTAGTAAAGTGAGAGAATTCACATGAACTTTATGTTAACACCGTGTTTCTCAGTAATTTCATTAGGTTAATTTTTTTTTATTAGAGATAGTAAACAAACTAAATTTGTTCTACATTCAGTCATCATATGAGGAATACATACCACAATACAATAAAAATATATGTTGTGAGTACTTTCTTGCTAATAAGAAATTACTTGTTAAACTTGACCAAAAGGAAGTAACTATCATTTTAAATATTTGTTTGGCATATTTTGATTGAAACAGAAACATACTTTGGGTAAATATTAGCCATTATTATTATATTAACAACAGTTTTTTAATTTTTGATCTTGAAAACAGCGTCAATTTAGGAAAAAGTATTTTTGACAAAAAGTCAGGTTACTTTAAGGAAGAAATTTATATGTGGCGTCATTAATCATAGGCGTCAGATAGGAGCAATAAATGGGACGCTTACTAAATTCTAATTATGTCCAAAGTAAGAAAAAAGAGTGAACGTTGCTCTAGGTGATCCAAAGAATAACCCATCTCAATATATTAAATTATTTTATAACACCCTATATATATATATATATATATATATATATATATATATATATATATATATATATATATATATATATATATATATTATCGCGTGACTCGTGTAAGCTGCTAGTTGAATTTCGTAAAATTTTACGACGAAATGGACTAAAATTATTTAGAAGCATTAATTAGCGTAGTCGAAAGTTTTGTGAGCTAGGAGCCATAAAAATTATTCTAATTGGTTACTAGTTGATAGAGAGTGGACCGTATTTTATGATTTGATAAAAAAAAAGAAGATTTTATAATACCAAAAATATTTCCAAATTGCTCTTTCGAATTGTAATTTCGACCAAATCTGCAATATAAATCTTTAGTTGGCCCACATAGATCCCTGATTACAATAAACTCTTACGCAAAAAACGCGTTTTGAAAACTTCAATTGTTTATAAACAAAAGAGTACAAGTTTTTCGAGGACCAAAATTCAGGACAATTTTCCTGTTGATACCCCAGAAAGGATAGAATCATAATATTGCTTTATCTAGACTGTGCCATTTCAAATGTCTTTTTACTGCACTATAATGTCTAACCAATATAATATAAAAATAATATTAATAATTTATTATTATTAGAATAATTTCGTTTTTGGAACTTTTTAAAGTTTGCCTATAAACGATGCTCGAAAAATCACACGACGTATTTACTGTCAAAGTGATTTTATATAGTATTTATTTTTATGAAGTTGATCTTTCTCTATATGTGTGTAGTTAATGCCGTCACGATACAGTTAACTGGACTTGGAGCAATAACATAGATAGAGTTCTGAAAATTTTTACCTAGGGATTTGTGTAATGTTTTTAATGAAAATAATAAGATATCATTTTATATCTTGTGATTAAACCTTCTGATTTCTTATTTCTATATATTGGTTTGGTAGTTATTTTGCTATATTTGAATTTTTATCAGAACCATAAACGTTAACGAAAATATTCCTGTTGATTTAAAAAAAAACATCTAGTAATAAAATGTCCAACTAAAAATATGCATATCTGTAAATCTGGCAACTAGAAAAAGAGTGTTATCTTTCACTGTTTGTGGTTTTCTACGCAGGACAATTGTATAACTTATCGGTCGTGTTCTTGCATACATAGGATATGGCTTAAGTTGACATTTGGTGTATATTATTCTAATTTTTAAAACAATATGCTATGTCCTTCATTTCCTGGCTGTATACTAATAGTAAGCTTGTAAATTCGCTCTTTCACGCTTCATCTAACGAGAGCTCGAACTTATGTCAATCCATAAAAGACCATTACATCGAAGTGAATTTACGTTTGACTTCCATTCCACGTTGTATCATTGAATCTATCAAAAATTCAGAACTAAAGAGCAAATTTACAATATTGAACATCCGAGTAATACAAAACCTTATTACTTCTTTCTACGGATACAATACTCACTGTTTACTTACTGAGTAACCCGCTGGATGCCGATCCGTAGCCATACGTTCCATATGCTGCTCCGTACTGACTGTAGGCTGTGCTATATGCATAGTCTGTACCTGGCACTACAGTCGTACCTACAGAAAGAAAAAAAATTAAAATTGACGAGATGATGGACAGTTCACATTGGTTCTTTTTAAATAGTTTCATGAAAACTCCTAGATTGGCTGTATATGGAAAAGTGACTTAGGTCCTAACTTAGAAAACACCCTGTATAGTTTATTTAATGATAAGCTAGCAGGAGTGGGTTAATATTTTGTAGAAAAACTTGTTGTGATCGTTTATTTGCTCATCTTCAGGGCTCAAGAATGTTTTTCTTTGTACAAGATATTTTTCAACTTTTTAAAATTAGTTACTAACCTATAATATACTGTATTTTAATTTAAAGGCGGTCGATTGTCCACTAGGGTGGATGTTTTTCTCAAAGATTGTGCAATTAATATCTATCTTTACAAGGATTCCTTTTTGCATTTAATAATATTTTTCTTAAAGATTGTGCGCCTGAACTAGTTCGTACAATAGCGGTTTGGTTTGGCGGTAAAATTCGGTTTTGCCCTTTTTTTAGTTTTTCAAAAATTTTCGAATTTGAAAGAAAGTTTTGAATGTGGTTCTACACGACCCCACTAGGCACCCATTTCAATATATGCAGTGATTTTAATAACGCCCTATATATATATATATATATATATATATATATATATATATATATATATATATATATATATATGTATATATATATATATATATATATATATATATATATATATATACGAGGCATGTTTTTTAAGTAAGTACCGTTTTGCGATTTCGCCGCCGCAGCGATACGGTCGGCGTTCCGCGCATGCGCGCTGGTAACCTACATCTCATGTCTACGCACTGACGCCATTACAGTCTGATTCTTCATTGTATACGTTGTTTACTGAGTGTTTAAGATGCCTCCGACAATCGTGAGTCCCGCCGATTGTGAAGTACGGACTGTTATACGATTTCTTAGTGCTAAAGGCGTAAAACCGATCGATATTCATCGTGAGATCTGTGAAGTTTACGGACAAAACATTATGAGTGATGGAATGGTAAGGAAATGGGTGAGAGCATTTAAAGATGGCCGCACAAATGTGCATGATGAAGAACGGGGTGGGTGTCCTTCGGTCGTTAATGAAGATTTGGTGCAGAAAGTGGACGAAAAGGTGAGAGAAAACAGACGCTTTACAATTTCATCAATATTCTCGTAGTGTTTTGTATCGCATTGTGACCGAGAACTTGAATTACCGGAAATTGTGTTCACGTTGGGTTCCAAAAATGTTGACGGATTTGCACAAAACCCAACGTTTAGGCAGTGCATTGACTTTCCTTGAGCGGTACCACAATGAAGGTGAACATTTTTTAGACCAAATTGTTACTGGTGACGAAACATGGGTGGCCTACGTCACACCAGAATCGAAACAACAATCCATGGAATGGCGACATTCATCATCACCCAAAAAAGTGAAGTTTAAGCAAACAATTTCTGCCCGCAAAATCATGTGCACAGTTTTTTGGGACAGAAAAGGAGTATTGCTAGTGGAGTTTCTGCCTCGTAATGAGACAATCAATGCAGCGTCTTATTGTGAGACATTGAACAATCTGCGTCGTGCAATCCAGAACAAAAGACGTGGCAAGTTGAGTAAGGGTATCGTTTTGCTGCATGACAATGCCCGTCCACATGTGGCTAATCGGACCAAAGATCTCATCAAATCTTTTAAATGGGAAACTCTAGATCATCCTCCATACAGCCCTGATCTGGCGCCCAGCGACTACCATTTGTTCCTGCACTTGAAGAAGCACCTGGGTGGTCAGCGTCTTCAAGACGATAACGAAGTCAAAACATTTGTGATACAGTGGTTAACAAGTCAGGCGGCAGAATTTTATGAGGAGGGTATTCAAAAACTGGTGCCACGTTATGACAAGTGCCTCAATATTCACGGAAGTTATGTAGAAAAGTAGATTAAGGTACAGGCTTTCATGTAAAAATAAAATTATAGCGATATCTTTGCACGTCTTTTTTTAATTCCAAAACGGTACTTACTTAAAAAACATGCCTCGTATATATATATATATATATATATATATATATATATATATATATATATATATATATATATATATATATATATATATATATATATATATATATATATATACATATATATGTATATATATGTATATATATATATATATATATATATATATATATATATATATATATATATATATATATATATATATATATATATATATATACAACCGCCTCATTCGATCCTAGTGAAAAATGAATAAGTACGAAAGTTAGAAGCGTGAATCGCTTTTTCCGTACACATGCCGTTCCTGGAGTGCTTTAGGGACTTCCCTGCAGCACGTGTGCTAGACCCATAAAAAAAAAGACACAATAAAGCTATAAATTGAAGTACAGTGGTTTGCTTCGGCAGACCGTTTTGGTTTAACTTCATTATATGAGACTACTCAGTATATGAGGCCGAACTAGAGAGTCATGAGCAAGAGTATTTGCCATCGTTGGTAAAATAAATTTCCTCAAGAATGTTTTTTTTACGAAAACAAGTAATTTTTAAGTTATTTGAAGTGGGTATTTGTTTAGGATTAGATTATCAGCTTTAACTGTTCGTGGTGGTGATCTTATCAAATAAAATTGCATGCCTCATTACAAACATGCTTAAAATAAGCACTAATTAAAGAAAAATAACAAAATAAATGAATCAAAACGAAGCTATCATGCAATAACTGTCGTTAACTACTAAAACTAGGGTCAAGGTAAATATCTATGTTAATGATATTTTTTTCGTTTCTAAAATATAAGAGGCCATTCAAAAATCTCTTACCTGACGAGTACCCAGCAAAACTAGGCAACATAGTACTATAATGCTGAGTTGTCATTTGGCCGCTACTTGGTTGCAATACTGTAAGGGCTGCAGGGTCAGGCGACCCAGCAGATTGATTGGAAGGAGGTTCAGCTGGTAAAGCAAGGGGTAAGGAGGGGGAGGATCCTTCGACTGTGTTCATATTGTAGGGTGAGTTGTTTTCGTTGGCTATTGTAACAAAAAAAGCACATGCAAAAAAAAAAATAAAAAACACAAAACTTAATTTTCTTTTTTCTACTAATAGATTCTTGCTTAACAGGACACACTGTCGGTTTTTATTATTACATACATTGCGTTTTATCATTAGTTACCAAGAATTTTTAAAAAAAACTTATTTTTTGTTTAAAATTCCAGTAACTTCAAATTAATTCAAATAAAAAAAGATCTACTTGGAGATCTTAGTAATTAATGTTTAATAAACATATAAACAATAATGTTGATACAACTATTTTTCTAAGTTCCTTGATATTATCTTAAAGCTAATCTTTATTAATTACTTAAAGCTAAAATAACAATTATAATTTTTATTGACGTGTAATTTTAATTAGGTTTTTTAGAATGGAACAAAACAGTAGCTAAAATTTTCTTAGAAATATTATAGACATATATTTAATTTATTTTTACTACTAGTTTAATAGAATATTATAATTTATTGGTTGCATATTATGGTCTCTTATGGATTTTGGAAGTTTTCTCAGATATTAAATAAGAGGTTAGTAGCAGATTTAAATTTAAAAATTAGAGAGACTTAAGTTGTGACCATATTAAAAACAAAAACCGGCCAAGTGCAAGTTCGACTTAGGCAATTAGTGTTCCGTACGGTGATAGCTTCTATAATATATATAAAATGCAACGTCTCTCTGTCTGTCTGTCTGTCCGTTAGTGCGCCTATCACTGAAAAGCCACTTATCCGATTTACATACTTTTTTTTTAAAACATACATATGTTCTCTGGCCAGGTTATAGGTTATATTTTATTACGATAGGTAGCATAAGAAATGAGCAGTGACGTAAAATAGTGAATGATGTCGGAAATAAGTTTGCCGCTAGCGTGTGCCTTTGCAATACACAGCCTAAAGCATTAAATATGGAACAATATTATGTAGCAAAGAATATCTGTAAGGTATAATCTATAATATATATAAAATGCAATGTCTCTCTGTCTGTCTGTCTGTCCATTAGTGCGTTTATCACGCGGGAACCACTTATCCGATTTACCTGTCTTTTTTTAAATTCATACATATATTCTTTGGCCAGGTTATATAATAATAATAATAATCATAATCTATATCTATAATATACATAAAATGCAATGTTTGTCTGTCTGTCTGTCTGTCCGTTAATGCGTTTATCCCTCGAGAACCACTTATCCGATTTACGTGATTTTTTAAATTCATACATATGTTCTCTGACCAGGTTATAGGTATATATTTTATTACATTTAACATATAATATATATAAAATGCAACGTATCTCTGTCTGTCTGTCTGTCCGTTAGTGCGCTTATCACTGGAGAACCACTTATCCGATTTTCGTACTTTTTTTTTTTTAAAGTTACATATGTTCTCCGGCCAGGTTATAGGCTATATTTTATTACGATAGGTAGCATAAGGAATGAGCAGTGACAATAATAGTAAATGAAGTAGGACAAAGTTTGCCGCTAGCGCGTTCTCTTGCAATATACACAAACCATTAAATGTGGAACAATATTATGTAGCAGAGAATATCTATAATATATATAAAAATGCAATGTCTCTCTGTCCGTCTGTCTGTCTGTCCGTCCGTTAGTGTCCTTATCACTGGAGAACCACTTATCCGATTTACGTGCTTTTTTTAAACATACGTATGTTCTCTGGCCAGGTTATAGGATATATTTTATTAGGTCACATAAGGAATAAGCAGTGACGATAATAGTGAATCAAGTCGGAGAAAAGTTTGCCGCTAGCGCGTTCTCTTGCAATACACTCCCTAAAGCATTACATATGGAACAATATCATGTAGCAAAGAATACAATATATATAAAATGCAACGTCTCTCTGTCTGTCTGTCTGTCCGTTAGTGCGCTTATCACTCGAGAACCACTTATCCAATTTACGTGTTTTTATAAATTTATACATATGTTCTATATAATTCGATATAAACCTAGATAATGGGAGATAAGGTGAGATAATGGGAGATAAGGAGAAATAATGGGAGATAAGTCGAGATAAGCCTCGATAATGGGAGATAAGGTAAGATAATGGGAGATAAGTATAAATAATGGGAGCTAAGGAGAGATAATCGGAGATAAGCAGAGATAAGTCTAAATAATTGAAGTTATGGTGAGATAATAGGAGATAAGGAGAAATAATGGGAGATAAGTCGAGATAAGCCTAGATAATGGGAAATAGGGTGAGATAATGGGAGATAAGGAGAAATAATGGGAGATAAGGAGAAATAATGGAAGATGAGCAGAGATAAGCCTAGATAATGGAAATTATGTAGAGATAATGGGAAATAAGGAGAAATATTGGGAGATAAGGAGACATAATGGGAGATTTTTTATTACGTTGGGTAACATAAGGAATAAGCAGCGACGATAGTAGTGAATCAAGTCCACGCGAGCGGAGCCGCGGGCCCGGCTAGTTTAAAATAAAATAAAATCCTTACGTTAATTAGTTCCCTGATATGTATATATCTTAAAATCCAGTATGTATTTTCAAGGTTTTCCTTAATCAAAAATGGATAATAATATTAGTTATAGCATCTTAGCTACCTAATAGCCAATGAATTAAACTAGGTTAATCAAGAGTCAAAAGTGTAAAACAAGTATTCACTACCCAAATATTTGTTTAATTATAACCAAATAAAATTAAATTATTTTGTCTCAGTACAGGACCGACGCGCGAGCGTACTGAAATGTATATTAACAAAACCTCTACCATTTGTCAAGAAACATAGTTTTCAAAGCTTTTAGTTTTTATACCAGAGAAATTATCAAACGTAATGCACTCGTGATAACTTTCACTCAATCTACACTTTATAAAGACTATTCCGGAATCTTTCCGAAATTTTTTGATCAGTACTTTTCGAGGTAGGGTGGGGATCAATGGTTTTTGGCCATTATTTTAAAAATAACACAAAGAAAAGTGTACGCAGGTATTACATCATATATATTTTTGTTGTTTTGTTATTTTAGGAGTTGAGTTTCGGACCGAGATGTGTGTACACGTGAATCGAACGCCCGGCAATAGTCAACGTTCAACGAGCATTATTACAGTCAATCATCGCTCCTGATGAAGCTAACATGGTTAGCGAAACGCGCGTCGAGAGCAAAAATAAAGTGTTTGGTGTAGTGGTGATATATACTGAGTAGTAACTTAATTATTACGGTAGTGTTTCGATATATTTAATTATTTTGTCGATTGCAAACGAGAGGGACTAGAAATAAAGCAAAGTGTAGTGGTAGATTAAGACAATAAGTAAAAAATTTGGAGATTTATGAGAATAATTTTTGAAATTGTATGAAGCTAACGAAACGATAAGCGACGACCTTGCTCATTTTACTATTTACGGTGATAAGAAATATAAACAACAATTTTTTTCTTTTTCTCCCGTGTTTGAAAATGGAATATACGAGGAACACCCATAAAGTTTTTATTACAGAAAGAGCAATGGATAGCGATGATTATACCTCAGGAGAATCGAAAAGAGGAAGAGTCGAAGAAAAAAAGAGCCAATGGGATTATTCAAGAAGAGTAAAAAGCTGATAAGAACACCACAGAAAGAGAAAAAACGAAAGAGTAGATAAGATAGACAATTTGATAGAAATGATCAGAGAGCTAATGTCAGATATAAAGGATATGAAACAAGATCAGAAGAGATACCAACAAGAGTTGAAGGAACTAAAAAAGGAGAATGAAATATTGAAAGAGGAAAATAAGATAATTAGAGAAAACATGAGAAGTATGGATTTGAAGATGAGTTGACTGGAAAAAGACAACGTAAAGAATAATATTGTAATATCGGGAATGAGTTTTGAAGCGAATAGCCAACCAAATCTGAAAATGAGTGTAGAATTTTTTATGGAGAGGAGTATGGACACAAAAGTACATATTAAAGATGTGATAAAAATAGGAGCGATTAAATACAAGACAGAACTTGGAAACACGGGGGATAAGAAAGCTGTAATGAAAAATAAAAACAAACTGAGGAATCTAAGAGAAAGAGTTTATATAAACAAAGATTTAACAAAAGATGAACCTGAAATTCAAAAGAAATTGAAGCATATAGCAGAGAAAGAAAGAAAGAACGGAAAAAGGGTGAAAATAGGATATGAAAAAATTTTAATCGAAGGAAGAGAAAGAATACTACGACCATCAAGTCAAAAAACTGAGAAAAAGAAGAGAGATACGTAGATTGACGACGACCTTGGCAACGATAAAGGATACGGAAGAGAAGACTAGTAAAATGAATACAAATAAGAAGATAATCAAAGAAATAGAGTTTTTAGATTGAGAGCACGGAATAATAGGGGTATAAACGGAAAAAAAGGATGAACTGACAGAAGAACAACAGATCCACTATGTAGGAATCACTGAAACAGAAAGGAAAGGAAATGGATTCAAAAAATTAGAAGGAAAAGCATACAAAAAATAACAGAGACATAATACCGGAGCAAGATACAGAACTCATACAAACAGAAGAAACTAATACAGAAGAAACAAAAGAGGCAATCGGTAATTTAAACAGGATGGAAGGATATAGAAGGAAGTATGGAAAAGACAGATATAGAATAACTCAACTCCACGGGCCTTACACTCCTAACAAGGGGTAGAAAGGCATAAGGATTAAGTAAGTAAGGAAGTATATTATTGTACTCGTGTTTTCGTAAGCTTTCATTGGACAGCCTACTCGATAACATAGCAAAAAAAAATTTTCACTTTCGATTTCACCTCCCAAAACTAACTCTTTAAGTCAAAATTTAAAGACTACATGGCTCTGATTGGGTCATCAATTCCTATGTTTGTACCAAATTTCAACTTTCTATGTCAAATAGTTTCGAAGAAAATCGGGTATGAAAGACAAACGGACAGACACCGAGGTGATCCCATAAGTGTTCCATTCAGAACACTAAAAATAGTTACAAATAATGGTTAGTTGGTTAGTAGATATTTTAGGGTAAATTAATAATAATAATAATTCATAAAAATATTATAAAAGTAATGAGCTAAGGCGTTCTTAAGATTTTGTTTTTTAAGGATTCAAGAGTTAAGTGACACGATTAACAATACCATCAAATTACATACGTCACGGTACTGTGATGCTTTGGCTCTACAGTAATTACAATTTAAGGTAAGTTTCACAGTCTTTATCATTTACCAATACTGATATTCATAACCGTAGACGTTTCGATTTTCTCTTACAGATAAATCTTTCGATATAAATTCCAGTGGAAACCAATTAGGACAAGTATGATTTGCCTGGTTAATTTGGTTTAAGATGGATTGGACAACATCAGATGTACAGATGATACTGTTGTTTTCGCAAAAAAAAGAACGATGGATCGTACACTTGAACGCAGCGGTATGGATTATTTATGAACATACCTAAGTACAGTGTAGTCGTCTGGTAAAAAATACATATTCTTACCAGTCTCTTTACTAAGGAAAGCAGAGTCCCACATGTGCTCTCCTTCAAATACCCCGGCACCCTCGTAAACGATCAGTGTTATCCGAAGAAAGAAATCAAGTCACGAATAGAACAAGTCAGAAAAAATTTTACAAATATGAAGAGCTTCTTTACAAAATTAGATCTTAGTTTGGAACTTCGGATTCTCAAGGCTAGATGCTACATTTTCTTTTATATGCATGTGAAGCCTGGACCCTTGATCCTTGCACAGCCTTTAAAATGTATCTACTTATTCGAATCCTTCGCGTATCAAAATTACCAACCTTGAAGTGTATGAAAAAACGTAAAGAACCTATTACTGTTAAGGAAAGAAACATAAAATATATGGGTCATGTAATAAGGCGACAGAAATATGAGTTGCTAAAGCTTATTATTGGGAAAAATATACAGAGAAAAAGGTAAATTGAAAGACATCAAATCCCTTTTGGTTACAAGAGCGCCGTCCCTGTAAGAAGGTTTATTAGATTCCTTCCAAGCCCTTCATGTGATAATTTATTGACACGAAGTAGTGCTTCGAACAGTTTATGTCTGTTTAGAGTTAACGCAGCACATTCATATAGGTAGTGCATAAAAGTTTCTTTTTCTTATTCACCACATAGTTTGTATCTTATAGGATCATTGTGGATACCCATTTTCTCTAAATGTTTGCTCAGATGACAGTAGCTAGTGACCAGTTCTACCATTAGTTTGGTCTGGGCCCTTGTTAAACGAAGGACGTACGTTGAGGGGTGGATAATTACATCTCTCGCATGTCTTTGGCCAGATGTTGCGAAACAAGGATCAAGATGTAGCTAATATGACCATTTGTTGATTTTAATTTTTATCACCTATTTTGGTATACTAGACACTAGTTCTGGACCCCTAAATGGTTTTATAGCTCTGAATCTTCCTAATTCGTTCGAAGGCAACTAAAACCTTTAGAACAGCTTGACTGTATGAGAAAATATATATCTCTTGGTTTCGGTAGTCCTGTCTAATATTTTCGTGAACACATGCTTGTAGTGCATGAGTTTTTGCCTAGAATATTATTACACCTGTCCCTAGGAGCTTTTCTGCGTATATGTCAGCGCCTCTCTGCTCGAAGTGTTTGATCCGTCTGTGTAATGGGCCAGACCATCCTTTGTCGGAGTCTCTTCCTTCATTAATAGATTTGGGTGAATATTTCTAATTGCTGATGACTGAGTTTAACATGAGGTCACCTTATTAATTACCTTATTGAGCCACCCGGTAGAGTTTGGATCATACGGTACTGAAACATATTTCATCCCATTTTGATCACGTGTGATAAAGATAAAATTATAGATATTTAACCTACACTTATGTCCCTTTATTTACTCCAGTTTATTAAGTTTTCCTCATAACAGTTGATGTTAGCTATAGTCCTAATACCATTCTTTTTGTTTTTAAATACTACTTCATTCAAAGGGAAAGTGATTAAACAATGTATCCAAATATGTAATGCGGCAACTGTTTGTTGTTTACAGTCAAATAAAACATATATCCAATTGTTACAGTATCTTTTCTATAGATGTCAGATTATAATTTGCTATTATTTCTAATAACTAAAATATCCAGGGATGCTAATTGTCTGTTTTCAATTTTACAAGCAAATTTAATGGAATCGTATCGGCGATTTACTTTGATTTTGGTATCAAACATTGCGGATATATCATTCATCTACCTATGTCACATCCTTGGGAAATACTCAGATTCTTGCCTGGCATCGGTTTCAAATTACCTTTTTATTTATCTTTTACTGTAGATTAGAAATTTATAAACAAGACGTTAATTATTCATAGACCAGATATTTCTTTGGTTGTAACTTACGTTCTCCATATATACTGCATAATCTTATTTTCAAGGTGACTCTTAATAAAAATTAACACTTGTCTACTGTGTTATATATCAGTAGAACTTAACTATCTAGAGATTAGAGTGATGGGTAATTTTGCATTTTATTTGTCCATTACTGCTGCTGGTTCTGTTTTATACGTATATGTATTCATGTGTCATTTCCCTTCGAAAGCCAATTTCAGAGTGTAAAGATTTCTACGTAGTATTTTTGTAGTTCAATAGGAAGAAATCTAATTACTGAACTCTAAGGCAAAATTTGCAATGATGGATTTAATAATTCTTTCTAATTTATATAGATAATTGTATTGAACGTAAGCTCTAATATTTAGACTTTTCAACCTATCCTACAGAAAGGGAATATTCCCTTCCTGCTGGAAATGTGCCACAGTTCAGCCGATACCTAAAAAAGGCAAGAAGACCTTGCCAAATAACTACCGACCAGTCGCACTGCTTTCAATAATATCGAAAGTCATGGAAAAGGATATCAATCAACATCTTCTAAAATATCTTGAAGAATTCAACATTATTAGCGATCACCAATATGACTTTCGTAAACATAGATCAACAGGAGATCTTTTGACTTATGTAACACATGTTTGGAACAACGCAATTGAACACTTTGGAGAATCTCGAGCGGTTGCTCTTGACATATCCAAGGCATTCGACCGTGTTTGGCACGATGGGCTGTTGGCTATGCTACGTTCTTGTGGTATGTCTGAAAAGTTCTGTTTGTGGCTCTCATGTTTCCTCAGTGAGCGTTCTTTACGAGTGGCGGTCGACGGATTTCTTTCTAACACCTTCACTATCAACGCCGGTGTGCCCCAAGGCTCCATACTGTCTCCTACCCTCTTTCTCATTTGCATTAACGATCTGCTAGAAAAGACCAGAAATCCAATCTACAGCTTTGCAGATGACAGTACGCTTATCTCTTCATTCACTTTGAACGCTCGGACATCGGCTGCTCAGGCGCGTGTCCGCAGACAGCGGGAAGTTGTTCAACTTAACAAAGACCTAGAAGAAATTCTATCTTGGGGTGACAGTAACCAAGTGGAATTTAACGCTACAAAAACCCAGGGCAGTTTTTTCTAAAAAAGTTAACGTTGCTGAACCCGACATAGTTATGGCGGGGCACTCCATTCCTCTAACATCGTCACTCAATTTGTTGGGCGTTAATTTGGGAGCAAATATGTCCTGGCATGAGCATGTTGCAGGCATAGCAAGGAGAGCTTCTCAAAAGTTGGGAATACTATTTCGAACCAGAAAGCTTTACACTCCACAACAACTGTTAATTCTTTACAAAGCTCAAATTCGACCAACTATGGAATACTACTCCCATGTTTGGGGCTCCGCTCCCAAACATACACTAAATTTGTTGGATTCTATTCAGAGAAGAGCTGTTCGTCTGATTATAGACCCGGAACTGACTGGCGGCCTTGATTCGCTGGAACATCGAAGACCGGTTGGCGACTTGAGGCTATTCTACAAGTACTTTCATGGAAAGTGTTCGGAGGATGTGGCCCGTTTAATTCCTCCCAGAGCGATGCATGTTAGAAATACACGTCGCGCTGATACTTCACATCTGTATGAGGTACAGCTTGTTACTCCTCGTACAACGCTTTTCAAGCAGTATATGGAGAACATCATCCCCTTGGAATATTTTGCTCAGGACTGTGTTTCCCACAGAGTACAATTTACAGCGATTCAAGAACAACGTGAATTGCTTTTTCCGCACACGTGTCGCTGCTGTAGCGCTTTAGGGACCCCCTGCAGCACGTGTGCTAGACCCATAAAAAAAAAATATTTTTTCAGTATTACCGTACATTCAGAATATTTGACCTGGTTCTACCCTTATGAAGTATAACGGCGGATTCTGTGACATTTTTTTTTGCTAGAAAAACCTGTTGCCTGGGTTTTGTATCAATAGATTCTACTTGTCTATTGCCACAAATATAACACAAAATTTCTTCCAGGTCTCAGTTCAGTTGCACAACTGTCTGCAGATATTTGTATGAGCAACTGGTATTCGACTGTACACGATCAATGAAGACACAAGCATGCTGTTATCAGTAAAGCTAAATATTTGATCTTTGGAGACAGTATGATATCCTGTTGTGCACCGGCGTTGATAGTGAAGATTTCGGAAATAAATCACCTGCCACGTGCGAAGAATGATCTTCGAGCGAACTCGGTAGTAATAAACTAAACTTTTCAGACGTACCATACAAGCGTAGTTTAGATAATAATCTGTCAGGTGCAATTATTCGAGAATCTCCATAGAATTCAACTGCGTTGTTCTGAAGATATGTGGCATGGCAGTGCCGATCCTTGCTTACAAAGGCCAAGTTGCCGGTTGTTAATAATAATTTATCCTTCCAAATATTTTAAAGTGTAAATTGATAGTCTCTTGCATTTTTTGATATTGGTTGAACCCGAGCAGATTTCCAATAAAAAGGGAATTTTTATTTTCAGTAAGATAACTGGAAAAGTCTAAAAAATCGATCTTAGTTTGCTGGTATATTTTTGAATATAATAACAGCTTTTTGATGCTTTGCTTTACGAAGATATGTTCTATGATACGCTGTCTGAGATATTTTTTATTGTACATTGGGAATATTGGATTGCATTTTTCCATAGAAATTTCTAAAAGTGGTTTATAATTGCGTCATAATAGTAAATTATGTTGATCTAAGCCAAGTCTGTTTATTAACATATATGATAATCAGGGTGGCTAAGAAGCATTTCTTATACTTTGACAGTTGGTGTTATTAGGATTAGAATGGACCAACATCTGTGACGTAATTGTAGAATGCTATTAGAATATGAATATTTGGTCAATTGAATATGAATATTCGGTCAATAAGGAAATTCAATTTTTAGATCTATTTCTCTTTATTATTAAATGATTTAATATTTAGTAATTAAAGTTATCTCTATCTTCTTATAGTTAAAAAAAAAAACAGTTGTTATATAGAAGACCGGACAATTCCTATAATTTATATTTTTAATAAATAAAAAAATAAACAACTGACCTGGGAAATGAGGAAGGGCAGATAAAACAAAATAAAAGTTATACCTAACCCTAATTATGGGAATTCAATGCCAAATGATGTAACAAATAAAAAACAATAGTCAAGACATACATGAGAAAATTAGGAACATGCGATTAACAGAAGGCAATTTGCATAGACGTACTTACATTAGAGCAAGGTTTTTTTTGTTTTAAATCTGAATCCGTTTTAAATATATATTTACACTAGCCGGCCCGCGGCTCCGCTCGCGTGGATTTGATTCACTACTATCGTCACTGCTTATTCCTTCTGTTACCCAACGTAATAAAAATATCTCTCATTATTTCTCCTTATCTCCCAATATTTCTCCTTATTTCCCATTATCTCTACATAATTTCCATTATCTAGGCTTATCTCTGCTAATCTCCCATTATTTCTCCTTATCTCCCATTATTTCTCCTTATCTCCCATTATCTCACCTTATTTCCCATTATCTAGGCTTATCTCGACTTATCTCCCATTATTTCTCCTTATCTCCCATTATCTCACCATAACTCCCATTATCTAGACTTATCTCTGCTTATCTCCCATTATCTCTCCTTATCTTCCATTATCTCTCCTTATCTCCCATTATTTATACTTATCTCCCATTATCTCACCTTATTTCCCATTATCGAGGCTTATCTCGACTTATCTCCCATTATTTCTCCTTATCTCCCATTATCTCACCTTATCTCCCATTATCTAGGCTTATATCGAATTATATAGAACATATGTATAAATTTATAAAAACATGTAAATCGGATAAGTGGTTCTCGAGTGATAAGCGCACTAACGGACAGACAGACAGACAGAGAGACGTTGCATTTTATATATATTGTATTCTTTGCTACATGATATTGTTCCATATTTAATGCTTTAGGGAGTGTATTGCAAGAGAACGCGCTAGCGGCAAACTTTTCTCCAACTTAATTCACTATTATCGTCACTGCTTATTCCTTATGTCACCTAATAAAATATATCCTATAACCTGGCCAGAGAATATACGTATGTTTAAAAAAAAGCACGTAAATCGGATAAGTAGTTCTCCAGTGATAAGCACACTAACGGACGGACAGACAGACAGACAGACGGACAGAGAGACATTGCATTTTATATATATTACAGATATTCTCTGCTACATAATATTGTTCCATATTTAATGGTTTGGACTGTGTATTGCAAGAGAACGCGCTAGCGGCAAACTTTGTCCGACTTCATTTACTATTATTGTCACTGCTCATTCCTTATGCTACCTATCGTAATAAAATATAGCCTATAACCTGGCCGGAGAACATATGTATGTTTTAAAAAAAAAAGTACGAAAATCGGATAAGTGGTTCTCCAGTGATAAGCGCACTAACGGACAGACAGACAGACAGAATATGTTGCATTTTATATATATTATAGTTGTAATAAAATATATATACCTATAACCTGGTCAGAGAACATATGTATGAATTTAAAAAATCACGTAAATCGGATAAGTGGTTCTCGAGGGATAAGCGCATTAACGGACAGACAGACAGACAGACAAACATTGCATTTTATATATATTATAGATATAGATTATTATTATTATTATATAACCTGGCCAAAGAATATATGCATGAATTTAAAAAAAGACAGGTAAATCGGATAAGTGGTTCCCGCGTGATAAACGCACTAATGGACAGACAGACAGACAGACAGAGAGACATTGCATTTTATATATATTATAGATTATACATTACAGATATTCTTTGCTACATAATATTGTTCCATATTTAATGGTTTAGGCTGTGTATTGCAAAGGCACGCGCTAGCGGCAAACTTATTTCCGACATTATTCGCTATTTTACGTCGCTGCTCATTCCTTATGCTACCTATCGTAATAAAATATAGCCTATAACCTGGCCAGAGAACATATGTATGTTTAAAAAAAAAAAAGTACGTAAATCGGATAAGTGGTTTTTTTTCACTGATAGGCGCACTAACGGACAGACAGACAGACAGACATATATATATTATAGATGAATGATAACAAAATAAAATAAATTACGCTAATAATAGTAGCAATAATAAAAAACAATTAAAAATTGAATCGTTTATTTCACAAACCCTTCTTTGAAAAATCATAGAGGCTTTGAAAAAACTAAAATCAAAAAAACACTAATTTCAGAGCAGTCCTTGTCTTCAGATACGATTTATAATTCCAAGGATGTACATAACCATACAAATGTGTGTCCTGTATGTTTACAACTTGTATAGCCTGTCCCAAAATATAAGATCGTGATTTTTGTTGTTTTAAGTGGGCAATATAAAAATTCTGACCTTTTGTTTATGATAGGTTGCAGGGATGGACTTAAGAATTTTATTCGTTAATGCAAATAAATCAAATTATAATTGTTTTTGGAGATGTTTATTTATAGATGCATGTAAAACAAATGGATAAGAAGTACAAATATATAGTTTGAATGAATGGGGTTTACAAGAGGGGACATATTGTATAAATAAAAATATATTTTAACTTAAGCCTAATTCGGTTTCACTATCACTGTCATCAGCTGAGGTAATTATCAGTGGTTTTATATTATTTACATAAATATATGAATCTTCAACTTTAACAACGTGCTGAATGAAATTCTTCCACCTATCACAAGGTATATCATTTATAACTTTTTTACTAATTCAACCACTGACACGCTTAAAGTAGGAAAAACATTTTGTGCCTTTATTTTTGATTTAACTTGAAGCCAAATATGTTCAATTGGATTAAACACACAATAATATGGAGGAAGCCGCAAAACAGTGTGTCCCATTTTTTCAGCCATACTATTACAAACATATTTCTTTTTCAATTTTATAGCCTTTCAAAACTTTCAAAAGATCACTTTTTTTTATAATTAAAGTCAAAATAAATGTAATTTTCTAACATATATTCCTGTATTTCCGATTTGGTGTGGCTGCATTAGGAACTTTATTTAGTAGGCGACTATGGTAACTTGCATTGTCCATAACTATAACACTCTGTTCGGGAACATTTGGCAAAAGGGAATTTTGAAACTAATTTTCAAAAAGTTCTGCGGTCGTGTCTTCGTGATAGTCCAAACCAGAATCTTTTATGTTTTTTGCATATAATAGTCGACAATTTGAAACCCAGCCCTTTTCAGATCCAGCATGCAAAATGGTTATTCGTTTACCTTTATTTGAAGGTGCGTTAGTCCAACCATGATCGATACTTTTTAATTTCTTGTAAATAAGTATGTGGCAAGATTCGTAATCGTTGTGACTTCATCACTACTTGCCTTATGTTTATTTTGTCTAGTGTCGGCACCAACTGCTCTTCATACATAGAATATATTTTTCTCCTGATGACGTCTTTTTCACAATCGTCTACATGATGCATTTGAAAATTTTTCCGTTTTTTCCCGTTCCTGAGTGATGGTTTTTTTAGAATACCCTTAATCGTAGAAATTGGGGTTTTTGTTAGTTCAATGGTTTCTTGCAAAGCACTTTGTTTATTCAAATTTCTTTTTACCAAACTGTCGTACAAATTTTTCACTATTTATTTAGCGTCCCATGATAAATGTTTTCTTTTGCGATAGCCACTATTGCAATTTTCCCACCGACGTCACATAATTAAAATAGAACCGTTACGTTGTAAGTAAAACTAAAAGTAAAAATAATAAAAAGTATCTTTCGAATCCTAATTCCTGAACTAACCTGTGGTCATTAGGCCTATATTATCCAATATTTAAAGGGCTCCAAACCGGGTTGCTAGGTAGTAAATATATAGGTAAAAATAGATTCAATATGATTGCAGGTGCTAGTGAGGGCGGTATACAAAGCAGGTAAAATAAAAATATGTTTATCGTAATACCTGGCAACTATGCACAAAATCTTAATAGGGTCGTTTATTGCCCCATTGAAAACGCAAAAAGGCAGGATCTTATATCTTGGGATTTACCATACCAATAATATTATTTCGTTTACATTTACTCAGCAAATGTGGGCTTAGACAAGAACATTATATTCCAAGAATATTCACTTCCTGTATATTCACGTTAGTGAAGTATGACGTGATACATTCAAAGTTCTCTGAGCATATTCATTAAGTGTTAATATAACCTAAAAATAAATTATTATCAAGTTGTACCTGTACCTTTCAGCTGCTGATTTAAGCCTGAAAAGTAAATAAGTATGTTCAGCATTACACTTGCATAAGAAACTATTTTTGACTGCTATTTTCTAATTAAGAATCACATATTATCCGTAGTATTCATAATATTAGGTTAAATAAAAAATGTATTTACTATATACGACTTGTGTGTGAATTACAACGTGAATTCTATGAATGCAAACCAGTTAATTTGTATGTAAAAGGAACCTGTAAAAGTCGGTAAATATTTTTATTTGTACATTGTACATTGTACATTCCACGAATGTACTAAGAATATATACAGAACAGACGTACGACCGTGTATTAACTTTAACATGTTCCCTAGAAATCGCTTTGAGGTATGTAAGAGGACGTGTATTTTCTTGAAATGGACATTCTTGGAATATTCCAGAAATGTGTTTGTCTGTGCTCGCGTTATTTGGGATAGTAGTGATTCTGTTAAAAAATGTGGTGTTTAGAAGCTATAATTTGTTATTGTCTAAACAATGTCAATATTTACATGTGAATATCTCGAAAATAATTAAATTTAGAAAAAGATTGCACTACATTACCTTAAACAAAAAAAACAGGTCTCTTTGATTGTATCTTAACGCAATATTTATTAATGACTTAAATTAAAATAACAATCATTATTTTTTATGCTGTCTTATTTTAATAATACACATATATATATATATATATATATATATATATATATATATATATATATATATATATATATATATATATATATATATATATATATATATATATTATATATATATATATATATATATATATATATATATATATATATTATTTAATGCAACTACTAGTTTAAACAAATGTAGTTTATTGGTTCCATTCTATAGTATGTCCTATTGATTTTCTCAGACACAAAAAAAATATTAAATATAAAGTTATTAGATTTTTAGAAATTAAATTAAGGATGAATTAAAACACATATTTAGACAAAAATACATAAGAAAATGGTCAGCTATTTTGCACAAGAAAAATCTTTGAAATGTTTACTATAATTGAACAGTCCAAATACAATACCTATAATATGGCAATATTGCATTTTGAAAAACTTTTTCAAAAGCTAGATAATTGCCTAACATGGTCACAACTAAATATGTAATAATAGAATTGTTCGTTGTTGGTTTAGAAAGGTTTACCATTTTAGTTAATCGGACACACCTCTGTTCTTATAATTTTGACGGACAAGTTTTTTCATAAACGATTCAATTTTTAAATTATAATTATATAAGACCAAATAAAATAAAGTATACCTGAATGATAAGGTGACATCGATGGATCGTATTTAGTCGGATCGATTATTCTGGCAGTTTCAATTTTCATATCATGCACCCCAATAGGCGCTAAAGGTGTTAAAGAATTTGTACCTAAGTTAAGTAAAAAAAGCATGCTTAAAAATAACAAAATTAAAATTTAAACCACCACCACAACCTTTAAAGAAAAATTAGTTTTCAATCGACGGAAACAAAATAAAAAAAATTGCTGTTAATACCGTAATTCTAAACTAATAATAGTACAGCTGTAGTCAGATAATTATAGAGGCAGTTCACAGTCTAAACGTACGCTTAGATTGTGATCATTCTGTGCGTTTGTTTTGGCCGTTGCATATAAAATATACATGTTTACTAGGCTTGAAAAAACCAAGATATTGAAAAATTTTAATCAAAAAAGTGATAAAAAAAATAAAATTAGCCAAATAAATTTCCGTTGTTGTCACTTTATTCAAAAAACGCAAGAAACAGAAGCAATAGGTAAATAATAGTTTATACACAAAATATAATACGTAAACACAAATAATTAAGCATTATTTTGAAGTTTCCACAAGTCACATTCGCTTACTAACGCACGTTTGTCAAGGTTGAAGATCGAGTGGCAAAAACCCGATTGAACTGTTGGAAATCTGCGCTCGAGTTCTGCTTCCTACGCGCCTCTGCGGAGCAGTAAGTTTACTTAAGCGGCATCATTTGTCGTCGATGCATTTTCTCCACATCAAATTTTATGTAAAAAGTTTCTTCTTAAATGCAAAACTTGCGCTGATTTTAAACTTTGCTTAATTTTGTGCGTTTGCGTATTATATTTTGCATATTAAGTATTAATTACATATTACTTAGATTCCTTGCTTTTGTCATTTT
Source organism: Pachyrhynchus sulphureomaculatus (assembly GCA_019049505.1). Classification (NCBI taxonomy): domain Eukaryota; kingdom Metazoa; phylum Arthropoda; class Insecta; order Coleoptera; family Curculionidae; genus Pachyrhynchus; species Pachyrhynchus sulphureomaculatus. Next base: position 69,013,766 of record CM032453.1, on the reverse strand, counting down.
TGTAAGCAAGTAGGCACTAACTTTTAGGGAATAAGAGAAGATGTTATTTGTATCTTTTGTGAAGTCGGTTTAATTTTATTTTTTCTTTATTCCTTACCTAATGAGCCTGCTAGTGGAGGGGTATAAATATTCTGGCCAGATTGACTCATGGTATTGATGGTATCGTAAATGTCCGCTGCTGAGGTAACTCCTGTGACTCCGGAAAAGCCCCCATGCGGATCATAGTAGCCTCCAGATTGACCGGTTGTAGTACCCGCCCCTCCTAGCTCTGATAAGAGTTTATGTTCGTCTTTAATTGTCCATTTACTGGACCAGGGCTAAAAAAGACGACGTTATACTAAAATCTGTAGGTGAGATTGATGTAATAGTAAATATTCATAGAGAATTGACTATGTAAACTAAAACGACGTTTGGTCTATGTATGATTCATATGAGAGGTTTGTTTTTAAATGTCGCCTCTTCATGTTTACTCAGACTAATGGTCGGTTACACTGTTAAGAAATTCAATTTATGGAGAAGAAATATGCTAGTCCATTCCCATTGTCGAATTACAGTCTCGGACTAATTATAAGTTAAATCCGAGGTCGTTCAGTGAATGGTACTTTAGAACACAACCCAGTCGAATTTTTCCATTACACCCGGTATAAAATTGATAATATAGTATACTTACGATTGAATAAAGTGGATCGCCGTTATATTGCGATCTCTGTCTTTTAATGTCGTCGTCATGATGACCATTGATATCTCGATTTTCATCTGGAAGAAAAAAAGAACTATAAATAATAAATCATTTTTACATATTTGCAATAAGTGGTATTTTAATTCATATCATAAAATTCAGAAGAAAAAAAAACCACAGTAACTATATTAAACGAAAAATGTGCTGGCAAAGAGTTGGTTCACGTCGACAATAACCTAATTGTCCATTTTCAAATCGAAAATCTACCGAAACCGTACAAAAATCAGTTGGCACAATACATACAATTGATTGCAGAATCACGTAGTAGAGAAGATACGCAAAATACGTCAATAAACAACTACAATGCACGACAAAAAATGTGGTGTTTTCTTTTATTTCATCCCTAACCTACATGATAATGACATAATTCATCAATATATAAAGATCAAATCATGACATGCTGTAAAATTTACGGAATATTGGTGAGCTAATAGTTGATTAAATTAGATAGAATAATAGAAAATATGTTAGAAAATACATAGTCATCATTAGAGACACAATTGAACAAAATAAAAACAGAAAAGTCTTGAAGAATAAACTAACAAATGGAAAACGTGAAATCTTCAAACTTAAGAATGAGAACAGCGTAAGTACAGTTAGACAGGAGCTTTTTATATAAAAGCAAACACATGAACGGAAGAGAAAGATAGGTTCGAGAGAGGAAAGTTCTAAATCAAGGATCTAAAGATTTGCCAGACATAACCATGGGAGAAATAAGAAATAGCTAAAACAAATGAAAAATAACAAATCTGCTGGCGAAGATGGAGTTGTAATAGAAGCCGTGAAGATAGGAGGAGACAAACTGTTAGAGACATTAAAACTATTATTCAACTTATGTCTACATAATGCAACCATCCCTCAAGCTTGGAACAACTCAATCATGATTCTTTTAAACAAACAGGGTGACATCACTTATATTGCAAATTACAGATCAATCAGCTTACTTTCTCACCTATATAAGCTCTTCATGAAAATAATATCAATACGCCTAAAAGCCAAATTATATTTCTATCAAACGCGGGAGCAAGCTGGGTTCTGAACTGGTTTTGGTCCAAATGATCACCTAACGCTAAAAATATTGATCGAAAAAGTCATAGAGTATAATAAATCATTGGTATTAGTGTTTATTGATTTCCGAAAAGCATTCGATATCATTGAACTACCAGCAATAATGGCAGCCTTAAGAGAATGCAGAATCGATTATAGAGACGCAAAATTAATTAGAACATATATACAGCACTGCTTCAGCCACCATTATGCTTCATGAATCAACATTATCATTTCGAATTGAAAGAGGAATCCGACAAGGAGATACCCTATCCCCACAACTTTTTATAGCAACCTTGGAGTATGCATTTAAAACTGAGATAATATGGAAATTAGTGTAGATGGCGTATATTTGAATCATCTTAGATTCGCGGACGACGTCGTCCTGATTACAGATAATATGGGAGATGCAATTACAATGGTAGAAGAACTGAAACGAGCTGTAGGAAGAACTGGTCTAGAACTGAACATGGAAAAGACCTGACTGATTTGGTTTTAAGTGAAGAAATAAACATGTCATGACAAACTATACAGCAAGTAGACAACTACAAGTATTTGGGGCACGAAGAAAGATTGGACAGAGACAATCAAATATACCAGATCGAGAGAAGAATTGGCTTGTGGTGGGCAGCTTTCGGAAGACTACGTGATACGTTTAAGACCAACGATATACCTTTAAATATAAAACGAAAAGTTTTCAAACAATGTATAATGCCAGTCATGACATACGGAGCTGAAACTCTAACTCTGACAAGGAAGACAACACAGAAATTAAAAGTAGCACAGCTTGCAATGGAACGGTCAAGGCTCGAACAGAATCATTAAAGATCGTACAAAGATAGTAGATATTATAAAACGTATTACGGAGGGGGAAATGGAGGTGGGCCGGTCATGTGGCGCGCTTGACGGACCATAGGTGGACGAAGAGAATTGCTGAATGGAGACCACGGCAAGACAAAAAAACCAGAGGCAGACCACCTAGCCGATGGACGGACGACCTAAAGAGAATTGCCCAGAACTGGATAGCGAGACCATGAGGTCTAGGGGACTGGAAGGATTTGGAGGAGGCCTCTGTCCAGCAGTCGACGAGAGAGGCTGGATGATGAATAGCTGATAATGGTAATTTTGGTTGATTTTTCATTTAAAACAGTATTAAGAATTAATAAATGTTGTGTTTTAATATAAATATTTTAAGAGACAGTCAATTAATTGCAAGATAAATTAAAATTGTTATTTTATAACAAAGCAACTTATGATTGTAACTATGGAAACCATAAAGTTTAAACAAATGGTTTAGCAACAAAATGCTAAAGAAACATGTGCTTTAGTTTTTGAATTTAGTGCTAGATATTTTTGATTGTAACATAATGGAAACTGTCGAAGGTAACGATCAGTTTACCGATACACCAGCAAATAAAGTAGATACAGCAAATTTGGTAGTAAACATGTTTCAATGTTTTCGATTGTTTTAATTACTTATATTAAATTGGGTGTCGATGTCATAGAAGGGAAGGATTCTGTTTTAGTTGAAAAACTTCGTTCGTACAAAATTAATCTTAAAAAAAGGATACGCGAACGACTTTTATTGCAGATTCATTGGCTTCTCAAGCTAATGTGTATCAGATTAAATTCCGACTTTTAATCGATAAAAATAGGAACCGATAAGAAGAAGTTGAATTTTCGGTTGATGAAAAAATTTTTAGTTTTATTATAGAAATTGTCTTTCCATATAATGGTAAAGTCCAACAAAAAATATAATGAGACAGATTTATGTCATAAAATAATTAAAATTTTATCATATTGTAATAACAGAATGTTCTATATATAAGTTTAAATTTGTTTATTACGTAAATGCACGAGGTCAAGGTGGTAATACAGAGTTTAATGCTGATCTTTGGAAATTTAGTTGCTCTAGAGCGTTTTACCGGAGAGGATACTTTTGTGTACGAGAGTTTTAGTCAACAGTTCTATGACTATTACTAATTAAAGCATTAGAAGCCTTACGTTCCTCACAAAGTGGATGCTGTAAATTATGGATTCGTGCTTTTTAAAGATGATGTGGAAGTGGTATGGATCACGGAAATAACATAAGAAGCTGTGGTCAGTTAATTTGTCGCTTGCTTAGTGCCGGAAACTCGACGATTCTTATTTGGATTACGTTATTTTTAAGAAATAATTTGACTGTAGTTTGACCTACAATAAAAGTTTATTCTTTATTAGTTTGCTTTTTTACTATAAGTATTTTAAAATTAACCTTTTTTATGGGACACTTTGTATACATACGTAATGTCGCAAATACCTTTCTCGTTCTTACGTTAACGTTCATAATTCTATGGTAAACGTAGTATCAAGGAGAATTCGGTATCTCCTCTAGAGAACTATAAAAAATGTGATTAAGACTACCGATTAAAATCAGGGGCAGATCTAATTTTCCTTTTTTGTTGCTTTTATTTTCGTTAAACAAAAATAAAACAAAACCATGTCTCAAATAAATAAATAAATAAATAAAACAGATATGCTAAGGAGAAGTTATAAATATAGTCGTTTAATAATAATAAATTAAAACTAAACCCAACCTACGTACAAATAACACGTAAATAAGCAAAAAATAGCTGGATAAAAAGGGAACAATGCGGGAACTCTGTTACTGTTATGTATTTAGATATATGTAAATATATACATATATACATTTATCGCAACGGTTAGAAGTACGTACGTCGGAAGCGCCAGAAGTCCCCGGTCTAACATAATATGTAGTACCACGAGTAGTTGTAAAACAAGACGTAGAGGTGATAGTTTTAGTTGTTTACAACAGCCAATTTACCAGTATTGTAAACATGTTACAAATTAAATTTCTTATGGTTGTAAAATTTATGACAAAAGAAGCCTAAATGCTGCGGGAAACAAGCGACATACTATGGTTAAAACTTAAAAAAAGAGGACAAGATTGATGGTTTGAAATTGCGTACACATATAATATTTTAAGTAGGAACAGAACCTACATGATTTAGCGATATGACTTTTGAAAGAGGTGGAAGAATAAAAATTTTGGATAGCTACAACAGAATTATAAAAATTTTTCCTTGCTGTTGGTTAAAAAATGTAAGCGATATTATTTACAGCCAAATATATAAAAGGTTAAAGCGTATACTTCCTTTTCAGGGCTCTTGGTGTCTTGGAATCTAAAAGTTATTTTATTTAATTCCAAACTACCAAAATAGTATATAAAAGGATGTAATTAAAAACATAAAAAAAAAACGTTTTTTACAATAAGTAGAAAATTAAGGCTTTTACGATGTGAATAATTAATTATTTTACAATATAAATAAATATACATGGTACCAATATATTTCAGTCTAATTCACTTTTATCTCAAGTATTCATTAGTGAATCTATTGAGGTAAGATTTTCGGACATTAATGCAACTCGATGCAACTAATTTGACACGCAACTTTCTATATGGAAGTTTTTACCTATAAATCTGCGAAATGGGAGGAACTCATGAAATATTTTCCTTAGTTAGACGGTTGGTTTTTAGATCTGATGATGGATCTGACTAGTCTAGGGAGGTTTCTGATGTCATTTTGGCTGAAATGGAAGCTTACATCCCTTTGTCGCAAAACTACTCTTTCAACGGCAAGCGTTGCAAAGAAACTGTTGCTTCTAAACATCTTGCCTACCGACAGTAGCATCAAAATTATCGACGAAGCCAAGTAGTACTTACTTCCTACAATCAACTTCTTGCCTGCCCCAACAATTCCAGGTCCTTCTGGTCGGTTGCTAAAGCCACTAGTTAAAATTTTATTAAATTCACTCTACCATCACTTACACAGTCAGATAATACTATTGCAACAACACCCAACGTTTTAGCTGAACCCTTTGTTTCACATTCTAGTGTCGATTTCCAAGGAAAAACACCACCCACTACTCCCAATGTGCCAACAAGGATTCTCGATATTGTTTTCAGACAGCGTATCATAAAACGTATTTTAGTGAAGCTAGATACCAAAAAAAGCTTCGAACGCTGATGGAATATCTGCTATAGTGCTCTAAAAATATGCGAGCGAACTAATACGAGTTTTCTATAGACTTCTTTTGACGCTGATGGAATACCTGCTATACTACTCTAAAAATATGCGAGCGAATTAACACCAGTTTTCTATAGACTTTTTAACCTATCCTACTGAAAGTAAATATTTTCTTCCTGCTGGAAATGCGCTAGAGTTCAGCTGATACAACTACCGACCATTCGCAATGCTTTCAATAATATTGAAATTTATATAAGCTGTTAATCAGCATCTTCTAAAATACCTAGGAGGGGAGGATCAATATGGTTTTCGTAAGCAAGGATCAATAGGAGATCTGTGTTTGGCATGACAGATTGTTAGCTAAGCTACGCTCTTATGGTATCTCCGAACGGTTTTGTTTAAAGCTCTCGTGTTTCCTCAAAGAGCGTTCTTTACGAGTGACAGTTGTTAGATTTCTTTCTAATACCTTCACCATTAACGATGGTGTGTCCCAAGGCTCCATACTATCTCCTATTCTCTTTCTCATTTACATTAATGATCTGCTGGAAAGGACGAGGAAACAAATCTATAGCTTTGCAGATGACATATCCTTATTTCTTCATTTACTTTAAACGTTCGAACATCATCTACTCATACAAATATGCGCAGAGAGCAGAAAGTCATTCAATTTTACAAAACTTTGAAAGAAATTCTTGGGGTGACAGTAACAAAGTAGAATTTAAATTTATAAAAACCCAGGAGGGATGCTTTTCTAAAAAAGTTAATGTTGCGGAACCCGACATAGTATATTCGGGCCACTCTATTGCTCTAGCATCGACTCTCTCTAGCAAAGAGAGTTTTTCAAATATTGGGATTATTATTTCGAACTAGAAAGCTTTATCCTTCACAATAACTTTTAATTCTGTAGAAAGCTCGACTTCGACCAATGATAGAATACTGCTCTCGTATTTGGTGCGCTGCTCTCAAATATACACTGCATTTGTTGGATTCTATTCAGAACAGAACCGTTCGCCTGATTGCAGACCCACAACTCAGCAGCAACTTTGATTCTTTGGAACATCGAAGAACGGTTGGCGATTTTATACCTACTCTACAAGTACTATCTTGGAAAGTGTTTGATGGATGTGGCCCGTTTAATTCTTCCCAGAGTTTTGCATGCTAGAAATACATGTCGCGCTAATAAATCACATCTGTATGAGGTTCAGCTCTCCTCGTAAACCCTATTCAAGTAGTCTTTTATATGAAGAACCTTATCTTTTCCTATCGAGTACAATTTACAGCAATTTAAGACCAACGTGAATCGCTTTTTCTGCACACGCGTCGCTCCTGTGGCTCTTTAGGGATTGCCCTGAATTCATAAAAAAAGTGAATGAATCTTTAAAAAAAAAATTGAAAAAAGATTATTTGGCAAATTCGTAAAATGTTGCAAAGAATATAATTATTATTTGGCTAACAGGCAAAGTTAATAGTACTATTTATCGATGAAAGAAAAAAAAATCAAAACTTAGGTTTTGGTAAAATTAATGTCTAATTTGATATTAAAAATAAATAAATAGTTATAATAATGATATTGATGACGTTTTTTAATTTTATTTAACTAAAATTTTCTGCTTAATATTATAGAAAATTCAGCTTAAAAGAACTCTCATTGAAGAACTAGGATGTGAAAAAAATTAGATAGATAAATACTAATAAAAATTAGAAGAAATTACCAGTATAGGCAAATTTTGAGAGCGCGTGGTGTCTAAATGTAAGCTTAGATTTCTTTTTAAAGTGGAGATAATCAACAATTATCTACTTTTCACCTACATACCATTTAATTTCCTTTTAATAATTGGTTATAACTATTATGAGAGATGAGAGATGAAATAAAAGACTACAAGAATGGAACGAAGATCCAGACGAAGGCGCCAAACAAGATGGAAAGATGACCTGAAAAGAACGGCTGGTTTAGAAAGACGCCGAATCGAGAGGGATGGAAAAAGGAAGGGAGACCTATGTCCGATTCTGGATGGAAGAAAGCTTATTAGATAGATACTTTTCTACAATAGTAGTCGATGGAATAGCGAAGATCAAAGGAAGGTGTCTCAATAAATGCACAAATATTCCGGTCAAAGGACAATTTCAAGAGACTGTAAACTGTGTGTTATCTGCTCATAACAGATTTTAAGCAGCATAATACTACGTTAATGTGATATATGTATTCGTCCCCTTCATGATAACGTATTCATAGCTTTGTAAGTGCCGTGCAACTTACTATTAAATATTGTGTTTCCAACAACTTAATTTTGTACTGTTTAGACTAAAGTGATCTTTAGACTACTATTTTTTCGAAAATTTAAATTAGGTCCTTCGTGGGTGTCTTTTTCGTACCAACGTGGACGCAACGGGCAGTCATTGATCATTTTGTCCCACAAGTTTCTAATTATTAATAATTAATACTTATTAATGTCGTATTCAGGGTATGTAATATAATGATAATTTGTCTCATTCTATTATTTAACCTAGTGAGGTTGGGTTCTTCGTTTAGAGAAGTATAATGAAATGAAATTAAAAATAAATATTTTTGTTAAGCAGACCATAATATTGCCAGGGAGTGGGTCATACTTTCTGTGGCCTCCCTTAAATATGTTGTGGAATAAAATATTATTTACTTGTTCTTTATACTATGGTGTGATTTTTAATTAAAGAAACATTTATTGTAAAAACTAGGTTGATGCGTCGCAAGTCAGTAAATAGTCCAGCATATTATAAGAAATGAATCTTCTTTAAACACCAGGGGTGGTAAAGATATAAAAACGCTAATGACTATGATACTTCTAAAGGTCTCTAATAACAGTTTGATAGCAATTCTGGGGAAGTCAAAATGGCCAACGCAGGCCTGACAATGGGTCGAGTCGATTTATTTGAAATGTGCACCCTTCGACCGGCAACCAGTCAATATAATCGCAATAAAGGCACGAACGGATACAGCGGCTCTGATAAATCATTGAAGAAATAAAGCGGAAGTGATGATTTGATAATGCAACGGGAGTTTGATTTTTTAGTATTTTTTTTTTTTAAATTTGGAAATCAAAATTTACTTTGTTAAATTCACACACGTATGTTTACTATAAAATTTAAACTCAATTTATACTAAAAAATGAAAATAAATTGAGATGATTTATTTTACTTAATTGTTACACGTATAATTACAATACAGTCTGTCAAGTAAGAACGTGACCGCCGTATTCTTGAAAAAATGTGTTTCCAGAACATTTTTTGCTATCAATGTATTCTTTGGTGTGCTAACAACAGCACAGTTAGTAAGTTGTCCAATTGCCTCCTGCATCAATAATCGCCTGGCGTCTTCGAGGCACTCTGCAAATTTTTCGAATCTCGTGAGACAACCGAGTCAAAGTCCTCAGAGTCTTTCCTCTGAGCTTTCTCTTTACAGGAGAGCACACTTCTTCAATAGGGTTGGCGTCCTGCGATTGCGAGAACCACTCTAGTATCTTATCGTGGGTCCAAGCGAGCGGCTTCGCGACGTGTATTTCGCCCACCAAAGGTTTCTTTAACGTGCTTGTTGTCAAATGGTCTCTCAAAATCCAGAATATTTTTCCAACATTTTTTTATCATGTATCGTAGCTTATTCCATGCTAAGGGTAGGTTTATTACAGCATCTTTTATTGTTAAACGCTTTAAAAGTTTTGAGAGATCTTCAGACTCTGAAGATAAAATTGATGACAGCAAGCTTGACCTGTAGTAAAGTTTTGTGATTCGAAGAACATTTTGATCCATTGGCTGAATCAAAGGTGTTACATTTGGTGGCATGTAAATAACAAAGATTTTTTCATCATCGGTTTGTAGATCTTTTGCAGGCGGATGGCTTGGGGCATTATCCAATAACAGACTGGCAGTTTCGGGTAAACCTTTTTGTTTCAAAAATGTTTTCACCTGAAAATGTATATACGCGAATTTAGTTAATTCGAACATTTTCATATTACATAATCGCTGACTTATCTGAGGAACAAAGCATCTATAAAAGCAATTCTTAAAAATGTCTACAGTCATCCAAGCATTTTTTTAATAATCGTAATCCAGAGGGAGAGTAAAGTTCTTAAAGCACCTAGGGTTTTTTGCTTTGCCTAATATAAGAGGTCTAACTTTATGTTCTTTTTCATCATTCATTACCAATGTTTTCTCAGGAAGCAGTCTCCAAAACAAGCCAGTTTCATCTGCGTTATAAATTTGATCATTTGTTAAATTCAGTTTACATATGACTGAACAAAGATCTTGTTTAAATGGATCTACTAGCTTAGGGTTTGTAGATAATTTCTCACCAGATATCTTCAAAAATCTAGTGCCAAATCTGCGTTTAAAATTTTGCAACCAACCATCGCTTGCAGAAAATGTTGGTGTTTCCTTTAGAATTTCATTTAAGGATTTTGCTTTAAGCTTTATAAGTTCACTAATCACTGGAAGATTCCCTAACCTTTGTTTACAAAACCATTCATACAATTTTTTCTCTATCCTAGGGCTTTCTTCCGACTTTAAACGTTTTTCTTTTAGTAATACCAACGCATTTTGTTGTTACGCTTAGAATATTCGCTTTATTTTTTTTTTAATTGCACAACCAGTAGATTTAGCTATATCATACTTTTTTGCAAGGTGTGTAACACCACTCCATTTTCCAAATTCTTTATGATGTCACTTTTTTCTGATAGTGTTAACACCTTTCGTTTCATATTTTCCAATTGGAAGCACTAAAGTAAATAAATATTTAATATCGAATGAACAGATCGGACACCACGCTAATCGCCCGGCAATATTAATCTAACCTAAATACATTCAAATTACAATAATATTTTCTAAGAGAAATCCCCTATAGTTCATACAAAAAAAGGTGGTTACATAACCGAGCATCTATTGTATATATATATATATATATATATATATATATATATATATATATATATATATATATATATATATATATATATATATATATATATGTATATATATATATATATATATATATATATATATATATATATATATATATATATATATACAAAAGTAATAACAAGGCTTGTTGTATTCTAGTGAATAGGGTAGCCTTAGGGTGGCAGAAGAGTGAGCCATAAAAGGTCTTTGATGCTCAATATGAATTGCTATATATTCTTAAATCGAGCTTTCGCCTATGTACAGTCCCTGGCCAAATTATTAGACGCACTGCAAGATTTCATGTAAAATATTAATTACCGAGTGATATTGTACCGTTTTATTATTTTAAATTGATTTGTTTTTTATTTTTATATTATCCAATCAATTACCTATTTATTTGACATAAATAAAACAGCATTAATTTAGAAAAGCATAAGTTTATTAAGTTTTAAAGAAAAGTGAAATTAATGTTAGTAAAAGTCAATATTTAGTTGAGCCACCTTTAGCCGCTATCAAAGCTTTAATTCTGCGCGGCATGCTATCAATGCAAGATTGTACTGTCTCCTGCATTTGAGGATGATGATTCCACACATGAATAATCTTTTCTAGGAGCTGGGTTTTGTTGGTAATCACAACTTTAGCCACTTCTCTTTTCATCAGCTCCCACACATTTTCAATGGGGTTCATATCAGGGCTATTACCCGGCCAATCCAACAGAGGGATATTTTTTTCTGCCAAAAAACTTTAACAGACCGAGCAGTGTGGCAGGGAGCTTCATCTTGCATGAAAGTGAATGGTTCCCCATTTGGAAACCATTCTCTGAGCTGCGGAATCAACCGATTTTGTAATACTTCTCTGTACTGATCTTGCCTTATTATTCCTTTGACGACGTACAGACGTCCAGTGCCCTTGCCGCTGATGACTGACCAAATCATCACTTTGGTGGGATGTTTAACCGTCGGGACGACACAATCAGGATGAAACTTTTCTCCATGACGACGACGCACATACTGAGCTTTATTCTGCAAAATTTCGAATGTGCTTTCCTCACTGAAGCAGACCTGTCAAAAATAGGAAAAATATATAAACTTCCATGTTTATTTGCTTTATTTAACTGAAAATGATAATAATGTATCAATTATTGATCAAATTGCTGTATCTTACCGATCTCCAGAAGTCCACATCTTTGTCTTGCCATTGTTTGGCCCACTTCAGGCGCTTTGCTTTCATTGCAGCTGTTAACTTGGGCTTCCTGGCGGGGCGACAGGCCTTAAAATCTAATTCTTTCAATTTTCTTCGAACAGTGCGCTCAGAAGCATTTACGCTAGCATCCTGGAGTTGTGATTTTATTACCTTTGTGGTAGCAAATCTGTTTTCTACACAAATTTTTCTTCAAACATCTCTCTGACCGTGGAGTGAAAATTGGTTTTCTACCGCATCTTTTTCTTCTTTTCGGGCTTAATTCCTTCCCTGACTCAATTTCTTTTTTATGCGTCGTACACTAGCTTCAGAAACCTCCAATCTTCGTGATATTTCTCGGTTTGTAAATGTTTTCGCAATCACAAGGGCCTTCACTTCAGCTTTTTTACGTGGTGAAAGATCGCCTTTTTCTAACCATAATGAAAATAGTCCAATTACTTTTTTAAAACACTGCATACAAAATAAACTAATAACTGAGTAGTATAAAACTGTTAAACAAACAATCACAGTCCATAAAGCCACAGAAACACGTCCGTACCTGACTCAATTCCGATCGCGACTGATACAGGTTTGTACTTGTTTACGTTCATGTATCACTTTGTCAACACAGTGTTGCCATATGTTAAAAATAAATACAAATATGTAGTCTACAACAATTCTTTTAAATAAAAATCAATAATATTGTAGTTTAAATATACCATTATTGCATAAAAACTCTTAAGAAACATAAAATTACTAAAAAAAATACAGTGCGTCTAATAATTTGGCCAGGGACTGTATATGGGCATCATCAGGAGTTCTACAAAAGTTACATAGGATCTATTAGTTATTGTTCTTAATACTAAACTTGTAATCGTACTTACAGAACTTACAATTATCTCTTCCAAAAGAATGATGACCTTTTATTGCTCACTCTTCTGTCACACTAAGGCTGCCCTAATTTTTACCCTATTCACTATATATGTATATATATATATATATATATATATATATATATATATATATATATATATATATATATATATATGTCAGGGTCCTAATTAACTTAGCCTAGGTATTAGTTTTATATTATTTTAAAAGTAATTTAAAATACGGTACAGAACACTAATTGCGCAAGGCTAATTTGCACTAAACCGGTTTTTATTTCTTGTTTTCCTTTACTATTTTATTTTATCTTTTTTTTTACGATTACATTAGGCGTGTCATTTCCATAATTTTTTATGACAAATGGCAAAATAAAAAAAGTTTGAAGTTTATGATATTTGCAGCCATTACTCCAAAGATTTTACGCAAGCATACATCCAAAAGTAGCCCTTTTGAGTGTATGTTGTGAAATCTCTCCTTCTGTTACTATGTGCTTGAGATTTGCTTCTTCAGCTGGACTGGCTGACAAGGTCTGACATGGAGCGAAACACTCGTGTCGTAGTTTGATAATTCATAAATAGCACACATAGGTAGTTCATAACTTTGGACGCCCATACTTTTGTTACAAGAACAAAGCACTTCCTTGATGGTCTTGGTTCGCTAAGCTGACATTCATTTATTTTCTAAATATCTTTTATGTTTAAATAAATAAATTTAGATGAGTAAGTACTATTCAAATGCTTCTAAAAATATGCCATTTGGTTTAAAAATACATGACGAATTGAAAATTCTTACTAATTCATCATAATAAAATATTACATTTTATTAGCCAATATGCAACAGAATAATTCAATGGAACTTCATTGCTAACAGATGGCTGGGTAAACAAATCCGGCTTGTTACAAGTCATCAAAACACGATTAATTTTGAAACCCATCGCTCATCAAAACACACAACATTAGCGTCGACAATTAAACTATTAATCAAATAGATAGTTCGTTATGGAAAAGTACTCATATTTTATAAAAATTATTGAAATAAATGAAATTTTGATATGATGAAGTTTTAATCAAAACTTATCTTTCCGGTAATTCACAGCTATGATAGTTTTTGGGTTATTAGTTTAATTAATTACATACGAGAAGAAAGATTATATTGTATCAATAATTTCTTCCAAAAACCAAACAATATACGATGGACGTGGATGAACCCAGACGGAAGAACAAAAAATGAAATCGACCTTGTTATATCAAATAGTTTCAGTTATTAACAGAATTAATATGGGAAGTTACTACAGGTTGTTAAGAGCACAACACAAGATTAGAGAGAAATTAATAACACCAAAAAATTCTCGACCATAGAACAAATAAATAACAACGACGATAGCTATCAAAAAGAACTAAAGAAGAAACTAGAACCAACAGAGCATTTAAAATCAAAAAACATCAACGATTTGGAAAAAACCATAAGAAATAGCATATAAACGTCAATTAGGGAAATTTTGTAAGTTTAAGAGTATAGCCCAAATCAAGTGAGTTAAAATAAAATACAAAAAACATAATCAAAGGAAGAAAAAGTATTACAGAAATTCTCTAGAATACAAAGAGCTCAACAAATCAATCATAAAGAAAATAAGACAAGATATTAGAAGCTATAATACCGAAAAAATAGAAAGAATAATCGAAACTAATAAAAACCTGAGGTTAAACAAGGGAAACAAAGGGCGAGAAATAATATACCAAATGAAAGATGGAAATATCAAGTATGAAGAAGATCAGATAACAGAAATCGTCGAAAACTACTATACAGAGCTGTACTCTTCTACCACACCACAGGCCAATCCTAATAAAAACAGAAACTTTTTAAATGTTGAAACTTTCAGGAGTCACCATAGAGAAAACCGAGGAAATAAGAAGAAGAACAGGGGTGGGGGATGTTGTGTGCTAGGTCACGGAGCTCATATGGAGATGGGTTGGTTATGTGGCTCGGCAAGAGAATACAAGATGGACAAAGAACGTAGTGCAGTGGAGGCCGAGAGAGCCCAAAAGAAATACTGGGAGACTACCAAAACACTGGTCGGACGACATTAAAATGAGGGTAGGACGCAACTGTCACCAACTAGCTCAAGATTGGGAACTATGGAAAAATGAAGGGGAGGCTTTATATTCAGGAGTGGATGCCGAAAGGCTGTTATAGAGAGAGAGAGAGAAAGTGAGAGAGAGAAGATGAACAGGTATCCATATGTAGCTGAATAAATTAGTAATTCATACTTATACAGAATATACTCGACATGTAAAAGAGTGGATTTATTATTATTTTGCAAAACATTAATGTTTCACCCATACATATTTTATTAAATCTTCATAGTTATACCTTTAGAATATCACATTTTCTATTACTTCGGACCTGACCTATAAATATTTTGACGACTTGTCCATAAGTAGTTTTTAGGGTGACAAGGAAATCTTACTTTGTTATAACACATGGGCTGAAAAGTCCCGGGCCTAACACATAGATGGCGCTAGTTTTATTGCAGTCATCTTTTTTTCAGTTAATACTAACCTTCAAAAGACAGCTGTTAAAATTTCATGATATTCTATTCATTAGTTTGTGAGTTATTGTGCTAAGAGTGACGCTACTTTTGTTATTTTCAAAACAATGGATCAAAAACAATTTCGTGTTTTAATTTTACACTGCTTCTTGATGGGAAAAAATACCGTTTCAAGCGAAGCAATGGCTTGAAAAGTGTTATGGGGACTCCGCTCCATCAGAAACAACAATAAAACGTTGGTTTGCTGACTTCAAACGTGGTCGTAGAGACACCGATGATGCAGAACGCAGTGGACGTCCAAATGAGGCGGTAACACCAGAAAACATCAAAAAAATCCATAAAATCGTTTTGAATGATCGAAAAGTGAAGTTGCGTGAGTTAGCTGACATCGTAAAGATATCAAAAGAACGTGTTGGCTTTATATTGCATGAGCATTTGACTATGAGAAAGCTCTGTTCAAAGTGGGTGCCGCGTTTGCTCACTGTTGATCAAAAACAAGAACGTGTTGATGATTCTGAGCAGTGTTTGGCCATGTTTAAACGTAACAAACCGGAATTTTTGCGTCGATATGTGACAATGGATGAAACATGGATCCATCACTTCACTCCGGAATCAAAACGATCGTCATCTGAGTGGACAGCAACTGGTGAACCTCGTCCAAAGCGCCCGAAAGCCCAACAATCGGCTGGAAAGGTTATGGCCTCGGTATTTTGGGATGTGCGTGGTGTAATATTCATCGACTATCTTGAGAAAGGAAATACCATCAACAGTGAATATTATATAGCGTTATTGGAGCGTTTGAAGGCCGAAATTGCAAAGAAACGACCGCATATGGCAAAGAAAAAAATTTTGTTTCATCAAGACAACGCACCGTGTCACAAGTCAATCAAAACAATGGCAAAACTACATGAATTGAACTTCGAATTGCTCCCACATCCACCGTATTCGCCAGATTTGGCTCCCAGCGACTACTGGCTGTTCGCAGACCTGAAAAAAAATGCTCGCCGGTAAGAAATTTCGCACGAATGAAGAGGTTATCACTGAAACTGAGGCCTATTTTGAGGCAAAAGATAAATCGTTCTACAAAAGTGGTATTGAAATGTTAGAGCGGCGCTGGAATGATTGCGTTTGCTCTTGATGGAGATTACGTTGATGAATAAAGCTAATTTTGAACCAAAAAAACCGTGTTTTCTTTGTTAGGCCCGGGACTTTTCAGCCCATGTGTTACATAAAAATTGTTGAAAATCTTTTCTTCGTTTTTTAATAACGAATGCTAGTCTGGCTCAATTTCCTTCAAATTGAGGGCACAATGTACATGAAATACAAGGACAAATTAAAAAAGTCCATGCAAGGAGGTTGTTTCTCATTAAAAGAGTTGGACAAAACTTTTAGTTATAAAGCTTAGATCATTTTCTTCCTGGAAACAAATATTATGTTCATCTTATTAAGGTTAACTAGAAAAAAAATTTATCTAAGGACATCTGCTAAAATTTTTTTTTATGGCTACAGCAAGAAGTACCAAATTTATCGTTCTCACATCGCTCCACGTTATCCTCAGTTTATTCTAGCAGGATGGGGTTCTCTATATACGAGAGTTCTTCGGTAGGGTATTATAAGGACTAACAAGCTCATATGAACGTGACTTATAAGTGAGATGTGTATTTATGACATAAATCACTCTGGAAGGAATACTGCTAGGCACTTTCCTCGAATACTTCCCATGAAAATACTTATAGAATAGACTCAAGTCTACAACGTTTCTTCGAAACACCAAAGAATGGAGGTTTCCGGGTTTTCGATCAGGCGAATAGTTTTCTTTTGGAAAGGGTTCAACAAATGCGTAGATGTTTGGGAGGAAAGTCTCAAACATCGGAAGAGTATTCTATCGATGGTCGGATTTGAGCTATGTGTAGGAATAAAAACTGTTAAGGAATCTACTGCTTACTAGTACGAAATAATATTCCTAGCATGATGGTAACAATAAGATATATATATATATATATATATATATATATATATATATATATATATATATATATATATATATATATATATATATATATACGGAGTATCAGATAATATTGGATTCTAAATTGTCATAATTCAGTACTTGGTATTCCGTACAACCAAACTTCTTAATTATTGTTTTAGTTGGTTTAGATACAATTGAAGCAAATGTTTTCAATTATTGCAACAATAATTAATAAAGAAGATTATAGTCTACATTTTCCCCTGAGGATAACTTAAGACTCATAAATTGGAAAGTTTAAATATATATATATATATATATATATATATATATATATATATATATATATATATATATATATATATATAATAATATATATATATATATATATATATATATATATATATATATATATATATATATATATATATATATTTCCCTGAGGATAACTTAAAACTCATAAATTGGAAAGTGGTAAATATATTATTACAATCTTTGATCTTGCAAACCTATATTCTACCAAACTGATAGCACTAATTTCTAAATTTTGCAAATTAGTATTGAATTAATATTGAAAAGTATGTAGATAATAATATCAATAAATTGTTTTACTTTGCGATTTATTTGCGAACTGCATATTTGACCACTATCTTTTAATAGCTAAAACTAATTTAATTAAAATTGAGTTAAATTTAAACCAACAAAACCCTATCTATAATTTTAATCACAAAGTGTTTGTAACAAAAGGTCCATAATGGAGAGTAGAGGTCTGTTCAAATAATCTAGTTGAACCAAACGAAATCCTATTATATTTTGCATTAATTGGACAAAACCTGCGGGATACGTATTATTATCTATATTTTGCGAAATTTAATTTTCTATAGCTGGACAGAGTCCAGTTTTAGTTTAATTATTTTTGAAAATGTAAATAAATGGAATGTTCCACGCTAACTAAATCACAGATAAATTGGTTTTGGCTGATTTAATGTGCAACATACATTTATTTAAATAAAACTAATTATATTTATAGGACTATATTAAAAATTATGCCTTCGTGAAAAATTTCTGTTTTTTGCATTAATTGTATATTTCAGGCAGGAATGTAGCTAAAAAGCATATATATATATATATATATATATATATATATATATATATATATATATATATATATATATATATACTCCTTCCAGCTTTTATGAATGTAAAAAATCGCATCCCCTTAGAAACGGGAATTTTTTTATTCGGAAAATTTTTAAGGTTCTCTTATATTGTTTTTTGTAAAAAATTTCCAATCATTATCATCGATTTCTAAAAGGGGGTTAGACTTTTAAAACTACACTATAAATAAAAAATAGCCCCTCCCCCAACTAATTATTGAATTTAAATTTAGTTTAAACATTTAAAGTTTAGTTTTACTTTTTTGTCACGCTCTTTTTATTCTCTCTCTCTTTTGTCTCTTTTGTGAAAAATGTCTGCTTTTTTAAAGTAGTTTTGTATGAAGGTTTTTTTTTTATAAAATATCTCCCCTTCCGTTCGATTTTGAGTTTACGGTATTGGAATTGTCTAAGCTTTTGGAGTTACAGTGCAAGAGAGGTTTTTTTCCAAGTGTCTCGGCCCTGTGTTCTCCCCCCCCAAATTAGTTGGCTGCGCTATTCTCTCTCTATCAGCAGCTTCGACTTTGGTTATTTTTCTTTTCTTTTGAAAGTATAAATAATGCTTCATATTTTTCCTTAAATTTCTGGTTTCAGGGCCTCTACATATTGAAAATCATATTTTTTTGCTTTTAATTACAGTAAGTTTTTTATTTTTTGTCTCGCTCCAGTTTAGTATGCAATAATGCCAGTAGCATTTTTCCGGCAGAAGACGAATCCGTAAACAAAATTTCTCTTTCGCGTCTAGTTCCGAATTTTCCATAATTAAAATTGTGCAATGTTATTCTAGGTTTAAAATAAGCTCGCCGGCATGCGTCAACGCCTCGCGTCAAGAGTGCAGTCTCTCAGTTTGCTAGTAAAATAAGGTGATTACTGTATACAAAAATGTTAAAAATCTTTCAGATACATTGTATAATTAATTTCATTGCCTTAATTAGATTACGACATTTAAATATTCACTAATTAGAATTACCTACAGCCATATAGTAATAAAATTTAGAGAATTATAAGTACAACACCATAGTAAAGGCAGGCCTCACCTACGCCTGCCCCATTTGGTGCCAGCTCTCTAAAACAAGGAGAGCTCAACTTCAAGCAGTGCAGAACAAGGCTCTGAGGATGACCACAAGAGCCCCATGGTTCATGAAGAACCGACAACTCCAGAGGGACCTCAGTGTGCCTACCATAAAGGCACACATGAGGAAAGCCCAACTGAAGTTCCTGGAGAAGACGTCCCAGCACTCCAACCCACGCATCAGGGACGCCTTCCGACCTCCACCTCACGCCAGCCGCCAGTTCCCGAGACCGTCCGACCCGCTGCTCTCTGACGAAGACGATGACCCCCTCGCCCGCCGTGACAAGAAGACTGTCAACCTAGGTTAAGTAATAATTAGTCCTAATTTAAGTTAATGTTACGTCCTAATCTAAGTTAGCGTAAGTAAGTCTTAGGCTAAGGTAGTTTTAGTCTTAGTTTTAAGTTTTAGCATTAAGAAATTCATGTATATATAACACATTTCCTAGGTTAAGATAGTATAGAATGACTTACTAAAAGAGCTTAGGTTAAGTTAGTATAAGCATACATTCACTATTAGAAATTTTTTATACTTTCAAAATTGTAATTAAGAGGCTTGGCCTATCTTATTATCCAATAAAGACAGTGATGATTCATAAGTAATTCAGACCATTCTAAAACTAAACATATTTGTAGTAGCACGCACTATGGAACTTTTCAATTTTTTCTTAATATTGAATATTTCACCTTTAATTTGCACATTATTCTTAACCTGTAATGTAATTGCACAAAATATCATCTAAACTAAGAATAGTAGTGGAGAGTAGAAGTTTGTTCATATGGTCTTTTTATAACATAAAATTAAGTCAATAAAGTCTAAAGATTTCAATCCGTCAAGGAAGAACGTGACTGCTGGTATTCTTGAAAAAATATGTTTCAGGAAAATCTTTTGTCATCAATGTATTCTTTAGTGTGCTAACAAACGGCGCAATTACCTTAGTAAGTTCTCCAGTGGTTTCCTGCATCAATAATCGCCTGGTCTCTTCGAGGCATGCTGTCGATGAGATTTTCTGCATTGATCTCCAAATTGTTCGAATCTCGTGAGACAACTGAGTCAAAATCCTCGGAGTTTTTTCTCTGGGCTTTCTCTTTACAAGGGACCAAACGTTTTCAATAGGGTTGGCGTCCGGCGATTGTGAGGGCCACTCTAGTATCTTATCGTGGGCCCAAGCGAGCCGTTTTGCGACGTGATTTTCGCTGAACAAAGGTTTGTCTAACGTGCTTCGGGATTTGACATTATGAGCACAAAGATGTTGTCGAATGGTCTCATGGGACACTTTCAAACACGATTTACCAACTTCTTCACAAACGGCACCGCCTTTTTAATATATTTAGCGGCCGTGGAATGTATTGTAATGTAATTGTACATATTATTGTCCATGTTGTGTGAAATTTATTTTTTATAGCTAGAGAATCTTTAGTGTTAGCTTAATTATTTCTGAAAGTGTAAATAATGAAATGTTCTACAGTTAAATTAATTTTGGCTGATTTATGTATGTTTATTTAAACGCAACTAATCATATTTATAGGAAAGACTACATTTAAAATGTGTGCGCCATGATTTTTGATATTTATAATTGGCTAGCGAATGATTTCGTAAAAAAAGGTAGCCTTATTATTATTAGCCTTATTACATTTTTTAGTTCATCGTTTGGTCACTTTCCCTCTGAATGGAGTAAACTTTAATAAAAAAAAAAAGGAATCGTATTAGAAATATAACTAGAGTTAATGATTATGACGATGACTAAGTAAATTAGCTAATGTGTGTGTGTGTACTTGTTTCCAATCCACAAGTCAAAACCGGGAGAACATAGCTATTAAACCCTCTAGTCTTTAGGTTGATAGGAATATCTTTGTTTCTCAATATGTTCCCAGTTTTCCTATAGCCGACAAAGTCATTCTGATCGTTCTGTTAATCTCTTCTTGGATTAAGATTTTGGTCTTTGTTAGGTTCATTGTTAGTCTAATTTTTCTTGAAGCTGATTTTAAATCAGATATCATTTCTTTAAGTTCATTTAGGCAGCTAGTATCTATACTAATCCCTTTATGTTCTCATTTAAGCTATTTAAAGACATCCTTTAACGCCAGTGTGAATAACTTTGGGGAATTGTATTACCCTGTCTCACTCCTCTATGTATTGCTATCTTGCCAGTTATTAAATTATCTTCTAATTTTATTCGTATATATGAGCTTAAAAAGCTCTTTGCATCTATTTGATAGAGTCGGCAGCTTTATTGTAATCAGCGAAAGCTAAGTATAGTGAGATATTGTATTCGTTGCATTTCTCAACTAGTGTTTTATGTTTTGTATCTGTTCAATGGTGTCATATTCTTTACGAAATCCTACTTGTTTAGGGAGTTGGTAGCTCTCATATTTATTAGCTAGTCCGTTGGTGATAACTTTCATAAGTAATTTATATGGATGTGGAAGGAGGCTAATCGGTCGTCCAATGTCTAATTTCTCGCCTTTTTTGTGCAATGTGCAATAAAATGACTTTGAAAACACTTGTTTAAGAGGATATTCAGTGACTATATTGTAGGGGTTATCCCCAGCTGTAGCATTTCTTTGGTAATGCCATCCTCTCCTGCCATCTTTGGTTTGCGATAGAGCTAATATAATTTCTTCGTTTGTAATGTCAGGTAGGTCTTCTGAACCGACATTTCTAACGTTAATAGACTCTATGTTTGGCGGTCTTGGGTTCTTAGAAGAATATAGAGATTTATTGAAGTGTTTAGTTGTTTGAATAAGATTATCTTTTTCCAATTTCATCTGGCCTTGTAGATCTTTCAGCTGGTGCATTATTTTTCTTCTATTGATTGATTGATCTTATAATTTTCATGTTCTTGTTGTTTTTATAGTATTTTTTTTAAGTTCTATGTTGTGGTTTCTAGCGTCTTCTCTTATTTTATTTTTAATCTGTTTATTTATTTCTGTGTATTCTGGTGTACCATTTTTAACATTTCTCCTTTTCTTCATTAGATTTTTCGTCTGTATAGTAATACTGAACTAGCATTAATTGAATCGTTGTCGCCTAAAATATGTTGTGGAAAAAATTAAACTTATTTGTTAAAATTTCTATAGACACTTATTAACCTGTTGACCACTAATAGAAAATGTTATTTAACAAATTTAGATTGATAATAACTGTGAGTTCCTGCTGCTCATCACATATTTGCACAGGCAAGTATTGATAATAAAAAAAGAAACAATATTTTTGTATAACCTAGTACATTAGATGGTCGTTTCGACCATATTTTTTAAGTGAACGCATAACGCAACCTAAAAGATAACAGTCATGTCAGCGTGCCTGAGATACTTTTATTTTACAAAATCGAATGAGGAAAATATAACTCACACAAAAAATATTCAAAATAATGCCATGTTCGATATTGATTAATAATCAAAAAACAACTTAGGGCAAAATTTCTTGAATTTTTTTAAAATCAGTGTTGAAAGAGGAAATTTTAAATTACCCAAAGGCTACCGTTGAGATAATAAACAAGGGCGCGGACCACTGTCCACTTTAGCCAAATCTGTTGTGAGCAACTTTTCGTCGTTTTGTTTTTTAGCCCTTCGGGATTTGGCTTTGTTCATTTTAAATAGCGAAGGGTTAACCCTTCTGGGATTTTTGCTGAGTTTTGTTTTATAAGATGATTAATTTCTGTTTGGCGTTGTTTTAAGTGAAGAATAGAATGACAAAACGAATTTAAAGAAGGTATTTTAATTTTTTTTTTAATAATTTTTAAGTCGAAGTTTTATATCATGACCGAAAAATGAAATTTAATTAAGGTACATATCTACATTATGTGTAAGCTAATAACATTGTTAAATAGATCTGCTTAAGGATTTTTGCATTTGATTACGTTTTAGGATCTTTAAATTATGAAGCGATTCACGTTGGTCTTGAATCTATGTAAATTGTACTCGGTGTGAAACAATGCTGGGCATATCATTCCAAAGGGATGAGGTTCTCCATAAAAAAGAGTTCTTCAAAGGGGTTGTACTAGAAGTGATAAGCTGAACTTCATACGGATGTAAAGTGGTAGTGCGACGTGTATTTCTAGCATGTACCGCTTGTAGAATAGACTGAAGTCGCCCACCGTTGTTCAATGCTCCAAAGAATCAAGGTCACTTTTGGGTCTCCAATCAGGGAACAGGTCTCTTCTGAATAGAATCCATTACCATGTCGGGTTTAGTAACATTAACCAAATATCCGCCTGGGTTTTTGTAGCGTTAGTATAGATAGAGTTTCTTCCAGGTCTTTGTTACGTTGACCGACCTGCTGTTTGCGGATATTGGCATGAGTAGTCGAACGTTCAAAATGAATGAAGAATTAAGCGTATTGTAAAGCTGTAGACTGGATTTCTGATCCTCCAGCGGATCGTTGATGTAGATAAGAAAGAGAGTACGAGACAGATCTATCGGCACAATAAGTATCAAATGATAGGTGATATCGATTTCAGATTCAGTAGATACCTAATAATTGATGTAAGGAAGAAACCAACAGCTTTGAGCGATATCCTTTCAAGAAAAGAAGGAGAAAGGGGTGGAAGTTGTTAAATATTGTATACTTTCAATACTATTATGAGCATTTTTCTGGTTTTGGTTGAGATATTCGACATATTTTAGGAATCATTTATAATCAAACATATAACAATTTAAAAAAGTGAGTTCTTGGAGACGATTAATTTAAAGATTAAGTTATTTTTCATTATTTTCAAATTTAACGCAAATAGTTTGTTGTTCACTTGTACTTATCAGGCCTTTTCAGTGCTTGACTTTTTTGGTGATTAATATCCTATCATAACATACCCATGAGTTAAAATTTCAAGTTGTAATTCTTAAATTAAGTGTGGAAAAGTCAAATTCAGTATATATTTTAGATCATCTTAAATAAGACAGCACTGCCACAGTTAACATAAAATACAGTAGCGACACTCCGACTCGGCACCTTTGATCTCAAGGGACTTGTCGCCATATTGCTGGTAAGATGCCAGCGAGTTTTTGAAATATTGAAATTCCTTCTTTCAAGAAAACCTGGTCAGAGAAAAAATGTATGAATTAAAAAAAAAACACGGAAATCGGATATGTGGTTCTCGAGTGATAAATGACTAACGGATAGACAGACAGATAGAGAGACGTTGCATTTTATATATAATATTGAAAATTATAGATAACCTGGCCAAAGAACAAATGTATAAATTTAAAAAAAAAACACGTAAATCGGATAAGTGGTTCTCGAGTGATAAGCGCACTAACGGACAAACATATGGACAGACAGAGAGACATTGCATTTTATATTTATTATAGAAGATTATAGATAACCTGGCCAGACACCAAAAAAAAAATGTAAATCGTATAAGTGGTTCTCAAGTTATAAGAGCACTAGCGGACAGATAGAGAGACGTTGCAATTTATATACATTATATTCTTTGCTACATGATATTGTTCCATATTTAATGGTTTAGGGAGTGTATTGCGAGAGAAGGCGCTAGGGGCAAACTTTTTTCCGACTTAATTCACTATTATCGTCACTGCATATTCCTTATGTTACGTAACGTAATAAAATACATCCTGTAACCTGGCCAGAGAACATATCTATGCTTTAAAAAAGCATGTAAATCGAATCAGTGGTTCTCGAGTGATAAGCGCACTAACGGACAGACAGCCAGACAGACAAACAGACAGACAGAGAGACGTTGCATTTTATATATTATAGATATTACATAATAGAAATAAAGAATTTGAATAAATTACCTTTTAGGATCTTTGGGAAATCTAAAAAAAACTAACCCCTTTAGAGATACCGCATATACGAGGCTGGTTTGAAAAGTCCGTGCAAAGTCCGAGAGATGGCACCACCGGCGCGTATCGAGGTCATGTTTAGTTAGTAGCATCTCTTGAATGAACGTACACCAAGTTTCAGCCATATTGGTCAATTTCTTTGTGTTTGGCATTCGTGTGAATCAAGGAAGTCGAGTGATTTTCAAGAAATGGAGAAAAAAAGAATTTCGTGTGGTGATTAAACATTACTTTATGAAAGGCAAAACACCTCAGAAGACTAAAGAGAAGCTTGATAAACATTATGGTGACTCTGCACCTTCGATTAGAACAGTTTATAAGTGGTTTCAAAATTTTCGGACTGGCCATATGGGCACAAGTGACGCTGAACGTTCTGGACGGCCTGTGGAGGTTACGACTCCAGAAATCATTGATCAAATCCAAGATATGGTGATGGATGACAGAAGAGTTAAGGTGCGTGAGATTGCTAGTGCTGTAGGCATCTCGACTGAACGGGTACATAATATTTTGCATAAACATTTGGACATGAGAAAGCTATCCGCAAGATGGGTGCCGCGGTTGCTCACGCTTGACCAAATACGAAAGCGTGTGAAGTGTTGCAAGGATGGTTTGCAGCTGTTCCAGAAGAATCCGGAGGACTTTAAGCGTCGTTTCGTCACTGTGGATGAAACATGGATACATTACTATACTCCTGAGACCAAACAACAATCTAAACAATGGGTTACCAAGGGGGAATCTGCACCAAAAAAGGCGAAGACCGTTCCTTCGGCCGGAAAGGTTATGGCGACTGTCTTTTGGGATTCGCAAGGGATAATCCTCATCGACTATCTGGAAAAGGGTAAAACTATTACAGGTGAATATTATTCATCGTTATTGGACCGTTTGAAAACCGAGCTGCAAGAAAAACGCCCGCGATTGGCCCACAAGAAAGTCATTTTCCATCACGACAACGCACCAGCACACACCTCAGCAGTTGTGGTCGCAAAATTAATGGAAATAGGATTCCAACTCGTTTCACATCCCCCCTATTCTCCAGACTTGGCTCCCTCGGACTATTATTTGTTCCCCAATTTGAAGAAATGGCTGGCGGACACTAATGGATATTTTGCAGACTTAGACAAATCCTATTATTCGGAAGGGATCAACAAACTAGAACATCGTTGGACGAAGTGTATAAGCCTAAAAGGAGACTATGTCGAAAAAATCAAAAAGGTTTACTCCAAACACATAAGTAGTTTTTATTTTTGCACAGACTTTTCAAACCAGCCTCGTATTGCTACAAACACTAACCGCACAAAAAAAACTTCTTGATATCTTATTCATAATTATTTTCAATTATAACGTCAAACCAGGAATTTAATTATTGGGCAATTATTAATAATGAATTTCGGAGCACTTTTTAAAAATATTCTCTTTGAAATTCAGACACAACCCGCGACAGCGCTGGCAGCCATGTTGTTGGTATGAAGGGGACGCATGTGTGATAAAAAACAGGACCTAAACATTTTCTTGAGCTACGGTGTTTTATGTTTACTGTGGTACTGCCGGGTTTATCTAAGTCGAGTTTATGCTTAATTCCAACTATAAATAATATTGAAATAAAGGCGACGAGCGTTATTATATTGCTTAACTTGGGGCTGACAATAATTCCACATTGATAAACTCGGCTTTAATAAATTGCGAATACTCACACCACTCGTTTAGAATACATACCTGTGTTGGTCTCTTCCATGTCTTTATTTTCCCCAAACTCGTAAAAACAAAAACCACTTTAGCGGCACCACCGCTCATTTTATGATTACCTCTCATCTGCTCCCATCAGCGTAAATCAAGTTGGCTGCTGGAATTTAACCAATCAGAGAGTGCGATTGCTGCCAAGATGCGATGTCGTTGCTAGGTGACCGCAGACGCCCTTTATTCGGGGGATCTGCCGCCCCCCCGTAGCACGTGGGGGAGAAATATGTACGGGAGATTATTGGAAATTTTGAGATATTTATGTTTCGTATCAGTTAGAACAAAATACTGCCGAAATTGTTTGTAATTATAATATTCCCTGGCTAAAATATAGTATCATAATACTTTCAAAAATTCGGTAAGCATGACGATAAAATACTTTTAAATAGAATTGTCTTAAAAAAACACCTCAAAGTTAGATTTAAGTCAGGTTAGCCACGACCGTTCAATTTCAGCATGCAAACAATAGCCTTTTCTGTTCTAGATGGCCATGATTCAAAGAAAAGATATAATTTTTGACGGATATCTGCAATGATAGCAGTCGGAACCGGTTTTCGGTAGTTTGAATTGTTTAAGTGCAGTGCGTTATCAATTTTTGGTAATTACAAACTTTTCTTTTCTTAAAAATGTGAGTATTTGACATTTTTACATGCGTAGACTTTTTCATTTACGAATTAGCGAGTTTGGGGAAATTTATGGAGAATTCTTGTAAGTTAAGTTTACTTTTAAATATGTAATTTTTGTAGGCAACCACTACGTTTTAATTTTAGAAAAAAACAATTTAGGGTAATATAGTTATCGTGTGCCTCAAACTGATTTAAGGACTTAAAGCTTCGATAATTTTTGCTTAGTCTTACATAGATGGGGACTGAGTACCTATATAGTACAGTCAACAAAGCTATTAGGTAGTTTGGACGTAGATAATTATGCAAATGAACGCAAAACAGACAATAGTAGGTACGTTCTTTACTTTCGTAACAGCAACAATCACTCTGGGCTGTTATTGGCTGCATTAAATCATCTGACGACCCCCGCCTTACCGCGCGCTGTGTAATGCTCCGTATCCTGCCGCGTGGGCTTTTTCCAGTGTCGAGAGTCGAATTTTGTCCAAACGGGACATTTCTGTGTTGCGACAACTTCATTGAGGATAAAGGGACACATAACCTAAAAACGGGACTGTCTTGTTCAAAACGGGACGTATAGTCACGTTAGCCATATCAAAATCAACAATTTTTTTTAGGATATACGTATTTTGGGCAAGAAATCAAAAACGAAATTAATTTTTCAGAAAAATAGGTTTTTCTTTGCAATTAGTTTGTAACTTATTTAATGTTCCCATTTCCATTGATACACCTTAAGGGAAAGTATTGTAGTCTTGAAAAAATGACATCTCAAGATTTTTGCATTTCTTCACGCTTTAAGGTCAATGGATTATGAAAAACATAGTCACTCATTTCCATCGGTCCATTGGTCTGTCGGTCTGTCGGTCTGTCGGTCTGTCGGTCTGTCGGTCTGTAGCTCTGTTGACATATTAACTCTCAAAAGAAATAGGATATCAATTTTCAATTTAGTACGCATGTCATTTGAGGCTTCTTGGAATCGGGGTCTCTGAGAATTCTTTTTTGTTATTTATTCCTTATTTTTTGTAATTTATTGTCAAACATAAAAGAACTTAATGAAGGAGGGGAGGGGATTAGAGGGGATTCTTTACTATATATCGTGTTATTAGGGTTCCCGAAATTGAGGAATCTGGAAAAGTGTGTTACTATTTTATCATTTTCCATTTTTACAGAAATACTATGTAGAGAGAAATACTAGGTTGCTGCTGTAAATATCTCTGAAGCCTGTCCTCTACTCACTATATCTACGATTAATATCTTTCTACAATTTTTTAAATGTGAATCTCAACTTTTCCAATGTCAATAGTTGTAATTGTGAAAAAAAACACTCCGTTTGTGGTTCTCTAAATCAAGGAAGAAAAAAATATTTCGAATTTCCCTGGGTTTTTCTGCTTTTTGTTATGTTGTCGCGATAGTAACCGAGCGAAATGAAATATTTATTTAAATTTGGTACATTCATAGTACTTGCAGTAGAAAACAAATTCAAAGGATTTGAGTAATATCTCTAGGGTGGACAGTTCGATTGATAAATTTTGTTGTTTTAATCTTAAGAGAATTAGTATGTAGAGGAGAGTGAAATTTAATTATAAGTGAGCTCAAAACAACTTTTCTGGTTAGAAAAGAAAAAATATATTTAAATCTGACTATTTTCAATGTCACTTAAAAGCAAGAAGCTGACATGGGGATGGGTTCCAAAGTGTCGTGATTAATATATCACGACTTTCTTATTTAAACTGTTGAGAACTTATGTTTAGATTATTCTTTAGTGTTAGAAAGCCAAATTTACTATTTATTTTGCAAATTATATTTGCAAGGTAATGGGGAAAGGAAAGTTTTCGTAAAAAAATTACCCCCCCCAAATTTTTACTTTTTTAAAAGTTATATATATATACACATATATATATATATATATATATATATATATATATATATATATATATATATATATATATATATATATTTTATTTATATATATATATATATATATATATATATATATATAAATATATATAAAAAATATATAAAAAATAATGAATTTGAATTTATACAACATTCAACTTTTTTGGACTCATCTTCTTAAGCCTGCTCTTGTGCGTATATTTTCTTTATATATACTTAAACACCAAAGATAGTTTGTAAACTAAAAAT
Organism: Pachyrhynchus sulphureomaculatus; assembly: GCA_019049505.1. NCBI lineage: Eukaryota > Metazoa > Arthropoda > Insecta > Coleoptera > Curculionidae > Pachyrhynchus > Pachyrhynchus sulphureomaculatus. Next base: position 68,983,915 of record CM032453.1, on the reverse strand, counting down.
GTTGATTAAATAATTGAAAATCCAAACTACTTTTCCGAAGGTACAAAAACAAATATTCGGTTTTCCAAAAATAGGCTCACATATGAGAAATATTTAGTTAATATTTTTGGTACCCATCTTCTCCAATAAAATAAATTGCTTCGTCACTTTTCGACAACTTTAATACATCCTTTCTGTATGCCTTTATATCAGTATCTTCGTCAGAAATCGATTTTGTTGGAGAACTTTACCTATCAAAAAATTTTTCTGTATAAAATATTAGATTGTAGGTTTATTTATTTATTTTTTAAAAGTAATTGGTAGGAGGTGAACATTTCTAGAGGAAATGGAAGTCATATTTTATTTTTTTACTTTACTTATAACTTCAAAAATAAAATATTGGATTCCGAAATTATATATCGGTGAGTATTTTTTAATTTAATTATAAGTGAGCTCAAAACAACTTTTCTGGTTAGAAAAGAAAAATATATTTAAATCTGACTATTTTCAATGTCACTTAAAAGCAAGAAGCTGACATGGGGATGGGTTCCAAAGTGTCGTGATTAATATATCACGACTTTCTTATTTAAACTGTTGAGAACTTATGTTTAGATTATTCT
>CM032453.1:68515816-68978316 GCA_019049505.1 Pachyrhynchus sulphureomaculatus | reverse complement strand
AAAGGAAGCTATGGACCTATAACTTTTGTATCCATAATGTAAAAACCGGTTCTTCAACGATGTACCTTTGGGATGAAAGTACAGGGAGGCGTGGATCATGTGAGATTGCAAGTTGCTTGTACGATTATTTGTGTAAAGTTGATGTTAATGTTAAAAAAGTTATTATGTTCAGTGATAACTGTTCTGGACAGAACAAGAATTTAAATCTTGTTTTGACAAATCTATACTTTATACACAAAGACCAGTTCACTGAAATTAAACACTATTTTATGATACCTGGGCACTCATACCTTCCCTGTGATAGGGATTTTGGGAACATTGAGAGAGAAATACGGAATAGCACTGTGTATACCATGGATCACTATAAGTTAATGATTGAAAGCTGTCGCCGAAAAAACCAGTTTTGCGTTGTCCAACTTAGACAGGACATGATTTTCAATTTCTCTAATTTTCAAAAGAAAATTACTAAAATGCAGATGGCTGGTGCTAAGTTTAAAGATGGAAAGATCTTTGAATTTACAATAACTTTAAGCAAGGTTTCTACATTCATTCTGCTTACAATTTGGATGTCAAAACGGCAGTCAAACTACAAAAAGGCAAGGTGAAAAAACTATGATCCTGATCATTTTTCATTTGGCCAGTGAAACACTGACGAGACTTTACAGTGCTCCCATTAAAATACCAGCCCCCAAATTAAAGGACATTCAGGACTTGTTACAGTATGTTCCCCTACCTTGGAGTCGGTACTTTACTAACATTATAGCCTCTCAAGACGCAGCAACGAATAAGAGCACCGAAAATGAAGATGTTATGGACGATGACCAAATAGATTACAACTGAACTTGGCTAATTATTTGTTTCTTTTTCTTTAGTTTTTTTTTATGTTAGTTTCAATACCATATTTCCACTGTTTTGTATGTTGTATCAAGTAACTATTTTGTAATAACAAAAACCTTTAATTAAAACAATAACCTTAAAATTAAATAAATGTGTTCAAAATTTTTAATACCGGTCTAATTTTTTCCCAGGTATTGCCAATTTTAGGTGATAGTGTAGCATCAGAAACGAACAGTAAAATATGAAAAAAAAATACACAAATAAATATTTAAAAAACATTTAAAAATTCACGGAATACACTTTTCTACTTAAGTAAATAATAAAAAGCTAATAAATTATAAATAAATAATAAAAAAACCTAATTTTGCCAATATTTTGTTGAGTTCGCCATTTAGATTTTTCTATAAATTCAATTTTTTCGAAACTTTATTTTGTTGAGTTCGCCCTTACTATCCGCAACGCCTCATATATATATATATATATATATATATATATATATATATATTTATATATATATATCTAAATATAAGAGCATTTCCATAAATTGTTGTCAGTCAACTTTAAATCGTTCCTTGGACCTCCAGAAACAATTATTCACTGCTGAACACGACTTTTTTAAGAATCTCTTTTTACAGCTCAATGTAGAAATGCTTGCGGAAAAAATGGAAAAAACTCGTTAAATTGCCGTAAAAGGCGTCAAAAAAATCAATATATAATGTACCGTATTATAAGTTTATATCCATGCGATTGATTGAAATTATTCATTGTGAATCCTGATAACGTTTTCCTCTTTTATATAATGGCCTTTTTGCCCATTTTTGGCCTATTTGTTGCCTATTTTAGTCAAATTAACGTCCAGGTACACTTTTTTTTATGTTCTTTGACCTACTGACTGAAGTTTTATGTACATTTTCTGACCAAAAAGTGGCTAAAAAAAACTGACTATAACTTAGGAACGATATCCTAATATCAACAAGGTACTTAAGAATTCGAAGTCACCAGGTTAAAGAACATAAGATAAGTGTACCTGGACGTTAATTTGACTAAAATATATAAAATGCGCAAAAGAATAGGTAAATATGGTCATTATATAAGAGAACTTTAGCAAAAATAGTGTCTAGAAGAATATGTAAGTTTTGAGTTGTAAATATCTCCATCATCTGAAAATAATGTTATTCCTCGTTTATTTTATTTTAGTCTGAAAATTAAGTATTGCCAGCGTCACCTGCGCAGTGAAAATAAACATTAAAATCGGTACAGGTTAGGTCGTTTTGGCTTCAAATAGTAACAATTAAGTAACGATTGTAATGGTTGGTTATCGTCTGATATTAGTATAACTAAAATGGAGCGCATAAATCTGTTTTTAGCCTGCATTTTCACTTCTGTTACTGGAGTAGGAAAAGAGACTATAGTTTTTGAGCGATATCGTTTTTGAGGATGGGAGTGAAAAGTGTAATGACGTTTAAGTTTTGTATAATTTCCGTTTTATTTTAAGAATTCTGCCTGCTTTTTGGTTCAAATACAAATTTTATACGTAACTACGAGTATATTCAGTTAAACATTTAACGAGTACGAGGGCGGTTAGAGATTTTACTTAGAACATATCGTATTAAAAGTTCTTTTTAGAGTTTCTTAAGTTGAGGAATTTGAAAATTATATTATTTTTCCGTAGTTTCTAATTTTATTAGAAATAATGTGTAGAGAAAATGTCAGGTTTTAGTTGTAAATGTCCCTAAGGCCCTTCTTTTGGTTAACTTTTTTATGTCTAATATTTCACCTTAAAATACTCAACATTTAAAATATAGAGTTGTAATGCTTAGATTAAATTATTTGTTTAAACTAAGAAAGTCAGATTCAGTATTGATTATATAGAACAACGTGTTTTAAAGGGAAGAAGTAAATCAGAATTTCATAAATTTTTCACAAACCTTAAAAATCGTGTTTGTTCAATTGTTTTTTTTTTAAATATATTATTGCACCAAATATGAAAAGACGCTAATAGGAAAAACTAACTTGCTGATAAAAAACAATAACAACTGAACAAAAAAACAATTCATATTTAAATAAACCAGCGCGAAAACAAATGTTACTAACTAAAAAGACAAATGTCTAAGTTATGATAAAAATGCCGGTCAATGGTATTCATCCAGTTTTATGTCAAATTTATCTAAATTCTTCTTGAAAAATAGAAAGGAGGATTTTCTAGTCTAACAGAAACAATGCGATTACAGTGTATAAGTGAAAATTATAAAATTTAAAATAAATAAGTAAGGAGCAATTTCAAAGAAAGAAACATTTTATGAAAATCTTTCTAGAATTAAACTTTGCCACCAAATTTTGTTTTCATATTCGTTATCTATGGATCCAAACGCCTATAATCTAGGAAAATTCACAGGATAACTATAAAATTACCTTATTTATAGCCTCTTCTTAAGAGACTGTTTTGAAAATATGAGACAACTTTAGTGCAATTTACAAACGATTTTTTATTTGTCAAGACAAATCGGAATTCTCCAGCGATATTTCCGTTTAACAAAGGCGTCTCTATTCGCTGGACGCTAAATGAGCGTCGTGACGTCACGCATCGGCGCGTCGTTTTTCCACTAATTGGACCAGAAATGTAACGGGTAATTTGTAAGTTACCGCCTTTTCATAAAATTGATATACCTGCCAAGAGATATAATCAAGAGTAATTTAAGAGCAGTACTTACAGGATAGGTACTATATGGGTCAAATTCAAGTAACATCTATATTAAAATCTACGGTACCTAGTATTTTTTAATAGATTTCAGTATTTTTTAACATTTGATGGAGGTAGCTAGGTTTAAATTTTAAAGTTATGAGGGAAAACCATCAGTGAAGTTTTATTGAAACTATATATTTAATATCGGAAGTTTTTTTCGCTAGAAAATTTCAAAGTACACAAAAAGTATTATTTAGGCATCTTGGTAAAACTGTATTCATTTCAAGAATTCTTATTGTTTTATATTTATTTGACAATCATACAACAATACAACAGCAAGATTTTACGAAAAAACAATTATTTCAAGCTTAAACATATATGTATATATATATATATATATATATATATATATATATATATATATATATATATATATATATATATTATTTATTATATATATATATATATATATATATATATATATATACATAAATATATATATATATATATATATATATATATATATATATATATACATATTTGTGTGTGTGTGTTAAAACACACGAATGTTTTGGATTTAAAAAAAGGATCGGGGAAAACTATATTAGTTTCGGTTTTGCTTGGGAGGTCTATTATCAAATTTTTGAGCTTGAAAGGTGAAAAATATGACGTGTTGTTTTATTTTATTATTTTAGTTCAAAGGGTACCGCTACTATTCTAGGATTTTGTAATGTATTTTACTGGATTGTTTGGTATCTGTTTTTGCAGTGATAGTATAGGAGTTTATATTGATATGCTAACTGTCCTTACTGCGAAAGGCTTTTCCTTTATTTATGATATATATATATATATATATATATATATATATATATATATATATATATATATATATATATATAAGTATATATATAAGTATATATATATATATATATATATATATATATATATATATATATATACATATATATATATATATATATATTATAAGTATATATATATATATTATATATATATATATATATATATATATATATATACATATATATATATATATATATATATATATATATATATATATATATATATATATATAATATATATATATATATATATATACATATATATATATATATATATATATATATATATATATATATATATATATATATATATATATATATATATATATATATATATATATATATATATATATATATATATATACTTTTACGGTTGGTTTTTGCCTATTGAAATTGTTTTCAGGGGTTTTAATCTTTACACTTAACCGTGATATTATGTTTTTTAAAAACATTTTTAGTTTTTTGGGAAAGTGTTGAAATTGAAGGCAGAACCGACTCCTATTTTTAGCTTGGTTCTCTAGATCAGATCTTGGGCTGCTGTTATGGTATAAGTGTCCTAAATGTTATTTAGGAAGTTGTCAAGTACTTCCTTTTTTGAAAACTTGTATATAGTCTATATTTAATGAGGTGAATTATTTTAGTGAGTTAAATAAATTATTACTTAAAAACAACATTGTGGGTTAGGCTTGTAATGTTATGAGTTATATAATTTATTAATTATTAATTATTATTATTCTACTGTAATACTAACTCATGCGCTAATCTACATATATGTCCTGTTAAATCGAGGATTTTCTTCTTTTTGACATTAAAATTTCTTTAATTTTTTTTTCTAAGAGTGAAGATAGGACTTATTTTTATTCTAAAGTAACTTTAGAATCAAATTAAAATGTTAATAAAAAATATTAATTTCATGATTAATCTTCATTAAATAAAATTTCTTGATGGAATGGTGACATCACTTTAATTCCGTTTTTATAATTATTGTGGCTCAATTGCTTAATTAATGTGAAAGTAATGACTTTATGTTTGATAAACTAGTTGAATGTTCACCTATAAGATTTCTTAGTCTTAAAAGGTATATTTTTTAAGTTTTATTTTTTTTTTGGATAATCCTCAGACCTATAAAACTAACCTACTGCGTTAAGACTCTAAAAGAGTGGATAAGATTTCACTTTCTATTTAGTTCGGAGAAAGTGCTACCGTTTAGAAAGATAGAAGGCAGGAAAGTTATGAACATATGTCAGCACTTTCTAAATTATTTTAAAATAAAAGTTGTGTCTGTGTTTAAAAAAGGAACGATGTGTCTGTAACAACTATCTAACTACCAAAAAAAACAATTGAATTTACTTTAGACAAACTCTATACGTAGCTGAAATATTGTTCTTCTGTAACAAATCAAAATAGTGCACCCTAAAGGTCATTTCCTACTTCCCTAAGATGAAGGGCAGTCCCAACTTTAAGGGTGTACTGTTTCCGGTCAGTACGGGAGTTTAGGGCCCTTATAGTTCTTAGTTTTGCCCTTCTGGAGTTTCCTTCCGCGTCAAGAAATAATAGATTTAGACTTCACAAAACAAAGACAAAGGGTCTCTGTACTTAACTTAAAAATTTCTGAGCACATATATCAAAATATAATGATAAAAACTTGGAAATAGTAAGAGATCAGAGAGAAGAGAACACATGGTTCAATTTAATTTAAGCAAAAATATATGACGAAGTGTCCTAATCATACCATTTTATTTCATTATGGTTTTAGTAAGATTTTTTGGATGTGGTTTTTATTTTATTCCCTATATCTCTGGTATAATAAAATTATCACCAAGATCAAATCTGTACATAAAGGTATTTTTAGTGTTCCGAACGGAACACTTATAAGATCACTTCGGTGTCTGTCCCTCTGTCTGTCCGTCTGTCTGTCCGTCTGTCCGTCTGTCACACCCCCTGATTTTCTCCGAAACTATTTGCCATAGAAAGTGGAAATTTGGTAATAATATAGGAATTGATGGCCTCATCAGAGCCATGTAGTTCTGAAAGTTAAATTTTGACTTAAGGGGTTAGTTTTGGGGGGTGAAATCGGAAGTGAAAAAAAAAAAAATTTTTTTACTAGGTAATCGAGTGTGGTGTCAAATGAAAGCTTGTGAAAAACACAAGTAAAAAATATATATATATATAAATGTAATACTTGCGCGCACTTTTCTTGGTATTATTTTTAAAAAATCGCGAAAAATCGCTGTCCACCCGCCTTATCTCGAAAAGTACTTATCAAAAAATTTTGAAAAAATTTTGGAATATCCTCCACGGGGTGTAGATTGAACGAAAATTATCACGAGTGCATTACCTTTAATAATTTATCTGGTATATAAAAAAAACAAAAATTTCAAGGTCACTAGATTTCAGTGAAGATTGGAAACAAACTTTGTTAAAAACTCATTTGGGGTGTGTTTTGTGAAGTCGCTGATCATTTTATACCTCTGTAACAAAATTTTTTATTTGAAAAGCAATCAACGTACGGAAAAACTAATTGCGCAAGTTCAACTTGCACTTGACTGGTTATTTTAATACTAATTACTTATTCTGGTATAAGTCCAAAACAGCTAAATACATTTTTACGAAATGTGGTCCTAAGATACAGAGGACGCTGTGTTAATATATAGCGTGGTTTGGGTTTCTAAACTAGTCTGAACCACCTTAAAACAATATGCATTTTTCAAATGCCATGCCATATGAATTCTACTTAAAAACAAATGTAAAATTAATAGTTTCTGAAACAGTCGGACAATACAGGCATTAATGTTCTTGACAAAATGCAGACTGAACATAAAATATAGGCGAGTTTACAGAAAAGAACAAAATGCCTGATTTTTTAAGGAGTTAAAGCTACGGTCTTTTTTCTTTTTTTTTTTTTTTTTATTGGTCTAGCACACGTGCTGCAGGGAAGTCCCTAAAGCGCTCCAGGAGCGGCACGAGTGCGGAAAAAGCGATTCACGTTGTTCTTGAATCGCTGTAAATTGTACTCGGTGGGAAACACAGCGCTGGACAAATTATTCCAAAGGGATGACGTTCTCCATATAAAAGATTGCTTGAAAAGCGTCGTACGCGGAGTAACAAGCTGAACCTCATACGGATGCGAAGCACCAGCGCGACGTGTATTTCTAACATGCACCGCTTTGGGAGGAATTAAGCGGGCTACATCCTTCGAACACTTTCCATGAAAATACTTGTAGAACAGACTCAAGTCGCCAACCGTTCTTCGATGTTCCAGCGAATCAAGGCCGCCGGTCAATTCCGGGTCCCCAATCAGACGGACCGCTCTTCTCTGAACAGAATCCAACAAATGCAGTGTATGTTTGGGAGCGGAGCCCCAAACGTGGGAGCAGTATGCCATAGTTGGTCGAATTTGGGCTTTGTAAAGAATTAACAATTGCTGTGGGGTGTAAAGCTTTCTGGTTTTAAATAATATTCCCAATTTTTGAGAAGCTCTCCTTGCTATGCCTGCAACATGTTTATGCCAAGACATATTTGCTCCTAAACTAACGCCCAACAAACTGAGCGACGATGCTAGGGGAATGGAGTGCCCCGACATAACTATGTCGGGTTCAGCAACGTTAACTTTTTTAGAAAAAAAACTGCCGCTTGGGTTTTTGTAGCGTTAAATTCCACTTGGTTACTGTCACCCCAAGATAGAATTTCTTCCAGGTCTTTGTTAAGTTGAACGACCTCCTGCTGTCTGCGGATATTCGCCTGAGCAGCCGATGTCCGAGCGTTCAAGGTGAATGAAGAGACAAGCGTACTGTCATCTGCAAAGCTATAGATTGGATTCCCGGTCTTTTCCAGCAGATCGTTAATGTAAATGAGAAAGAGAGTAGGAGACAGTATGGAGCCCTGGGGCACACCGGCGTTGATAGTGAGGGTGTTAGAAAGAAATCCGTCGACCGCCACTCGTAAAGAACGCTCTCTGAGGAAACATGAGAGCCACAAACAGAACCTTTCAGACATACCATAAGAGCGCAACTTAGCCAACAGTCCATCGTGCCAAACACGGTCGAATGCCTTGGATATGTCAAGAGCAACCGCTCGAGATTCTCCAAAGTGTTCAATTGCGTTGTTCTAAACATGTGTTACACAAGTCAGAAGATCTCCTGTTGATCTATGTTTACGAAAAACCATATTGGTGATCGCTAATAATATTGAATCGTTCAAGATATTTTAGAAGATGCTCATTGATAACCTTTTCCATGACTTTCGATATTATTGAAAGCAGTGCAACTGGTCGGTAATTATTTGGCAAGGTCTTCTTACCTTTTTTTAGGTATCGGCTGAAACGTGGCACATTTCCAGCAGGACGGAAATATTCCCTTTCTGTAGGATAGGTTAAAAAGTCTACAGAAAACTGGTGTTAGTTCCCTTGCACAGTTTTTGAGAACTATGGCAGGTATTCCGTCAGCGCCAGAAGCCTTCTTGGTGTCTAGCTTCATTAAAATACGCCTTATGATGCGCTGTCTGAAGACAACATCGGGCATCCTTGACTGCAATATGGGAATAGTAGGTGGTGTTTTTCCTTGGAAATCGACAGTAGAATGTGAAGCAAAGAGTTCAGCCAACAAGTTCGCTCTCTCAACAGGTGTGGTTGCAATGGAATTATCTGGCCGTGTGAGTGGTGGTATCGTGGATTTGGTAAAGTTTTGACTAACTGCCTTAGCGACTGCCCAAAAGGACCTGGAATTGTTGGGACAAGCGAGAAGTTTGTTTCTAATTCGTTGATTGTGTGCCTCCTTGGTTTCGTCGATAATTCCCTTGCATCTGTTCCGGGCATGAACAAAGATGTTTCGATTTAAGGTGTTAGGATTTTTACGCCATTGTCGGTAGGCAATATGTTTAGAAGCAACAGCTTCTTTGCATTTTGTGTAAATCTCCGGATTGGTGGTTAAAAACAGATCAAGAAGACTGGCGAACTCCCCGTCTCGATCAGGGATCCGTGTTGGTTCGTCAATAAGCTGAGTTAAGCCATAACTGATTGAGAATGATTCAGCTTCACGACCTTGTTCGTCGGTAGTATTTGAATATTTGAGCCAGTTGATATTGTGGACATTAAAGTCGCCCAGGATGGCAATTTCGGCACTTGGATAGTTACTTTGTAAATGATCGATGGTGTCTGCAAGAGAAGCGAAAAGTGTTCGAAAATTGGTATCACTTGGTGGTCGATACAGGATACAGATGAACCTTGTGGTTTGTTGAGTCGTTATTTTTAACCACATAACATCAAAGTTTGGGGGCTCCAGAGCTTCTTCTCGTTAACAAGAGAGGTCGCTTCTGACAAAAAGACAGATTCCAAAGTTACGCCTAAATCGGGAATAGAAGTCGTACCCAGGATAAAGATAGTTGACCGTGCTGGTCGATGGACTGACCTTGGTTTCACATAGAGCGAGTACATGAGGTTTATCTGATTGCAGGTGTTGATGCACTGAATTTATGTTTGAGTCGGTCTCAATGCACCAATCTTAATGTGATACATTTATTCACAATAAACATTTTGTATCTGAAAATCGAAGAACACTAAACAATATTGTATATCCTACATAACTTACAACCATATACATTCACTCTTCACTAAATTAATGTAATAACAGCGTGCTAACACTACTGATTATTAAAAACACTTTTTGATTTCCCCACGGGATAAAATGAATTGCTCTTAAAGCCCATATTGTATTGTATGTTTTGTGTACCCTCCTGACATTTACTATAAGAGTATTCTTTTTTGAACTCCCTCGTTGCATATTTCAACCCTCTATATCTTTAAAGTCAAGGGTAATATCAGTTTCATTTGACTTTCTTAATAGAAAAATGTATTGTTCTTATTTTTTGAAAATATTGGATATATTTTCTAAAATATTTCTTGAAAATACTCTTCTGATATTATTACAAAATTTAATGTAGAAAGACTATTTTATCAGCATAAAATATCGAAAATATTTTAAAAATCTTTTTTTATATCAATAGAAAGCTGTCTAACCCTTTTATTTTTAAGGAAATAGCTAAGATTTACTCCGGCATCATTTACATCATAAACTGAGATTTGTTTTCAGCGGAATTTTTGGTATTTTTAGCAAATTTAATTATAATTTAAAAGAACGGTAGAGCACAAATCTACAAAGTTATCCATATTTTATATATATATATATATATATATATATATATATATATATATATATATATATATATATATATGTATATATATATATATATATATATATATATATATATATTTATATATATATATATATATATATATATATATATATATATATATATTTAGGTATATATATATATATATATATATATATATATATATATATATATACATACATTTGATTTCTTGAACCTTTCTGTAAATAAATCTTTTGTTATAATCTTGTTATCCATATTTTATATATATATATATATATTTATGTATATATATATATATATATATATATATATATATATAATATATATATATTTAGGTATATATATATATATATATATATATATATATATATATATATATATATGCATATATATATATATATATATATATATATATATATATATATATATATATATATATATAATATATATATATATATATATATATGTGTATATATATATATATATATATATATATATATATATATATATATATATATATATATATATATATATATATATATATATATATATATGTGTATATATATATATATATATATATATATATATATATATATACTATGTGTGATTTCCTTTAAATTATACTATATCTTGGGATATTAAGGATTAATTTCAGAACTCTATTCTGTATTATCTGATACATTTTAACCTCGGTCTTGCTAATGATGCACCATATATATATATATATATATATATATATATATATATATATATATATATATATATATATATATATATACAGAGAGTAATAAAAAAAATCGCTTAATATATTAAAACTGGTATTATAGCAAAAGTATATTGATAAATAGCGCCCCTCGATAATAACACGTGAAACTAACTTAAAGAAATCTCAAATCTTTATTTCAAAAATATAGCCGCCCCTGCTTGTGTGGCGATGAATTAAAAACCACTTACTGATACTTATTCTTCTGTTGCAATCAGTTATATAAATGCTTTAAAATAAGTATCAAACAACGTTTTTTTTTCTTAACAATTACAAATTTCATAGTAAAAAATGCATCAAAGGCATCAAAAATAGTTAGAAATTAGACATGATAAACATAGCATAAAAATATCACTCTTGTTAGAAAGTCTCATCTATAATATATATAAAATGCAACGTCTCTCTGTCTGTCTGTCCGTTAGTGCGCGCTTATCACTGGAGAACCACTTATCCGATTTACGTACTTTTTTTTTCTAAGGCATACATATGTTCTCTGGCAGGGTTATAGGCTATATTTTATTGCGATAGGTTGCATAAAGAATGAACAGTGACGTAAAATAGTGAATGAAGTCGGAAAAAAGTTTGCCGCTAGCGCGTTTCCTTGCAATACACAGCCTAAACCATTTAATATGGAGCAATATTATGTAGCAGAGAATATCTATAATCTATAATATATATATAAAATGCAATGTCTCTCTGTCTGTCTGTCTGTCCATTAGTGCGTTTATCACGCGAGAATCACTTATTCGATATACCTGTCTTTTTTTAAATTCATACAGATATTCTTAGTCCAGATTATATAATAATAATAATAATAATAATCTATATTTATAAAATATATAAAATGCAACGTCTATCTGTCTGTCTGTCAGTTAGTGCGCTTATCCCTCGAGAACCACTTATCCGATTTACGTGATTTTTTAAATTTATACATATGCTCTCTGACCAGGTTATAAATATATATTTTATTACATCTATAATATATACAAAATGCAACGTATCTCTGTCTGTCTGTCTGTCCGTCCGATAGTGCGCTTATCACTGGAGAACCACTTATTCGATTTTCATCCTTTTTTTTTTTTAAACATACATATGTTCTCCGGCCAGGTTATAGGCTATCTTTTATTACGATAGGTAGCATAAGGAATGAGCAGTGCCGATAATAGTGAATGAAGTCGGAAAAAATTTTGCCGCTAGCGCGTTTTCTTGTCTAAACCACTAAATATGGAACAATATTATGTAGCAAAGGATATCTATAATATATATAAAATGCAACGTCTCTGTGTCTGTTTGTCCGTTTGTGCGCTTTTCACTGGAGAAACCACTTATCCAATTTACGTGCTTTTTTTAAACATACGTATGTTCTCTGGCCAGGTTATAGGATATATTTTATTACGTTAGGTGACATAAGGAATAAGCAGGGACGATAATAGTGAATCAAGTCGGAGAAAAGTTTGCCGCTAGCGCGTTCTCTTGCAATTCCCTGCCTAAAGCATTAAATATGGAACAATATCATATAGCAAAGAATATAATATATATAAAATGCAACGTCTCTCTGTCTGTCTGTCTGTCTGTCCGTTAGTGCGTTTATCACTCGAGAACCACTTATCCGATTTACGTGTTTTTATAAATTTATACATATGTTCTATTTAATTCGATATAATGGGAGATAAGGTGAGATAATGGGAGATATGGAGAAATAAAGGGAGATAAGTCGAGATAAGCCCCGATTATGGGAGATAAGGTGAGATAAGTATAAATAATGGGAGATAAGCAGAAATAAGTCTAAATAATGGGAGTTATGGTGAGATAAGGAGAAATAATGGGAGATAAGGAGAAATATTGCGAGATAAGGCGAGATAAGCCTAGATAATGGGAAATAATGTGTCATAATGGGAGATAAGGAGAAATAATGGGAGATAAGGAGAAATAATGGGAGATGAGCAGAGATAAGCCTAGATAATGGAAATTATGTAAAGGTAGTGGGAGATAAGGAGAAATATTGGGAGATAAGGGGAAATAATGGGAGATATTTTATTACGTTCGGTAACATAAGGAATAAACAGTGACGATAGTAGTGAATCAAGTCCACGCGAGCGGAGCCGCGGGCCCGGCTAGTTAACAATAAATGGTAAAGGTCTTAAAAGAATTATCAAAATGTGTACCAAATTGGTAATGCAGAAGAATCGCCGAAATTTAATTGTTTACATTCAAATTTCACAGGCACACTGAAAATAAAGTTAATAGTATAATAAATAAAATAAAAGTAACTTCTTTAAACTTGTCTTTAAAACAAGGCACAACAAACGTTATTGATATAAATGAACAGATTGATCAGAAGCTAGAATATATTAAAGAACGTTTACCAAATAGCATTGCGATAAACTGTTTTAATTAAAAAACCGCTCGGGTGCAAGTTGGACTTGTGCAATTAGTGTTCCTTACCGTTAGTGCTTTTAAAATAAAATAAAATCTTTACTTAGGCTAAGTTAATTAGGTCCCTGACATCTTAAGAACCAATATGTATATTGACGATTTTTCTTAGTCAATAATATATAATAGTTGTAGCCTCTTAGCTACCTAATAGCCAAAAAATCAGTCTAGCTCAATCTAGAATCTAATAATAAAATCGTAAAACAAATATTTACTAACTAAATATTTGTTTAATTGTAAACAAATAAAATACAAAATAGATCTCGATATATGAGCGTCGCCGCGCCACTCGGTAGCAGTAATGTATCAAAAAGTATATTACAAAAACCCCCACTATATTGTCAACGGACATAGTTTTCATAGTTTTTTTTTTTATACTAGATGAATTGTCAAATGTAATGCACTTGCTCAAGCTATACTTTATGGAGAATATTCCAGAAATTTTTCAAAATTTTTTGATCAGTACTTTTTGAAATAGGGGGGGGGACAACGATTTTTGGCAATTTTTTAAAAATAGTGTTAAGAAAAGTGTGCGCAAGTATTACATTATATATATTTTTGAACTCGCGTTTTCACAAGCTTTTATTTGATACCCCACTCGATGTCCTGGTATTTTTTTTCTCTTCCTATTTCACCCCCCAAAACTAACTCCTTAAATCAAAATTTAACTTTCAAAACTACACAGCTCCAATTCTACCATCAGTTCCTACATTTATGCTAAATATCAACTTTCTTGGTCAAATATTTTCGGAGAAAATCGGGTGTGACAGATGGACACCGAAGTGATCCCATAAGTGTTTCGTGTGGGACATTAAAATTACTAGATTATATGGAAACAGTCCAACAAAATCTCTAAACAGAAATATTATTCTCAAATAGACCAATAAACATCATATTTCAAAGTTATCTAACGGTTCGAACATCTAGGAACAGATTTCACATTTATTTTCCTAAGCAGCAATAAAAATTCAAATAAGAGTATTTAAAATCGAGGGACAAACCCGTGAACACATCGTCTCATACGGCACGTTTGTATCGGCAGCCTTCACGCTTGGTGCGCACCGTGAGCACCAACCGTAAGATTTATAAATTTATATTTTGACAATTTCATAGTTGGTATTATAGGGAGGAGAGTTATTTATAGTTGTTGAGTAGCAAAAGATGTATATGATTACGTATGTCCTCATTGTATTGTTTCGGTGACTCGTTCCCTACTATTTATTTATATCGAGTGTTATTACGATTACTTACAAGTTTCTTTAATTTAGTAAGGAGTAATAAGCATTATTAATAACTTTAAAATTCATATGCTCGAATTGAAAATTCTATTATGTTGAAACTGCATACAATTTATTTAAATCATACTTAGCAAATAGGACTCAAACTGTTAGAATTAATGGTGGAAGAAGTGGAGTTTGTTGTTCCGCAGGGTGCAGTGCTCGGTCCCATACCCTTTTCACGTTATGTGAATGACTTTGTGGCAAAAACTGATATTTATAGTAACTGTCTAACTTTTGCCGATGATACGGGCATCATCATTTTGGCTCGAAGTTATCGAAGGGACAGAAGACTCTATATCAAAGAGAAAATTATGAATGGATCAGAATCTTCTGACTGACTGTAAATAAAACTTGTTAGTTAGCCTTTTTAATAAAGAAAAAAGGCATTTTTTTCTTTCTACAAACCTTTTAAAGATTACTGACCAAGCAATGGTGAAACCAATTTTAAGTTACGGCGTAAGTGTGGAGAAGTGCATGTTGTGAGGTCTCTCGTTCATGGTTTGTTACTCAAAAATATATAACTAAAATAGAGTTACAATCTGGATTGGAGAGAACTATTTACAGATGACTAATACAGTTCCCATTTTAAATACAGTCGAACCTCGATAAGTGAGAGTTCAAAGGACCGGAATTTTTTCTCGCCTATACACGTTTTCACTTAGCTGGTTCATCACTTATAAAGGTTCAGGCGTAACTTCTCTAACTCATAGAGGTATAAAAAAGAGGATGAGGAATGTCCGGTTCATCAAGAAATAATTTATTATGTACTTGCTTTTTAAGCTCATAAATCTTGTCAAAAAATCATCAATATCCGAGAAAAATTCAAAAATCTGTGGACCATTTTTACCGCATTTAAAGTTTCTTGCTTCTTTAGAATGGACTTTTCTTTATGCCCAAATTCCCGTTCGCCGGATCGTCTTCAATCCTCGCTACCATTTCTATACGTAGACGTACTCCCACTCTCTGTAATAATGTCGAATTTTCCGATGATGAGAAGAGGCAGTTTGTCCAAACCCGTCATATTTGTTCATTGAAGAATAATAAGGCGCTCCTTACTTTCCTTTCCTCCATTGTATTCTCTTTTTTTAAATGTAAATGTTTTGTCCGGAAGGCACTTGAAAAACAAACCAGTCTCGCCCGCTTGGACATCTGGATCATACCCTTCTAAAAGACATGGCAGATCTTCAGTAAACCGATTATATATACCTTGATCAGCTGATTTGCTTTCCACGGCTATTTTTTTAAAAGTAATGTCATATCGCTTTTTAAAACCCTCCAACAAACCATTACTCGAGAAAAAGTTTTGTTTTCCTAGTTTCGTGGCAAAGTCTCTAGTTTTTTTTTTCAACAATGGTCCATCTACGGGAATGTTTTTATCAAGGGTTTGTTTAATCCATTCTACAAGGCACTTTTTAACGTTAGGAAACTCAACAACTCGGATTCTTTTAATGTTTTCGTGTCCTTCAGAACACTACCACATTATGAAATCTTTGTTTTTAATGTTATTATAAAAGGTGGTCTTCGGCAAGCCTAATTCACTCAGTATCTCACTTTACGACTTCTCATCTTCGAATTTTTTTCAATGGCAACATTTTAATTTTTCAATGGTAACAATTTAATTTTTCGTTTTGACATCCTGAAGGCGCGACGTAAGTACACCTTCCTTAGCGATTGACATTGATCAACTGTAATCTGAGTGTTAAGAATAAATAAGTAGACCTAAAGCAAAATGTAAGATGCGCAAGTGTTGGCCATTCCACGCAATTTAGAAAGCGGCATAAAAAAATCACTTGAAGATAACAAAGACGTTTATTAGCTTCAATTTGGCTGTAAAGGATAAATAGATAGGCGCATACGTGCGTTGTATAAGTCTTGGTCATGCCACGAAATTTAGTGATCGGCAAAAACCAATGACATGAAGAAAACAGACATAGTCCTTATCGCTTATAGGGCTGTATGGCCAAGCACCCTCACTTATATAGGTCCAGATGAGAAAAACGATTCTCTCATAAATAGGTTTCTACACTCTTACTAATAGAGGATTTTGTGGCTGAAAGTGACGGGATCCGCCAATTGTTCTTCGTTATAGAGTTTTCTCCTTATCTACTTCTCACTTAGCTAGGTTCGACTGTACAAAATTTATGTGATTGCTTTTTCCTTCTTGACTTTCAATTTTAAATTTGTTAGGAATTAATTTTTGAACTTTAGTCTCTAGAGTGAGTAGTTTATATATTGTGCACATATTACAATCTGCTGTTTAGAACTCAATAACTTATGGTTTACTCAGTATCCAAATAATCTACTTGTAGCTTTTGGAGTCTTTAACTATCATTATTCTTTTAGGTAGTGCACGTTTTTGTATTTATGAGTACGATTGTAATTCTACTAATAATAAGTAAATTGAAATAAATATTAATGATGATGATGATGACTAACGAATCTGAAGTAAACCTCTTCAATACAAATCTACAATAGTCAAGATTTGAGAAAATTCTTTTTGCCGAGGAAATCTCTTACTAAACAATTTTTTTATGAAATGGTTACTAATTTACGAATACTAACGATTTATTTAATTTTATAATTCATTTCCTGCAGGTACCGTTACGATTATCAAATTTATTGCAATTTTAGTTAAATTTTAACCTCACAGATTTATTTAGCAATATACAATAATAAATAAAAAGAACCAATTGTTTTCTGTAACTGAGGGTCTTTTTTCCAAATCTTCTTTTACACATTTATGGCAACGACTAAAAATAGAGCATTATACACTCACCATGATCGTCTATCCTTTTCCTTTTTATACTATTCCCATTGGGATCATGTTGTAATCCTAAAATACCATTTATGCTGTACGCCCCTGATCGAGGTTCGCTCAGTTGCGTCGAAGGCGCATGCGCAATCACAGAAACTGGTCCTCCAGGAGTGGAACTTGACGAGCCGGCACTGGTAGCTATGTGGTGTGCATGCTTCGCTTTTTCGGCAGCTTTATTCCTTACGATCCTGAAGAGGAAAAAAGAAAATATTGTAGATAATAATGAAAACAAGGAGAAAAATAAATTAAAATATGCTCGTTGCTCTCTATTGTATTATAAACTTTAGAGCAGCATTTTTTTAGGGAGAGTAATTTAGGAGTGGCCTTCGAACTATTTGTTTTCAAAAACAACATTTTCAAATAAAGAAAATGAGAAAAATGTAAAATATTCAGAGAAAAAGGCATGGAGTTATTTAGTAGTTTAAAAATTAAGAACACTTAATGCATTTCTTTCCAAATCAGGAGATTTTAATGCTTGTATACGTATATCATAACATCGAATACTATTTATATTAGAGATTATGAAAAACCCTTGGGCTATCCTGTCGTATTTACTGGAAGTTGAAACTGACATAAATTTTACTGAGGTATTGTACCTGCAAGCTCCGAACTATATTGGACAGCCCTATGATATATATTCTGTCTTTCGGTTAACCAACCTGGAATCGACTGCAGTTGTTTATGAGATATTTAGTTCAGCTACGTGCTTTAAATTGTAATCAAGAAAAGAGTTTTAGTGCTATAGCATAATTAGTTATCACAGATTACAGAACTAGTCTTTCTTATACTTCACTTTTTAAATTGAAGTATTAAATATGAAACATGGCATGGCGTTTTGACAATGTGATTCATATAGAACCTAACTCGTTTTTTTATGGGCATAGCACACACACTGCAGGAAAATCCCCAAAGCGGTACAGGAGTGACGGGTGTGCGGAAAAAGCGATGCACGTTAGTCTTGAATAGCTGTAAATTGTACTCGGGATGAGATTCTCCATATAAAGGACTGTACGAGAGGTGATAAGCTGAACTTCATATGGATGTGATGTATTAGCGAGACGTGTATTCCATCGCTCTGGGAGGAATTAAGCGGGCTCTCTCCATCGAATACTTCTCATGAAAATACTGGTAGAATAGTTCCAAGGAATGAAGGTTGCTAGTCAGTTCTGCATTTCCAATCAGGCGAACAGTTTTTTTTCTGAATAGAATCAAACAAATGCGATGTTTGTTTGGGAGCAAAGCCCCAAACCTAGGGGCAGTATTCCATCGTTGGTCGAATTTGCGCTTTATACAGAATTAACGTTAATTATAAAGCGTGGAAATACTGTATGTATGTTTGTTAGCAATTAATTTTAAATCGATTCAAAGCTTAATTATTTTTAAACTCTAGTGATCGAGATTTAGCCTGGATTTGGGTCATCGAAATTCAATATCAATTATTGAACATAATCAGGTGACCCAACGCACTAAGTAATTTCTAAATCCCCATTGCTACCAATCTTATGGCTGGATTTGACCTTATTCCAGAATAATTGAGTTAAGTATTCTTTAAATTTGTTAGTGTAGCATAAAATATTTTTAATTTACACATACAAATGGTTATGACAATAATTTTCTTTAATGTTGGTGCAATCCTTCTTTATTAGTAAAAGTAATTTAAACGTTTTAGTAATATATATATATATATATATATATATATATATATATATATATAATATGTATATGTATATATATATATATATATATATATATATATATATATATATATGTATATATATATATATATATATATATATATATATATATATATATATATATATTTAATTTTCTCCAATTTATTACAAATAGGCAGTTAAAATGAAAACTTTTACAATATATCTGACATATCTCTTTGATAATAATCCCACTGATTTTCACTAACTTTTCAACTTTAAAACGATCAAACAAAATGTCAACGTCATTCTACTTTCAAATATAAATTAACCACAACTTAACTAAGAGATAGAAACACACTGCCCTTAGCAAAATGACAAGAAAACATGACAAAAAAATCCTTTATAAATTAAAATCACTTTATAACCACACAATTCTTTGTACTATTCTAACAAAATGAAGTAAAAATTTATTATATTTCCCAGAGATGAGTATGTCGAGTTTTCTTGTGTTTTTTTCCTGTTTTTTCTGATGAATAAGTGTATTAAAGTGCCCCCACAAACAACAATTATTGAACACACCACTTAGCAGTAAGTACTCTAATGTTACATATAAAATAGGGTTGTTCTTTACTTTTAATTTCAAAAATACTGATAATCTACTGTAATTGTAGCCCTGATGAATAAAATGAAATATTTTCGAAAGCTTGGCGTAGCTAAAAGGGTGTCCAAAACTTTTTAGTTCTTTTCCAAAGGCCGCTTATAAGAACATAATACTGCTATATATATATATATATATATATATATAATATATATATATATATACATATATATATATATATATATATATATATATATATATATATATATATATATATAAATATATACATATATATATATATATATATATATATATATATATATATATATATAAATATATACATATATATATATATATATATATATATATATATATATATATATATATATATATATAGAGAGAGAGAGAGAGAGAGAGAGAGAGAGAGAAAGAGAGATCCATGAGGGACCATGGCATTAAACAAGAATTAGAATAGTAAATACGTCGCAGCAACACACCAGAATTCTACACCTAAACGATTCTCTCTAAATTATTGATCTTAAATTTGGAGAGCGCGAAATATGGTTAAAAAACTATCTATTTTATTTATATATTAATTTAATTTTCAAAATATGACTATTATAAAATCGTATTGTATCAGCTTAGTTATTTCGAAAGAAAATTCATTAAATATAAGCAACTTTGAGGTAGTGGTCGTAGAGACTTTAAACATTTTATTTAAAATTTCAGTGAGGTTATTAAACCTATCTGTCTATCTCTATTTTCAAGAATCTTAAATATATCTTCAAAATTTCTTGAAACCAACTAATATCCTCTTATCCTAACAATATAAAAATCACAGCTTCCTTCCGTACACCTCAAGGATTGATTATATTTATTTGACATTTAAACTTCTGTTCCACTCTCCCTTCCGATCATAACCCCCCGCTGACTTTTTCGAGTGTCCCATAAACATTTTAATGAACTACCTCTTCTTGTATAAAATACAAAATCTATTTTAATAGAGTCTATATTATAGAGTCCCTATTATTGTTTGCTTGTGACACTGATACAGCTGCTGCACTGAAAAATAATCAGTGGCGTAGTTTTATTTTACAATTTTTAATTTTCTGATTTACTGAGGCCATTTCTTTAGAGTCTAATTCAAGGTCAAATTTTTTTATTTTTTTGGAGGGGTGGGAGAGGGGCCGATTTTTAAACTGTTGACGTTCCTTAATATTGGTGGGTATTAATTATTTTATCAGTCAATGTCATTATATCAAAATTATATCAAGAAATAGCTTAAACTAAATAAATATGGATGATATTGCGAAAATAAGTGGATTATATTATATATCTATTTAAAAACCTTAATACAGATAGTGTTCTGTGAACCAGGAAGCCAATAAGAGCAGAACTTTATCGTTAATATGAGCAAAACATTTTCTGCAGCAAAAACTTTTATTTTATTTTAAAACGAAGACGTAATTTAAATATAGTATTACTAAGACCTTTCCAAGTTTCTACTTAATGATTTTTGTTTCTATTTATTTCAATTATTCCTATTTTCTTGGCTGGTACATTTTTTTAGTAAACCTTTGTGCTTAAGGACATTTTACCAAAGTTGAAATTAAATCTGTAACAGCGTAATTCGCTAAGAAAATATAACTTTAAAACTGGTTTAATGTGCGCAAATATTTTATATTGATAAGAGCACCAGAGCATCAACTAAATTTCTTTTACTTATAATTAAAGCGACAAAAATTAAATATTGTGTTAAAATTCTCAAAAAACCATTAAATTACATGTTACAGGGACATAATTTTCTTTTTTTTTTATATTTTCTTATTGAACCGTTCATTTGGTGATATTTAAAATAAAAAATTTTATGTGTTCAATCACACAAGTCAATTGGACGGTTACAGGCTTTTGGATTCATGGCAGCTAGATCAGGTTATAAACAATAAAAAAATTTCCAACGAATTATAAAAAAAAAACAATGGCCTGGCTATCAATATCTATATGAGGACCTCCAAATGTAAAACAATAACATTTTGTAATTTATAAGGTAAAGTTTTTGTCACTTGAAAATTAAAATTATGTAAAAATACAAAGTGACCTTATCAGGAAATTAAAAGTAATAAAACAGTGCATGACAAAGAATTTTGAAATTCTACAATTATGCATTCAGATCGTGAATTGGCGTATGCTTAAACCTTGCATACAAAACACACAAACTTAATCTATAATAAGTAAGATACAACAATTTGCACCTCTGGCTGTTGTAAGCCCTAACTTTGATAACATACCTATCCTATGCCGCACTGTATTGGGAAACTGGGAAAACGTGGCCAAAAATGAAAAAAAAAACCGAAATTTTTAGTTAGGTAATTTTGAGTAGAAGATTGGGTATACTAATGGTCGGGCTCTCTAATTTCACCTGTCGCAAAGATATGCCATTCATACGTGAGTCTAGGTAACGCGTGAAAGTTGACCGTTTTTGTGCTACGTGGTGCAGCTGCTGTTAACGCCAAATCTCGTGAAACTTTCAAATTAAATATTTAACAGTGTAATTAACTAGTCAGTGTAAACCAAAATGGAGTCTGTTCCGGGAGGTATATACAATATTTTAATATAATGCGTAATACATGAAACATTATTTATAACAAATGAATTTTAATTTAAACAATGGAGGAATGATAACTGAAATTTTACGTAAGTAATGAAAAAACCTAGTAAAAAGGTATGAGTTTAGCATCGTTTAGGTAAAACACTTATTTAGACATATTCTATAATCTATGTACTACTCGGCGGTGCAAAAAAAATCCTGCGGAGAGCTCCGGTTTCGAAATTGCGGCATACATAAAGAAACAATTGCATCACATTGATAATTTCCATATGAATAATTTTATGCCGATTCTATTTAATAAATTAGTTTTAAAAATAAAGGGCAAAGCTACATATAGAGGTGTCACAAAAGGTCTTTTTCAAGATTATTATTATTATTGTACATATTTTCATAATAAAATATTTATTTTTCAGTTAAAATAAAGCTTAAATGCTAAACCCTGTATGAAAGATATACTGATTTTGTTTAAATTCTACCCTTTTTTCCGAAGAACAACAATCAAGAAAATTATTTTTCAGAGTTTATTGAAAAACTGATGCAAAAGTTAATAGCAATTGATATTGTTCCATAAAAAATATAAAATTTTTATGGAATTTTCCATTTTTTTTTTTACAAAGTCACGAAAACTGAGTCAATTAATACTTTTTCTGAAATTGTTGGAAAACTATTGCAAAGTTTAACAATAATTAAGAATTGTTAAAAAAAAAACATTGAAATTTCATGAAAATTTGTAAAATTTTCCCAAAAATCACAAAAATCAAGTATATTAATACTATATCAGAATGTGTTGCAAACAATTGCAAAGTTTTTAAAATTAATTTCCTTATATAAAGCCGACCATCACGAATAACATCGTTTCTTTTCTCGAATTTGATTTTTTTGTAATAAAGTCCGCCATTTTGAATTTTACAGTTTTTAAAATAAATTTCCTTATATAAAGCATTGTCAGTCACCAATATCATCGTTTCCTTTCTCGAATTTGATTTTCTTGTAATGAAGTCTGCCATCTTGGATCCGCCATTTCAAATTTTACACTTTTTTTTATTAACTTACTTATATAAAGCACTGACCGGTATAAATAACCTAGGTTACTTATTTTAGTTTTAATTTTTTATTAATAAATTCCGCCATCTTGGATCCGCCATTTTGAATTTTCACATGTTTATTATAAATTTGTGATAAGAAAGGTCCAAATATTATGTACGCTAATTTTCGTCAAAATCTACAACGTTTTCGATTTTTGGCCACGAGTTCCCAGTTTCGCAATACTGTGTGCTGGGCGCTGTTTGAGGACACAGATCTATAGAGAAATTGTTCAATGAGTTGTTAAGAATTACTACTTGGCAGCGCTTTATAGGGTTCTATCTTAAGTAGGTAAAAATCAATAAAAACCACTGAAATTGGAGAAAGTCCATTTTTCAGCAGTTTTTGACTGTTCTCATCCGTCAATCTAGCTCGGCTGAGGAGTCATAATACGACGAAATGAGTCTCGAAATGGATTGACTGATGAAAGGACAGTCAAAAACTGCTGAAAAGCGGACTTCGTCTAATTTTAATGGTTTATATTTGGAGTAAAACCTTATAAAGCGCTGCCAAGTGGTAATTGTTAGCACCTCGCGGAAAAATTCTTCTATAATTCTGTGCTCAAACTGCCGCCGACAAGGAGCAGGTACGCCTTCAGGATTAGGGTTTCGCTTAATTCTTTGCGCAAATAGTGCGATAAATACTTTAGGTTTTGTTCTCTTTCTCAAACGATCCTAGCTTGGCTGAGGAGCCATCATACTGCGAAAGGCGTCTCGAGAAGGATGGACGGTTGAGAGAACAGTTAATAACTGCTGAAAATTTTTTTGTGTTTTATATTGATTTGTGATTTTAATTGATATTTGCTTGTTGATAATTTGTGCAACTGTTTATCTAAGGTAAAGAAATGACTACAAATGGCTTTTCTTATAAATTAATTGTTAAAATGCAAGGCCGTTGTCAATTGGTCAAACTAGAGTATGGTTATCAGAGTATGAACAAAATACACGCCCTTAATATTTATTACCTTCTGTTTGCTGATTAACTGCTTATGTAAAATTTTTTCTAAGGTGAAATGGTTTTTTCTGTATTGTTACACAATTGTCAAGATCAAGAAACCTACTCTCAATTAATTCCAAATTAAACAAGATTTGTCCCGAAATTTCTTATATGACCATACGCTACGTTGTGTGCATTGTCATAAGTTTAAAACAATAATAATTTATAACCCATACGATTTTAATTCTGGCGTGTGGACACCATGAGACTTCGGTATATAATATTTATTTCTATTTCAAGTTGTGTTAAGTAAATATTCCCAGGTGTATATATTCTTAATATTTTGTTTTGTGGTTCTACGCCAATGATGGTGTGAAAAGAACAATAATTTAAGGTGATGGTTTAATAAAGATGTAAAATGAACGGACGTTGCATTGCAATTAAGGTAAAATGTCATACTTTGTTTGGTAAATCTCAGTTTCGTAATCTAAACAATTATTTTTTTATATCATAGCATAAACACATTATGAAAAGTTCAATTTTATCGTCTAGAGACGGTGTTTTGTATGTTTCTCTACGCTGCACATAACCTCAGCAGCTTAAAATTAATAATCACATTTGATTATTTATTTCATCGATTGTTTTTTAAAACAGATTTTGATTCTAATGAGCATTTGACACTGATAGTAGTGACGGTCGCTAAATATTAAATCGGGAAAAGAATTCGTGATTCAGAATTCAGTAGCAAATGACTTCAAATTTTTCGTCAAAACATCATTCCTTTCAGTTTTATTCCTCTATATCCAAACGTTCCAGCAACACAGGGTGATCCGAGCCACCACCGGTAGTGGCTGCAAATATTTGCCGTATTGAAGTGTCAACTATTGTTGTGCCTCTATTGTGCGAAAGTTAGATTTGTTACTCCGAAACTGCTCATAATAACATACTGTCGAATGGTTAGAGGGGATTTCGACTATTTTAGGGATTACAAACCTAATCTTGTTTAAATGGTCAGATTTTGAGTGTAGCTGGTTTAATAGAAATTTAATTTTAATTAAATGACCTTGAATTTTATCAACCTAGGCATGAAGCACTGGATATTGACATTTTTTAATGCTCTGGCATTCTCAGTTTTTTTTTTCACTATAAGGTGAAACAAATTAAAGTCTTTTGTAGGGAGCCCCGAAAGTAAATTGAAATTTGTTACGCTTATTGCGCGAACGTAACGGACAGGAGGGGATGGTCCTTTTGTGTACGAAAGTTTTACAAAAACAGTAATTCTGTAAGTATTGCTTGTATTCGTTCAACTGATTAACAAATGGGTGCATAAGTTTGAACAAGCTGATTCGACTTTAAGTAATCCTCGGAGAGGGCAATCGAGAACATCAAGAAGCGATTTAAATCTGGAGAGAAACCCGACTTCTAAATATGTCAATCATCAAGTGTCATAAATGGATGCAGCGTCGTAAATATTCATATCTACATCCCTATAAGATACAGCTAGTGCAAGAATTAAAAATAAGTGATACGGTTCAGGTTAGGTTACGTATGAGGATCCTCCTTAACGGCAATGTCAAGAAACAAAATTACCGTTAGTAAAATTCGACGAATTTAGAAGTGAAGTATTGAAAGCCTGTTCATTTCCCAAAATTGACGGCCTAGGCATATAGGCGTTGTGCTAGTATATTTAGACTAGACCGTTTTTGTTTCCAGAGGAATATTTTTTAAAGTTTTATGCACCGTTACAGTATTTATTGCAAGAAAATAGATCCTGAATCTATTTGTATTGTGTAGTTGTATCAATAACCAAACTGTAATAAACGTTAAAAAATTTTTTAACCGTAAACCATTTGTGTTTAATATTTTTAGTTCATAATTGTTTTCAAAACATGGAGCATCCAGTGTAGTTTGTTTTGGCAGTTTCAGGAATTTTTTAGACTGAAAGAGATAAAATTGGTTAAATTTCTTATAATGTAAATCAAGAAACTTTTGATTTTAAAGGATATAAACATATGACTATCCAGGATATTATCATATCTATCTGCCACAGCTGTTGGCGTTTATGATAAGAAAACCATAAAATTGTATGGTTAGTTTTGTTATTAGTTGTAGAAGCGCATCGTTTATTTCTTTTTCTTGCAATTTATATATATATATATATATATATATATATATATATATATATATATATATATATATATATATATATAATCTAATACACGCTAATGATGGACTCATGAGCGTGTATTAGAGAGACCCACATATAGACGATACCGTAAAATTGGTGGCGCGAGATGTTAAGGGAATTAAGATTGGTTCTCGACTGAGGTGGGGGAAGCGACAAGACAGATCTCCGACCGGCAAGCCAAGGTACGCGGCTGTCGCAGGTGTTGTGGTTTAGTTGGTAAAGTTCAGGAGCGTAAATCCTGAGATCGTGGATTCGAATCCCACCGGTACCGAGACAGTTTTTTCTTCTCTTGTGATTGTGTCTTTACCCGGGACTTTTTCCCTGCCTGCTCATAGTTTTCTACCTTTAACTGGCATAATTTTCATCCCAATAGTGACTATTCGCAAAAAATAGTTTTCACCCTACTCAAAAACGGCAAATGTTCTCGAGAAATTTGGTTTTTCACTAGTTTCTGCTCTGTATAAGGAGTTTGGAGATCCATCTGGTAGAAACTTTTTTATCTCTAAATCTTCGTGCACGATTTTAAAAATTTTAATTTCAGATACTGCAACTCTTTCAGGTAGTATTCAAAATTTTCAATCTTTCATTTAACAAAAGTAAATCCCCAACAAGCTTGATTGCTTCCTCAGTTTTTGCCTCAATCGATCTTCCTAACCAGAGGTTATTCTGAAATGAGTCTGGTTCCCATAGAAACTGTCTAAATCAAAATTTTACTTACATAATAATATGGGCTGGTATTGCTGTACACCTGAGACAGTCTTCTATGAATAACTTTTGTTTCATTTCCCTCTTTAGTAAGAAACTTCATCACTGCATGATACTCTAAACTTCAGTCATTTTTTAGAAACTAAATATCGTAACTGCTAATGTCAAAACACAAACTAACTTTACACTTCTAGAAAGTATGCTACAATCAATAAATTGGGAAAAAAATGGGGCTTAACATTGACTGTGAAAAGTTAAATCACCTTTGTTTTGCCGACGATATTGTCTTAATAGCAGATAATATGCAAGAAGCACAAACTATGCTGAACATGCTTCAAAAAGGTTCAGGAAGGGTTGGTTTAAACATCAATCTATTCAAGACTCAATTATATTAAACGACACTATAAAACTGAATACCGTGGAGATCGAGCAAGCACACCGATATAAATACCTAGAACATGAAGTCAGCATAGGACGAGACAACCAAACACGTGAAATTCAGCGGAGAATAAGTCTCTTCTGGACGGCATCTGACAAATTGGGCTATATATTTAAATCTAACCTTCCGATATTTTAAAAAGAAAAGATTTTGGCAGATGCGTACTACCCGTTCTTACATACAGAGCTGATACTCGCACATTGAGGAAGAAAAATATCAACAAAATGTGTGATGCAAAGAAAAATGAAGAGGTCGATACTAGACATTATCAGACATAGAACGGGGGAACAGGACGCAGCCAAATTCATTCTCCATCTTAAATGGAACTGGGCTAGACATGTTCTAGGTTTAAGGATGGATAGAGTAGCAACCAAGATCCGAAGCCTATCGAAGTAGAGGTAGACTGCCAAGTCGGTGGACTGATGATTTGAAGATAGTGGCTGGATATTGGGTACAAGTTGCCCAGAACAGAAAAAGGTGGCAAGACTTGAGGGAGATTTTCGTCCAGCAGAGTGGTATAAGCTGATGATGATGAAATATTGTAGACACTGCAAAACGCAACGAACTCGTACAAAACTTCGCCAAAGCACTTAGAGTAGCAACACTAATTTGGCAACCAAGTGCATTTTTTGGATATTTTCATGGCTAGGTAGAAAACTAAGAAAAACGAATTTATCGACTTTGACAGATATACAGCTTTGTAAAAGAATTGGAAGGTCATTTTAAAATTTGAAACGATTCATTTTGGGCTTTTTGTAGTAAAAAATACTATAAAATAAGTTTATTAAAAAAATTTTACAATTAGCTTATAGTGCAAAAAACAATGCTGCGACCCGTAAATACATGCGTCAGCTTGAGTTCTTTATTCCTAAATCTTTTTTATTGATAAAAAATACAAGCACCACATGACGTATCTATCCATAAAACATCCCCCTGCAAAATAAAGATAATTTCTTTAAACCAGTTATTCTATACTCCATCGCTCCTTTTTAAAGCAATATCAGCCCTTCGCCGTGTCTACAATGATTTGGATTAGCCGGCTCGACGGAATTGTCAAACAATTTACTTTAAGTGGCCCTCTAAGAGCTCAATAGGGGGTTGTTATAGAGCCCTTAATAGGCCCGAATTGATACACTCGAATTAGGGATTATTTCGCGGATTCGGTTAAAATCGAGTTTTAGGGAATTAAATATTGCTCACAGGTACACCTTGTAAAAGATGTCCAATAGAAAGTTTAATTTTAAAATATTTTTAATAAAAAACCGGTCAAGTGCAAGTTGTGTTCCGTACCGTGATTGCCTTTAAAATAAAATTAAATCCTTACCTAAGCTATATTCTGTTTATTTGGAGTGGATAGCACACAACATAGGTTATAAGGATTAAAATGTCATAAACCATAAGCGTACGAAATTTCTCTACCAATTATTTGCATTTTAAGTTTTAATCACCTTTATTTTCTATCTCTATACAACAGTGCGAACTTTTTCTAAAAAACATTTTATTACATGCTTTCTAAACTTTACAATAAGCTATATACATCAACGCATTTCAAAGTTTCTTTTAATGAGTAAATGATGAAACTAAAAATCTTATTTGTATAATAAAGGCCTAAATGAGTACAATTAACAATTCTTAAGAACTAGAAATCTACAGTGTTATAAAGCTTAATAGGTGCAATAAAATTATATTGGAATTGCAGTTATTGGAATATAATTAACCAAAGTACTTATCGGTAGGTAGGTGCCTAAGTACCTAAGTATGCAATAAAAATATTTTGTGTAAGTATAAAAATAAAGCAAAAATCTATAAAATGCTTAGTTTAAATCAGAACAGCCATGGCTTCAACTTTCAGTTTTTCCCTGGTCAAACTTCTCTCTGTAAATCTGCATTTTCCCTGCGAGGAAAAACAACAGCTAACAAGCCAAGTCCGTGTAATTGTGAAAACCTGTGCCAACATGACGGGAGTTGGATCAGCAACTATTTATAGATTTCTAAAAGGAAGAAAACGCGGTTCACAAAGGAAAGGAGCCCTTAGGGGTCGATGAAGACTTTAAAAATGCAATAAGAAGAAAAGTACACCATTTTTAGTGTTCCGTACGGAACACTTATAAGATAACTTCGGTGTCTGTCTGTTTGTTCGTCTGTCACACCCGATTTTTTCCGAAACTATTTGTCATAGAAAGTTGAAATTTGGAAATAATATAGGAATTGATGCCCTCATCAGAGCCATGTAGTTTTGAAAGTTAAATTTTGACTTAAGGGGCTAATTTTGGGGGGTGAAATCGGAAGTGAAAAAAAATTTTTTTACTAGGTAATCGAGTGTGGTGGCAAATGAAAGCTGGTGAAAACACGAGTAAAATGTATATATATATATATATATATATATATATATATATATATATATATATATATATATATATATATATAATGTAATACTTGCGCGCACTTTTCTTTGTATTATTTTTAAAAAATCGCGCAAAATCGCTGTCCACCCGCCTTATCTCGAAAAGTACTTATCAAAAAATTTTGAAAAAATTCTGGAATATTCTCCACGGGGTATAGATTGAACGAAAAATATCACGAGTGCATTACCTGTAATAATTTATCTGGTATATAAAAAAAACAGAAATTTCAAGTCATCAATTTTTAGTAAAGATTGGAAATAAACTTTGTTGAAAACTCATTTGGGGTGTGTTTTATGAAGTCACTGATCATTTTATACTTCCGTTACAACATTTTTTATTTTAAAAGCAATCAACGTACGGAACACTAATTGCGTAAGTTCAACTTGCACTTGACCGGTTTTTTTTTTATTAAGAAAGAAATACCTACACTACATAAAGTGTTGCAAGAAATCAGAGAAGACCAGGACTTACCAGATTTAAAAAAGTAGAAATTATGGAAATTCCTTCATAACCTGAATAATAATTTGTTAGAGAAGAGAATATCTACGAGCAATCAGAAAATTTCGAGCCGAAGAAAGAAATATTTTTTATTTAGATGAGACTTGGGTTAATGTGGGACATACAGTGAAAAAATTCTGGATTGACAAAAACATTAAGAGTCGCAGGTTAATTATAGCACATATTGGTAGTAAAAACGGATTTCTCGACAGTGGCTTGTTCGAATTCGAATCAAAGTCAACTAAAGGTTACCAAGAGGAGATGACGGCTGATATTTTTGAGGAGTACTTCCAACCAGCAGAATCAGTTATAGTATTAGACAATGCCCCATACCATTCTCGATTATTAGAACGACTCCCGACAAATTCGTGGAAGATAGCGGATATTCTTCAATGGATAAGAGACAAAAATCTCAAACTTAAGATGGTATGTTAAAAGCAGAACTTCTCAAAATTGCGAAACAAAATAAGGTACAGTTCAATAAATACGCAGTCGATAAGTTGCCAAAGGAACGGAATATCACAGTGCTTAGATTACCTCCATATCATTGCGAATTAAATCCCATAGAGCTAATTTGGGCAAAAATGAAAACTTTCGTTGAAAGAGAAAAACCACATTCAAACTTCAAGACCTAAGGCAATTATTACTTGCCGGAATAGATAGGATCAAAGAGAATAATTGGAAAAATACCGTTTGACATGTTATAGAAGAAGAAAATAAAATGTGGAAACTTGACAAATACATAGAAGAAACTGCGGAAATAGAACCCTTAATTATCAGTTTAAGAGAAGATGCAGTAGAGGTTTTCTGCCTAAAATAGGGTAAACCCTTAAAAATATTTCAAAATTTTTTTTGGCCTTCCTAGTTAAAAAATCGTTGGATTATTTATTGAATAAAAAAAACGAAATCACTACAAATGTTAGGCTGAAAATAAATGAACATATCTTTGGAAATACCTAACACCTGTCAATAAACTTAGTTCCTATTAACATTTTCAATTAATATTTTGCTCTGTATTTAAATTTAAACACACTTTACTCTTCATTATAAATCATTATTTCTTATTTTCCCTGTATACGATCAAATATTTTAAACTTGCTTGCTTGATTATGAATTTCCATGTGATCCAAACCTTTTTATCAAGAATATTTTTTTGTAATATGTATAAACTTTTTTCCATTTATATAAAACTTTTTGGGACACACTGTATATATATATATATATATATATATATATATATATATATATATATATATATATATATATATATATATATATATATATATATATATATATATATATATATATATATATATATATATATATATATATATATAGCCTTATACATTTCTAATTTTAACCGAAATAATATATAGAGCCCTTCTTCCCCACAATTTTTTTGGTGAATAGTATCGCTCTATAAGGTACCTATCATTTCAAATATCAAGATGTAATGCTTGGTTTAAGTTATTTTTAGTGTTCCGTATGGAACACTTATAAGATCACTTCGGTGTCAGTCTGTCTGTGTGTCACACCCGATTTTCTCTGAAACTATTTGACATAGAAAGTTGAAATTTGGTACTACTATAGGAATTGATAGTCTCATCATCAGAGCGGGGTTAATTTTGGGGGTGAAAATCGGAAGTGAAAAAAAAATTACCAGGTGATCGAGTCGGATGTCAGACGAAAGCTTGTCAAAACACGAGTTCAAAAATGTATAATACTTGCGCTTACTTTTCATTGCATTATTTTTAAAAAATCGCAAAAAACGCTGTCCCCCCCTTATCTCGAAATGTACTGATCAAAAAATTTTGAAAAAATTCTGGAATATTCTCCATAGGGTATAGATTACCTTTAATAAATTATCTGGCATATATAAAAAACCAAAAATTTCATTATCAGTTTTCAGAAAAGATCGGAGAAAAACTTTATTGAAAACTCACTTGGGGTGTATTTTGTGAAGTTAGTGTCCATTTTATACCTCCGTAACAAAAATCTATATATTAAAAGTAATCGACGTACGGAACACTAATTGCGCAAGTCCAACTTGCACTTGACCAGTTACTTATTTGACCTAGTCAAATTCACTACTGGATCTGATAATAAAGAATAACCTAATCCAAGTACTACAACTTGATATTTTAAATGATAGGTGCGTTATAGGGGGATACTATTCACAAAAAAAAATCCAGCAGAAAGGATCCAGAGTTGTTTGCATTTTACCTATTTTCTACCCAATTTTAAATTAAGTAAAAAATATCTGATGGATGATCCGTACTAGAATTAAGAAAAACACCGTAAGTCGCTATTGAAACCATTATAATATTTTACCGAAAGAAAATTACATAGTTTGTCATTTTTAAATTTAAATGGATTCGTTTTAGGTTTCCCGTGTTAAAAAAAAAACTATAAAATAAGTTTAATAAAAAATTGTGCAATTAGCTTATAGCGAAAAATTTGCCACATTAAAAGGAAACCATGCTGCGATCCTTAAATACATGTATAAGCTTGAGCCTCATTTATGTCTGAATCTTTTTTATTGATAAAAATAAACAGCAATAAAAACCTATTGCATTTTTCCATTACGACAAAACTTAACTAAAAGACTAAGACTGTAGTGTTCGTGGCACACGATGAGACGAAAAGCCTTTTGGAAAACTCATTGAAGGAAGCTTAATGTCCGTGAAGAAAAGAAAGCTTTTTCTTTTTTTATATTTAGTGGGGAAGGTCTCCGGTTTTAGAAGAGGATTATATATTCTAATATCTACTGTTAAAATTGGATTTTTTCAGGTTATAGTATAATTATTAAATTGTATTTTGTTATACATAAATACATCTTAGTCGGAGGTTTCAATTAATGAGATGGAGATGTGATTATAAGTTCTAATTTTATTTATCAGAAAGAGTAAAAAACACAGAAATTCAAAATTTCTATTTTAAATTATACAGGGAAGGATATGGTTACAGCAAACAAATTTTGTTGTGTTTTTTTCCTCTTGTCTATGTTCACAAAGCAGAAAGTTATGTATATAACTTTTTTTTTTTAATTTATAATAACCTACTCAGAAATAACTAAAAAAATATTGAAACCGAGTGGTTATAAGGTTTGAATATGATATTGACGGCTTTAAAACTCCAGTTATCTTTGAAACACTCTATACATAAATACTATTACTTTGCGTTTATGATCCTTGATCCCAATGTTTTAAATTATGGTGTACCTTCATTATATATCAAACTACAGTCCGTGGAAAATTATTTCTAAAATATAATTGCACCTAAGTGTGAATCCTTACACTCTCGGCACTCTTCTAAGAGAACGGTGAAAATAATTATCCCTACTTGGCATGTCGTTTTCGTGATTGTTGCCTTTTTTTGTCGGATATTTTTTTATAATTATTCCGGGAAGCGAACATTTTTTTTCTAAACTTTAGTTTAGTGCAATAAAAAGAACCGTCGGCGGAAAATTGGGGTAAGTGGAGGTCAACTTGTGTCACCTCTTCAGCAGTTTATTAGGGAAAATTTTTCATATTAATGGTAAAGATGTTTTTGAAGTGCTGCATGTTGTTTCGCTGCCGAAACTATGTTCTCTCTTTATAACCATTAGAGGTTCTGATTCATCTCTGTGTATTCTCTGATTAATTAAGTTAAGCTCCTGAATAGTATCATTTAGTTATAATTCTTGCACCAGCTATAGCGTGTAGAAGTGTAGATAAAATTTTTATGATGAATAAACCGGATAATTAATCGTTTCCGGAACTGTCACCCCATTTTTGCACAATTTTACTTCTACAGCCATTTTTGAATTACATTTAGGACTTCATTTACGCCATGATATTGAATGAAAAATTATTGTTTTTGTAAAAATCTCTCATACAAACCCCTCTGATAAAATGCTCCAGAGCCCCAAATTTTCTAGTAAGGGGTAAGGCTATGAATTCCCTCTCGCCCTTTGCGTTCACGTAATATATCAAACAATTTTGGAAATTATGAAAAATCTTATATTACGATCAGCAATTTATATATTTTTTTTACAATTTAACATTTGTTCCGGAATAAAGAAATAATAGAGAGATTTTGTAACGCTTATTTCTCACATGCTTTTATCTTTATCGTTATCTTAAGCATGCGCAGTACTAATGCGAAGGAATTGCAACTTCACACTACGGCAAAATTGCGATAAAATAAACTAAAAGTAAGGTTAGGTTAGTATTCATCTTCTATAAACTTAGGAAATTTCTTTCATTCATTTCATGGTTACTAGCATTTGATGGGTTAACAAAAATTTCTAAATTAAAGTTATGTCTAGCAAGTTTTTATCACTTCCGTCAATATTTCTAAGTTAATATGAATGTGCGATAAATAAAATTTGAAACTGGCACTATACAACGGTTGTCATCGCTTCACCAAACACTTTATTTTTTCATTTGACACGTGTTGCACTAACCATGTTAACATCATTAGGAGAGATTAGTCAGTCACCACTCGTAATGATGCTTACATGGTTGGAGAAACGCGTGTCAGGTGCGAAAATAAAGTGTTTGCAATAAAAGATTATAATTTCAACTTTACTGTATTTTTTTAGTGGTTGGTATATCTAAGTAGGAAAAAAAAACCAGACCCTCCCATGTTAGAGATAAGAATAACGAACTTTAAATGACCTCTCTTTCTTTTTCTAAATAAAGGAAATTGTTATCCTTAATAAAGTTTCTTTTATTTTATTTCAATATTGAGCTCCAAGCGGTGGGCGCATGTTTCAAATAATGATAACGAGTCCCTATATTTAATTTCTTCCTTTTACTATTGTGCATGCTCCAAATAAAGATAAAGATAGTGGCTTACCAAAATAAGCGTTTGCAAAATCTTTCTAATATGTTGTGTGTTTCAAATAGGTTCGGTAGTTTTTTTTTATTATATTTGATGCAATTGGAAAGACAAACTTGGTTATTCAGCGTCATGATCTTATTGAAGCTCTGATTTACCGTTTTCCTTTTTTTCAGAAAGTACAGTTATAAAAAATTATAAGAAATTGTTACATAATGGAACACGTGACCATTATTTGCAATGCCACTCGGGCACGTGATTGAACTTGGGGGAGATTATTGTCATAATTCATCGCCAACATTAATTTCACTAACGGGTATATAAGAAAAAAGACTAGAAAAAGTGTACAAGAAATAAAACTTCTCTTAATATATCCGAAATTTTAACATCCGAAAGAACAAAAACCTCAATTTTACTTGTAACAGGGAAAAACAAAGAAAACTTTTATAATAAAAAACATCTCAGTAATATTTCAGTGTAATATAAAGTGGAAAAGAGCAGCCTCGCTATCTTCGGGAATTTATCTATTTTCTTTTAGGGTGGTTAAATTGCCATGGATTCACAGCTACGTCCTAGAATTTTACAGAAAAATATACTAGTTGTATCTGCAGGTTTTCGAAACATGTGACTCTAACATTCTACTATTTATTCATTTTAATTTCCACATTTTTACCAATTGCCAAATTATTCAAAATATCAGAAATAATGTATGTCTACATTGTATTTGCTTATTTTCTACAAGATTTTAAAATACTGTTATAAGAACACTCCAATAACGTTGCACCGTGTGGCCATTCTAGTGGTGCTGTGTCAAAAAAATAACTACAGGTCTCAATTTTAAATATATATTTTTTAAAATAATCCTGATCAAATGTCGATGAGATCTTGGGAGCCCGATTTTAAAAAAAAGACCTAACCTGCCTTAACCTAACGTAACCTAATCTAGCCTAACAAAAAGTAAAATAATGAAAAATTAGAAAATGAAAAGTAATAGTCTTTGAATCTAAAAGCCTTAAATGTACAACCTAACTTAACCAAACCTTACTAACTACACGTATGGTATGGTATTTTAATGAAGCTAGACACCAAAAACGTTTACATTCAGAAAATTAAAAATAATTTGCTTTTTTTCGAAAAGAAAATGATAGATGAATTAGAGGAACTATTCTAAGGATGTTTAAAAAGTTAACAAGCATTGCCTTCTTGTTTCCCAATTGATTTGTTTCCAAGACTTTTTTAGTTTCCTGAGGTAGATGGTATCCTTTATGGTAGTAGGAAACATTAATTCAATTTTCAAGATTGCAATTAGTATATGAGAATTTCCGCAAATTGTTGATATGTTAGCGGTTCAAAAAATAGAGGGAAATTTTTTTTGAAAGTGACACTTATTAGACTTGATTTAAATCATTCTTGGACCTCTATAAACAATTATTCACACCTAAATGCGAATTTTTTAAGCACCTTTTTTTACAGCTCAATATGCAAATTTTTGCAAAAAAAAGGAAAAACTCGCTAAATTGCCGTTAAAATAGTATTAGCAGGTTGTCCATGCAATTTATTGAAATTTTTCATCGTGAATCCTGATAACGTTTTCCTCTGTTATATGACGGTGATTTTTGTTCATTTTTTGCCCATTTTATATCTTTTCGTCAAATTAGCGTCCATGTAGACTTCTTTTATGTTCTTTGACCTGCTGATTTCGAATTTTGTTGATATTACTATATCGTCTCCAAGTTATGATCTGATTTTAGCCACTTTTTAGTCAGAAAGGGCATATTTAAAGATATTAATCTTACAGCCAATGTAACCCAATTTATCGTGTTTTTCCATTTTTTCCGCAAAAATTTGCATATTGAGCTGTAAAAAAGGTTCTTAAAAAAGTCGTGTTCAGCCGTGAATGATTGTTTCTGGAGGCCCAAGGAACGATTTAAATCGAGTCTAATGAGTGTTACTTTAAAAAAAAATGCTTTCTTTTTTGAACCGCTAACATACCAACAATTACGGAAATATATCATATATCCAATATACAATATCCTAGAACACAGCTAATCGTGTACGATCCAAAACCACATTGTTACCAAAAAATAGATAAATAAGAAAACCAGAGACAAACTTTGCAGGAGGGTCCTGTAGAAGGGCAGGGGGACAGCGGAACCGGACATGACGCCATGCTGAGAGAACGGCGGATGATGCTTGAAACAATGGATACTTTTTGTCGAATAGTTTAGTTGCTGCAATTAAACTATTGGCAAAGTTCGGCGTTCGCCTATTCAGTGGCGGGTTTTAAAGTTTTATTTATTAAGAACATAGAGTATAGAATCGTTTTTGAGGTTTCAATGTTAAGTTGTATTAAGCCATCTGTATTATATAAAAATACCTGAAATGGAAAAGAGGAGCATGTGTCTTTTCAATTAAAACTTATTAGCCGATAATTGTAGACATCAGAACCCGAATGGATTTAACAAATTTGATATAAGTGCCCAGTTATTTAGTGAGACCTACTTAAAAGCTTCCATAAATCCAAATTATGCTTCATCTTAGAAAATGGTTAAATAGTATCATAACATTAGGATTATATACAAATAAAATTATTTTTAAAATGCAACCAAAAAATGGCTAAATGATACCAAAATTGCCATTTTTAGTGCCAACGCGAGAGTTTCAAATAATTTTAAATTAGGATTGAATAATCCTATTATATTTGTTACAAAATTTGACTGGTAACTAAATATAAAAATTTAAAACAAAA
The DNA here is from genome assembly GCA_019049505.1 of Pachyrhynchus sulphureomaculatus. Classification (NCBI taxonomy): domain Eukaryota; kingdom Metazoa; phylum Arthropoda; class Insecta; order Coleoptera; family Curculionidae; genus Pachyrhynchus; species Pachyrhynchus sulphureomaculatus. The sequence goes on along the minus strand of CM032453.1, from coordinate 68,939,789 downwards.
CCAAATACACTGGTGAGCAAAAAATTTGACTGAAGAGATTTTGTTTCATTCAACACCGATCCTTGAATTTAATTTTCAAACACTGGTATCATTTTTGGTATTATTAGAATGCTGCTCTTTCCAATAATACCAAAAACATTTGAATTTCCAAAAAGGTTTACTGATTAAAACAGTTTTACTCGTTGCGCGCTATTCATCCCTATAAAACCACATGCAACTGCATTTTCCTATCATTTCTTCATCGCTACTCGAATCGTTAACATCTCTGCTATATCTGCTCACTAATTACGTCATCGGATAATGGATACCATCTCGGAAGAAGCGGCACAAGTCATTGCCCTATTGCAAGAAGGGCATAGCCAACGTGTAGTCGCTGCGCAACTGCACCTGAGCCAGTCAGTTGCCTCCAGAGTCTATAGATGTTTCCAAGAGACTGGCGCCTTTACACGGAGACCAGGATCAGGAAGAAGAAGGTGTACGTCGGAGCGAGATGACCGCCTCATTGTCAACACAATTCTAAGAAATCATTACTTGACTGGCGTTGAGGTTCAGCAGGAGCTCCGACAAGTTGATGGTTGGGCTGTCAGTCATTAGACAGACAGAAGAAGACTTAAAGAAGCTAATCTTACTTCGAAGAAATCAGCTAATGGACCCAAATTAACAGCAGTTCATCGATAAGCGCGATTCAGATTTGCCTGAGAACATGTCGACTGAACCTTAGAGCAATGGCGATCCATTTTATTCTCCGATGAGTCCTGAATATGAAGGCGAGTCTATGGGAGGCCTGGGGAGCACTTTGCTGAAACGGTTGCGTACAGAGGAGGTTCTGTCATGGTGTAGGGAGGCATCTCACTGGATGCCAAAAACCGATTTGGTTTTTGTGACTGATGAAACTCGTAGCGTGATTAAATGCTCACCAGTACATCGAGGAGATCCTGCAGGATCACGTGGTTCCTTATGCTGGGTTTGTTGGCTATAGATTCGTGCTAATGCACGACAATGCGAGGCCATATGCTGTTGCATCGGTACGGAAATACCTGGCGGAAGTGGGAATACCCACATTAGACTGGCCTGCGCGAAGTCCTGACCTCAATCCAATCGAGGACATGTGGGATGAGCTCAAAAGAAGGGTTCGAGCCAGAAATCTAGCCCCTACATCGCTGAGGGACTTAAAGGTTGCGATGGCGAAAGAGTGGGGAAGAATCCCACAGACAGTGGTGAAAAAGCTCACCCGCTCCATGAAAAACCGACTGGAAGCAGTAATAAGGACTGGGAGAGGGAGTAATACAAAATATTGAATTTAGTTTTATTCAGTAAATTTAATTGTTAAACTTAACATTTGTTTAATTTTTCCTCTTACCCCTATTTTCAATCCTCGTTCTCCTTGTTTCCCTTTTCCCTTTTCAATCATTTTAATCAGTAAGAAGCATAAGGTATGCTGTGGAATTTGGTATCTTTAGAAAGAGAATAGAATGGGCTTTCAAATGATACTAAAATCCGTAAAAATATATAAATACTAAATTCTAGGATCAGTGTTAAATGAAGCCAAATAGATTGAGTCGATTTTTTTGCTCACCAGTGTATCTGCGATGAAGACGGCACCTTGAACTCCAAATAGTACTCACTAAACCGTAGTACTTTCAACCCTAATTATAATGGAAAATTACTAACTTTAGCCACTACATGTGGTATTCATATCGTAAGATTTTGGAAGACTAAATTCGATGACAAATTATTAATTTTGGTCACTAATTGTAATATTTTATACTGAAAAATTAATTTTCTAAAGCAAACATTTAATTGATGTCGAGAAATTAAATCGCGAGATACTACAAATTTAACGAAAAGTAAATAAAGCTGTCTTAAGTAAAACAAAGACAAATTTATTTACCCATTTTAATCAAATTTATTGGATTCTCTCAACTGAAACCTTTTTATTAAACATTTATGACAATTTTGGTTAAAGATGTTAATTTTTTTTCAGTGTACAAATGCTTAGTAACTCTTTGTGTTCAATTATTACTTTTTGGAATTCTAGTCGCATTTTCGTAAATCAAAAATCATTTTTGCACGGACAAAATCGTTGTGTTTAAAAGTCTTACTTCACATTCAATTACATAGGCCAACAAAAAAAAATATTTGTAAAAACTTTTTAAACCAATACATCTAAGTGTTATGTATTTTTGGGTGCTGAAACCATATCTCATATCATCACCAGTTCTCTCACAATATGACATTGATTAAATCACTGAATTTGAAATGAAATGAAATGAAATAAATTAAATCCTCTTCCTGCTTGAAAAACTGAGCAAACTGTTGATATCTTGTTCTATAATGGTAAATAGATGTTCCAGATTCTAATAAATGTTTTTCTTTCAGCCTAGAACCAAGCAATTCTGCTTTTTCCTTAATCAAACCCAAATCTCTGACTAAATCATTTAACTCAGCTTGTGTAAACAACTGTGGTTTTAAATTTTCTAGAGAACATTGAAACTCATCATTATCCGGTCGACTTTTATTAAATTCGGGACTGGACTGTAAAATGTCATCAATAGACTGAGGTGGCTCAGGGACAGGAAGTTCCGGTCCATGTTCTACCGGCCGATTAGCTGAAGTAAAGTTAGGATAGACAATTACTTTCTTATTTTTGGAGTTATATTCAGAAACATTAACGCTGCAAAAATAACAATCATTTGAATAATTTTCTTGTTCTCTCCATACCATGAGTACTGCAAATCTAAAAGCTTTCTTTTCTTTCTTGTACCATTTCCTAAGATCCTCCACACAAACATAACATACTTTGTAAGGAGCCCAACATTTTTCTTGATTACCGATTTCTACACCAAAATATGCAAAGTATACTTTTTTTGGAAAGTCAGTAATGTTTCTTTGATGTCTTTTAACTACAAACTCACCAAGTATATAACAAAAAGTGTTGGGGGAGTTTTTACAACCACGATTAGCCATACTTTGAGTGTGAATTGAAGCACATGGGTTAAACACCGCAATGCGAGGTTATATTAACTAGAAGAAAACAAACAGCTGTGACATTTATCGGAACTGCCAACCTACTAACATTTGATTTTACTGCCAACCTTAGAAAATTCTGATTTTATTGCCAACCTAATAACATTCGAATGATAAAAAATAAACTTTTCAAATTTTGGATATTAAAATGTGAAAAATTGGTGGGTGATACGACTTTTTTATTATTATTTTCGGACTCAGCATACCAAAAAACATAGTAATCAGGTAAAATTATTAAAAAAGTTTTTTCATCGTTGGCCTGTGTTATCTTTAGCAGTGTTAATATACCTAATTTGCCATTTTATTTGGTTATAAATATGTATTGAGAATATTAGGAACAAAAATGTAGGGTGTGTATTCCAAAAGGGTTAGTTAAATACCAGATACTATAAATACTTAATAAGTTGTAGCCAATCCTTTGAGACAAAAAAAATTTAAGGTTTAAATTGTCGCATCATAAATGACTGAGTAAGTTGATTCTCTTTTTTTGAAAATTTTACGAATGTTTAGAATAATTATAATCCAGTTTATTACAGCCAAACGCGGTAAGTTAAAATAACTGAATTCTCAAATTCTACTAAAAACTCTTTCTCCCGTGAACAATTTTACCGTAAGAAAGTCATCATTTGGGGGTACGAAACCATTCCGGGAAAGCTTAAAATCAGCCCGTTTGCCCTTCTCGCCACACCCCTCCAAATTACTCGAGCGAATCGAAAGAATGTTATACACTCGCTCTTTGATTGCACGCATTTTCGCGAGGGGCACGGGGGAATACGTTTTAAGGGCTACATGAGGGTAAATTATGGGAATTAAGAGCCCCAAGACGCGGCAAATTATTAATAAGGCTGCGGTGGCGTGGCAAATTAGGTTGCGGGGATGAGAGGCACTTAGTCGGTGGCAAAGGGATGCATAATTGTGTTTGAGAGTTTGCGGCAGAGCTGAAAGTAAAATTTGTTCTGGATTTAAAAACAAAGTTAAAATTTCGATTAAAGTTCATATTACTTAAAATTGCGTCAATCATCAGTGATGAATTTTGAGACTGATTCATATGCGCTGTCTGTCTAATAACGTTATCTCTCTACCAAGCAGGAAAATGTTGAAACAACAAGATTTTCATACACAATTTTTAAATACTTATAGTGGCAGTTGGTTATAAAACCTGTTGGAATGCATACTGGTGTTATCACTTATATCTCTTCATTTTAATGGCAAGTTCTATGTGGTTACATATAAGTTATTAAAATACAAATTAGGAAAATATTCAGCTATTTCTTATAAATATCATGTTATTTACTTTTTTCTCTATTAGCTGAAGTTATGCACGATACTTTTGCTTCATTAGATTAGACATTTAATGATATAGCGATGAAGCCGATGAACCATTGAATATTTTAAATTTTAGAAATCTGACAACACTTAGATTCAACAAAATGGTTTTCAGTCGCCATTGCTTGTTTCCACTGTTAATGTTGGATCTTGTTTAAATCTAAACAAATTCAATAAAAAATCATGTATTGGGTAAACTATACTCCCTGGAAAATTATATTTTAAAAACCGTTTCATCTTAATGTGAACGGTTACGCCTTTTTAATTTTTTTGGGGTGAAAGAATTGTAACTGTAAAATTTAGTGTTGTAATAACTCCACAAAAAAAATTTATCAGTGTCAACTCAAGGCTCCGTGGAGGAGAACTTGTCATCTGTTGGAAATCAATTTATTATTAATTATAAAATTCTTAAATAAATGGCTACTGAAATCAGATTTTTTTGGTTACAACCACCAAAGTATTGTAAAGCAGGTATGAAAAAGTTCTTAATCATTGGAATGAAAATAACAAAGAAATTAATGTATTACTTATAATAACTAATTGTGGCAAATAAAAAAAATCAAATAGTTCTAGCAAAATCAAAACCAAAAAAGACAGCAATTCGTACTTAATAACCCCTTATCTAAGCTTCTCTACCAGTTTCAGTTTCTTCTCGTCATTGCTTCTCGAACGCTCTCGTTCTAGGATTTGCGTGGTCGTGTTATTTAACGTCGATCTCGTGGCCTCCATTTAAATGTCTTAAATCAATCATCCTTTGCAGGTAACAAACTTACTTGAGTCCTTTAAATCCTATAAATGACTTACTATCACCTTTATTCTATATCTAATTTCATTCTTTTAATTTTTCCCGGGCGATAGAATTGTAACTGTAAAATTGAGTGTTGACTTGTCACCTCTTGGAAATCAATTTATCATTAATTATCAATTTCTTAAATGACCGTCAAAGATGTGATCGAAAGGCATTATGCTCCCCATTATACTGAAATCAGATTTTGTAGTTACAACCATCAAAGTTTTGTAAAGCAGGTAAGAAAAAGTTCTTAATCATCTTTACATATGGGCCGATTATTTCATGTGTAGCCAGCCATATTTTTTTTTGTAAAACTTTCACATGTAAAAGGCACGCTCCACTCCGGTGAAACCCTCCACAGCAACTTAATTTTCAGGAGCTAGGTTTATGCTCTGTGCTTACACTTTGGGACTTGTGCCGGTGGCTTTCGTGAAATAACGCCAACAACTCTGAACGAATTTATGTTATACTATATTTTGTAATTTTTTTATTGAAAATATTTACTATCTCTTTATATTTCATTATTATGGTATAATAAACTAACAAAAATTCAATCATTTTCAAACTAAGTTTTATCGGTTACATACCTGTTACCAAGTTATCCTTTTTTACTTATTAATAAGAATTGTACTATTGACTAATGATGGTACTTTGAGACCTATAATATTAGTATATACTGTCCTGTACTATATACTATAGAGGTACATTTTGTAAATTGAAAGTACCGAGATGAAAAATTAAATTTAAAGTCTACATTGCTAAAGATGCATCATATTGATGATACAGGTAACTCAATATAAATTTTAGACAACTAAAAATAGGAGGTAAAATATGAGGTAACTGTTTACAACAACAGAGGCGGAACAGACACGAGGTGGAACTTCCTATTTCAATAGCATGTAGAATTCATCAAAACATATGCCAAAAAATGAACAATGCTGAATTGTACGTGCTGAACCTGAAAGCATTCTGTCTTTTCTTTTTAACACTAATTACATGTTTTGTCAGTCGGTTTATAATTTTAAGTGGCAATTATAATTTTCTTACTTTATCGTTTGTTATTCTATTAGATTTTATATTTCAAATGAAACGAGACTACAAAGTGAGACCTCCAAAACGATAGTACATTTCATAAGGTGTGTGATTAAAAAAGGTTTAAAATACACAGTTGAACGTTTTTCTTTATTTAAAAAAGTTAAAAAAGAGATAGAAAAAACTGTAGGTAAAAAGATAGAATTTCCCTTATAAATAACAGTTAGGAAACTGAGGTTCCAAAATGAGGTACCTATACCATATTTCAAGTCGATTTCATTTATTTCAATGGATATTGTTCTAACAGACGGACTGAGCGACGCAGAATATGTTTTTCGTGATCTAGAGACTCTAAATTCCTAATATTCCTGGACTCAAAGAACTCTAAAAATGATATATAACACAATATAGTCATAGCAATCCCTTTAACCACCTCTCCTACTATTTTAACTTCTTAAATGTTTAACTTAAATTAAATTTAAATGTGTTCATTATCCGAACTAAACACCAGCAAAAATTTTCATAATATTATTAAAACTATAATTTCAGTCTACTAATTTCAACTCTTTTCCTTTAAATGATATTGCCTACAAACCTGTAGGTGCCGATTTCAAGTGTACCAAATTTTAAATCGATATCTTATTTTGTTCAAGAATTTTGATGTCAACAGACAAACAGACACATAGACAGGCAGGCAAACCGACAGACAGGTAGACAGACAAAAAACGAACAGACCGATACAAATTGGAAACTATATTTACCATTATCTGTTGACGCTGAAACGTAAAGGAACATAAAAATCTTAGAGGGTTATTTTTTCTCTTTGCGGGGAAGTAAAAGTTGCCACATTCTGTATATATTCATTTGTGCCATAGAGAACACATTGATTAAAAATCCTTAAAAAGAAACATCATTCTTTAAACTATCAAATCCTTAATCCAAGATTAATGAAAATCTTTTCACCTTTTCCAAGACAAACCCGAAACTAAACCGCTTATGCAAATTCGCTGCTCCATTTGCGGTGGCTCGGTGATGGGCGCTCGTCTCGCGAATCTGAGACGCAGCGAAGCGTTCCGGAACCGGCTTTCTTCTCCTATTGATTTTCCCCGCCGTTGGCCGCCCCCGAAATGGGTGGTCGACACCACCCTTAACTCCCAGAATCCACCCTTGAACGCTTTCTTTGCCACCGTGTACCTTTTGAATCGAGCCGAGTCGATAAGACTTGAGAGCGACGTTTTTTGCTTTTTGATGTAAGTTTGTTTTTGTAGTAGAGGGATGAGAGGATATTTATTATTTGGTTTGAAAAAATATTGGCTTAATGTTTAGGAATTTGTATGAAATAATAAATATTTTTCCATAAATCTTTGCAAAATACCTCTAAAAAGTAATTTTTATTCATTATGGTTTTTTTTTCTACTAAATATTTCAACTATCGTAGAAACAGTTAAAGTTTATTACATAAAAGTTTCTTGTTTATATTCATCATCATCAGCTACGTCTCGTCCACTTCTAGACATAGGTCTCTCTCAAGCTCCTCCATTTGTCCCTATTCTGAGCACTTTGATACTATATTTTCTACCTATTCGGCGTATGTCATCTATCCTTCCCGTTGGCGGTCTTCCTCGTCCTCGTGTTGTTTACCTAGGCGGCCAAAAGGTTACTCTTGATGTCCATTTATTATCCCTTGCAATATGTCCTGCCCAACTCCATTTCACTTTTAAAAACGTTTGATAATATTTTTTATACCCATCCTGCATCTTATTTATTCATTTCTGATCTTATCTCGGAGAGAAACTTCTAGCATTGTTCTTTCCATGGCTCGTTGCATTATTCTCAACCTATTTGCACTTTTCTGTGTCAGAGCCATAGTTTCGAGTCCATAGGTGGCCACAGGCAAAATGCAAGAATCAAACACTTGTGTTTTTAGATTTATGGGAATTTCTCCATCCTTTAATATATAGTTCAATCTCCCGAAGGTAGCTCAAGATAGTCCAAAATACTATACGTATTAGGAGATAATAAAGAAGAAAACAAAACATTTTTTTGTGATTTATGTTAAGCATAGAAACGGGGGCAGCCCCTACAGCCAGGGTAGAGAGAAAAAAATAATATAATTAACTAATTATGGCAAATAAAAAATCAAACCGTTCTAGCAAAATCAAAACAAAAAAAGACGGCAACTCGTACTTAACAGCTTCTTTCCGAAGCTTCTCTATCAGTTTCGGTTTATTCTCGTCAATGGTTCTCGAACGCTCTCGTTCTAGGATTTGCGTAGTCGTCTTATTTAACGTCGGTCGGGTGGCCTCCATTTAAATATCTTTTTTGGTCATCTTAAATCAATCATCCTTTACAGGTAACAAGCTTACTTGAGTTATTTAAATTTTGTTCTATAAATGACTTACTATCGCCTTTATCATATTTCGAATTTCTTCATTTCGTTCTCTTCCTATTTTTGACAAACTAGCACGAAGATAGTTCGTTTCAATAGACACTTTTCCAATATTTTTTTTTTTTTTTTTTTTTTTTTTGGGGTCTAGCACACGTGCTACAGGGAAGTCCCTAAAGCGCTACAGGAGCGACACGTGTGCGGAGAAAGCGATTCACGTTGTTCTTGAATCGCTGTAGATTGTACTCGATGGGAAACACAGTCCTGGGCAAACTATTCCAAAGGTATGATGTTCTCCATATAAAAGACTGCTTGAAAAGCGTTGTACGAGGAGTAACAAGCTGAACCTCATACGGATGTGAAGTATTAGCGCGACGTGTACTTCTAATATGCACCGCTCTGGGAGGAATTAAACGGGCCACACCCTTCGAACACTTTCCATGAAAGTACTTGTAGAATAGGCTCAAGTCGCCAACCGTTCTTCGATGTTCCAGCGAATCAAGGCCGTCGGTCAGTTCCGGGTGTCCAATCAGACGAATAGCTCTTCTCTGGATATAATCCAACAAATGCAGTGTATGTTTGGGAGCGGAGCCCCAAACATGGGAGCAGTATTCCATAGTTGGTCGAATTTGAGCTTTGTAAAGAATTAACAGTTGTTGTGGTGTGTAAAGCTTTCTGGTTCGAAACAATATTCCCAACTTTTGAGAAGCTCTCCTTGCTATGCCTGCAACATGTTCATGCCAGGACATATTTACTCCCAAATTAACGCCTAACAGATGAGTGACGATATTAGAGGGATGGAGTGCCCCGACATAACTATGTCGGGTTCTGCAACGTTAACTTTTTTAGAAAAAAACTGCCGCCTGGGTTTTTGTAGCGTTAAATTCCACTTGGTTACTGTCACCCCAAGATAGAATTTCTTCCAGGTCTTTGTTAAGTTGAATGACTTCCTGCTGTCTGCGGATATTCGTCTGAGTAGTCGATGTCCGAGCGTTCAAAGTGAATGAAGAGATACGTGTACTGTCATCTACAAAGCTGTAGATTGGATTCTCGGTCTTTTCCAGCAGATCGTTAATATAAATAAGGAAGAGAGTGGGAGACAGTATGGAACCTTGGGGCACACCGGCGTTGATAGTGAAGGTGTTAGAAAGAAATCCGTCGACTGCCACTCGTAAAGAACGCTCTCTGAGGAAACATGAGAGCCACAAACAGAACTTTTCAGACATACCATAAGAACGTAGCTTAGCCAACAGCCCATCGTGCCAAACACGGTCAAATGCCTTGGATACGTCAAGAGCAACCGCTCGAGATTCTCCAAAGTGTTCAATTGCGTTGTTCCAAACATGTGTTACATAAGTCAGAAGATCTCCTGTTGATCTATTTTTACGAAAGCCATATTGGTGATCACTAATAATGTTGAATCCTTCAAGATATTTTAGAAGATGCTGATTGATAGCCTTTTCCATGACTTTCGATATTATTGAGAGTAGTGCCATTGGTCGGTAGTTATTTGGCAAGGTCTTCTTGCCTTTTTTAGGTATCGGCTGAACTGTGGCACATTTCCAGCAGGAAGGAAATATTCCCTTTCTGTAGGATAGGTTGAAATGTCTACAGAAAACTGGTGTTAGTTCCCTCGCACAGTTCTTGAGAACTATGGCAGGTATTCCGTCAGCGCCTGAAGCCTTTTTGGTGTCTAGCTTCATCAAAATACGTTTTATGATACGCTGTCTGAAGACAATATCGGGCATCCTTGACTGCACTATGGGAATAGTAGGTGGTGTTTTTCCTTGGAAATCGACAGTAGAATGTGAAGCAAAGAGTTCAGCCAACAAGTTCGCTTTCTCAACAGGTGTCGTTGCAATAGAATTATCTGGCCGTGTGAGTGGTGGTATGGTGGATTTGGTGAAATTTTGACTAACTGCCTTAGCGACTGACCAAAAGGACCTGGAATTGCCGGGACAAGCGAGAAGTTTGTTTCTAATCCGTTGATTATGTACCTCCTTGGTTTCATCGATAATTTCTTTGCATCTGTTCCTGGCACGAACAAAGATGTTACGATTTATGGTGTTAGGATCTTCACGTCACTGTCGGTATGCAAGATGTTTAGAAGCAACTGCTTCTTTGCATTTTAGGTCAAACCAAGGCTTGCCGTTGGAAGGGCATTTCTTCGAAAAAGGGATGTAAGCCTCCATACCGGCCAAAATAACATCGGAAACCTCCCTGGCGCAGTCAGATGGGTCGTCGGATCGAAAACAAACGTCCAACCAAGGGAAAGTTCGAAAATATTCCATGAGATCTTCCCATTTGGCAGATTTGTAGTGCCAAATCTTGCGCGGTTTAGGCGCCTCTCTGTCACTGATTGGCAGAATACTCGATGTCGAAAGTAGTTTATGGTCGGAAGAACCTAACGGCGGATTTACGTTGACCGTGTAAATCTCCGGATTGATAGTTAAAAACAGATCAAGAAGACTGGCGAACTCTCCGTCTCGATCAGGAATCCGTGTTGGTTCATCAATAAGCTGAGTCAAGCCACAACTGATTGAAAATGATTCGGCTTCACGACCTTGTTCGTCGGTAGTATTTGAATATTTAAGCCAGTTGATGTTGTGGACATTAAAGTCGCCCAGGATGGCAATTTCGGCATTTGGATAGTTAATTTGTAAATGATCTATGGTGTCTGCAAGAGAAGCGAAAAGTGTTCTAAAGTTTGTATCACTTGGTGGTCGATAGAGGATACAGACGAACCTTGTGGTTGGTTGAGTCGCTATTTTTAACCACATAACATCAAAGTTTGGGGGCTCCAGAGCCTCTTCTCGTTGGCAAGAGAGGTCGCTTCTGACATAAAGACAGATTCCAAAGTTACGCCTAAATCGGGAATAGAAATCGTACCCAGGATAAAGATAGTTTACTGTGCTGGTCGATGAACTGACCTTAGTTTCACAGAGAGCGAGTACATGAGGTTTATTTGATTGCAGGTGTTGGTGCACTGAATTTATGTTCGAATTTAAATCTCGTATGTTGCAAAAATCCATTTTGAAATTCTGTTCTCTGCAAGTCGACGCCCCTGAACCAGCCCCCACCAGGAGATCCGAACAGGGGGGCTATTTTACCTCCGGAATTTTTTGTATCCAGGTGCCTCATCATGCTATTTGGTTGGTGGTAATATAGTTTTTGTTTGTAGAATGCTTATATTCTTATCTTAACAGAGTGGATTTAGTCTCTGCAATAACTTTTCTTGCATTTTAAATTCTTATTTCGTTTCTTCTTATACCATTTCTATCAATATTAATTTGCGGAATACTTAAATTTATCTACCTATCAGTTTTACATAGCAATATAAGTTTAAATTCTGCAATAATTAAGAATAAATAAATGATGAATGTGCATTGGCATAATTATTCAGCAATGGCTACATCTCTCCTTCTTTAAAATCCTACATACGTACGAAATAACATTGGAGACACACCTTATCCAAGACCTTTATTTATTTATATTGGTTCAGACATGTTAATAATAGCAGTATTTTGGTCATAAAGCTATTGAATTATACGGATGAAGTGCGTACTCCATCGAGCTTCTGACAATATCCCTTAAAGTTTATTTCTTAACAGTGTCACAAGCTTTCATTAAATCGATAAGTGCTATATGTACATATATTAACTATTATTATGTTTTGTTGTAATAAGAATAGATTGTCAACACAACAGCGCACAGTGTTTCAAAAATACCTACAAGTCTCAGGATTTTAGTTTTTTTTTAATAATCCTGATCAAATTTCGAGGAGATCTTTGAAGCCCGATTTAAAAGAAAAAACCTAACCTAGCTTAACTTAACGTAACCTAATCTAGCATAACATAAAGTAAAATAATGAAAAATTAGAAAATTAAAATTAATAGTCTCTGAATCTAAAAGCCTTAAATATAACCCGACATAACCTAATTCAACCTAACACGATTTAACCAAACCTAATCTAACCTACCTAATTTGAACTAGCCTAGCATAACAAAATAAATATATGTAAGGTGTGAAGCATAGGGAACGAAACATAATAGTCTCTGAATCTAAAAGCCTTATGCAACCTATGACCTAACCTTACTAACCACAAGTATGGTTAGGAAGGTTAGGTTGTATTTAAGGCTCTTAGATTCAGAGACTGTTATTTTTCATTTCTTACCTTATATATACTTTACATATATTTATTTTGTAATTTGTTATACTATGATAGGCTAGTTCAGATTACGTTAGGTTAGGTCAGGTTGGATTAGGTTATGTTGGGTTATATTTAGGGCTTTTAGATTCAGAGACTATTATTTTTCATTTCCGAATTTTCATTATTTTACTTTATGTTAGGCTAGATTAGGTTTTTGTTAGGTTAGGTTTTTGTTTAAAAAAAATCGGGCTCCGAAGATCTCTTCGAAATTTGATCAGGATTATTAAAAAAAAAAAATATTTAAAATGGATGAATCCTGAGACCTGTAGGTATTTGTGAAACAACATCACTAAAATTGCCCCACTGTGCAACGTGTTGGTATAAAACCCCTTTGATATTCGTCACGTTTCCTCTGAGCTGTTGTCCCTACAAATACTCTTCTAAGGCGGCAATTATACTCAACCAACCCAACTAGTATATGTACAGGGTTATTGATGATAAATGGTCCAATCCTCTAAACTAACTAAAGAGATAGGCAAAACAGTTTGTTTGTAAGTTTAGTGCTGTTAAAACAGTTTTTTTAGAGTTATGTATATACCATTGTGTGAAAACTAACATTGTCATGATGCAGGAGAAAACTCTTCTCGCTCAGCTTTGGTCGTTTTCTAGCCAAAGAAAGTTTGTCAGAGATGCTCAGAATTTTTCGACAATGGTCTTAACGAATGATTTATTGAACTTGGGTGTTGTTGATTTCTGGCCTAGTATTTATTGCAAAAATCGCAGAGAGATCTATTTAGACCTTTATGCAAACGTGCATAGAGAACAAACTATAAGAGCCGGCAAGTTGAAACTTGTCACATAGCGGTGTTAGGGCTTTATTTACCGCCACCCGTCAGCGCGAGCCGATACTATTTCATATTATTTTAGACTTTGAGACCGTACTACGTATACTACCCATAAAGCAGTAAATAAAATATAAATAAGTTTTTTTAACCCAGAAGTCCATAATTTCAATCTTGATTTAAAAAACTTACATAATTAGTAAATAAATTTTCTATGTTGTTTGTTCTGGACTTCCCAGTTTCTCTCTATTGTCAAGTAAAATCATCTGTGTTCGGTTACATATTCCTAAATATTGTTTAAAAAAGATTTAATAATTTTCATTAATAGGAAACAGGAAAGGGATTTATGTGTTTTCTTTTGCGGCGATTGATCACAGATAAACAAGCTTTAATTTATGTGTAGAAGGGTAATCGAACAGTTGTTGTGACCATATTACATGCCTCACTAAGTGATAAGCAAACATGAACAGTAGTTCCGATCATAATTGCTAACTAATATTTTTCAGTATAGATAAGAAGACTCACAGATAGTATTCACTGGCGCGACTAAATGAATTCCAATTTATTTACTATAGAGTATTAAAGTCACTTGAGGCGCCACAAAATGAAAATTTATTAGATTTTTCAGTTTTAAATACTGTTCATATCCTCGAAAAGGTAGTATAAACTTTATATTGATTTTTCCTAGCCACGGGATTTGAAAAGAATCGATTCAAAAAACTATAAAGAAGACTTTGCCCATAAATTCTTCTATAATATAATATCAATAACCTCCATATTGTGTTTCAAAATGACTGGTGAAGGTATCAAAAAACTTCAAATTATAAGAATTTTCAGAAAACAAATACCGTTTTTATCCATTTTCATTTTACAAATTTGCGTAATAAAAGGATTTTATTTTCCGATCGTATACAATAAAATTTCCAGCTCATAAAATCCCAATTGTTTTATTGTATTCTTTGGGTAGTATTTAGTTGTTAGTATAAGATCATTTCACATTTACCATCCGAAGATACAACAATATAGTGAAACATGTCATGGATATTTAAAACACATATAGTGAAAATTTCTAAAAATAGTTTTATTTAACTCCATTAATGTACTTGTGCAAAATTTTTTTGTCGAGATTTGGGGTCCCGAGGTTAGGAGAAATATACTGGATGTGTGAATTAATTTATACCAAAAAATCTCTATTTTTTGGTATAAATATCGCTTTATTGTAAAGAAATGGTTACAAATTGATTATTCAAAGTCTCGCTAACCACTAAATTGTGCCATCTTTATGGCAGCATATGAATGCCACGTTGAAAAAAACGACTCATCTCTTGAGGCTATCCACGAATCGACCCATTTTTTGGTATTCTCATAAGAATGGAAGCGCTGTTCAGAGCGGCCGTGCGTCATCGATCAAAACAATCAGACGAAGCCATGTCTGGTGAGTACCGTGGATGAGGTAGGACATCCGATCCAAGCGCTTCTAGCATTTGCTTGACGGATTTTGTAATATGTGACCGAGCGTTGTCATGTTGAAAAATCACTTTGTCATGTCTTTAGGCATATTGTGGTTGTTTTTCCTTCAGTGCTCGGCCCAATTGCATCAATTGTTGTCGGTAACGTTTCCCAGTAATAATATCATTGGGTTAGAGTAGCTCATAATACACTACACCCAGCTGATCCCACTAGATACACAGCATAAGCTTGAAGCCATGAATATTCGGCTTTGGCGAGGATGTTGATGGTTCAGCGGACTTCACCCATGATTCTTTGCGTTTTGGATTATCATAGCGTATCCACTTTTCATCACCAGTTACGATACGATGCAGTAAACCTTTTCGATTGTGTCATTAAAGCAGTTGTTCACAGGTGAAAAATCGCCTTTCAACGTCCATCGGTTTCAATTCGTACGCATCCAATTTGTTTGCTTTTGAATCATTTCCAGTGCATGTAAGCGTTTCGAAATGGTTGTGCGATCAACTCCTAATGATTCTGCAAGTTCCATATGGCACGGATCTTCATCGAGTAATGCCTCCAATTCTTCATCTTTACTTTTTCGGCTGGCCTGGCCGTTCTTTATTTTCCGTGTCGAAATCACCAATTTTAAAGCGTCGAAACCAGTACTCACATGTTTTTATCGATGGAATATTACCACCATAGGTTTCTGACAGCAATCGATGACTTTTAGTAGTACTTTTTTTCGAATTAAACAAGAAAAGTCACGTTTCCCGCAAATGGTATTTTGTTGGCACGTAATTCGACATATTCAATGCTTAAAAGAAATATGTTATTTACACTCCGGCAAAATAACATATACTAAAAATTAAAGTCTAATTATGGTGTTTCACCATGAATATAGTAGCAGTCTGTCCTCTCTCAGAAATCCTTGAAAATTAATTCATACTCCTTATAATTTTTATCACTTTAATTCTCCGTTTAGAGTATATGATTTTGAGCAATAATCAAGGGCCATTTCATAAATAATGCAGAAGGTGGCAGTACTGCCACTCGGATGATAAATGAATGAAATAGTTAAAGTCGTCAACAAGCAGCAAGTGTATTTGTACTTCCTCTGTGTATTAATTAGTGTTTCAAATGTCGTCTATTATCATCTCTGGTATTGCGACGGTTACAGATTAAAGATCGTGCATTATAACTGAAATTTTGCGCGGCCGACATAATCAACAAAGCTTCGCTCAAAGTTTTTGGTAAATAGTGGCTGTACAGTTTCAAGATGGGTTACTCGATTCCGTCATGGACGCCTGGAAGCCCGAGAACATCAACAAATAACCACACTGTAAAACTTGTAGGGGACCGTCTTCAAGAAAATCCTTGAGTGGCGTAACAAGAATTGTCACAAGGTACCGGAATTCCATCAACGAAAGTAAAAACCAAGGAAAAATCTTCAAAATTTATAAAATGCATGTTTTTAATTTAATATTCTAAGATATATTTTGCTACAACTGAAAATATTATCGAACGTCACTGACTAGCACTAAATCTCTCTCTCACCCACCAGATTTTTCGAATAATCCTTTGATGTTTAAAGTATGAGGATAACATGCTCATAATTAATAAAACTATTATCCAGAATAAAAAACTCATGTTGTCACGCCTGAGTTATTCTATCACATGCCTATATACAACCTGAAAATACCGACACATTGCTGAAATCTTTGTTCTGTGACGACTTTATTAAATACCTATAATATTATATCGTATCTTTTTGGTTCTGTGCCGACGACCCACATTTTGTTCCGCGTGGAAAACTTAATATGTAGAATAATGTAGATTAAATATACTGAACATTATACAACATTTGCATCAAAACTAGTAACTAATTTGGTGAGCGTTTTTTTTTTATTGAATCACATTAAATATGTTATAATCATGCATTGTGACTATTGTTTTTCAAGAACCGACTGAATTAAGTTTCATATTGTTTACGGCAATGTTGATACCGAGAAAATGAGCCAACGAAAAATAGTTTCTTTAAAAAGATTCAGATACAGAGTAGAAATATCTGCCTCAGTTGCGGCTGGCAGCAATGAAGTTTAAAGAGTATCATATTAGCAGCAATAGAACATCATTTTTACTCAACAAGATTTCACTCGCTTCATACTTCGTTGATATAAATACTGAACTTAGGGTGGTAAAGCGGAATTAACTGGAAATTTTTGTTTTGTTCAATAATTCTTAAATACATTTTGGTCAAAGCGAATTCCTGATTTATATTGTGCATCGTAACTATTGTTTTTCAAGAACCGACTGAATCAAGTTTCATAGTTTTAAAGTACGGCAACGTTCATACTGAGGAAATGAGGTAACGAAAAATAGTTTCTTTCAAGATATTCAGATACAGAGTAGAAATGTCTACAAATGTAGGTTAAAGCGAACTTTTTATCTATATGATCAAAGTATTAGAAAATGAAAGGGATATTTATTTCAAGTTAAATATTATAGAAAATGAACTTTATTGATGCACACTTAAAAGAAATCAAGAAATTAAATGATGTCGATAATGGACATTCTTTTACTTCTCGAAGTGCCATATCCGATAAGAACGTATGCGACCGCGACCCTTTCGCTTTTGCCTGTGGTTCGAGCCTTTTTAAGTGTCCACAGACAAAGGGGACCTACAGTTCACTGCCCATTCCGAGCGGCCAATAATAAACATTACCATATTTATTTTTTGATGATTCAACCAAAGCCATTCCTTTTGAGGAAACATGTAACATCTCATCTCAATGTTTGAAGGATGTTACGATTAAAAAACAGTGCTACGTTTAACTTCACTGCCCACATATTTTATTACTCTTTATTAATTACAAGTATTTACGATGGTATTCTTACGAGTCATGTATGCAATCTTGACATAAATATAATATTTTATATAAAGACATTCATTTTGTGAAGTTTACCTTGCTAACAAATGACCAGATGGTCAAACGTTGAGCCTTAGTTATCTGGAATGTCTGTGTTTGTTTTGGTCTATCCTGCTGTGTCTGTAAAAATTTTGGCAGCACTTAATTTAGTTGTTTTGGTACATTTTATGTTGGTATATACTCAGTTCATTCGATGGTGATTTTCGTTCCGTTTCAGTCGGAAAAACGCCCACAAAAACAACTTGATAATTTGACTATTCAATTTATCCCACTCTATTCTATATTATTATCCTCCATCAGATAGAGAAAATTGTTTGAAAAAATAGACCACCGGTAGAAAGAGTGATTGTTTCAACTGCTAGTATATTTAACTAATTAATTAACATTCATTGTATATGGTTGCCCATTTTATTTATAAGATGTAGATAGTCATGATGAGTTTAATAATTTTCAAATCACGGCTGTCATTTGTTATATAAATAAATCTCTTTATATTTAATATTGATTATTTATTTTGTATCTCATAATTTAAATAATGCTACAATTTTATTGTTATATATTAGCCATAAATAAGATGGCACAGAAAGTTTGGCAGGCTTGGTAAAGATAGTAAAAGTTAGAAAAATCCAATAAACAAATGTAGTTAGTATGCTGTACTATACAACATATTACTGACAATCGAATAATTCTCTATACTGTAAGGCTAACATATTTTCATACCCACCGCCTTTCAGGGCCTGATATATATACATTATATTCATGAATGTGAAAATGATGTTCGTTCCATTGTATAGAGAATGTATAAAAATGGTCTTCCTCTAGAAAAGATATGTTGTTATATCTTATTAACATTCTAAACTGATTTTTATCAAAATACGAGGGCTACCTTTTAAGGTTTTACAAAAACAATAAAAGAAAAAAAATTGTTTTGGTAGAAATCGTTTTATTTTTCGCAAAAATATTCGCCTTTCGTATGCATTTGAATCAATTCTCAAAGCATTTTTTCCACTCTGAAGTTGGTACCTCAAAAACATGGTTTCTGAAGGATTCAACTTCGCAACTTCGTGCAGTGATGGAAATCGCTGTTCACGCATTTCTTTTTTGACAGTCAGGAACAAAAAGAAGTCGTTAGGCGATAAATCGGGTGAATACGGGCAATAAGACATTAATTCGATGTTTTTCTCCGTCAAATAATCAATTGTTTGACGTGCTGTGTGACAGCTGGCATTGTCATGATGAAGAATGATGCGACGTTTTCGGTTGTTTTTCCTGATTTCATCGATGACTTCTGGTAAATAAATTGTTGTATACCATTCAACATTAACTGTTCTTTGAACTTTTAAAGTTATGGTTGCAACATGTCCAGTATAACCAAAGAAAAAAGCGATTACTTTCTTGGAAGTGCTTCGCAAACAAATCACTTTTGTTGGATTCAGTTCATCTTGGAACACCCAAACTACTGATTGTTGCTTAGCTTCCGGCTCGTTCGATTATATCCAAGTTTCGATTCCTGTTACGATGTTCTATACGGATTTTGTATGTCCTCGGTCGGATTTTTTAAGCATTTCGTTACATCAATTGACCCGAGCCGGTTTTTGAGTTTCGGTCAAATTATGCGGAATCCATCGGGAACAGTTCTTTTTCACAGCTAAATGCCAATTCTCTCCAATCATGTTGCGCACAACATGGATGTTTTTGGAACAATAACCGATTTTGGTCGACTTTCACGAAATTCATCGCTGACGGAGGCACGACTATGACGAAATTCTGCAAACCAATTATAAATAGTCTTTTTTGATGGTGATTCATTACCTGAAGTTGAACAAAGCGATTCGAGGCATTGTTGTTGAGTTAGGCCTTTATTAAAATCGTAAAAAATCATTCAATGAAAACCTTCACCTAAAATTTGCATTCGTTCACAAAACTGTTTTTTTAAACGCTCACTTTAAATAAACTACACGGCCAATTTCTGAGCTGCTACTGTTTTAACAATAATAAATGTCAAATTTCACTACAATTGTAATGTCATATCTCAATAGCGCCATCTAGTGGTCACTTGTAAAAACTTAAAAGGCGGTCCTTGTACATATAGTATGTTATGTAAATATCCATATAATCATAAAATTTTATATAGATACTAGCAGGGATCTCCGCTCTGGCTTATAAAAGGATTAAAAGTTCAGTACAATTCGACCGAAACTGACCTTTTTAATGCATCAACGTTCAGTTTTTTTTTTAAAATAGTTTGTGCTCTAAGTAAAATTGCTTTTCTGATTACAAGAGACATGATTTATTTGCAGGTAAATTTATTTTCATACGATTAACTTAAGTGTTCTTTGCAATTATGATTAAATTTATTGATTTACGAGTATTTTGAAATCAATCCAATACCAAAACCAAAATTTAAATTCATGTTTCTCAGAATGAATAGTTTACTTAGGTGGAACTTACGTGGTCGCGGATAGAGGTTAGTTCAGGTTGGCTCTGATAGTCTCTGCATAAAATTACATGATTTGTATACAGGTAAATATGTGGAGTAGCCAAGGAGAGACCAAGAGGTTATATACCTCGCGCCCCCTACGAATGTAGAATGTTAAAACGAAACTTTTTTTAATTTTCAAAATTAAATCTTGTAGGTAGATTTTCCTTTTTGTGGAAAATCTCCCTGATATCGAATTTTAGTTTATCGTGTTGAAAAAGGTCTAAGGTTTTAGAGTTCAAGTATAAGACAGTTTTCTTTTTCATCATGGGGTTTCACTACTCGATTGCTTTTTGACGCCTCCCTGTTTGTCAATCAACACCCCCTCTATAAGTAGCTCTGCCTTTAGTGTTTTCCTTTTTTCCTTTAAAGAAACTACCTCTACATCCTTACCACCCTACCCCTTGAACCTGGCTACGCAAGTGAAATAAATTTATTTTGACTCAAGCAACTTATATTTTGTTTTAAATTATTTCTAGAATAATGCAAAATAGGTTGAATATAAACACATATTAGCTTTACACCTGTTAGATACGTAGAGAAATTGCAGTTGTACATGTATATATGTAATGTATCAATAACTATCGATGTATCGACAAGGATCAATATATTTTTATTTTTATGGGTCTAGCACACGTGCTATAGGGAAGTCCCTAAAGCGCTCCAGAAGCGGCATGTGTGCGGAAAAAGCGATTTACGTTGTTCTTGAATCGCTGTAAATTGTACTTGTTGGGAAACACAACACCATATAAAAGACTGCTTGAAAAGCGTTGTACGCGGAGAAACAAGCTGAACCTCATACGGATGTGAAATATTAACGCGACGTGTATTTTTAACATGCACCGCTCTGGAAGGAATTAAGCAGGCTACATCC
Source organism: Pachyrhynchus sulphureomaculatus (assembly GCA_019049505.1). Taxonomy (NCBI): domain Eukaryota; kingdom Metazoa; phylum Arthropoda; class Insecta; order Coleoptera; family Curculionidae; genus Pachyrhynchus; species Pachyrhynchus sulphureomaculatus. Next base: position 68,918,504 of record CM032453.1, on the reverse strand, counting down.
TTCGAACACTTTCCATGAATATACTTGTAGAATAGACTCAAGTCGCCAACCGTTCTGCGATGTTCCAGCGAATCAAGGCCGCCGGTCAGTTCCGGGTCTCCAATCAGACGAACAGCTCTTCTCTGAACAGAATCCAACAAATGCAGCGCGTGTTTGGGAGCGGAGCCCCAAACATTGGAGCAGTATTCTATAGTTGATCGAATTTGAGCTTTTTAAAGAATTAACAGTTGTTGTGGAGTGTAAAGCTTTCTGGTTCGAAATAATATTCCCAACGTTTGAGAAGCTCTCCTCGCTATGCCTGCAACATGTCATGCCAGGACATATTTGCTCCCAAATTAACGCCTACGAATTGAGTGACGATGCTAGGGGAATGGAGTGCCCCGACATGACTAAAATATATCGGTAGTAGTAGACATATCAATAGTTATCGATATATGGGTATATCGATAATTTTTTGATTCACCTATTGTGATTCGAATTATTTATATCTATCGGCATATTGCAGTTTCTTTTAGAACTACTTGATTTTTTGCTAAAAAAGTTAGCAGAGCAAAAGAAACATTTAATATTAAATGATAGGTTTGACAGGTGATAAAACATATTTCAGATTTTTAGTGTTCTACATTCCAGTATATAAATGTAAAATATATAATAAATAATAATATTGAGTAAGTTTATATAACGTATGACAAAATGAAATAGAAATATAAAATCTTACTTAAATAAATTCTAAAATTAACCTTATTTTAAAATGGATTATACCAATCATTCACGAGCTCCCCTCTTTAAATACCCATAATCCCATCAAAAATTTCCCCATTAAAAAGCGGTCAAAATATAACTTCAGTGTGGGATAAACATTGGGCACGTGACCGAACGATGTTTGTCGGGAATTGGGTCACGTGTCACATGGAATAGCACTTCGTTTAAAAGTCATTTAGGACAATGATTCCATTTTAGCCTCGATGAAATTGACGAATTTCAGAATTTGTCATGGTTTAAGTTCAGTATATTTTTTTGTACGACCAATATTATTATTTTCTTTAATAAGGGATTTATTTCACCCTTGAGAGCTGTCCTTACATGTCGGAGAGTAATTCACAACTTCTAAAGTGACTCGTAATACAGACTATTATGATTTTAAATTTTCCAATCTAAATTCCTAATATCTTTTGTTAACTAGGAACAAAAATTGATTCGAAAACATGGAAAATATGATAATTTTTTTCCTTTTCCAATTGGGCGTTTACCCCTCTATTACAAAAAATCCTATTTATACTTAATGCAATAAAGAGTATGTGTGAAAAAATTCCCATAAGTGCCATAAAAGTAACTTTTTTCACCCTGGGGGGGGGGGGGGGGTGGGGGGGGGGGGACCAAAAATAAATCGGTGCAGATTTGAGTCAATCATTTTCCAATAAAAGAAAAATATGCAATTCAACAGGATGTGAACTAAATAAAAAAGACGAGACGAATAATGGAACTATATCTATAAAGTGTTTTTTATACAGTGTGTTTATTTCAGGATTATTTTTATTCTTTTTTTGATAAACTAATTTAGTTTTAATAAACATATAAATTTAAATATCTTTAAAAAACTTACATCACATTTTTTTTTAATTCACTGGAAATAAACTGGTCTCGATTTAATCGTTAATCTATTTTATGTTATGTTTTTAGAAAAGGTTTTCCTATAAGAGTGATTAAATCGGTATGCCCTCCGGTTGATTTTCAAAAATGTTCATAACACAGTGCAACACATAAAATCTAAACTAAATTCTGACTTTAGTTTCTGGAAGTGCCCACCCAAACTAGCAAAATCCTATTTGTGTTTTGATAGTTTAGTTCGAATTTTTTTTTTTGCCATCATCAATTTTTTTGCTCGAGCTTTGATTTTGCACGGCTATATCTCCTAAATTATTGGGAATTTCTCAATGCAATTTTCAGACGAAATGTTCTTCACACCAAAATACATAATTTTTGTGAACATGTCGAGGCCAGATTTTTACTCTTTCGGGGTGTTTTTAGTGCAGAAAGCCCGAAAAAATGCCATATTTTCACATTTTCGTCCATAACTCACAAACCGTGCATATTTTAGCATAACTGTCTTCAATAAAAATGTTCTCTGCATCAACACGAGTAACTTTGCTGAACATTGCAATAACCTACAATCGATCCTTATAGTTCTTTTGGCCGTTGTAAGGAATTTCGCCACCAAATAGTACATTTTATACCAAAATTTCAGCTTTCATCAGCAAATATATCTTTTTTGTGTTAAAGTTTTTTTTGAAAATTTTTATCCATTTTATAGAGCTATTGAAAATTCAAAATTTAAAAAAAAGGCAAAAAACGTGTTTTCAATCGATTTCCATAGCCGCCCGAGAGGATGGTTTTGACCTCTTCGATGGTCGTTCTAATTCATCGTCTGAATCTGTATCATCATCATCTGAGCTCGCGCTAGATAAAATATTTAAAGGCATATCTCTTCTCCAAAAATAGATGCTAATGGTTAGTAAACATTCAAAAGTGAGCTAAAAACCAGTGTCTTGAACGTAAAACCTGAAAAAAGCTGAAATTTTGGTGTGAAATTCCTTACAACGGCCAAAAGAACTATAAGGATCGATTGTAAGTTATTGCAATGTTCAGCAAAGTTACTCGTATTTATACAGAGAACATTTTTGTCGAAGACAGTTATGCTAAAATATGCACGGTTTGTGAGTTATGGTCGAAAATGTGAAAAAATGGCATTTTTTCGGGCTTTCTGCACTAAAAACACCCCGAAAGAATGAAAATCTGGCCTTGACATATTCACAAAAATTGTGTATTTTAGTGTGAAGAACATTTTGTCTGAAGATTGCATTGAGAAATTCCCAATAATTTACGAGATATAGCCGTGCAAAACCAAAGCTCGAGCAAAAAAATTGATGATGGCAAAAAAAAAATTCGAACTAAACTATCTAAACCCAAATAGGGTTTTGCTAGTTTGGGTGGGCACTTCCAGAAACTGAAGTGAGAATTTAGTTTACATTCGATGACCTCGAAAATGTTGCACAGTGTAATGAGGAGGTATGGTAAGGTCATGTAGGTATTACTGCTGCGATATTTTAACAACTAAGCATGTGTATATTCATTTTTAGTGTTCCGTACGGAACACTTATAAGATCACTTCGGTGTCTGTCCGTCTGTCTGTCCGTCTGTCCGTCTGTCTGTCCGTCTGTCACATCCGATTTTCTCCGAAACTATTTGTCATAGAAACTTGAAATTTGGTAGTAATATAGGAATTAATGGCCTCATCAGAGCCATGTAGTCTTGAAAGTTAAATTTTGAGTTAAGGGGTTAGTTTTTGGGGGTGAAATCGGAAGTGAAAAAAAAATTTTTTTACTAGGTAATCGAGTGTGGTGTCAAATGAAAGCTTGTGAAAACACGAGTAAAAAATATATATATAATATAATACTTGCGCGCACTTTTCTTTCTATTATTTTTAAAAAATCGCGAAAAATCGCTGTCCACCCGCCTTATCTCGGAAAGTACTTATCAAAAAATTTTGAAAAAATTCTGGAATATTCTCCACGGGGTGTAGATTGAACGAAAATTATCACGAGTGCATTAACTGTAATAATTTAACTGGTACATAACAAAAAAAAACAGAAATTTCAAGGTCATCAATTTTCAGTAAAGATTGGAAATAAACTTTGTTGAAAACTTATTTGGGGTGTGTTTTTGAGAAGTCACTGATCATTTTATATCACCGTAACATAAATTTTGACTTAAGGGATTCGTTTTGAGGGGTGAAATCGGAAGTGAAAAAAAAAATTTTTTACTAGGTCATCGAGTGTGGTGTCAAATGAAAGCTTGTGAAAACATGAGTAAAAAATATATATACAATACATACTTGCGCACACTTTTCTTCGTATTACTTTTAAAAAATCGTGAAAAATCGCTGTCCCCTACCTTATCTCGAGAAGTACTGATCAAAAAATTTTGAAAAAATCCTGGAATATTCTCCATGGGGTATAGATTGAACAAAAATTATCATTACCTTTAATAATTTATCTGGTATAGAAAAAGACCAAAATTTCAAGGTCACCAGTTTTCAGTAAAGACTGGAAACAAACTTTGTTAAAAACTCATTTGGGGTGTGTTTTGTGAAGTCATTGATCATTTTATACCACTCTAACAAAATTTTTTATTTTAAAAACAATCAACGTACGGAACACTAATTGTGCAAGTTCAACTTGCACTTAACCGGTTTTTTAACTAATTGTGATACATATTTATATGGGTGCCATTTAAAGTAGATAGTTACTAAAAAAATAAACTAACGGGCGGAGATCCACATCGTGGCGATAAATTACCACATGAAGGGCTTGGAGGGAAGCCCTGTTAAAGGGACGAGGCTTATCTAACCAAGAGAGGGGAGCACAATAAGCCTAGAAGCTGCAGTGCACAAACAGGCACAATCGCCTACCCCGCCTACAACCAACCAATGTGTTCTATTCATAAAAAGATATTTCTGCCTAAGTCGTAGCTGTTGATGCTTCAATTTTGGATTGGCGGAGTACTGTAACGGCAATTCTGTTTAATAACAAGGTCGTTAAGGGTTGAAAGTACCTTTATCGGAGGGTTATATGTTGGTAAATATTGAAATCTTACAACATTCGACTAATAATGTTGAATATCTAAGCAGTATCAGGTTTAATTATTTCGCCAGCTGTATCTTGTAGGGATACAGAATTAAATCTTTACGATAAAGGTATTTTAACGATCTCCTGGGCACATTGAGGTACTGGATCGCTTGCATCTTGAGATGTTGGGATTCTCACGAATGTTTTTCGCATTTTGATCGCTTCTTAATGATCTGGAGCACATTCTCGAGGTTTACTTAATGTCGAATTAGTTTCTGCAAACTTCAGCATCCAAATAATTGTTCCATCGAGGTACCATTTTTTCGTTGACAATAAGTGCCTCTAGTAATGAAAAAACGGACGAATTAGTAAGATTCGGAGCTACAAAACCATATGGGGGTCCAGAACCGGAGTTTGGTATACCAGAACAGGTGGTAAAAACGATAATCAATAGATGGTCATATTAGCAACATTTAGATCGTTGGCTCGCAAAATCTGGCCAAAGGATGTAATTGGCGGTCACTCAAAAAAACTAACAACCGACGTCCTATGTTTAACAAGAGCCCAAACCAAACTAGTGGTTGGACTGATCACCGGCACTGTCACCTGCGGCAACATTTACAGAAAATGGGTAACCGCAATGGCCTCACGACGTGCAAACTCTGTGGTGAAGAGGAAGAAACCTCTATGCATATCCTATATGAATGTGCGGCTTTAACTCGGAAGAGATATAAACTGTTCGGAGATCTACATCTTCTTCTTCTTCTTGTTATGCCTACGACCTGGGTTCTACTGGTTCTCCTGCGAGGTTGATGCCCAGCTGTCTCGCTATCTTTTCGGTGGCTTTCCTGATGGTCTAGGCCCTACCAGTTTCGCGACGCGTGCCGCTCTTGCTAGCCTGTGTTCTTCCATTCTGGAGATGTGCTGATTCCAGTTTCTTCTTCTCTCGCGGCCCCATCTTGTATACTGCACTGTTCTCTGATACCTACGTTTTTCATTTGATCATGCTTGTTCTTCCCTAAGATAGATTTCAATATTTTCATTTCTGATGTTCTTAAAGCTTGTTTCGTTCTCCTAGTGTCTGCCCTGGTTTCAATGGCGTAGGCCAGTATGGGACATACACTGGTTTTATAAATCCCTGTTTTAGTTTCGGTCCCAAGGTGTTTGTTCCGCCACATTATGTCCCTTAGTGCTCCTGAAGTAGCGGCTGCCTTTCTTACTTGATTGGTTGTTTCTTTATATAGGTCATGGTTGCTCGTTACGCTTATTCCTAAGTAGTTAAATGACATTATTTGTTCGAGTATTTGGTTGTTGACCATGGGGTTGCATCTAATTGGCTCTTTTGCTATAGTTAACCATTTCGTTTTCTCAGATGAAATTTTCATATTACATTTTTTCACTGTGATGTTAAAATTGTGTAGGAGTTTTTGTAGGTTGTCGTCGTTATTGGCGATTAAGACTGCGTCATCTGCGTAGCATATCACGTTAAAATTCTGTATTCCTATCTTGTATCCCTTGATTCCTGTGATGTTTTTAATTAGCTTATCCATCATTATATTGAATAGCAGTGGGCTTAAGCTGTCTCCCTGTCTGATTCCAGTATCTACTGCGATCTTATCAGTTAGTTTGCCTCCAAGTTTTATTTTTGTATGGCAGTCTGAGTTAAATTCTTCGATTACTCTAATTATTTTAAGAGGAACATTGTAGTCTTTGAGTATCTTAGTGACACCTTTCAGTCTAATTCTGTCAAACGCGTTAGTGAGGTCAACAGAGCATAGAAAGACTGGGCTGTTATATTCAATGGCTTTTTCAGCGATCTGTCTAATTATATATATAGCATCTATTGTGGATCTGTTTTTCCTGAATCCCGGTCCACAATGTTTCATAAAGTTTCTGCGATGATTCCGGTGAACACCTTTGATGTTGCTTCAAGTAGGGAAACGCCTCTATAGTTTGCTGCATTCCTTCTATCACCTTTTTTAAAAATGAGTGCGGTGATGCTTGATTTCCATTCGGAAGGTATGTATTTGTGATGTAGCTTTCTCTTGGTGTCTTTCTATTTTTTAGTTTATTTGTTGTGTTTAGAACCTGGTCTTTGGTTATCCCCCACGTTGATTGTTGCGTTTTTGTTTTCTGGCATACGCTGTTTCCCTTATCGCTAAAAAGTATTTTAAAATAATTTGGGCAGTCGTCAGCTTTTAGTAAGCTTCTTTCAATATTTTCATTGACTGGTTTCTTTGCTGACCTTAGCAGTTTCCATATCCTTTTTTGACTACCCTAAAAGTCATGTTCGATGTCTTTTGTAAACTTTTCCCAATGATTTTCTATAATAGCTCTTATTCTTGAGTTGACTCTGTTTCTTACAGATATATAGGTTTCTCGAACTTCTGTAGTTTAGAAATACATCTCTTTTTTTTCTTTACATAGCGTCTTAACTTCCGTGATAAACCGTGGATTTTAATTTAGTTTGTTATTTATGTTTGCTTTTCTTGTTCCCAGTGCTTCTCTTGATATTTTTAGTACACTGGTCTTAATTTTTTCCCAACTTTGTTCAACGTTGTCCGTGGTAGTGATGCTGTTAGTGTCGAGTTCTTTTTCTAGCCTTGATTTGTAAAGTTCTCTTGTGCTCTCGGTTTCTAATGATTCAATGTTGATTTTTTTTTTATATATATTCAGGTTATATATTGAGGTGGCCCCTTTATTCGTAATTTGCACATTACCAGGCCATGATCTGACCTACGTTGGCTGATGACAGCATCCTAATGTCTAGTATAGTTCTAAGTCGTACTGTTTTGTTTGTTATAATATATGGTAGATGTCCGACCTCTTGTGTCAGACCATGTGTATTTATGTTAAGGCTTATGGTCAAAAAATGGGTTGTTCACTCTCAATTCATTTTTTGCACATAGATTTATCAGTATTTCCCCTCGGTCGTTTAGAGATTCAATCGCTCTTTTACACCTTCCATTATGTCATTGCCTATTCTGGCGGTCATGTTACCCATAATAAATATTCTTTCTGTGGTTGGGATAGCGTTAAGTTCTTCTGGTAATTGTTCACAGAAAGTCTCGTATTCTTCCAATGGTTTGCCTGCGTCAGGTGCATAAACACTTATTAGGTGTAATGATTCATTCTCCACGGTTAGTGTTACTATTATCATTCTGTCGTTTACATATTTACGTTCCTTTATGTATGGTTCAAATCTTTCATGCAGCAGTATTTCAGTTCAGTGGCGATCAATTATCATATGAAGGGCTTAGAAGGAAGCTAATAAAATCTCTTAAAGGGACGAGGCTTATCTAAGCAAGAGAGGGGAGCACAATAAACCAAGAAGCTGTAGTGTACAAACAGGCACAATCGCCTACCCCACCTACAACCAAGGAATATGTTTCATTCATATACAAATAAAAAAAATTAGATATATAGCTTAAGAAGCAATGACGTATTTCTGCGCGCTCACGATACACATTGCAACGATATCGCAGCTCATAATATACCTCCGATGCTGTCGTTATTACACCTGTGTTATTTAAAAATTAATGTGCGCCTGTCAAGCTGTCCAAATACAGCATGTAGTCATAACGCTTGTCAAAATATGGCACAACAATATCACTATACAGTGGCGTTAATTAAAAATTAATGCTTAACTGTTCAGTAACACTAGGCAATATATGGCACAGATATATCCGTTTAATATTTTGATATTTGAACTAAACTTTAAACTTCCTTTCATTGGTAGTTACTCCATTTTCATTTTTATTAAAATGTAGACATTTGCTTTATAACGCAAGAGTATTTGCAAACTACCGAGCCAAAAGCCTCTTATTTCTACTACAAATATATAACTCGCCGAACAATATGGTAGAGAATGACGGAGCTTTAAAGTAAAGCAATCTGAAGCTTTTACAGTGGACCAGCACGAATTATTAAGAAGATAATGTAACGGAAGGCAGGATAAAGAATTTAAACGTCTCATAATTTACAGATTTTGTGTGAAAAAACATAAAAACAGTCTGCCAAGTAAGAACGTGTCCGCGATAATTCGTTTTTGGTAGATGCGATTCTAGCTATTTAATAAAAAATCGGTAGAGGGAACCTTTGTCTACGACGCATTTTAGTAAAACTATCAATCGATTCCGAACTCCCGTCGAAATCTCGTAAAATCCAAAATAAGTCACTTGTTTGCGCGTTGATTCGAGACAGCCTTTGTTTGTTCCCATCCAAAGAGGCCTAAAATGTGGCCGCTAAATATTTTAAAAAGTCGGTGGCGTTTGTAAAGAAGTGAGTAAATCGTTTAACGAGACAAAAAATGTCGGAGACTTTCCAAAACGTGGTTTGCTAGGCGATGTCACTTTGAAATTCGAATCGTGACTTTGTTTTCATGGGACCCGAAATTGTCGCTGCGCAAGGAGCGGCAAAATTAAGAAAATCAGATTTGAAAGTATCCCATGAGACCATTCGACAACATCTTCGTGCTCATGATGTCAAATTCCGAAGCACGTTGAAGAAACCTTAGCTGGGCGAAAATCACGTCGCGAACCGTCTCCCTTCGGCCCACTATAAGATACTAGAGTGGCCCTCACAATCGCCGGACGCCAATCGTATTGAAAACGTGTGGTCCCTTGTAAAGAGAAATCTTAGAGGAAAGACTCTGAGGCCTTTGACTCAGTTATCTCGCGAGATTCGAAAAATTTGGAGATTATTGCCGCACGAGTATACAGAAAATCTCGTCGACAGCATGTCTCGAAGATGCCAGACGATTATTGATAGAGGAGGCGATTGGACAACTTACTAAGACAATTGTGCCGCTGTTAGCACACCAAAGAATACATCGATGACAAAAAAATTTCTCGAAACACATTTTTTTCAAGAATAGGAGCGGTCCCGTTCTTACTTGACAGACTGTAAAAGGATTTAATCAACAGCTTCGTAAAACAAGCACATAATGTAGAAACAGGGTCTAGAATATTGTATAAATATAATCTAAATAATTTGTCGAAAAACAGTTTCTTGTCCATAGGACAAGATACACAACTTGTAGTTACTGAGTTTGCAGCAAATACAGAATTGAGATATGTTACTCTAAAATAATATTTCATATGTTGTTATGACGTAAATCAGATGACAGGACCCACCAGTGCCTAAAAAACGAGTTTAATATGATCTTGATTCTCACCTACATAACTAAATGGCTACCTACCTACCTTAAATTTTTTTCCTCTCAGATTAAAATCACCAATATAATGTAATTGTAGATTGTCTTTAGAACAAGACTACATCTAATTTGGGCTTTTTTTTATTAAGTTCTTGGTAAATCTTGACAACAATTGATTAAAGCTAAAATTTTTAAAATTACAAAGAAAAATATTTTCCTTTTACTTTCCTGCTTTAAATCATACTTTATGTTAAAAGCTTGCTTTGGCCGACTGTAAAAGCTTTCTCCAGGCGTATTAGAACTTCACAAAAGCTCTCGATTCGGTAATGTAATTTGCAATGAGACTTATTAGTTTGAGAGTTGCGTTTTGTTTATAAAAGAGGTCGCTGATGGCACAATTAATATGGCGCAGTCCCGGGAGTAACGAAGTTCCGACGTCTTTTGTGAAGGCGGCCTTTTTGCCTTTTGTAGCGAGATATTCGTCAAAGCTTTCGGGAATTGTTTTGCGGCAGATATAATTGGGGATGGCGGTGTTTTGCTTTTATTTTACTGGCGAAACAAAAATATAGACGCTGATTTTAAAACCACAAAGATTATCAGAGAAAATTTTATTGTTTTTTCGAAATTTTTATAAACGAAACGCTTTATATATCTTGGTAATAATTGCGATATCAAGGGAATTATTGAAAAAAGAAGAAATATTTTATCGTGAATAATTATAACACTTACCTAAATTCCCTCTGAAATGAAACTTTTAGTAACAACACCAGTATAGGGTGAACATTTTTAGGCGTTCGGCCCCGATTTATTGAAAATTGTCGGATATTTATTTTTTTTTAAAATGTAGAATGGTATAGTGCATGTCAAGGAGTATTCTGATGTATTTGACATTTGGTAGTGAAGACGATGTTGGGCGCAGCGATGCCAAACAACTTTTTTGTTCATCGACATACCTTTTATAAAACGGCATTGAAAAGCCCCCGTTTTTTTTTTTAACAATTTTCCTTAAATTGATTTTTTCTAATTTGTTTTGCAAAAAAAAAATGCATGCAAAAAAACCCTCTAAAATATTATCCTTGGTCATCGCGGTTGCCATGCATCGTAGGCCATGTTTGGCGATTTTCAAGCAATGTATAATAATATTAGTTACTATGCTGTTGAGGTTTTTCCTTTAATAAAATATCTTTGAATAATAAAAAACAAAAATACGTTATTTTTATTATAATCACAAAAATACTATATAACTTTTAACATTACATAACTTATTACATATTTATAAAATTAAATGTGTGAAAGCTGAAAAAATAAAAAAAAAATTTTGAAAAAAAAGATCATGAAAAAAAAAAATGAGTTTTCAAATATGTCTTCCTTTGTCTATCATGCATTTTTCCATTTTTTTTTTTCAATCTACATTAACGCTTGATGAGCTTTGTAAATAACTTCTCCAGATATGCTATTGCACGCATCTGATATTTTTTGCTTTTAAGCGTTCAATATCATTTGTCGCAGTTTTGTGTTCAATATCTTTTAGAGTCCCCCACAAGAAAAAAATCTAATGGCTTCCTGGCGACTGGTGACATAGGTGCCCATTGGTCGCAATAACGGGGCTGCGAAGCCCTATTCATCTTCATTGAAACCTTTCTTTCAAATACTCTCAAACAGCAGCAATTGTATGAGGTGGTGTTTCGTCACGTTTATACCACATATGACTTCTTAAAATAAGAAGAACATTTTCTAATAAAACTGGTAGAGTATTAACCCAGAAATGAGGGTTTTCCAGTTAGTGTTCCCTCAAAAAGTATGGTCCAACTAAACGTCTCCTAATTATCCCACACCATACATTAACGCAATAAAGGCCGTGATTCTGGATTTGATTACCGGTGTATGGATTCTCGTCAGCCCAGTACTGATAATTTTTTCTGTTAGGTTTTCCGTTGCTGAGAAAATGACTTTCATCTGTCCATAATATATGATTAAAAAAATAACGTTCATCGTCATATTTAATCATCATTTCTGCTACAAAACTCAGTCGTCGTTTCGAATCAAATTGTGTTTTCGTTTGCTCCTCAAATTTCGTTCTAATCTACAAAACGTAGTGTGATTCGGGATATACCTGTCGGGGTAACGTTCCCGATACAGTCTAACGGCTTCCCGAGAATTTCTTCTTGCTTCTCCATAAATAAGAATCATATCTACTTTTTCAGCGTAGGAAACCACTTCGACCCTAGTTTAACTCTATTGAATTAAATAGGTTTGCAAACAAAAGCTGTCAGATAAATTGTTTGCAAACCGCCAAACGTGGCCACGATCCTTGGCAACAACGATGACCAGAAAATAATCTTTTAGAACGTTCTTGCTGCATAACTTTTTTGCAAAACAAATTAGAAAAAAAAACGGTTTAAGGAAAAATGTTTAAAAAAATTCAGGCCGTTTTTACAAAAGGTATGTCGATGGAAAAAAAAGTTGTTTTGCGTCGCGGCGCCCAGCATCGTTTTGCCTACCAAATGTCAAATACGTCAGTATACTCACACATTCTACATTTAAAAAAATAAATAAATATCCAACGAGTTTCCATAAATCGGGCCGGGTTCTAAAAGTGATCACACTGTACTTGTTGAGGGGAATATATTTCATAATGACAAATTCACAATTTTCTCTAACATATGGTAATATCGTAAGAAATGAAACAGTGAAGAAATCAGAATTTGTCCTTTGAGTAGATATCGAGAATTATACTCGTACAGGAATATGGGAAAACAAAGTTGTCTGAAGGCTCAGACACTCATCCTAAAGGTGTGTCTTTTACCAACCTCAGGAGTGAACTCTTAGTTTTTCTTAAAAAGGCTTAAGTGAAATCTAAGCCTAAATTAGTCGTATATAGTTTCAACACATCCCGCCCTATCGCAACGGATCTCCCCAATTATCACACATGATAAAAGAACCTTAGATCAACACCGCTGATAAAACCATATGTCTCGAAATGTAACATTAATACATTTCAATTGAGCCGGATAGTGAATGAAATCTCAAAAACGTCGCCATACGGCACTTTTGGGATTGAAAAGAAGCGTTGGGCCGATCTAATGCGCTCACCCTTGACCCAGGAGACTAGTTTTTGACGTAATTGATTGTTTAATTTATTTGTAGAAAAGCACCGATGTGTGAGGAGGGAGGGAGTAATCATTTGGGTATTTAGAATTGTATTCCAGATAAAGTGTGTAAATTCTAATATTATTGTTGATTATGAAAGATCCTGATTCTTGTCAAATATTAGTAAAGGGATAATACAATGCATCCCATAAAAGTCTAATTGTACAATATTTTTGGTAAAAAAACAAGTTAATAAATAAAAAAATCTTCATTGTGTATTTAAATATAGTTCTTTATATTTTATTTCTAAAAAACCGGTCAAGTGCAAGTTGAACTTGCACAATTAGTGTTCCGTACGTTGATTGCTTTTAAAATAAAAAAAATTTGTTACGGTGGTATAAAATGATCAGTGATTTCACAAAACACACTCCAAATGAGTTTTCAACAAAGTTTACTTCTAATTTTTACTTAAAACTCATGACCTTGAAATTTTTGTTTTTCTTATATACCAGATAAATTATTAAAGGTAATACACACGTGATAATTTTCGTTCAATCTACATCCCATGGAGGATATTCTAGAATTTTTTCAAAATTTTTTGATCAGTACTTTTCGAGATAAGGTGGGGGGACAACGATTTTTCGCGATTTTTTAAAAATAAGACAACGACAAGTGTGCGCAAGTATTACATTATATATATATTTTTTACTCGTGTTTTCACAAGCTTTCATTTGACACCACACTCGATGACCTACTAAAAAATTTTTTTTTCACTTCCGATTTCACCCTCCAAAACTAACCCTTTAAGTCAAAATTTAAATTTCAAAACTACACGGCTCTGATGAGGCCATCAGTTCCTATATGTGTGACAGACAGACAGACAGGCAGACAGACAGACAGACATACACCGAAGTCATCTTATAAGTGTTCCGTCCGGAACACTAAAAATGATATCATCTACATGAAAACCTTTAAGTTCTTTAATTTTTGGAAACCAATTTTTTCGAGAAAATTTTCGGACTGAGTGGCTAATATTGCTGCCTAAGTCGTAACTGTAGAAATGTGCCGACTTTTGATTCTTTAATTTTGGATTTGTTGGTCCAGTAACGGCAATCCTGTTTAATAACGATGTCGTTAAGTGTTGAAAGTACCTTTATAGGAAGGTGAAATGTTGGTAAATCTTGAAAATCGTTCAATATTTGACTAATAAGGTTGAACGTCTAAGCAGTATCAGTTAAGTTTAATTATTTCGCCAGTTGTATCTTGTAGAGATACAGAATTAAATCTTTACAAATGTATTTTAACGAACTCCTGGGTACATTAGAGTACTGGATCGCTTGCGCCTTGAGATGTTGGGATTCTCGTCAAAGCTTTCCGCGTTTTGAAAGCTCCCTAATGTTCTCGAACCCATTCTAGAGGTTTACTTAACGTTCAGTCCGTTCCTAAATATTCCAGACGTCATTTATGTAGTGTATATAATATGGAATGCCAAATTCTCGTGGTACGATAGTTACAGAATTATTTTTTTTATAAAACTGTCACATACAAAAGGCACCTTCGCTCCGATAGAACACTCCACAGCAACGATATTTACAAAAATCTGGGCAACCCTCAGTATTGCCCTACACTACATGAAATGCAAGGATTTTTGTGTAATTGGGAACTGAATCGATGAAAAAAGAACAAGTCCGATGAATTAATTAGATTAAAAAAAGATATTATGTATTTTCGATTAATGCACAAAAATATCAAATATTGCTGTTAATAAAAAGCACAACATAACTAATTTCAACTTAACAATATGCAGGGAGTAACAAGGCACCCTAATCTTTTAAGTCTAAAATGAAATTACTATCATTGTCAAATCCACGAACACGCTGTGAATGTCACCCCTTAAAGGAATCCATGGGGACTTAAATATGTTAGTCCTTTACCAGTGCGGAAGCAATCGAATGTTAGTAATGGTAGTAATCTGTTATACAGTGCAGAAACTTAATACTTCTAGAATAAAAACTTTTTAGAAATAAGATAACTTAAAAACTGGTAAAATCTACTACTCTTTTAATGTTTTTTAAGAAAAAAACCTCACAAACCCAACGCAATAGTAACTCTCATTTAATATAATTAATTTCGTATTGAGGAAGACAAACATCATTAGATCCTCTTAGTGGTTTAGAAAATTAGTTGTCGAAATTAGAATACGAAATAAAAACCTAACAAAAACACAAATGAGACAGTTTATGTGAAAGGATCGGTAAAAAATTTTTGTTATGGGTAAAATATAAAAATTAGTAATACTAGTTAATATATGTTGAAGAGTCGGAACAAAAAATTCTCAGTACAGCAAAATATATTTTGAGACTTATGTCATCTGCCAAAAACCAAATCTAATAGAAAGTCGATTATTTACTTACCTATTTATAGAAGATACACTAGGCACATTATCCTGGGAACAAATTCCTTCAGCCAACAGTCTATCCCTTATTTCCCAGGCAAACATAGTAGGGTTCTCTCTCTTGTAATTGGCAATAGCGTCAACCACAGGTGGTGTTGCTACTTTGGGTTTTGATCCACCGATGACTCCAGCCTTAAAACTTCCAGTTTCGTAGTACCTGGAACAAGAAAAGTTCCATCTATTACATATTTTGAGATTCATTAATGAAATTAAAGGAATGTTAATTTATTCCTTTTTTAGATTATTGATAATGATTTAGACATACTTTTAACATATATCAGTGTAAGGTAGATAATTGGGTAATAATATTTTAGCTGTCAACTATATATCTTTATATATATATATATATATATATATATATATATATATATATATATATATATAAAATTTAAAAAATACTAAAAGACAATTTCAAAATGTTTTTTTTGTCTCGGTACCTATACGTTAGTCATCATTGAAATTTATGAGTATAATACTGATTGCACCGAATAAATATTGGTATTTTGTAGCTCTTAGTCCTAGTTAAATTCACAACTTTTGACAAAAAAAAACCTACACCGTATTGTCAGTTAAATTAACGTAATGCCCTTAAAACTAACCACTTAAATCAAAATTTAACTTCCAAACTACTCAGCTCTGATTGGGTCATCCATTCCTATATTTGGGTCAAATTTCAACTTTCTATGTCAAATAGTTTCCGGACATCGAAGTGATCTCATAAATGTTCCGTACGGAATATTAAAAATGAACCCTATCTTATTTAATCACCTGAGCAGTTCCACTTCACGCATACTATCACACCTACTGAAATAACCTTTAATTAGATATTCCTTCTTAATTTAATCTTTCAAGATGTGAGCTAAATATGATAAGGTTGTAAAGTACAGTTTTTTGGTAGGAATACCTTTAATATACGAATAAGTAACAGTAAGGAAATTATTATTAAATTTTAAACGTAAAAAGACATTTTGCTGAACATCTAAACGACCAGTAAATTAGCCAAAACTCGTTGCTCAGAAGTAAATTTGCCAAGAAATTTAACTTCTAACAATCTACGTAATTAGTAAGAAAATCTCTGGATACAGACAGTATTTGTTTGTGTCAAAAGGTACAGTTTATACAGGGTGGAAATTGTAATAATATTTAATATTTCTTATATGTGTGACATTTAGATTAATTTTTAAAAATTAAAATGAGTGATTTGTAATTTGAACCCGAAAACTTCAGCTTTATAAGCTGGTGCTCTGCGAACTGAGCTGTATGAGCTTGCGAGTTCAATCAACCATTCCTTTTCAATTTTTATGTAACTGATATGCAATTTTCGGCAATGCGCAATTATCAGTTTTTATGACAATTTATTTTGCATCCAAATATATCGTCGACAAATAGCCACATTATTTACAAATCAGTGCAGATCTATGTGTGTGTGTGTGTTGCATGGCATTGGTATATACCAATTAGCCAGCATCTCTCTTTATCCTTTTACAAAAAGATTTACATTTATTTTGTCTTAAAACTACTTTATTTTCTGACTATTTATTTTTATCATTTCTTTTGCTCTTTTCTATATATGTATATATTTTTGTATATATTTTTTTCTTTCCTTTTCTCTTTTTATTTTTTTTTATCTCTCTTTTTTTATTTTTATTATTATTATTTTTTTATTTTTTCATTTTTTAAACTTTTTTTTTTTTAGTTATTTAGCTTAAGACTAGGTAAACTGGGTAAAAGTTCCGTTAAAATTTTAATTGTAATTGGATTACAAATTCATAGAGCAAATAATATACTCTAGAATCATTGAGTGCAATTAGATAATTTAGATTAATTGGGTGTTCAACTAACTCCTTCGAGTTCTTAAAGAAATTTTCCCTTATATGGGCAGACTAGAATATAATAATTTTATCCAAAAAAACTAGAAGTTTAAAATATCGTTGGCTTGTCTATCCTGAAGGAGATTTGAAACTACGACTTTAAATAAATAGTCTCGAAAGTCTCAGACTTCAGATTCAAATACTTTTCAATTTTTAAATATATTTTTTTGAATACCACTAGTGTCTACTTGTTAAATTTAACTTTATTACAAAAGTTAATATCAGCTCTTTAACCTAATGATAGCTGCATCGTAAAAAATACTATATTTTTATAAGTAGATGTGAATATACATATAGGAGTCGTTATTAAAACAAACAATTCACATTACAGGAAAAAATTTCTACATAATATACCAAAACGGTAAATTAATATTATTATATATATATATATATATATATATATATATATATATATATATACATATATATATATATATATATATATATATATATATATATATATATATATATATATATATATATATATATATATATATATATATATATATATATATATATATATATATATATATATATATATATATATATATATAAGAAGTGATCCTACTTAAAGCTTAAGGGCATATACAGGTACCCTACTAGTCATGAAGCCGAAAAAAAGAGAGTTTTTAAGAACTATTTATTATATAAACCAGATTTTTATTTTATATAATAATACATAGTTTAAAATACAAGTTGTGAAATTTTAATTAAGGAGCATTGCGGTGTGCATGATTACTGGGAGTTGAACCATCTGAAATCAAAATTTCCAAAGAAATTAGTTTACTAGAGGATCAATCCTCCTTTGAACGAAGAATTTTTGATTTTATCAAGAACTTTATTTTAATTAGTAAAAATATAATTTGACTCAGCTCCCAGTCATCGAGTATACCGCAATGTTCCTTTAAAAAAAGGGGTTGCAGGGGAAAGGGTTTAGCGTCACCAATTGTTTTGTTTTTAGTCAAAATTTGACAAATTATATTTTAACCTACGTACCAGGACTACGTTTTCAGTATTTACAAAAACAATGAAAGAAAAAAAAAATTGGCATAAATCATTTTATTGTCGCCTTTAAGGTTTATATGCTTTTGCATGTGTTCGAACCAATTTTCGAAATATTTTTTCCATTCTGAAGTTGGTATTTCGAGAACATTATTTTGGAATGATTCAACAGTCTTTTGAGGTGATGAAAATCGGACAGCAGTTTTCATCACGCATTTTTTTGACATGCGAGAATAAGATGAAGTCGTTAGGCGATAAATCAGGTGAATACGGGTAATGAGACATTAATTCGATGTTTTTTTCCGGCAAATTCAGCATTAACTGTTCTTCGATCCTCTAAAGCAACGGTTCCACCATCTCCAGTATAATCAAATAAATAAGCGATTATTTTCTTGAAAGTGCTTCACGAACGAACCACTTCTGTTAGATTCGGTTCATCTTGGAACACCCAAACAGTTGATTGTTTCTAAGTTTCCGGTTCGTACGAATATATTCAAGTTTCGTCTCCTGTTACGATGTTGAGTTTTCCTTACACCAATTGACATGAGCCTGTTTTTGAGTTTTGGTCAAATTATGTGGAATTCGTTGGGAACAGATCTTTTTCACCACTAAATATTCAAGGAAAAACGAATGTACTGCACTCTTCGATATGCCTAAGGATGCCTCTGTCTCACGATAAATCACATGCCGATCCTCTTTAATCATGTTGCGCGCAGCATCGATGTATTTTGGAACAACGACCAATTTTGGTCGACCTTCACGAAATTCATCGCTGACGGAAGCACGACCATGAGGAAATTCTGCAAACCAATTGTAAACAGTCTATTCTGAGTTGAACGAAGCGACTTGAGGCATTCTTGTTGAGTTAGGGCTTTACGAAAATCGTAAAAAATCATCTAACGAAAACCTTCATATGAAATTTCCATTTGTTCACAAAAGTGTTTTTTTTTAAACTCTCACTGTAAATAAGCTACTCGGCCAATTTCTGAGCGGCCACTGTTTTAACAGTAACAAATGTCAAACTTTACAACAATGGTAATCATCATGGTCACATCTCAATAGCGGTCATTTGTAAAAATTTAAAGGACATTTGTACCATCTCACTGCTTCCTTCCAAAACCATGTTTTTGAGGTAAAAACTTCAGGGTTGAAAAAAATGTTTTGAGAATTGGTTCGAACTCATGCAAAAGTGTATAAGTCTTAAAGGCGATTATTTTGAGAAACAATGAAACGGTTTGTAACAAAAATTTTTTTTTTATTGTTTTTGTAGAAACTTAAAAGATAGCTCTTGTAGTGTGCGCATTTTCTAAATGATTTCAGCTAATTTTTAGCCAAAAATTATAAATATTTCAGCAACGGAATTGCCATCTGATATATACATGACAATGAAAGCTCAATACTTTATTGTTATACTAAACGACCCATTACTGTTTCTGAATGAATTCAAAAATTGGCGACAGTTCATCCAAAAATTGTAAAAAACACGTGATAACAATTCATTATATGACTGCTACTTACGCTTGCCTGATTGCTATATATTCACCCTGTAATAAATATTCATTTATGATGTTAGCAAAAAAGTTAGAGCGACAACTTGGTCTAAATATAACACTGAATAGAGCTATTATATTCCAAAAGGTGCATGTGTGAGAAGTGACACTGCGGCCAAATGTTATTTAGTGGCCAAGCCGCCTTTTGATCTTTATCTTTTGAAACTTCTTTTTGACATGTGCGAAATATCTTGAAGCGTGCCATGTAGGAAAATTAAAAATCCTAATAAGACAATATGTTTTCACTTTGTTGTATAAAGAAGAAATGAAAATAGCTGTAACTATATATATATATATATATATATATATATATATTATATATATATATAATATATATATATATATTTATATATATTATATATATATATATATATATATATATATATATATATATATATATATATATATATATATATATATATATATATATATATATATTATATATATATATATAATATATATATATATATATATATATATATACCGTGCCCGCGGCTCCGCTCGCGTGAACTTGATTCACCTTTATTGTCACTGCTTATTCGTTATGTTTATATCATTATATAGCTCGGGGGGCCTTAGAGGCCCATGTCCTGATTGCCTGCTTGTCTTCACTTCTTTTTGTCTCTTTTTTTCCAGTGCGGAATTCCCATCAACTCCGGATGTTGCTTTACTGCTTGAATCCACGTAGACCGAGGTCTATCCTTGCCTCTTCTTTCAACCACTCCTCTTATTAGGGCTTGCTTTGCCTGTCTTTCTTCCTTCATCCTTGCCACGTGTCCCAACCATCTTAATTGCTGGCTTCTTATGATTTGGCTTATAAGAAGTTTCGTATACAGGCATTTTAACTCGTAGTTTGTTCTTCTTCTCCACAGTCCCTCTTCTTTACTTCCTCCGTAGATTCTTCTCAAAGCTTTCCTTTCCCACACCTCCAAAGTCTCTTTTTCTCTTGCATTCAGTTTTCACATTTCGCATCCATATGTCACCGTGGGTCTGACAACTGTCGTATATATTCTTTCTTTTGCTTTTCTTGATACATTCTTTGATTTCAATATTGGATTCATTGCCCCCAAACATCTCTGTCCTTTCGCTATTCTTTCTTGTATCTCCGTCCTTTCTTGTCCACTCTCAGTTATTGTTACTCCCACTGAATTTTGTCTACTTTTTCAAACATATATCTTTTCCCTAAGTTCTTTATTATATCTAAACTTTTGTTGTTTTTATTATCCTTCTTCTTTGTAATTTCCATGTATTTTGTTTTTTTATCATTTAACTTTAGTCCTCTCATCCTTCCCCTTTCTTCTATCCTATGGCTTTTTTGAGGTTCTCTTTTGCTCTCGCAATCACTGCTACATTGGTAGGTTTGTTGGTATATCGTTCCATTTGTTTTTCTTTCTGACTCCCGGATTATCGTATATATCGACACTGGTTCCCTCTGTCTTAATCCTCTCGTCACCTTAAACTTGTCTGATACTTTGCTCTCAACCAATCAACCAATACTCTATTTTCTGTGTCAGTCTATTCTTCTCTGAAATCCACAAAGACCAAGCGTAGTGCCAAATTTTGTTCTAAGCTATTATCTTGGATTTGCTTAATCGAAAATATCTGGCCTGTAACCGATCTATTTTTCCTGAATCTACACTAGTACTCTACCAGAATAGATACGGCTTTCTCTTCTAGTCTGTTTTTGATAGTCACCACTACTATCTTGTACACGTCATCCAGTAAGGCTATTGGTCTATAATTAGCACATATAGTTTTTTTTTTCCTTTTTTGTATATTGGACAAATGAGCGACTCTCTCCAGCTCAGTGGCATCTTTTCTGTTTCCCATATTTCTTGCACCAACCAGCGTATTTCATTTTCCAGATCTACTCCTCCAGCTTTTATCATTTCTGCTCTTATACAATTTTCAACCGGAGCCTTATTTTTTTTTGGGTTCTGATTATTTCTCTTATTTCTTCTTTGCAGGGTTTGTTTGTCCCCTCCTGCCCTTCAGTTAATTTTGCTTCCTATGTCTCCTTTCACTCCTCATTATCATCTCCATTTAATGTCTCTTTAAAGTATTCCGCCCATCTATTCAGTCCATCTGCCAAGCTTACTGTTAAACTACCATCTTTTTTCCGACATATTAGCATTTTGTCTCTGTTTATTCCCTTTGTATTTTATAAAAAAAAAACACGTAAATCGGATAAGTGGTTCTTGAGTGCTAAGCGCACTAATGGACAGACAGACAGAGAGACGTTACGTTTTATATATATTACATAGGTTATTATTATTATATATAACCTGGCCAGAGAACATATGTATGAATTAAAAAAAAAAATATACGTAAATCGGATAAGTGGTTCTTGAGTGATAAGCGCACTAACGTCAGACAGACAGAGAGAGAGAGAGACGTTGTATTTTATATATATTATAGATAATATAGAAAATTATAGATAACTTGGCCAGAGAAGAAATGTATGAATGTAAAAAAAACACGTAAATCGGATAAGTGGTGCTCGAGAGATAATCGCGCTAACGGACAGCCAGAGAGACGTTGCATTTTATATATATATACAGATATTCTCTGCTACATGATATTGTTCCATATTTAATGGTTTAGGCAGCGTATTGTAAGAGGACGTGCTAGCGGCAAACTTTTTTCCGACTTAATTCACTATTATCGTTACTGCTTATAGCATATATATATAGCCTATAACCTGGCCAGAGAACATATGTACGTAAATCGGATAAGTGGTTCTCCAGTGATAAGCGCACTAACGGACAGACAGACAGACAGACAGAGAGACGTTGTATTTTATATATATATATATATATATATATATATATATATATATATATATATATATATATATATATATATATATATATATATATCTGTCAAGTATATATATAAAAACGTGACCGCTCGTTTTCTAGAAAAAATGTGTTTAGAGAACATTTCTTGCAATCAATGTATTCTTTGGTGTACTAACAAGAGCGTAATTACCTTAGTAAGTTGTCCAATCGCCTCCTGCATAAATAATCGCCTGGCATCGACGAGATTTTCTGCATACTCTACAAATTTTTCGCATCTCGTGAGACAACTGAGTCAAAAGCGTCAGAATCTTTCCTCTGAGCTTTCTTTTTGCATGGGATCAAACGTTTTTAATAGAGTTCATTTCGTGACGTGATTTTCTCCCAGCAAAGTTTTCTTCGGCGTGCTTCGGAATTTGACATCATGAGTACGAAGATGTTGTCGAATGGTCTCACGGAACACATTCAAACCCGATTTTCTCAATTTTGCCGCTCCTTGACCCAGCGTAAATTTCGGGTCCCGTGAAAACAAAGATAGGATTCGTTTTTCGACTTTTGGAGTCAGCCACGTCGTGGCAAGTCGTCGACATTTTTCGTCTCGTTAAAATAATTTACCCACTACATACATGGGATGAAAAGTCTTGAAACTTTCCATAAAGATAGCAGCACAAGCAAAGAACCGTATGATTTTCAGTTAGTGTCAACTCTCAGAAGATTCGACTAAAATTTTCACATTTTGTTTACTAGTTTGCGAGTTATAGCTGTTTGAAAAACGCTACTTTTGATTTTCGCAAAACGATGGAACAAAAATAATTTCGTGTGTTCATTAAACATTGCTTTTCATGGAAAAAATACAGCCAGTATCCAAGAATGGCTTGAGAAGTGCTTTGGCACATCTGTTCCGTCGCAAGTGACTATATGTCAACGGTTTAGTGAACTTAAATTCGGTTGTAAAAACACCGATAATAATACACCTCGATCTGGACCTCTAAACGAGGCACTCCAAAAAACACACCATATTTTTCTGAATGATAGCAAGGTGAAAGTGTGAAGAATAGCTGACATCGTGAAGATATCAACAGAATGCGAGAGGCATATTTTGCATGAATATTTGCATATGAAAAAGCTATGTGCTCGATGGGTGCCGCGCACTTTCACGACTGATCAAAAACAACAACGTGTCGAAGATCCAGAACGCTGTTTGGCAGTTTCCCGGATGAATTTTTGCATCAATTCGTAACAATGGACGAAATATGAATCCACCACTACACACCTGAGTCCAATAGGCAGCCCGCGGTGTGGCTGGAAGCGCATGAAAGCCAACTGAAACGTCCAAAAGCGCAAACATCAGCTGGAAAGGTTTCGATAAGTATTTTTTGGGATGCGCATGGAATAATACTGATCAGCTATCTTGAGAAAGGGCGAATAATCACCGTTGGTTTATTCCATCGTTTGAATAGTGAAATTAAGAAAAAAAAGGTCACATTTAACGAAGAAAAAGTGTTGTTTTACCAAGATAATGCACCACCTCACAACTCCATAAAATCGATGGTGGTATTGGACCAATTGGGGTATAAATTGTTTTCTCATCCGCCGTATTTACCAAATCTAGCCCTGAGCGATTATTACCACTTTTCAAATTTTAAAAAGTGGTTCCAGGGAAAAAGATTTGTCTGAAATGAAGATTTCTATTTCAAAATTCGTAAAAAAAATACTATACGCAGTTAAAGAGTCGAAGTTAGTATATTATCTGAAGCTCCAGGCCTCTACCAAATAAAAGTTTTGTGAAATGTGTGCCTACATAATGTTCTAAAACCGTAAGACAAATCTAACTTATAAAATTTGTAAGAAAAATAGTATAAAATATACCCTAGACCTCCAGTGAGGTATTTTAATTAATTAGCGGCCATAGACGTTCATTTTTGGATTGAAGTAAAACGTCTTTGTTGTATAGATTGCCATAGCTCACCATGAATTACCACAGTGAAGCAATTACATATTTAAAAAATAGAACTGTTTATATCGCAGTTAAATGATTTCATTTGAATGAGGCTGATGTTATGCTTTTTAGCATTAAAGGAGCCTTAGATTTATAAAGTATATTAAACAAAGCTGTAAATTTACACGAAACATAAGTAGGTTTTGTCATCTAATCTACAAGAAAATCAATTTCAACCCTCATAAAACGAAAAAAGAAAAACAAACACCAGACCAGCTATGCGAAAGTCTAAAGTAATAACTTTTATATTTATCAGCAGCTTGACGTAACATTTTCTGTGCTGTTTTATATCTGCCAGTTCTGTAATTCGATATGATTGTTATATTATCCTGGCTGATTATTCTTGGAGATCAGGGTTGGAATCAGAAAAATACATTTAACTCTTTGGGGTTCTGCCCATGTAGCTGCAGAACGATTATATTTTTACACTCTTGAATTAAGATCTCACGTATCAGATTTCCTGTTAAAGAGGAATAGACCAACCCAATAAATACTGTTGTCTATTCTTAATTGGCGTAAGTTCCTGTGCAGTAATTTAGCTAGCTGTCTGCATCGCCATCATTTGAGGCTCTGTATCTCCAACATCTTGTAGCAACAATGTGCCGTCGGGGTTCTATATATTTTAAGTACTGATGAGAATATACATCATATTTCTAGAGTGTTTTGTGGATAATACTAAGCGCATATGACAAAATACATAAGAGGTATGTATAAATGCCACTGGCTTGAGCTTTCTTTTCCCCTTACACGCCGCAGCGGTCGATTGACTTAAATGACGTCAGCCTCGATTTAATTGAACTCCGAGTGTGTAACCTTGTTTGTTTATAATATTATTATATAGTTTTGTATTTGTAAATTCAGCATCCAAGCAAGAATTTAGTTACGAAGTTACATTAAAACTGATGAAAAATAATACGTAAAAGCAAACGACTCCGTGTAGTTTTTGAAAACTTGAATACAGCAAGTAGTATCAAGCGACTTTCAAAATACTCATTGTCAAATAATAGACTGTTTTAAAGAATATAACGTTACACAGATCAATGTAATTCTGTCAGGCACTCTATCTTATTGGGATTTAGGAACATAATTATGATGTAAACATTCTAGGAAAAGCTTTTTGGAAGTTTGGCAACACTGTTTGGTATCAAGAAACTGCATGCACAACATCTTTATTTAATGCAGTACAAGGAATCTTTTACAATCATATGCATATTCTATCCATATTTGGGGCGCTTCGCTTTTTCCAATTAAATTCTTCGTTTGATATATTTTACTCAGAAGAGATCTGATTGAGGACGCGCTACTATAAGAACTTAAAAGTAATAGTCCGAATTAAAAACACACGACTCTCTCAGATCAGGAATTTTAGGATGATTTATATTTTGATTTTAACTAATCTGAACTAAACAAGATATACACTTATAACGGATGTTTGTGTGAATACTTTACATTTTCTAGAAAAAGTGATTTAGGTATAGACGCATGCATCACATTTCCTAACAAATATAATCTGGAGCAGCTGCAAACCAACGTGAGTAGCTCTATCAATGTGCGCATCCCTCCTGGAGCTAAGAAGAATCCCTCTATAGCACATATAGATACATAATCATCGATAAAGTTGTTATGATTAATATTACGAAATAGAACCAAAATTTATATCAGTAACAGCTAGAAAGTACATTTTTGAGACTTTATAACAGAATCTAAAGATTTTTAGAAGTTGTATTTAGTAATTTACAAGTCGAAAGCTTTTTTGAAAAGTAGGTCTTAAAATAATAATTTTTACATTGTATCAATGAACTTAAAAAAAAATAATGAGTTAAGAAGGTAAAATAAAAAAAAAAACGAATTGTGTCAAAAAAACATGGGCTGTATTTTTTAACATTCTATATTTTGCAGGTAAATTTTACCAACAAATTTCTTACTCCTACCCTGATCTTAACCATTACTCTTCCCTCTCGATCTTCAGAGATATACTCCATCTTTCCCAGGAGACATGCACTGCAACCCCTTTGTGATATCATTTCGGCTAATACATGGCAATAATTGAATTATTTCAAAAACAATTTGATTGAGTTAGAGCGAATATGGGATTCACCCCCGTGACGAATTCATATTTTTGTCATTAGTTTTGAGGGCGGTTTAGTATCTTTATGTTATAAATTTATTAATTTTGGGGGCGCGTTTCTGGTTTTAAATTATTATGGTGCGGAATTTGATTAGTAGACGGCAATAATAAAAAGCGATGGCAGTTATTGATATAAATTGAGCGAAATAAGGTAGAAAGAAATTAGGATTAAACTGTACAGGTATTTGTCTACCTACAACGATTGTTTGAAAAAGCAGTACCAATATAAGCACAATATCTATTGCTTAAATTATGTTTTTTTTTTTTTGTTATTTTGGAAATTGTAATTCTAAATTTTGGTATCTTTCTTGTTTGTTCGCCCGTTTTAATTAATGATTAGTCCGCCAATGTGTGTATTTTCAGTAGACTATCCTCTACCTCGCTTATTTGAACAATTAAGCAAAAAGTATTAAATTATGGAGTTAAAACATAAACAATAGCACATGGTGTTTTTTACATGACACGATACAAACTTTATATTTTTTTATATAAAACGTCCTGTATATTATTTTTCGTTTTAAAGAAATTAATTTTAAACATGTCAATATATATATATATATATATATATATATATATATATAAATATATATATATATATATATATATATATATATATATATATATATATATATATATATATATATATATATATATATATATATATATACGTATATATATATATATATATATATATATATATATATATATATATATATATATATATATATATATATATATATATATATATATATATATATATATATATATATATATATATATATATATATATATATATATATATATATATATACATATATATATATATATATATATATATATATATATATATATATATATATATATATATATATATATATATATATATATATCTCCCATTATCGAGCCTTATCTCGACTTATCTCCCCTTATTCCTCCTTATCTCCCATTATCTAGGCTTATATAGAATTATATAGAATATATGTTTAAATTTATAAAAACATGTAAATCGGATAAGTGGTTCTCAAGTGATAAGCGCACTAACGGACATACAGACAGACAGAAAGACGTTGCATTTTATATATATTCTAGATAGAAGATTTTAGATAACCTGGCCAGAGAACAAATGTATGAATTAAAAAAAAAACATGTAAATCGGATAAGGGGTTCGCGAGTGATAAGCGCACTAACGGACAGACACACAGACAGAGAGACGTTGCATTTTATATATATTATATTCTTTGCTACATGATATTGTTCCATATTTAATGCTTTAGGTAATGTATTGCAAGAGAACGCGCTAGCGGCAAACTTTTTTCCGACTTGATTCACTATTATCGTCACTGCTTATTCCTTATGTCACCTAACGTAATAAAATATATCCTATAACCTGGCCAGAGAACATATGTATGTTTAACAAAAAAGCACGTAAATCGGATAAGTGGTTCTCCAGTGATAAGCGCACTAACGGACAGACAGACAGACAGAGAGACGTTGCATTTTTTATGTATATTATAGATATTCTTTGCTACATGATATTGTTCTATATTTAATGGTTTAGCATGTTTAAAAAAAAGCACGTAAATCGGATAAGTGGTTCTCCAGTGATAAGCGCATAAACGGACAAACAGACAGAGATACGTTACATTTTATATATATTATATATGTAATAAAATATATATCTATAACCTGGTCAGAGAACATATGTATGAATTTAAAAAAACATGTAAATCGGATAAGCTCGAGGGATAAGCGCACTAATGGACAGACAGAGAGACGTTGCATTTTATATATATTATAGATGTAGATTATTATTATTATATAACCTGGCCAAAGAATATATGTATGAATTTAAAAAAAAAGACACATAAATCGGATAAGTGGTTTTCGCGTGATAAATGCACTAATGGACAGACAGACAGACAGACAGAGACATTGCATTTTATATATATTATAGATTATAGATTATAGATATTCTCTGCTACATAATATTGTTCCATATTTAATGGTTTAGGAGGTGTATTGCAAGGCAACGCGCTAGCGGCAAACTTTTTTCCGACATCATTCACTATTTTACGTCACTACTCGTTCCTTATGCTACCTATCGTAACAAAATATAGCCTATAACCTGGCCAGAGAACATATGTATGTTTTTAAAAAAAAAAAGTACGTAAATCGGATAAGTGGTTCTCCAGTGATAAGCGCACTAACGGACAGACAGACAGACAGACAGACAGACAGACTGACTGACAGACAGACAGACAGACAGAGAGACGTTGCATTTTATATATATTATAGATTATATATATATATATATATATATATATATATATATATATATATATATATATATATATATATATATATATATATATATAGTGCAAAATAAGTAATACATACGGTGATTGCTTTTAAATTAAAATAAAATCTTTACCTAGGCTAAGTTAATTAGGTCTCTGATGTGAATATATCTTAAGATGCGTCTTAGTCAATAATGTATAATAGTTATAGTTACTTATCTATCGAATAGTCAATAAATTAATCTAGTTCAATCTAGAATCCTGCTTAAATATTTGTTTTATTATAAAAATAAAATAAACTTATTTTGTCTCAATACCTATCCGTTAGTCACCAGTCATCATTGAAATTTATTTTATCTGTAATTCGTAATGAACTAAAAAGTATATGAGTATATTAATGATTGCAACGAATACGTATTGATATTTTGTAGCTCTTAGACCCGTTTAAATTCACAGCTTTCGACGAAAAAAACCTTCACTGTATTGATTCCAGAATTTTTTCAAAATTTCTTTATAAGTACTTTTCGAGATGAGAGGGGGGACTGTGATCTTTTGCCATATTTTAAAAATAATATGAAGAAAAGTCTCTGCGAGTATTACATCATATATATTTTTGAACTTATATTTTCACAAATTTTCATTTGACACCCTACTCGATGACCTTACAATTTTTTTTTTCAAATAGTTTCTGAGAAAATCGGGTGTGACAGAAAGACAGACGGATATCGAAGTGATCCCATAAGTGTTCCGTACAGAACACTAAAAATGCCTTTTCTAACTACTGGTTATGCACGTGTGAGCTAATGCAAATTAGCAATGACGTTTGTTTTTCCTAATGATTTTGATAGTTTAGAACTGTTATTTTAAAAAATAGTCTATTCGGTGAGTGGAAAACGGAATATATCTAAAATATTTAATAAAAATGATAATAACAAAAGCAAACCACAGTGAAATTATAGAAGACTTTAGAAAATAAAGAAGAATCTCTAGCTTACAGTCACTTCCAAAAATATATATATATTTTTTTTTTTTTTTTTATGGGTCTCGCACACGTGCTGCAGGGAAGTCCCTAAAGCGCTCCAGGAGCGGCACGAGTGCGGAAAAAGCGATTCACGTTGTTCTTGAATCGCTGTAAATTGTACTCGGTGGGAAACACAGGGCTGGGCAAATTATTCCAAAGGGATGACGTTCTCCATATAAAAGATTACTTGAAAAGCGTTGTACGCGGAGTAACAAGCTGAACCTCATACGGATGCGAAGCACCAGCGCGACGTGTATTTCTAACATGCACCGCTTTGGGAGGAATTAAGCGGGCTACATCCTTCAAACACTTTCCATGAAAATACTTGTAGAACAGACTCAAGTCGCCAACCGTTCTTCGATGTTCCAGCGAATCAAGGCCGCCGGTCAATTCCGGGTCCCCAATCAGACGGACCGCTCTTCTCTGAACAGAATCCAACAAATGCAGTGTATGTTTGGGAGCGGAGCCCCAAACGTGGGAGCAGTATTCCATAGTTGGTCGAATTTGGGCTTTGTAAAGAATTAGCAGTTGCTGTGGGGTGTAAAGCTTTCTGGTTCTAAATAATATTCCCAACTTTTGAGAAGCTCTCCTTGCTATGCCTGCAACATGTTCATGCCAAGACATATTTGCTCCCAAACTAACGCCCAACAAATTGAGCGACGATGCTAGGGGAATGGAGTGCTCCGACATAACTATGTCGGGTTCAGCAACGTTAACTTTTTTAGAAAAAACTGCCGCTTGGGTTTTTGTAGCGTTAAATTCCACTTGGTTACTGTCACCCCAAGATAGAATTTCTTCCAGGTCTTTGTTAAGTTGAACGACCTCCTGCTGTCTGCGGATACTCGCCTGAGCAGCCGATGTCCGAGCGTTCAAGGTGAATGAAGAGACAAGCGTACTGTCATCTGCAAAGCTATAGACTGGATTCCCGGTCTTTTCCAGCAGATCGTTAATGTAAATGAGAAAGAGAGTAGGAGACAGTATGGAGCCCTGGGGCACACCGGCGTTGATAGTGAGGGTGTTAGAAAGAAATCCGTCGACCGCCACTCGTAAAGAACGCTCTCTGAGGAAACATGAGAGCCACAAACAGAACCTTTCAGACATACCGTAAGAGCGTAACTTAGCCAACAGTCCATCGTGCCAAACACGGTCGAATGCCTTGGATATGTCAAGAGCAACCGCTCGAGATTCTCCAAAATGTTCAATTGCGTTGTTCCAAACATGTGTTACATAAGTCAGAAGATCTCCTGTTGATCTATGTTTACGAAAACCATATTGGTGATCACTAATAATATTGAATCGTTCAAGATATTTTAGAAGATGCTCATTGATAACCTTTTCCATGACTTTCGATATTATTGAAAGCAGTGCGACTGGTCGGTAGTTATTTGGCAAGGTCTTCTTACCTTTTTTAGGTATCGGCTGAACCGTGGCACATTTCCAGCAGGACGGAAATATTCCCTTTCTGTAGGATAGGTTAAAAAGTCTACAGAAAACTGGTGTTAGTTCCCTTGCACAGTTTTTGAGAACTATGGCAGGTATTCCGTCAGCGCCAGAAGCCTTCTTGGTGTCTAGCTTCATTAAAATACGCTTTATGATGCGCTGTCTGAAGACAACATCGGGCATCCTTGACTGCAATATGGGAATAGTAGGTGGTGTTTTTCCTTGGAAATCGACAGTAGAATGTGAAGCAAAGAGTTCAGCCAACAAGTTCGCTCTCTCAACAGGTGTGGTTGCAATGGAATTATCTAGCCGTGTTAAGCCATATTAACTCAAACTACGTTTAAAGGAAAAGAAAGAACCGCACAAACAGAAGATAATTACGAAAATATGAATTATTTTAAATTTCGGATAATTTTTTTAGTAAATGTAGACTTTATTACCTACTTTATTTTCAAAGCCTAACTTAATATAGATTGGATGCTTAACAGTACTTATTAACCCGATTATTTAGCAAACATAATAAACCAAAAAGCTTTTATTTTTATTAAAGTGACATCACTTTAATGGATACTTTCACCCTCAGAATATATTTTGATATTGGAAGAAGGGGTGGAGTGACACGTGTCGGTAAAAAAAGTACAAGAAAAATGCATAAGTAGAAGTAATGTCAGTGAAATATGTACATAAACATATTTCCTATAAAGTTATACTACTTCCTAAATATCGGGAACTGAATTGACTTTTTTTTACTATGCTAGCTTAGAAAGTCCCTGAAAATATAACTTTTAGTCGATTTTATTAGCTTAAAGATAAATTCTCATGAAAAATTGTTGTTTTCTCTCTTTATGACCTCTATCTTTTTTACCATGTTGTCCCTTCTTCCTTATTCTATTTTTTCAAATAAAAAAGCACTAAATTTTGTTTCTTGCACCCTAAAAACCGGAACTACATTAAAAAACCAACAATATAGGGACATAGGTTTACTTTTGTCCCTTAGTCAGAAAAATATGACAGATATCCTAAATATATTCTCTCTCTCTGGAGTGATACCAAGTATGGAAATTCTGTATACTTAGAAAAATATTCTCAAAAAGAAGAGAGAAAAAATAAAGAGATAGACATTCCATTCACAAAAATGTACAAAGAATTTTCGTTTCTCGATACTAACGACACTATTGACTACATACTGAAACTACCATTTTAAAAGCTTGTGGAGGCATCTGTTTTGTCAACTGTTCAAAACTAGCGTTTCCTTTAAAAAGATTAATCACCTCATCAACAATTGCACACTTAATATAGGTAGTTTTTAAACAAATTATTTCAAAATCTCACTCTCTCTCTCTCTCTCTCTCTCTCTCTCTATATATATATATATATATATATATATATATATATATATATATATATATATATATATATATTCCTCATATATTCGGATGTGCACCTGTTGAGATTAGCATTGGTTTACTAGGTAATTGTAGATGTTTCGTCAAAAATTATCAATCTAGTCGCTGATCAACGATAAACTGAACAATGATAAAACGGTAAACGGCGTAAACGACGATAACACTTTACCGTCGACCACCAACTAGACAGCCTTGATAATGCCAACTGAGATTTTGGCTAACCCTAAATATATATATATATATATATATATATATATATATATATATATATATATATATATATAAAATCGATCTATCGATCCTAGCCCGACTGATGATCCGTGATACGGTGAAACGCGTCTCGGGATGGATTTGACAAATAAGAGAACAGTGGGTAGACTTTTGTCCGTTTTCAGTTGTTCTTACTTTAAACCATATATATATATATATATATATATATATATATATATATATATATATATATATATATATATATATATATATATATATATATATATATATATATATATATATATATATATATATATATATATATATATATATATATATATATATATATATATATATATATATATATATATATATATATATATATATATATATAAAATATATATATATATATATATATTATATAATATATATATATATATATATATATATATATATATCTATATCTATATATATATATATATATATATATATATATATATATATATATATATATATATATTTATATTCACGAATGGAGAAATGTGTTGTGCAGACGTTTCCCCAAAACCTCATTTGGCATTATCAATTCTTACTAGTTGCTGGTCGACGGTAAACTGTTACCGAAAACAGGGTTACACATCGAAGCTGGTCTGAAAACTAGATGATTGGATAACACATGATCGAATCACTCAAGTGTACAATGTTGTAAGACTTTCAAAATTTAACAAATTCTCGGACTTTCTCAATACCATTAACAATCCAATCTTATAAATGGCATACTTTTAGTTAATATAAAAGAAATATAAATAACATTATAGGCATAAGGAACTGAATATTTCCTGAATTTGTACTTTAATAAGTTATATATAACCTCATATATCCTTATAATAAAATTAACAAATATAAGTGACAACACTGGTACGCAAGTAGGTATCTCCAGCAGGTTTTACTGCCAGATTATGTGCAAGCATTCCGATATTTCACGGCGTTGCACGGATACTAACAAAGGTTTTTTTTTGCATAAAACAAGGTTGTAATTCTGAACGGCGGGAAACGATGTCATGAATGAAATATTTTGCCTACTATTTCTGTGTCTAGGTATATATATATATATATATATATATATATATATATATATATATATATATATATATATATATATATATATATATATATATATATATATATATATATATATATATATATATATATATATATATATATATATATATATATATATATATATATATATATATATATATATATATATATATATATATATATATATATATATATATATATATATATATATATATATATATATATATATGTATATATATATATATATATATATATATATATATATATATATATATATATATATATATATATAATTCTCGAAAACACCGAAGAAACCTTCAATAAAAAACCTTAAGATATTACTGAACAAATACTTAGGGGAAAGAAAAATATCGTAGAAGTGGTACAATGCTGTAATCCAGTACACTAATAAGACTTCTGTACTGTGTCAAATATATAACTTGCTTATGCAAATAATGGCTACAAGACCAACAAACCGATTTGAATTATAGTCAATTAATAAACAAAAAGGTTTTAGAAACGAATATGATACTCTGGACCACATACAATCGATTTGAATCATGATCGAAATGACTTTAGAATATAAAAAAGGTCTTACACTTACCATTTATATACTATAGTAAGTCCTTCAATTCGATACAAATATGCATTTTATCATACTACACTATTTTTCAAATCATCTTGTGATTCTAAAGTTATGATTGATGACGATAATAGTACTCACTTTTTCTTTCAGTACATCAGTATTTTTTATGAGAAAAATATCACTACAGAATTGAGGACCTGATTTATGGCGACGTCTTTTTTGAAAAGCCCGTGACATAGTATTAACTACTTCATTACCTAAAAAGATTTAAAATAACCTGTTTTGTAAAAGTTTGAGTATTTGGCTCAGTACAATAATTTAATCCAACTATTACAGCTCCAGGTACTTTACGATGAGATAAAGTATTAATAACAAAAGAAAGTTGAGGAAAAGTAGGGCTTGTATTAAAATTGGAAACTGTAAAGAAAATAGCATAATTTTCATATTCTTCGGCCTCAAAAACCTTAACAAGAAAAAAATCAATAACCAATGATTGATTACTATAAAAGGCTTAAGATCTAAAAAAAATCTTGGTACCTTGAAGTATAATAAAATATGTATATATTTGAAGTGCCCTTTTATGTACCATAAAAACGAGTTATATAGTAGCTCTCCCTATCTTTTTCAGGCCAGTGCACTAAAAAACGGGAAAACATTACCAGCAGGTCGTGTGATCCTGTTAGCTGCGCCATGCCGGATCCTGGGGGAGAAAAAGGGTCCGGGAGGAGGAGGGGCGGTTCCGGAATAGACTTTAAGGAAAAGTCAGCATCAGTCGATGCGGTAGAACGATATTGGGATAAAGAAAGGAAAATCATGCAGTAAAATGGTAGTGATTTTGCTGTTTTGGTTTTTTCTCGAATATATTCTTTCCAAAACGAGCATTTAAATTTAAAACCTTATTATACAGTAAGTTTTAATAACATAAGAGATATGGTACTTGATGGTGATGATTATTTGGCATAATTTTCTCCAAACTTATATAGATTTTTTAATTAAAATGTTGGTATTAACGCGGATTATTGTTTTAAAGAGCTTAATGCCATATTGAAATTAAATTTTCTCTTGCTTGATGTGATGAAATATAAGTGGCAAGAGCGTAACTCCGGTTTTTGGACACTGAGTTGCTATCGACCGTTTTACCAAAGTAAATTGTGCCTTGTTTGTGAGAGAGATTTTCAAAAATAATAATTTTGTGACTATTGCGCGGCAAAAATGTTGCAGGAGGTATCATTTGATATAGCGTAAATGAAGCTCCAAGTATTCAACGTATTAAAAATGGCTATAGAAGAAGACACTGGTTCGACCTTAATTCAACCACTGACATGAAGTGCATTCGAGTGTCACTTTTCGAGAGTCCCAATCTCTCACTACGCAAATGAGCAAGTGCCGTAAATGACCCTAGAAATTCGTCTGTAGTCATAGAAGATATAACTGGTGTAGTTTTAGAATATTTTTTTATCTTTAAATAGAAAAATGTCGTATTTAATACATTTCTAGTATATCGCCAATATAGCTGACGTCTTGGATATATTAAATACAGTAGAACCCCAGTTATCCGAGGTAATGTGGGGGGGGGCACCCTCCTCGGATAACTGAGAACTCGGATAATCCGGATTTGTTTTTTATTCATTCAAAAAATAAACACCAATACTTAAAACCGATGTATTACCGTTTTTAACATATAAATAGGTACATACATTATAAAACAGTGAAATAGGTATCTATGCGCTTCTGTTTCATATTGCATCTTCTTTTTCTCTCTGAAATGTTTCTCCATCTATTAAGAAGAAGCAAATCCGCTGGGGTTGCCTCTGGTTGTTGTTCGATATACTTCAAAGCTTTTTCCAAAGAAGCAAAACCTTCTTGATGAGAGATCTTAGTGGGAGACTGTCCATCCACCGCCGCTTCGTCATCGTCATCGTCATCTGATTTTTCGGTTTTCTGAAAGGCATTCGTTATTTCTTCAATACTCATTTATCTTCTAAATCATCTGCTGTAATCCATTCAACAACATCTTCTCTTCTCACATTTTCGCAACATTTTAATTTCTGCGTTAATTCATATAAACTTTTTTCTTTTTTTTCTGTCTCGCTGTCAAAATTTCAACAAGGACATTTCTCCATGGCTTCTCAATTTCAAAGCTAATTCATTTAATGGAGTATCATCTTTACTGTCATTATAGTCCTCAAAATCAATAACTTCTGACCAAGATTTTTGAATAGTGGTAATATGCACAGAATCCCAAGCTTGACTTACCCAGTAAATAACATTTTTCAGTGTAACCTTTCTCTTCCCATTGATAATATCCTCCTTTTCTATGTATTCTAACAGATGTTCAAGATATAAGTCCTTCTCCAGGGTGAGAGGGGGCATTATCCATTAACAAAATTGCTTTAATAGGAAGACGGTTTCTGTTCAAAAATTAGTCACAGATGGCACGAACTCTTCTTCAAACCAGTTAGAAAATAAGGTCTCATCCATCCATGCGCTCTTCTGACTTTTGTAATAGACTGGTAGGGCTTTGGGTGAGATGTCTTTTAAAGCTCTTGGACGTGCAGACTTGCTAATCACCATCAGTGGGATTTTGTGCTTGCCAGATGCATTGGATCATACCATTATAGTTAATCTTTCCTTACTTCGTTTGTGTCCAAGAGCCGATTTTTCCTGTCGAGATGCCAATGCTTTTGATGGAAGCATTTTATAATTTAGACCAGTCTCTTCACAGTTGTAAATTTGATCACATTTGTATCCACAATCTTCGATTTGCTTTTTAAAGTTCTGCTTAAACTTCTTAATTGATGACACATCAGCAGAAAGTTTTTCACCACATACAGTCAGTTGTCGTACACCGTACCGTTTTTTTTTCCAGCGGTCAAGCCATCCAGAACTGGCGGTAAACTGATCTATTTCTGGGAATTACCTACTAATCATTATTGCTTTCTGTTGTAAAATTGGACCTGACAGAGGCACACCTTTTGATCTCTGTTGGTTAAATCACATGAATAAAGCTTCGTTAACCTTTTCATAGTCGCCGGTTTTCATTGATTTTCTTCCTGAGGACGAGGAGGCTTGATTTATACACCACTCTTCTATTTTTGTGCGGTTTCTTTTCCAATCTCCAACCGTTACCTCACCTATTTCATAATCTCGTGCAACAATTTTAATTGTCTCTTCTGTTTCAATTCTTCTGATGGCTTTTAATTTTTCTTCAATAGGAACGACGATTCTTTTACGCTTGTTTTCCTTCATTATAATACGACAAACAAAAATTCAAACAAAGCAGTTCGTATTAATTACACTTAACTACCAGAACTCCAACCAAATAAATTATGTGAGTATACTCGTACTTCTCCGTAGTAAACGTTATAACGCACTGCATTCACGTAAATTTAAATGCTGAAAGAGTCCAAAAACATAAATAGGGGAACCCCTCACACGGGTCAGGGGGATTCCCCGAAGGCCCCGACGATTTTAAATGGAAATATGTACATACATATTTTAGAAGTTCGGTTAATACGCAGTATAGACGCGCGTACCTCGGATAATCAGGTTCTTAGATTGGCTCGGTTAATCCAGAGCTCGGATAATCGCGACTCGGTTAATCGGGGTTCTACTGTACTAGCAATGTTATGTAGCTTATCCATTACTGCCTATGAAAATTTATCGTATATTTTTTTTAAACCTGAACTAATCTGAACTAACCCAAACTAACCTGAAATAACATTTAATTGCATTTAATTCTTCGTGGTTTCTTTTTATTGATCACTTCAACTGTGTTGCCCAGACACTTTAAGTGTTTTAGTGTAATGGTGAATAGAAGTAGTGACTAAATAATTCACCAAGTTTTGATATTACAATAAATGGTTTGTTAACATGTCCTATATAAATTGTAAAACATACATATTTTTACTCCAAGTAAACAATGTTTATGGGAGTACATCTTTTGTATGGGTGGTGTTCGCCGTAACATCTATGCTGGTTTGTAGGACATTTTCTCTTACCATAAACCATCCACCCACCATAGAGGTAATTTTTACTCCATATACACAATGTTTATGGGGGTGCATTCTTTTTATGTAGGGTAACTGACGCAAAATTTATAGTGGTTGGTAGAGGGGATATCCGCTCCTACCATCTTCACCCACCCCCATCCCCTCCGGGGTGGGGCTATTTTCTTAACCATTACCTAAAATTTTTCGAATCTGTTTAATAAAAATAATGCCACACAGTACATATCCTGTACATATATGTTACATAGCTTCGATACCTATATCATCTTAAATCACTCATATAAGTAATAGTTTTCTATTGATGACAAATTAATAAAATCCTTTGGGTACCAATAATGACCCGTTATCATGAAACACTCTGTATAAGAGTTGTATGAGTAATAGTGTTAATATTTACATTATTCTCTATTAGTCATATAAGTAAACCTTGTGTTTTTGTTTCGAAATTATGCAAATCTGAAGTGAAAAAAACGGGTCAAGTGTAAGTTGGACTTGCGCAATTAGTGTACGTACCGTGATTGCCTTTAAAATAAAAATTTTGGTTATAGAGGTATAAAATAATCAGTGACCTAGCTTATTACCTGACCTATTTTAACTTTTTTGCAAAATTGCGTCAATATCTCTTCACAGGTTTTTGTGTGATATTGTAACAGACAAACTGAGAAAAAATCTACAAATAGCTACTTTGGTCTCTCTATGTATTAAATAATACGTACTTAACTACTAACTTAGTTTTTGAATAAATAGTCTATGTCTAGTTACGATTTTATTATATACATTCATATTGAACAACGTAGCTAATCAGGGTAACACAGTAACTCTGGAATCACTGAATGAAAATCAGCTTAATAAATATCTTTTTTTACCCCAAATCTGATTCAAAATTCATTTGAAAATTAAAAATATTAATGATAATGCTAATTAATTTAAACGTAATAACCTTTTTTTAAAAAATAATAGCTATAAGTTGCCCTCTACAATTTATCTAATGTGAACATGTCTTGCTAGTTATTTTAAAGTTTAAAAACGTTTGAAATTGCTCCTCAACTATCAATTTCAATGACTATTCAAATTCAAATTCCTATCGAACCTCCAATTAAAAGTTCTACGAAGAGAGAATCATAGTGCACTGAACTACTATAATTTAAACTTGCTGCGATTGTCAATCTTTGGTTAGCAGTTAATTTGATTGTAAATAGATATTGTTGTTTGAGATATAATCTCTTTTTTGTGGATCTAATTAAGAGGTGTATAGGAGAGTTAGAAATGGGTACTGATAGATATAAATAGAGGTGAACGCCCACCATAGTAAATAGTGTATCGAAAAAAACTCTTGTTAAATTTGTAACTGTAACGGGAGCTATGGAATTATTTTATTATTTTATATAGTTCATTCTTTAAAGTGCCATAGTGCCGTTATAGGACCCATAAGAAATTTTATTAAATTTGAATACGTTCTCTTTAGAAAGGGGCTAAGTTCACCGAAAAAAACTACGTTCCTAGTTCTAAGCAAGCCTTCATAGCTTACATCGTTTTATTATATCTATAAGTCTTTTTTCCACATCGATTCTTACTAAAATTTTATTTAATATATTAACATCTAGGGCATACTTAGTACACTACGAAGTATCCACAGTTTAAGGATTTCAATTCGATATACATATATTCTAGCTTTAAATGAACAGTTTTCGAGACCACATACTAGAATAGTTCATATGTAGCAGTTAACTACTTGTAACTGGTTGTCAAGTAGCAAATTTCTATGAATCGTAAATTTAAATATTGGTGTTTGCTGTAGCCACGGTATCTCATATGGTTAAGAAAGCAGAAGTATTTGAATACTGCGACTCGATGGATAATTTGTACTTTAATGTTGAGAGTGGTATTATCGTGTTGTTTACTATATACCATCATTTTTATATAGGCAATATGGACACGTACTCCGTATTGCTTACCACATTCAATCTTTTTTTTTTTATGGGTGTAGCACAGATGCTGTAGGGGAATCCCTAAAACGCTACATGGACGACGCGTATGGGGAAAAAGTGATTCAGAATGGTCTTGAATCTCTGTAAATTGTACTCGTTGGAAACCAAAGTCCTGGGCAAATGATTCCAAAGGGATGAGTTTCCTCATATAAAAGACTGCTGGAAAAGAATTGTACGAGGAGTAACAAGCTGAACTTCATACGGATATGAAGAATTAGCGTGACATGTATTCCTAACATGCACCGCTTAGGAAGGAATTAAGTGGGCTATATTAATCTAACACTTTCTACGAAAATAGACTCAAGTCTTCAACTGTTCTTCGATGTTCCAAGAAAACAAGGTTGCTTGTTAGTTCTTAATCTCCAATCAGGCGAATAGCTATCTTCTAAGTAGAATCTAACAAATGCAGAGTGTGCTTGGGGGCGGAGCCCCAAACATGGGAACATTATTCCATCATTGGTCGAATTTGAGCTTTGTACAGAATTAACAGTTGTTGTGGAATGTAAGTAAATAATATTTTCAGATTTTGAGAAGCTTTCTTTGCAATGCTGTTCTTGCTAAGACATATTTGCTCCTAAATTAACGCCCAGCAAATTGAATAACGATGCTAGAGGAATGGATTGGTCCAACATAACTAGGTCAGGTTCCACAACATTAACTTTTTTAGAAAAAAATGCTGTCTGGATTGTTGCAGTGTTAAATCAACTTGGTTACTGTGACACTAAGATAAAACTTCTTCCAGGTTTTTCTTTAGTTGAACTACTCCCTGTTGTCTGTGGATATTTCCTTGAGTAGCTGATATTTGAATGTTCAAATAAGTGAAGAAATAAGGATACCATCATCTGCAAAGATGTAGTTTGGATTCCTGGCCCTTTCCAGCAGATCATTAATGTAAATGAGGAACAAATTAGGACACAGTATGGGGTTTTGGGGTACACCGGCGTTGATAGAGAAGGTGTTGGAAAGAAATTCATCGACTGCCACTAGTAAAGAAGGGTCTCTGAGGAAACCCGAAAGCCATAGGCAGAACTTTTCAGACATACCATAAGAGGATAGTTTAGTCAATAATCCATCGTGCCAAACACGGTCGAATACCTTGGACATATCAAGTGCAAGCGCTGGAGATTCTCCAAACTGCTCAATTGCATTCTTCCGAATATGTGTTACATAAGTTAGATCTCCTGTGAATCTTTGCTTACGAAAGCCGTATTAATGTTAGCTAATAATATTCA
Organism: Pachyrhynchus sulphureomaculatus; assembly: GCA_019049505.1. Taxonomy (NCBI): domain Eukaryota; kingdom Metazoa; phylum Arthropoda; class Insecta; order Coleoptera; family Curculionidae; genus Pachyrhynchus; species Pachyrhynchus sulphureomaculatus. Next base: position 68,876,540 of record CM032453.1, on the reverse strand, counting down.
ATTCTTCAAGATATTTTAGAATATGCTGATTGATAGCATTTTCCATGATTGGCTATTACTGAAACTGGTCGGTATTTATTTGACACGTTCTTCTTGCCTTTTTTGGGTATCGGCTGAACTGTAGCGCATTTCCAGGAAGGAAATACTCCTTTTCTGTAGGGTAGGTTGAAAGGTCTACAGAAAATTGGTAATAGTTCTCTTGCGCCTTTTTATGAGTACTACAGGTATATTATTCCGTCCGTGCTAAAAGCTTTTTTGGTGTCTAGGTTCATTAAAATACGTTTTATGATACACAGTCTGAAGACATTATCGTGAACCCTTGACTCCACTACGGGAATAGTTGGTAGTGTTTTTTCTTGGAAATCGACAGTAAAGTGTGAAGCAAAAAGTTCAATTAACAAGTTGATTTTCTCAACTGATGTTGTTGCAATAGTATTATCTGGCCATGTGAGTGATGGTATAGTGGATTTTAGTGAAATTTTGACTAATGCCCTTAGCGACTGCCCAAAGGGACCTGGAAATGTTGAGGCAGGTAAGAAGTTTGTTTTTAATACTTCAATTGTGTGACTACTTGGTTTTTTCGAAAATTCATTTGTATCTGTTTCGAGTACAAACAAGGATGTTTCGATTTATGACGTTAGGATTTTCACGCCATTGTTGGTAGACAAGAAGTTTAGAAGCAACAGCTTCTTTGCATTTTCGGTCGAGCCAAGGCTTGCTGTTGGAAGCGTATTTCTTCGAAAAAGGATGTAAGGTACCGTTCTAGCCGAAATGACATCGAAAACCTCCTTAGGGCAGTCAGATGAGTCGACGAAGCTAAAACAAACGTCTAACCAAGGGAAAGTTCGAAAATATTTCATGAGTTAATCCCATTTAGCAGATTTTTAATATCAAATAATCTCGCGTGGTTTAGCCACCTATCTATCACTGATCAGTAGGATACTCACGTCAAAGGCAGTTTAGGGTTGGAAGAACTGAACGGTGGATTTACGGAAACAGTGTAAATCTCTGGATTGGTGGTTAAAAATAGGTCAAGAAGACTGGCGAACTCCCCGTCTCGATCAGGAATCTATGTTGGTTCAGCGATAAGTCGAGTGAAGGTGTAACTAATTCAGAATGATTCAGCTTCACGACCTTATTTGTCGGTCGTATTTGAAGTCGCCTCGGATTGCAACTTCGGCATTTGAATGTAAGCTAAATCTGTAAATGATCGATGGTGTATGCGAGAGAAGCGAAAAGTGTTCTAAAGTTAATATCACTGGATGGTCATATTTAACACGGATTTAACAATTATCAGCTAGTATTGCTCTATATTCCGCATAACGGATATTATATATTGGAATGTCATAACTTCCAGACCATCCAGTCTCCAGCACTACTAAAAATAAATGAATAGTTGATAGGATAGGTAATAGAACGCATTCCTAAGGAATACCTTTCAATACACCGAAGGTTTCAGAGGACAGTATTAACGCTGACTTCAGCTGATTGACTTTTATGTTGAGTTTGAAGTTTTTTCTGCTGAAGTTGATCTTGGAGGTTGTCAGAGCAGTACGTATGTAACACTAAACGGTTTTTTCAAATAATTCATTTAAGACTATATTAACAGTGTGTCAGTGTGAGTGGCGAAGCACAAACCTGCTTAAGTAATGTTGTGATATATGTGTAATGTAATGATAATTGTTAAAGAAAACCCAAGTATATTACTCAAGCAGGTTTGTGCTTCGCCACTCACACTGACGCACTGTTAATATATTCATAAATGAATTATTTGAAGAAACCGTTTAGTGTTACATAACGTACTGCTCTGTCGTGCCACTAAGTGCCACGTGTTGTAGCTGTAGTTGACGTCCCAGTTAAATAGGATGCTGTGTGTGTGTGTGTGTGTGTGTGATGAACATTTAGTGGCGCTAAAGGGTGGTCTATGTAAAACGGCCTTAAGAGAGAGGCTCATCATGCCTGTAAGCCTTGCAATATTTTGGACATGTTTAGGAATGGTGACGAAAGTGGATTTCAGCTAAATGTAATGCAAACGAATATTCTGGATATTACACAGTAATAAAAAATAATTTAGTAAAAATATGTTGGACAAGCAAAGCTGTGCACTTATTTGCAATTTTTTTTTGACATGTAGCTCGTTTATCAAAATGTTCTTAACTGACGACAGCAGGACAACAAAAATGTTAGTATTAATAGCAATTTTTATCTTCTTACCTGGACAAAATCTTCGACACACAGCCATGTGACACTCGAAGTTGTCGTGATATATCACAGGGCCGAACGCCATTGTGAGCCAGCTCAACAATGCGTTGCCGAACAACGTCGGGTAGTGGCCGACCATTTACGAAAACTCCTCCGAGCTGATTGACGCCGCCATGACCTGAAAATAAAAAAAATTGAGGTTAATGCGTTCAGAAGATGTTTTCGATATAATTTTTAGTGTTCCGCGCGGAACACTTATGGGATCACTTCGGTCTCTCTCTGTCTGTCTATCACACCCGATTTTCTTCGAAACTATTTGACATAAAGTTGAAAGGTGTTGTTGAAAGTTAAATTTTGACATAAGAGGTTAGTTTAAGGGGTACAATCATCGAGTGTGGTGTCAAATGAAAGCTTGTGAAAATGCGAGTTCAAAAATATAATGTAACACTCGTACAAACTTTTCTTCATATTATTTTTAAAAAATGGCCAAAAATTGCTGTCTCAAAAAGTACTATTCAGACAATTTTGAAAAAAATTGAGAATATTCTCCATAAGGTGTAGATTGAGCGAAAATTATCACGAGGGTATTACGTGTGATAATTTATCTGATATAAAAAAAAATTTTTAGTTTGACAATATGGTGAAGGTTTTATTCGCCGAAAGTTGTTAATTTAACCAGGACTAAGAGCTACAAAATATCAATACCTATTCGGTGCAATAAGCACTTATATACTTTTCAGTATATTACTGCATTTGGCCAATCACAGATAAAATAAATTTCAATAATGCCTGGTCCCTAATGGATAGGTACCGGGACAAAATAATTTTATTTTATTTGTTTATAATTAACCAAATATTTAGGTAGTAAGTATATATTTTAATCTTTTTACTACTAGATTCTGGACTGAGCTAGATTTATTTATTGGTTTTGAGGTAGCTAAGAAGCTATAACTATTATACATTATTGACTAAGAAAAAACGTGAAAATACATATTGGATTTTAAGATATATACGTGTTTTTTTTTTCTACTTGGTGATAAGTGAAGCTTGTTTACCTTTTTATTTTTAAGAAAAAATGTAAGCTATATATATATATATATATATATATATATATATATATATATATATATATATATATATATATATATATATATATATATATATATATATAGCGTTTATATATATATATATATATATGCGTTATAGCTATGGAGAAGTACGAGTATACTCACATAATGTATTTGGTTGGAGTTGTGGAGTATATTGAGGATTCTGGTAGATAAGTGTAATACGAACTGCTTTGTTTGAATTTTTGTTTGTCGTATTATAATGGAGCAAAACAAGCGTAAAAGAATCGTCGTTCCTATTGAAGAAAAATTAAAAGCCATCAGAAGAATTGAAGTAGGAGAGACAATTAAAGTTGTTGCACGAGATTATGGAATAAGTGAGGTAACAGTTGGAGATTGGAAAAGAAACCGCACAAAAATAGAAGAGTGGTGTATAAATCAAGCCTCCTCGTCTTCAGGAAGAAAATCAACGAAAACCGGCGACTATGAAAAGGTTAACGAAGCTTTATTCATGTGGTTTAACCAACAGAGATCAAAAGGTGTGCCTCTGTTAGGTCCAATTTTACAACAGAAAGCAATAATGATTAGTAGGCAATGCCCAGAGATAGATCAGTTTACCGCCAGTTCTGGATGGCTTGACTGCTGGAAAAAACGATACGGTGTACGACCACTGACTGTATGTGGTGAAAAACTTTCTGCTGATGTGTCATCAATTGAGAAGTTTAAGCAGAACTTTAAAAAGCAAATCGAAGATTGTGGATACACATGTGATCAAATTTACAACTGTGACGAGACTGGTCTGAAATATAAAATGCTTCCATCAAAAACATTGGCATCTCGACAGGAAAAATCAGCTCCTGGGCACAAACGAAGTAAGGAAAGATTAACTATAATGGTATGTTCCAATGCATCTGGCAAGCACAAAATCCCACTGATGGTGATTGGCAAGTCTGCACGTCCAAGAACTTTAATAGTCATCTCACCCAAAGCCCTACCAGACTATTACAAAAGTCAGAAGAGCGCATGGATGGATGCGACCTTATTTACTAATTGGTTTGAAGAAGAGTTCGTGCCATCTGTGACTAAATTTTTGAACAGCAACCGTCTCCCTATTAAAGCAATTTTGTTAATGGATAATGTCCCCTCTCACCACTTCATGTGGCCGAAATTGTTGTAAAATTTGTTCTTCCAAATGTAACCAGCATAATGCAACCAATGGATCAAGGCATCCTCAAAACCATTAAAAAAAATTATAGGCGTTTATATCTTGAACATCTCATCTGTTAGAATACACAGAAAAGGAGGATATTATCAATGGGATGAGAAAGGTTACACTGAAAAATGTTATTTACTGGGTAAGTCAAGCTTGGGATTCTGTGCGTATTACCACTATTCAAAAATCTTGGTCAAAAGTTATTGATTTTGAGGACTATAATGACAGTGAAGATGATACTCCATTAAATGAATTAGCTTTGAAATTGAGAAGCCATGGAGAAATGTCCTGTTCAAATTTTGACAGCGAGATAGAACAAAAAGAAAAAAGCTTTATTTGAATTAATGCAAAAATTAAAAGGTTGCGAAAATGTGACAAGAGAAGATGTTGTTGAATGGATTACAGCAGATGATTTAGAAGAAGAAATGAGTATTGAAGAAATAACGAATGCCTTTCAGGAAATTGAAAAATTAGATGACGAAGCGGCGGTGGATGAAGAGTCTCCCACTAAGACCTCTCATCAAGAAGGTTTTGCTTCTTTGGAAAAAGCTTTGAGGTATATCGAACAACAACCAGAGGCAACCCCAGCGGATTTGTTTCTTCTTAATAGATGGAGAAACGTTGCAGCGAGAAAAAGAAGATGCGCATAGATACCTATTTCACTGTTTTATAATGTATATACCTATTTATATGTTAAAAACGTTAATACATTGGTGTTTATTTTTTGAATGAATAAAAAACAAATCTGGATTATCCGAGTTTTCAGTTATCCGAGGAGGGTGTCCCGCACGTTACCTCGGATAACCGGGGTTCTACTGTATATATATATATATATATATATATATATATATATATATATATATATATATATATATATATATATATATATATATATATAGTTAAAATGAAATACATTGTTCTTTTATTGTAAATTACAAGACAATTTTCATTGACTTAAAAAGGCGAGGACACAAATGATGACATTTTGACATGGTAATATTTTTAATCATATCCTTTTTACACCTATTTTCTGATATAACCCGTTAAGTGCATAATAATTAATAGAGAAATTTCATTCCTAATCACGTTTCAACGCTTTTCTTGCGATCATTAATCAAAGAGTTTATTATCTACTTTTTTTAAAATTTAATATTGTAATAAATCCACAGATACAAAGTTGCGTAAAATCTCTAGCATTAAGCGGATGGCGGATGTGTGTATGTAAAAAAAAAACAGTATTAACAATTTACCTAAATACTAATTTTTGTTGATAATAATTTCTCTGTATCATTAAATATCTTTAAATATGTTTTTAATGATTCGGTATAAAGTTATAAACATGCTTTTTATACGGTTTCGGATCATTTAGGTTATGGACGCTTTTGTAACGTCAAATGGATATACAAGATTTTTATGTTTTTTGTTAATTATAGAAAATATTATACAGTCGAACTTTAAACAGCGACAGGTAAAGAATTAGCAATTAATTACAAAATGATTTATTATTTTTTGAAAGATAGATCATTAATTAAACATTATTTCTCTCTAAAAATCATTATTTTTATAGAGCCGTTATTTCTTCATTATGTCTATACCTTACATTTACATAGTTACTTTTGGTAAATTAATGAAATCAAAATATACTGGGAATTAGTGATAATTCTGAAGTCAGTGGAAAAAAAATTTCCAAAGGAAAAACTGAGATAACTCCCTTATCTTTAAGCTTCTTTAGAGTGCTTCTTATCTAAATTGCAGGAAAAAATAGGGACATTCAAGTTGTTATAATATAGTATTTAATAATTTAAAATGTATGTTAAATGAAAAATTAACTGGTTTTCAAAATTTTTCTCTTATATCGTTTACTCTCGTAATCTCCAGAAGAAGAAGTAATGGGTTTCAGATTAAAAATTACAAGGAGTGAAATTTAGGAATATGGTTTTTTAGGGATGTTCAGTTGCTGCACAAATATTGCCAAAATACGGTCAAATAACTTTTCTAGGATCTATGTGTAGAACTAAGTCGTAGTTACATGAATATTTTTCGATTCTTGGTTCCATTATTCGTAGTATATTTATATTCAAGGCACACAATTTTTGTTATTGATGTTGACATTTTATTGAATTGTTATTTAACTAAGGAAATGTAATTTACTTCGAATGATTTGATGAATCAGAATGAAATGTTGTAGTGACAAAGTCTTATATATGTATGTATGTATCTATATATACAGGGTGTTATGAAATACACTGTATATATTGGAACGGATGACTTGTAGGGTCATGTAGAAGCATATTCAATACTTTTTCCTTGCAAATTCTAAAATTAAAAAAAATTGCATTTTACCAAATCACTCACAAAATCAACCCGCCCATGAAGGTCGACATTGAAAAAAAATAATTCCTTGGAACGTCCGAGAACAACTGGAGCATTGCCCCTTAACGGTTGATTTTTGAAGTAGAGGAGAGTAGAGCAAATAGACCGTCAGCTTGACAAAATCGTAGATAAAAATACATTTTCGTCTGCAAAAATATTTAACGTTGATGAAAGTGGATTTTTCACCGTTCAGAAAAAAAAACGCAAAAAGTTTTAGGAATAAAAAAGAAGAAACAAATCGGCACGATCACAAACGGAGAAAGAGGCCTCGTGTTATGCTCGTGTGGTTGGACAGTTTGTGCCCGCAATATTCAAATAATGAGACAAAAACTTGAATTGGGTAAGGGCACACCTTCTGAGAGTGTTTTTACTATTCCAGACACTAGCTATATTAACACAAAATTTTTTGTAAAACGGATGAAACATTTTATAAGCATCGTAACTTCTGAAAATCCATCTGCTTGATGGAAATACAACGCAAACGAAGAAACTAGAATCGTTGTATATAGCATTGACTAATGGGATAATAATGTTACAACTGCCAGGCCTTACTACTTACCGGCTGCAGCCACTGGACGTATCTTTTTTTTTAACCTATTATTATATATATATATATATATATATATATATATATATATATATATATATATATATATATATATATATGTATATACGTATATACGTGACCGCTCGTATTCTAGAAAAAAATGTGTTTAGAGAACATTTCTTGCAATCAAGTTATTAAGTTCAAGCAACAGAAAAATGGTGAGGACAAATCCATGTCGTTAAGTAATGAAATGCCATTTCGCAAGTTTATTTGCAGAAGCTTATCAAAGAGTTGGCACCATTATAAATGAATTTAAAGCGACTAGAGTTTGGTCTACGGACAAAAAAAGGAAATACTTCTTTCCCGAACATTTGTTTAAAGCAGCTAAAAATATAAATGCTCTCTCAAGTAATGAAAGCAAACATGGATCTTGCCTGTAGCTTCTGTTATTATCAATAATGAAAACAAGTAAATTGCTCGGCAACCTGATTTAAACAGTGATCGTCAACTTCGAGATTTAAAGTTGAAGCTTTAATTTTTTTTTAATCTTTATGCTCAATAATACAAAAATTATTATACAAAAAACTGTGGAAATTACATCAAAAGAAGGAATAAAAAAAAACGAAAAACGCTAATAACAAAAGTAATACGATTTATCCAACTCTACCAACTTAAACTAAAAAGCTATGGACAGTCAGAAGATGCCCAGAAAAACCCTTTGATGTCGGGATCGGCTGCTGTAACAAAGGAATAATTTATTTTCGGCGTTCGACAAAAGATCCTTTGTAGCCTATAGAAGAAAGCCGAACAAGGTGAGTGACTTTAAAAACCTACCTCAATAAATCATTTATTATGCTTTCCTCTTTAGAATGAAGCTAATAAAATTTTAGCGGAAATTTTTACTTATCATAAAAACATATTGTACGTGTAAGGTAACAATTTTTTATATTATTTTTTTTATTCTCATTTATATTTATCCATAATGGAGTTGTATGGTGGTGGCGTGCAAAAAACATTAGTGTCATCATTTCTTTAGGGTCGATTTTTTTTTTATTACTGAGATCCGATGAGATTCGTTTATATATGATATATATATATATATATATATATATATATATATATATATATATATATATATATATATATATACAGTCCCTGGCCAAATTATTAGACGCACTGCAAGATTTCATGTAAAATATTAATTACCTAGTGATATTGTACCGTTTTATTATTTTAAATTGATTTGTTTTTTATTTTTATATTATCCAATCAATTACCTATTTATTTGACATAAATAAAACAGCATTAATTTAGAAAAGCATAAGTTTATTAAGTTTTAAAGAAAAGTGAAATTAATGTTAGTAAAAGTCAATATTTAGTTGAGCCACCTTTAGCCGCTATCAAAGCTTTAATTCTGCGCGGCTTGCTATCAATGCAAGATTGTACTGTCTCCTGCATTTGAGGATGATGATTCCACACATGAATAATCTTTTCTAGGAGCTGGGTTTTGTTGGTAATCACATCTTTAGCCACTTCTCTTTTCATCAGCTTCCACACATTTTCAATGGGGTTCATATCAGGGCTAGCCCTAGCCAATCCAACAGAGGGATATTTTTTTCTGCCAAAAAAGCTTTAACAGACCGAGCAGTGTGGCAGGGAGCTCCATCTTGCATGAAAGTGAATGGTTCCCCATTTGGAAACCATTCTCTGAGCTGCGGAATCAACCGATTTTGTAATACTTCTTTGTACTGATCTTGCCTCATTATTCCTTTGACGACGTACAGACGTCCAGTGCCCTTGCCGCTGATGATTGACCAAATCATCACTTTGGTGGGATGTTTAACCGTCGGGACGACACAATCAGGATGAAACTTTTCTCCATGACGACGACGCACATACTGAGCTTTATTCTGCAAAATTTCGAATGTGCTTTCGTCACTGAAGCAGACCTGTCAAAAATAGGAAAAATATATAAACTTCCATGTTTATTTGCTTTATTTAACTGAAAATGATAATAATGTATCAATTATTGATTAAATTGCTGTATCTTACCGATCTCCAGAAGTCCACATCTTTGTCTTGCCATTGTTTGGCCCACTTCAGGCGCTTTGCTTTCATTGCAGCTGTTAACTTGGGCTTCCTGGCGGGGCGACAAGCCTTAAAATCTAATTCTTTGAATTTTTTTCGAACAGTGCGCTCAGAAGCATTTACGCTAGCATCCTGGAGTTGTGATTTTATTACCTTTGTGGTAGCAAATCTGTTTTCTACACAAATTTTCTTCAAACATCTCTCTGACCGTGGAGTGAAAATTGGTTTTCTACCGCATCTTTTCTTTCTTTTCGGGCTTAATTCCTTCCCTGACTCAATTTTCTTTTTTATGCGTCGTACACTAGCTTCAGAAACCTCCAATCTTCGTGATATTTCTCGGTTTGTAAATGTTTTCGCAATCACATGGGCCTTCACTTCAGCTTTTTTACGTGGTGAAAGATCGCCTTTTCTACCCATAATGAAAATAGTCCAATTACTTTTTTAAAACACTGCATACAAAATAAACTAATAACTGAGTAGTATAAAACTGTTAAACAAACAATCACAGTCCATAAAGCCACAGAAACACGTCCGTACCTGACTCGATTCCGATCGCGACCGATACAGATTTGTACTTGTTTACGTTCATGTATCACTTTGTCAACACAGTGTTGCCATAAGTTAAAAATAAATACAAATATGTAGTCTACAACAATTCTTTTAAATAAAAATCAATAATATTGTAGTTTAAATATACCATTATTGCATAAAAACTCTTAAGAAACATAAAATTACTAAAAAAAATACAGTGCGTCTAATAATTTGGCCAGGGACTATATATATATATATATATATATATATATATATATATATATATATATATATATATATATATATATATATATATAAATATTTATTAATATTTATATATATATATATATATATATATATATATATATATATATAAATATTTATTAATATTTATATATATATATATATATATATATATATATATATATATATATATATATATATATATATATATATATAGTAAGATACTATTAATTGCACCAATGGAACGTACACCTGGCTAACTCGCTGCAGCCATACTAGCCGACAGAGTGGTTAGCAGATTGCCAACACTTCACCGCAGGCAGTGCGATTTTTCGAGGGATCCACCTCAGGCATATGTGCCCTAATGTAAAACAACTGAAAACGAACGAGAAACATATCTTTAACATAGTCATTTGAGAAATTTTACCGAATAAATTGATTTCCAAATTGGTGACATAAAGTTGCCTGAGCCCTGATTTGACGTCGGTAAATTTTTCCTTGTGGTGATGTCTCAAAACTAAAATTTACAATATTAATCCTTGTTCCCTTCAGCTATCACGAAACCGACCGTGGACGTAAGGGTTTCATACGATCACATTAATATAAAAAATAATTTTTCCAAGCTTATAAATATTTTATGTTTAAACTTTTGATGGGACACCTTGTTTTTATCTGATCATTCTTTATAATAATGTACAGTAATTAATTAACCACTACATTGTTCAATTGCTTTGATACCTAGATCTCAAAAACTAATAAAGATATTCAATTAGTATATCAAAATGCACAATATACCTCATTTAATCTGAAATAAATCTTTATAGATTAGTAAATATTGCTTTCATAGTAATTCAACAGTACATTATTTAATCGCAAATAATAATATTATTGAATGAACATAATATCACGGTAGTTTAAAAAGCAATTATTTGCTTAAAAAGAAGAAAATTAAAAGAAAAGTGATAGTTGTGCATTCTTTACTACATATTTTCTTACACAGGATGTTCTCCTTAAAATACCGGTTGAATTGAAGATATCTTGTCTGTATAGAATGGCTTAGAAAAAAGTCTAAACAGGTAATTTATTGAAATTTGAAAATTTATTGAAAATTTACTTAAATTGCACCACATAAAAATATATTTGAAAAATTAGTAAAATAAATTACCCAGTACTTTTTTCGCAAATACGCTGTTCTAAAATAGAGCTCTTCAGTATTTGGTAGCTTCGACTTCTCTATAGGAGGTCATCGAAATGAATCTACACCGATTTCGGATAATGTAGAGCTGTTTTTTTTTTATTCACGATTTTTTTCAGCGTAGATAAAAATTTAAAAAAGTGCAACAAATATAAACAAATAAAAGTGTTAAACATGTTAAAAAAGAAACTAACACGGCCTTTAAAGGTGTTAATACAGCATATGAATGGGCTCTATATAGCACATTGTATATCCTAGATTTTGGTAGATGTAAAAAATAACATGTAGAATTTAATTTGGTAAAATAAAGATGTTTTTGAACTTGAACTTGGTTTCGGATAGTCCTAGGAGAGGTTGGGAAAGGTGAGTACTATTGGTAGGATAGGCAATATATACACAAGCAGTAGCTATTGTTGAAATACAATAATGCAAGCGGCAGCGTTACTGCATTATCTAAAGAAGTACCTGAAATACAAATATATGTTCTGTTACTTAGACAACTTTGGCGAATATCGTAACATCCTTGCCGATACCCTGATCATACAGGAAAAGGATTATAGGAGGAAAGGGGATGGCGGACGAACAATAAAATAAGAATAAATTATACTCTCTTACCCTAAATAATAACATAATCCAAGCATTAGAACTTGATATTCTAAAAGATGGTAAGTTAATAATTACGCAAAAAAGTTGAGTGAGCTTCTGTTAGAACTGGAAATAATGACAAAATAACATAATTCATTGAGTATGAGAACGCTAAACAAGGGCCTATGACATGTCCAAACAACCCTCACTTAACGCTCTCTCTCTCTCTCTCCTTGAACTACATACATGTTTGACTATACATATATATATATATATATATATATATATATATATATATATATATATATATATATATATATATCTCCCTTCTACCGTATAGTGTAGGGTACTTATGCATTTTCGTCTTTCCCTCTCAATCTTCACGTATAAACTTCTTCGATCTGTCTCTATTCTTTACCATTTTTACTGCTTCTTTCCAGGATTTTCCCTTTTCCCTAAGTAGACTTCCAATACTCTTATTCCAGGTCTGTCTAGGTCTTCCTCGCTTCTGTTTTCCCTGTATTCGGGCTTCATACACTTGTTTCACTTGTCTATCATCCTTCATTCTCTGTACATGTCCCCGCCATCCTTTGTTGTGTATATTCCATAATTGCTTGTACTCTCAGCCCTCTCCATATTTCTGTATTCCTTATTCTGTCTTTCCGTGTAACTCCTTGTATTGTATCTTGTCTATACATAATTACTCTCATAATTCTATTGAAACAGTACAGATTTAACGCCTCCCACCCCGTTCACCCTCAGACTCTTGAAGCGATATCGCTTAAAAAAATATAAGATCCGCTCTTCTATAAGTTTATAGGTGTAGAAGATGTGAAATCTATCATTTAATTGGAGAATTATCGCGCCAACGGACAGACGGATGGAAATTGAAAACCATGTTTTTCGTGATTTGAAAACCATAAACGTAAAGAAATCTCGAAAGGTGATTTTCTCAGGAAAGCAAAACTTAGCAAGAGGAAAAAGAAATTATTTTTATATATATATATATATATATATATATATATATATATATATATATATATATATATATATATATAGAGCAAAAGTTTTCTATTGTGAAGACATTTTTGAAAGTTGTTTATTTTCTTCTTGTGACACATTTTTTATGTAATTCTTAAGGATAAGATGCAGACCCGGAGTTGTTTAGCGACCTTGATTCATTGGAACATCGAAGAACGGTTGACAACTTGTGTCTATTCTACAAATATTTTCATGGAAAGTGTTCGATGGATGTAGCCCGCTTAATTCCTCCCAAGGCGGTGCATGGTAGAAATACACGTCGCTCTAATACTTAACATCCGTATGAAGTTCGGCTTGTTACTCCTCGTACAACCTTTTTCAAGCAGTCTTTTATATGAAGAACCTCATTCCTTTGGAATAATTTTCCCAGGGCTGTGTTTCCGATCGAGTACAATTTACAGCGATTCAAGACCAACGTGAATCACTTTTTCCGCACAAGTGCCGCTGCTGTAGCGCTGCTTTAAGGATTTCCCTGTAGCCCATAAAAAAAATAAATAAATAAAGTCACTAATTTGACTAAGAAGCTATTTTCTGTTCATGTCAAATTTAGAGTTATTTAAAAGTTTTTGTGTACCGCCGGAACAGACAGACACACCGAAAGAAATCTCATTAAGATTTGTTTTGGCTTGATAGGTTGATACTGAATATTCTCATCTTTTCAAAAATATAGGCAAGGAACAGGACAAACATAGTTTCTGTTACGATTTACTCTAAACATTTCGGAATTTGGTAAAATAAATAAAATAATAAAATCCAGGACGCTACAGTTATTATTTCTTTCGGAAGTCGCTTTATTACTCAGAGCCAACCGACCAAACGATGACGGGGCACGTGCCGGTCACGTGACCTCTTAAAAAGATAGTATTTTCAGCGATGTTTTTGTGGTATCCTATAAGTATGCATTCGAAGAACCTACGAGTTTCAATAATGTTGATAAGCTATTGCGTTTTAGTGACGTGTTGCATTTTATTTACCACTAATAATTTCTTAATAAATTCTCTCATTATAATCCTCATTCATTGGAGCGCCAATCTATCCACCATGGTCCTTAATCCTTCAGTCCTCAGGTGTCGTTGTGATCAGCTTTTCGGAGGTTTTGTCAACTGATATTCAAATTAGATGTCCTCTTCACTCAAATTTTAATTGATTTTGTTATATCCTTAAAAATTTGCTGTAGTTCGAAATTATACCTACTCCATTGTTCAAAATATGATGATGTTGATTTTGTATTGAAAGATTTCTAGCCAAATTCCTTCTTTTTGTCTCAAGATCCAAGATTCCTTAGTGGAAACAAGGACCACTCTAGACAGAGATTTTTATATTTTCTGTTTTGAGTATATATCTTTGCTATGCGCATTGTTGAATTTTCTTGTCTAACTTGCAAGTGGTGTTTACCAATTACCCAAGATATGTTCAATGTGCTCGGGATGTTTTGTAGCTACCATATACTTTGTTGTGTTGTATACGGTGAAAACTACTGCTCTGGTCGTCGCTCTCAAAGCTATAAGCTATTTCCCTATGTTTTGTCCTTTGTGCCCTTTCATACCAATGCCATTAATGTATGCAAGGAATAGAACTGATATGTGATAGTGTGTTAACTTAAAATTAAATAAGTATAAGGCCAGAGCCGTCTCGCCTTGTTTGTGGTCGCCTTTTATTCCAGATTCAAATTTGATCCTGGCTCTAAAGTTTATGATTGTCATTTTCGTTAAACGAATACTCCTACCCGGTTTTCCGAACTTGCTCTTTGAGGCTTAAGAGGCTGATTTCCAATGCCGTGCTAGGCGACCTCGAAGTCAATGAATTGGTGTTGAATTCCTTTTCTACATGACCTACATTAACAAATATATCGGATCTATTGTTGCCTTTTCGTTTGCAAACCTCTTTGACAACTGCCTATGATGTTGATAGTGTGTTATTCAAGCTAGTTTTTCTAATAGGCGGCTGTTAACAGAGTTATGTGTCTATAGTTTTCACATTAAACTTGATCTCCTTTTATATCTAGAACTTCCTAAAATATAATAGTGTGTCGCGTCCGTTTATGTATTTGGTCAATGTGCCGCTTTTTGAGTTAAAGAACGGTGGTTGGTAGGTATATGTATGTATATGTATGTATGTATGTATGTATGTATGTATGTATGTATGTATGTATGTATATATATATATATATATATATATATATATATATATATATATATATATATATATATACAGTGTGTCCCAAAAAGTTTTATACAAATGGAGAAAAAAGTTTATTTTACATATTACAAAAAAATTTATTCTTGATAAAAAGTTCTACATCACATGGAAATCCATAATCAAGCGTCAAAAAGTTTAAAATATTTGATGGTATGCAGGGAAAATAAAAAATAATGATTTATAATTTCCAAAATAAAATGATAATAGCACAAATTTATTATGGATGTAATTGTTGCAAAGCAGATAAGAAGGTTATCAAATTTTTAACCAAAATTTTTTTATTTCTTTTTTATGGGTCTAGCACACGTGCTGCAGGGAGGTCCCTAAAGCGCTACAGGAGCGGCACGTGTGTGGAAAAAGCGATTCACATGATGATACAATCAAAATCAGTGCACTAGTTTTTAATTAATTTCGTTTTCCTTTTTTCAGTAAATAATCCGACAATTATTGACGTGTTTACTGCAGTTTTTTTGAATTCTTAACTAGGGATGCCACAAATTAATAATTTGCTCTGTTTTTAAATTTAAACATACGTTACTCTTCGTTATAAATCATTATTTTTTATTTTCCCTGTATAACATCAAATATTTTAATGATGCAGAACTTTTTATCAAGGATAAATTTTTTTGTAATATGTAAGATAAACTTTTGTATAAACGTTTTGGGTAACACTGTATATATATATATATATATATATATATATATATATATATATATATATATATATATATATATATATATATACACATGGCTAAACTAAAAATATAATTGCAGTAATATGTAATAATAAAAGGTAATAAACCACATACTTAAATTATAAGAAACTATTTCATGGTACCATTAAATCGAATTCCAACGTGATAAATATCGAGATATATCTCAAAATATTTCTATTGTTTGTGAGCTTGATTTATATTAAGTTTTAGCTTCATTAAAATCTGAACTAGAACAATGAGAAGTTTGATAATATGTTGTTTGTTTAATATGTAAGCTCTTATACTTCAATTTAAAAATAAAATATACAGTGTGACCTAGGTAAATATATAAAAAGATTAATATTTCTGTTATCTAAGGATATGTTAAAGCTTAATGTTAAATCCTATAATATTTCAATCTTCTATTATTAAGACTTAAAAACCATATACACTATTTTAGGATTAAATTAAACCTCATTAACTACCCATAAAACCCATGTACACTACTTTAGGTTTAAATTAAACCTCATTAACTACCGCTCTAACCCTTTTAATAGCTCAAGAAAATCTATTGTACCATTTAAAAATTATTCGCGGTTCAGTTTAAAATTAGGTCATACTGTTTGAATATAATAAATGAGCTATTTACATCTAAGATATTGTATTGTGTGCAAGATTTTTGTTACTTGTATCATAAAGATCCATGGAAAGGTGTGCTTGTTTTATTATTGCTCTAAGCTACCTAAATAGGATTTTTGTGTTTTTAAATGGTTACGTATAGGCTTTTATGCTTTTATACGGAATGCACAGATTACTTTTGTGTTTAAAACATTAGTATAGAGAAAGAAGGAAGGTCCTAAAATATTGAAAAATGGATTACTTTCGCTAAAGAAAACAAAACAATAAATGCATATTTTAGAGATAATAGAGGGTCTTTTATACATCATCGATAGCTATGTCGTTCGACAAGTAGCATTTTAGATTCAAAAAAATGCATTTCAACTTTAGGAGACGGTGCTGTGATGCACAAACGTGCGAAATATGGTACCACTAGTTTCGAAGCAAGACTTTTAACTTTTGGATCGTGATGTTCTGGATAACGCTAGGTGACATGCAACAAAAACGAAGAGAGATCTTTTATTTAGGATAGGAAGTCCTCCTTAACCGCCTGCCGGAACAGTGGGCAAAATAAGTGGAGAATAAAGAAGAATATTTTTTTATTATCGAGTTGTATTCTGTTCATAAATGAATAAACAATTACTGACAATATACAAAGTTATACCACTTTGATACGTTAAAAAGCCTTTGTTATATATTAAATCACAGTCCTTGGAAAATTATCTGTACTAATAATGTCAACGAATAAACTGTTAAGTTCCCAGAACTCCTCTAAACAAACGATGCACTTATTGATCACTATGCGGCACGACTTGTTCATGATCGATGTCATGTCTTGCTGGATATTGTCTTGTAATTGTTTCAAGAAGTGGGATTCTTACTGTAACTTTTAGTTTTAAGAAACGTTTGACAAGAAAAAGTTAATTTTTCTAGTAAGTTTATTTTTGAAAAGTTTTTTTTTGCCCAATCAATTGGAGGTTAATGCAGTTTTTCCTTATTTACATTGTACTCAGCAATACTGTAAACTATCATGGTTAACCACATACTTCCAGTTTTATATTTGGTAAGATTGGTTTAATGTTTTTTCAGATTTTACTGAGTTTTATTGGTTGCTTTTTTACAATGTAAAGTTTTAGAAAGTTCCTTTTACTATGAAAACTAAAATACCACCAAATATTATTTCAAATTTAAACCTCTTTGAAAATTATATTTTATGTTATATCTTAGCAAATTTACATATTACATTATACAAGCTTAAGCAAATAATGACATATTCCCATAACATAAAAGTTATGCTAAAATTACGTTTTATAGACTTGGAATATTCTTATACTTCGATATAATTTCTAGAGTATTAAATTGTACAATAAATTCTGAAATAATGAGCGTTTGAAGTATCTCGGTACTTAATATGTTTTATAAAATATATGATATATTACTTGTACAAAGTATTTTATTGAATGAGCAATGTTATCTCTTAAAAGAGCTTATATATCTTGTATAGGGCTTTCGAAAAAGTTCGCAGCGTGTAGGAAAGTTTTTTTTACGCGTTTCAGTTGAAATTTAACTAAAATTTTCTTTAATAAAAAATTTAAAAAAAAACTATTCTGTGGTAGTCATGTGACGTCCATTATCCGTTAAAATTAACATTTTTTCAAAAAAATCGCAAGAAATAGGTTAATTTGTTAAATTTTGAATGTAAAATAAAAGTAGTTCCTTTTTAATTAAATATTAACAAAAATGATTTTAACGTTAAATTCAAGCTTTTAATTTCTTTTACGTTATTAAACTTAAATATCACTTTACACTTAATACTATGATATCAGAAAGGTCTTCAATAAGGTCTGGCAAAATGGTTTGTTCACAAAAATATATAAAAATATAGTAAGCTCATTTTTTTTATCCGGCTCATAACATCCTCTCTAGAAAACAAAAAATATAATTTTAAAACACAGTCAAGAGATAGAAAACTAAAGGTGGGCGTTTCATAGAATTCCCCGCTATTGCCCACCCTACGAACTTTGTACACAACCGACATCCCAAAATGTTGTTAAAAGAAATTTAAAAAAATAACCTGTACCCCTTCACTGATGATACAACAATAATAGGTGTATCAAAACAACTAAGAACAATCGTTAGGAAATTACAATAAAATATAAACCAAGTAGATTTATGGATATCGAATTAAAGAAAATACTAAACCCAAACAAAACTAAAATTATTTACTTCAGGAAGTCAAACAACCACGAGTTTGATTGGCGCTGAGAATTTAAACACTTAATACTTTTATTTGACAAACGACTAAATAAAAAGCAATACAGATAAACTAGTTAAAAAAGCTCTTTAACGACTACATTATTAAATCAAAAAAAAGCAAACTTTGTATTAAAAGTAAATCTTGACAAGATTGGTTTTGATTTTTGGTGCTTCTCGTGATGTACCATCAGCAAAACCGATCTTAACAAATTGCAATTTTGCAAAAGTCCTAAAAATAATTCCTACCGCTGAGAAATATGCAAACTCATATATAGAGTTCTCCAAACTGAAACAATCAAATTTCAAAAGAAATATATACGTAAATATTTTAAGAAAGCAGAGAAATAATCAGCTTTAATCACTCAGTTACATATCACACTGAAAATAATACGTACAAGCTACCAAAACATTGACTCACTAGGGATTTTACCAAAATCTAAACTGCATTTTTCCTTCTTTTCTACTTCTTCATTTCTTTTACCTCTTACGACATAAGAAAGCAAAAATTTTATACATCAAAATTCCAAAACTGAATTTCTAGTACTACTAACAAAAAGATCGACAAGTTTATAACCTGACATAAAATCACAGAAGAGTACTTTAAAATTTTGTCATATTTAGTGTAAAGTTGGTGTAATTTCAAAAATTGACTATAAATTCAATCAAATTCACTTTCTGAGACTAAATTAGGCTTAATATAAGAATAAATGAAAATATCAACCGAACAAATTATATATCTAGTTAATTATTTAAACTTTATAGCTCACTTTGTACCAAAATACAAAATAAAACATATTTAATTTGCAGGGCTAACATATTCAATTAATACCATTTATATTAAATATTGGCTTAATTTTTAAAAAAATCTTAAAAGTTAGTAACAGCACATCTACATACTCATAATAAATATATAGTGTAACCCTTAGCTTTACTTGCAATTGATATAAAATTGAAACCTTTATTGATCCTTTAATCCTCATTAGATATTAAAAATCAATGCGATGATACTTTTATTCAGAAAATGAATATAATGGTTTATCGAAGTCAGAGTTTTGCCCGTGCACTAAAAGTACGGTATTCCAATAATGGATAACCTCGGCGTATCAACCATTATGGTCTTGAGCCAATTATATATTTTTCGGCGCATTTTTGGATTACGTTAAATATTTTCTTCCTTCAGATTTTTGTTTTAGTAGTGATGAAGGGAATTTAGTTAAATTTATAGAGTTAGTTCTTTAAATTGTAGGAACCGTAACAGAATTTTCAAGTATTGTTTATTTGCTCAAATCATTAACGCAGCACCCTTGCAATATTTATAGTGACTGAAGTGGAAAAAGGTATTTTTCACATATAGAATTCAAACTGTTCTTTCACATGCTTACGTAACAAAAGGCAATTTACTAAAATTCCTCGGTTTCGCTTCACCCATTTTTGGGATTTGTAACAAGATGTTTATTGTTTAATTTATTAAGAACCGTTTTCAATAATTACTATAATTGTGTATGTTTCTAGCTAATCAAAGATTTCAAAATAACGTATTAAAAACAAATTATAATGGGTTGACTGATTTTTAATACATTTTTGTTATTCTAGTTCTCGTGCAATACTGTATAGTATTAAACAGTGCTCAGACTTCGCTTTCAGATGCTGTCCTGTCAAGTTTAAGTTACAATTAGACTAACTCATGAAAAAAAAGTATTATGTGTGTTTCTGCTGAGACGAATTCACATTATGAACATTTTAAAGAGTTTATTCTGTTCTCCACATGTATGGTCTACTTATTTAATAACGTCATAAGTATACCTAAATTTTGTAAACTTTAAAAAAGATAGAAAAGGTCTAGGGAGTTCAAAGATTTTCGATTTTTTTGTTTTTTTACTTCTATAGCTAGCGGAAAGTGTTTTATTGGTGAAAAAATCAACCTTAGAGATGTGTCAATATTGGTATATTGTTTAGAATATTGGATGGTGTAGATAGGATGGACAACTCATTGCCATTAAGGAAAAATTTTAAATATTCCATACATATATACTTCTTCTTTCTTTTTCTTTTAGCAGCCGTTACAGTCCACTGCTGGACGTAGGGCTCTCCCAACTCATTCTATAGACCCTTGTTCTGAGCTAGTTGATGCCAATTTTTTCCGATTTTCAGTTTAATGTCGTCTACCCAACGTTTTGTTGGTCTATCAACTTTCCGTTTATGCAGACAGGTCTCACGTGTATCGTGTGTTTTGTCCACCAAGCAACATGTCCTACCTAGGTTCATTTTAATTGGGCTATACGAGCTATTACGTCTTCGACTCTTGTCCTTTATCTTATCTGTGTGTTTATGAGGTGATCTCTGGGAGTTATTCCTAACATTATCCGTTCAGTGACTCTAAGTTTATATGCTGATTGGTTCGTTAGAGTTGTGGTTTCCCTTCCATACGTCATCACCGGAAGTATGCAGGTATTAAACACTTTCCTCCTGAAATTGATTGAAATACTACTGTTTTTAATTATATGTTTCAATTTCCCCGTTGCTGCCCATGTTAGTTGGATATGTCCGTTGATCTCGGTGGTTTGATTCTCTCTGCCTAGTGTGATGGTATGTTCTAAAAAAACATATTCCTCTACTTTTTCTAGAGTCTGATCACCCATATGCATTTCTTTGTGTCTTGATTTTAGTTTTTCCGAGGTTCATAGACATACTAAGTTTTGATGATTCCCTTTGAAGTTTTTGAAGCATAACTTCCGGATCGTTTATGTCTTGACATTTATACATGAGCAGTATTTTATTTACAATGTAATAATTTTTTTTTCCAAGCATATAATTGTTTTCATTTGTACTAAAAGTTTCAATGGGGAATTGAGAAATATTTTGAGAATTTTTCCAGCAATATTACAGCACTCTAAAATTGGTCTTTTTCAACCGATTGTTTATTGAATGACATGGTTATAGAACTGGCTCTTGTTTTTGGTATTTCAATAAAAGATGTATCAATTCTGTACTTAAGACATGGCGTGGAAGAGGGAATTGGTAGATTATTACTTATTATTAATTTTATTTTCTATCGAAGAAATCTTTACAAGTGTAGATTTCCAGAATTCAAATAAAAAATTGGGAGTATAAAGTGTATATTATATGTTTCATATAGGTGAAAGAAAATTAATTTTTCATTGCATGCTATTTATTTGTGGATTTTTATATTTCTACAATTATTAAGGGAAACAATTTTAATTATTCGTTAGAGGAAAATACAAAGCTAAGAAAACAATGAAATTTAATAAAAGCCTACGATACTGAATTGGAAAAATTTCCCTTTTTATTACGTGAATACAGTTTTTATTAATATTACAGATGCAAGTACACACATTTGAAATTAGTAAGAACTTATATTTGCAATGGTTAAATAATATATTAGTTTCCTAATAAAAAACACCCTCCAAGTGCAAGATTCAATATTATTAGCGATCACCAATATGGTTTTCGTAAACATAGATCAACAGGAGATCTTCTGACTTATGTAACACATGTTTGGAACAGCGCAATTGAACACTTTGGAGAATCTCGAGCGGTTGCTCTTGACATATCCAAGGCATTCGACCGTGTTTGGCACGATGGACTGTTGGCTAAGTTACGCTCTTATGGTATGTCTGAAAGGTTCTGTTTGTGGCTCTCATGTTTCCTCAGAGAGCGTTCTTTACGAGTGGCGGTCGACGGATTTCTTTCTAACACCCTCACTAGCAACGCCGGTGTGCCCCAGGGCTCCATACTGTCTCCTACTCTCTTTTCATTTACATTAACGATCTGCTGGAAAAGACCGGGAATCCAATCTATAGCTTTGCAGATGACAGTACGCTTGTCTCTTCATTCACCTTGAACGCTCGGACATCGGCTGCTCAGGCGAATATCCGCAGACAGCAGGAGGTCGTTCAACTTAACAAAGACCTGGAAGAAATTCAATCTTGGGGTGACAGTAACCAAGTGGAATTTAACGCTACAAAAACCCAAGCGGCAGTTTTTTCTAAAAAAGTTAACGTTGCTGAACCCGACATAGTTATCGTCGGGGCACTCCCCTAGCATTCGCTCAATTTGTTGGGCGTTAGTTTGGGAGCAAATATGTCTTGGCATGAGCATGTTGCAGGCATAGCAAGGAGAGCTTCTCAAAAGTTGGGAATATTATTTAGAACCAGAAAGCTTTACACCCCACAGCAACTGTTAATTCTTTACAAAGCCCAAATTCGACCAACTATGGAATACTGCTCCCACGTTTGGGCTCCGCTCCCAAACATACACTGCATTTGTTGGATTCTGTTCAGAGAAGAGCGGTCCGTCTGATTGGGGACCCGGAATTGACCGACGGCCTTGATTCGCTGGAACATCGAAGAACGGTTGGCGACTTGAGTCTGTATTCTACAAGTATTTTCATGGAAAGTGTTCGAAGGATGTAGCCCGCTTAATTCCTCCCAAAGCGGTGCATGTTAGAAATACACGTCGCGCTGGTGCTTCGCATCCGTATGAGGTTCAGCTTGTTACTCCGCGTACAACGCTTTTCAAGCAATCTTTTATATGGAGAACGTCATCCCTTTGGAATAATTTGCCCAGCGCTGTGTTTCCCACCGAGTACAATTTACAGCGATTCAAGAACAGCGTGAATCGCTTTTTTCCGCACTCGTGCCGCTCCTGGAGCACTTTAGGGACTTGCCTGCAGCGCGTGTGCTAGACCCATAAAAAAAAAAGTCGGACTTGCGCAATTAGTGGTCCGTAAATCCCTTTTAAAACAAAAAATTTCGTTGTGGAGGGTCAAACTGATGACCTTAAAATTTTTGTTTTTTTTTATATACTAGATAAATTTTCAAAGGTAATGCATTCGTGATAATTTTTATTCAATCTACACTTTATGGAGGATATTCCAGAATTTTTTCAACATTTTTTGATTACCACTTTTCGAGGTAGGGTTGGTGGACAGGGGTTTTTGGCATTCTTCTTTAAATAATACAAAAAAAGTGTGCGCAAGTATTACATCACATATATTTTTGAACTTGTGTTTTCACAAGCTTCCGATTTCACCTCCCAAAATTAACCCCATAAGTCATAATTTAACTTTTAAAACTACACGGCTCTATTTTGACCATCAATCCCTATATTTGGGTCAAATTTCAACTTTTTATGTCAAATAGTTTCGGAGAAAATCGGATATGACAGACGGACGAACAGACAGACAGAACCCGAAGTGTTCATATAAGTGTTCCATACGGAACACGAAAAAGTTACATTTGTTTCTCAGTTTAGCGTTTTACTTTTGTTTCTTTAATATGTTTAAATGATATCGTAAGAAAAATCCTTGTACTTTTATATTTATAGTCTTTTTTATTATCTGTAATAAAGTCTCCAGGTGGGATGTGTTTGTCTTAGTATAAAGTTTACCATTATTTATAACAGCTTTAACTCAACGGGACAAATTCAGGGACAGGTTTAAGGAGGAGAGAGAGAGGAGGCGAAAGAGGAATACTAAAAAGTAATGTATATTTGAAAATTTAAAATAAATGTTTAGTACTTGGCGAGGCAAAAGAAGTATACTAAAAAATATTATATTCAAGGATAAATCAAATATACGCCGGAACTCTTTTTTTTTTAAATTATTTTTACGATAATGAAAATATCAAAAGAACCTTATTTTTCTACATAGTTTCTCCTGTTCAAAACATATTTTTCCTACCGAAATGGAAGTTTTTTCATATCGTCATTGTAAAATGAAGCAGGTTGAGTCAGAAGCTAATTGCACACGAACGATTCTACGTCTTCGTAATTTTCAAAATGCTTGCCTCCTAACGTTTGTTTCAAAGGGTCAAACAAGCAAAAGTCGCAAGCCGACAAATCCGGGCTGTAGGGTGAATGTTTCAAGGATTTCCAGTTCCGAGACGGATTTCTTTCTGTACGTCTGTCAGTAAGCGAGAAATCTACCTTGCCGACACTTTCCGCAATTCTAAGTCATCCGTGATAATTGTTTGTGTACTTTCAAACGATATTCCAACCTCCGAAGCGATTTCAGAAATTGTGGGGTGCCAGTCACCATTAATAAGCTGACGAACCGCCTTAATGTTTTAATCTGTGATGCTGGCCGTAGGAAAATTTCTTGTGCTAGTCAGAGGTTTGGGTTTTTGAAAGCGTCTTTTTTTCCGAACTGTTTCATCAGTCTTTGCAAAATTTCAAGAGGTTTTAGGTTTTTTTGCATTAAAAACTTGATAATAATGCGTTGCTCATTTAACATTGGTGCTTCCTGCTCTGACATGGCACTACTGACGACAAAATGGATGGAGAGAGTCGATCGAGTAATCTCTTCCACTCTTGATACCCCTACTCAACTAATAATGTGAGGGAGAGGCGATTAGATTACCTCACGCGAGTTGAGGGAAAAATTCCGGTTTATATTTGATTTACCCTTGTATTTGAAAATTTAAAATAACTGTTTAGTACCTCGACTTATTTTGTTAAAAACCACGTACTTAAATACAGTTGCTCTAAATAGTTGATGCACTTGACTCGATGAACGATTTTGTTGTATATTTTTCTTTAAATTCTTATAGAGAACCAAAAAAAGTAATAAATTTTGTCTAGACAGTTTTTCCTTTGTTCCAATTAAGCTGCCCAATGAAACCAGACGATTATAACAACGTTGACGAAAAATATCGCAACATCTTTCCGAAAATGCCCCTTAATCTGCTACACCGTCCCTTTTCTCCATTAATGGAGGCCTAAAGGGTTGGAAATCATGGAAAGGGTTTTCCATTTATCATTCTCTATTGTGCTGCGTCATGGACGTTGTGGTTAGGCCAATTAGAGGGCGCACTGATCGCCTAATTAATTGAGATTTTAGGGTTGAATTAATACTATTTCGATTAGTCATAAAGTTTGTATTTATTATTAAAAATTAAATAAACAACTAATGACAGCCTACCTAATGGAATAAATGGTATGTTGTTTAACTGAGTTTAACAAGAAAAAAAATTCAAATGCCCTTGCGATCTTAAGATCAAGTTTTAATATTGTGCCGTAAGTTTTAGACAAATACGAGGGCCGCCTTTTAAGTTTTTACAAATGACAACTACATGGCGTTATTTAGATGTGACATTACTATTATTGTAAAATTTGACATTTGTTATTGTTAAAACAGTGGCAACTCAGAAATTGTCCGAGTGGTTTGTTTAGAGTGGGGGTTTAAAAAAAGACAGTTTTGTGAACAAATGGAAATTTCCCGTGAAGGTTTTCGTTGGATGATTTTTTACGATTTGTAGATGCCTAACCCTAACAACAATGCCTCGAAATGCTTCGTTCGCCTTTTGGTAATGAATCACCATCAGAAACGACTGTTTACAATTGGTTTGCAGAATGTCGTCATGGTCGTGCTTCAGTCAGCGATGAATTTCGTGAAGGTTGACCAAAATCGGTTGTTGTTTCAAAAAACATTGATGCTATGCGTAACATGATTAAAGAGGATTGGCATGTGACTTATCGTGAGATAGAGGCATCTTTAGGCATAACGAAGACTGCAGTTCGTTCGATTTTGCATGAACATTTAGCTGTGAAAAAGATCTGTTCCTGATGGATTCTGCATAATTTGACTGGAACTCAAAAACAGATTCGTGTTAATTGATGGAAGGAAATGCTCAAAAAAATCATCCGAGGACATGCAAAATCCGTATACAACATCGTAACAGTAGACGAAACTTAGATATATTCGTACGAGCTGAAAACTAAGCAACAATCAATTGTTTGGGTGTTCCAAGATGAACCGAATCCAACAAAAGTGGTTCGTTCGCGAAGAACTTCCAAGAAAATGGTCGTTTGTTTCTTTGGTTATACTAGACATGTTGCAACCATTGCTTTAGAGGATCGAAGAACAGTTAATACTGAATGGCATAAACAATTTGTTTGCCAAAAGTTATCGAAAATCAGGAAAAACATCTGAAAACTTTGTATCATTCCTCATCATGACAATGCCAGCTCTGACACAGCACGTCAAACAATTGATTATTTGATGGAGAAAAACATCGAATTAATATCCCATTGACCCCTATTCACCTGATTTATCGCATAACGACTTCTTTTTGTTCCCAAATTTTCAAAAAAATGCTTGGACAGCAATTTTCATCACCTGAAGAAGCTGTTGAATCCTTTCAAAACCATGTTTTTGAGGTACCAACTTCAGAGTGGAAAAAATGTTTCGAGAATTGAACAAGAGAAACAAGAAAACGATTTGTATCAATTTCATTTTCTTTCATTGTTTTTGTGAAAACTTAAAAAGTAGCCTTTATATATATTTCCACTTGACATCAAATATGTATAATCCAAAATAGTAAACGAGGAAAAACAGAAAATAAAGGAAATATAAAATAGAGACTGAGAATTAAAAATAGTTTAAGAACCTGGACTAAATAAGATTTGCTCAGAGTTAATTAAAAAGGAATTTTTACAAAATAAATTGATATATTTAATTTTCAAAATTACATAAATTATAAATAATGTTAGTCCTAAATTGAATAATTCAGAATATTAAACTGATCGTGATGTCTGATTGTTTAGTGAGTTTAGAAAAACTATTAAACCTGAATAAGCATCCTTTATGTGAACAAACACAGTCATACTTTATAATGTCCTAAGGATACTGGACTGAAGATTTACATGAAAATCCTCTTTAGATTCAATTTTCCGTACTTTAAAGCTGATTTAGTGCCTATAGAAGTTGTCGCAATTAGTATTTAAGATTCCGGAATGAATTAATGTGTAGTTAGCCTATAAAATCAATTCTAATGAAAACTCTATTTCGTTTTACATAGTTTTCAAAATGACTGTTGTTTATTGGAATCTCATTATTACATATTTTGCGATAAAAAACTTAATTTTTCAATTTCCTATGGCAAAAATTTATGTCTGTTAAATTCGACATTGTAGTATTTTCATTGTTGTACGTTTGTTACATACGCGCTGCAAAAAAGTATGTATATTTAAAAAAATATTTTAAGGGTTATTAAGTGAACAATACGAAAGAATGGCGATTATATATTTTTACTGTACTTTAAATTATAAGATTTTTTTTATTGTTAACATTATTTTTTATCGGGTTGAATGGCCCACTGATGAAAACGATGGCACCTCCTCGACTGCGGGATAACTTGACAAAAAATAATCCAATCTGTAAAAATTAAAATTAATCTTGTAAAATAACTGTCAAAGGTTTTTTTTTTCAAAAATAAAAAAATTGCGGTCTTTTATACTTTAGAATGCAATTTCCGTCCAAAAAATTGTCTATTAGAAAAATTAATTATTAAGATTTAAAAATAAAAAGTTTTTTTTACTTTTTTTTTTTTAAAATCTTAATAATTACTTTTTCTGAAAAATATCGAGAGATGTTTTTAAAATTTCTGTTAAAAATTGACATAGTAATATTGCAGACAGTGTCTGAAAACACTGTTTCTAGAAAAACGCATTCGAAGTTTCGGGTAGATAAAAAGTGAACTTACGGCTAGTCTCCCATTCCAGCTTTGTACTGTATGCCTTCTTCTTGAATCTTGGTGTCATTTATAGTTTTCTGTTTTTTTTTTGTTAACTCTTAAAGTCGAAACGCAGCTGCCTAGAGGCGCGACATTGAGACATGTAGCGGTTTCAATCCGTCGCCAGGTCACATTTAATGCTATAACTTTGTAATGGAATGAAGCTCTCTTAATTTTTTTTTGATTAATTTTTAGAAGTATAGAGAATAAAAATTCGTAAAAAAAATCTAATTTTTGAAAATTCGAGGTGCATGTAACCCTTTTATAAATGTTGGTAAATAAAACAAAATGAGTGGATTAATTTATGATATTAATAATGATTCACAGCATTTATTAATCAGTGTATCAAGAAAATGTTTAAATAAAAGTTATAAGGTGTTATACGACGCATATGCTGACGTTGACAATAAAATGATTTGAACTGTCAGTTCGAAGAAATTGCGCCTTCTTAAATTTTTTTAAATGGAAAGCCCTGTATATTATTTTATTTTTCAGTCTAAAAATTCTAGATATTATTTGTCTAACATACCATATGTCTAAATTGATCTGTTTTGGAATTACTGATATTTGAAATTAAGGAGATCAAATTAAAAAAAAAAAATTTAAGCTGGCTTGTCTCAAACATTTACTGTCAGGTACTGACTTAACGCGTCAAAAAATGATTTATTGATGAAAACGTTTATTACTGCACTTCGTGAAACTGCAATTTGAGCGTAATATCATAATGGTACATTTAATAGTAACTGAAAGAATCACTTTGTTAATGATGGTTGGTTACGGAGACCGTAGGAGAACACAACAGGGGGTGCGTGATCTCTTTAACGCAGAATATCAGAATCGAGAACCTATTACCCAATCCGTAGTTAGCAAAACATTAAAACGATTTAGGCAATCAGGTCATGTGAAGGATCGTTCTAAATCTGGACGTTAGATGTTTTATTGGAACTTACAGAAAATCCCCATACAGCCACTCGTCAGCTTTGCCTAGACCACAACATAAGTAAAAATACCTTAAGTCGTATACCGAATGAAGAAAAATTGCATCTATACAAACCCATCCTATTGCAAGAACTATCTGAAGATGACTACGATAGACGCGTTGAATTTTGCGAAGTCATGATGGAACTAATCAATAATGATCCTAACCTAATTCATAATATTGTTTTTTCTGACAAGGCCACATATTGTCTTAACGGAAAAGTTAATAGGCACAACTGCCGGTACTGGTCTACTGAGAATCCACACTGGATAATCGACAGTCATTCTCAAAGACCACAAAAGATAAACGTGTGGGCAGAGATTTGTGGATGTCATATCATTGGTCCCTTTTTTATCGTTAGAAATCTTACAGGACAGCGGTATTTACGCTTACTCCAAGAGCAAGTTATGGCAGTTTGTGCAGGTCTTTTCCCGATGAAAATAATTTGGATACTCCTAACCGGAATCTGTGGAATCAACAGGACGGAGCACCTCCTCACTATGAAATCAATATTCGTAAATATTTGGATGCGGTTTTTCCTAATCGATGGATCGGTACAAGAGGTGCTGTAGAATGGCCTGCAAGGAGTCCCGACCTTACGTAACTCGATTTTTTTATGGAGCCATTTGAAAACCAAAGTTTACCGAAGTCGACCTGAAACTGTAGAAGATTTACAACAAAGACTTCAATATGAAGTAGCACAGATCACTCCGGATTCTCTGCAAAACTCTGTTCAGGCTGTTTATGACAGAATGGGTCATTGCGTCGCTGTTAACGGACTACATTTTGAGCAATTGTTACTATAAAAATTAACCTAGAGTATTTAATAGTTTTTTTTGTCTTTTTTTTATTTTAAATTTCAAATGACACTAATTCCAAAACAGTTCAATTTAGACATATGGTAGCTAGCAATAATATTTAGAATTTTTAGTAGGACTAAAAAATAAAATAATATACAGGGTTTTCCATTAAAAAAAATCAAGATGGTGTAATTTCTTCGAACTGACAGTTCAAAACATTTTATTATCAACGTCAGCATGTGCGCCGTAAACACCCTATAACTTTTATTTAAACATTTTTGATACATTGATTAATAAATGCTGTAGAATCATTATTTCATACATATGGGGCACCCTGTATGTGTAGTTACTTTTAAGATACCCTTACATTTTTAAAATTTAATTTAATTAAACTTAGAACGGAAGCCATGTATTTATAGCAGGAAAATGTGTAAGGTGCCTATACTGGAATATGTTTTTTTACAGTAAAAATACCCAAGAGGAGTGACTTATTAAATCGTTCGATATCTACGCAAAGTAACATTAATCCCGGACGCAAGATGCTCTAAAAAAACTAGTCGCATTTCCTCTTATGACGTTTTCATTTCTGAGAAGATAATGTTTCCTTTGGCGAAATAATTGTGCACCATGTAAAAATGCGTATTTAAATTCGATTTTTTCGCTATTTTATACGGTATTCATTTCGGTATTTGGTACTTTACGGATTTTATAATTTTAGAATTTTTCTCTCATTGACTGATATTAAGTATATAAAAACGAAAATACCGAACCATAACTTTATTTAAGCACCGTTTTAGTATTTGGAAACTTGACAAGTAACACGAATCATCTGATATGATAACTACGAAATTTTCCCACGTTACCCCGTATAACTTCTTGCACGTACTAGACTAGGTGTTTTTAGTGTTTCGTATGGAACACTTATGGGATCACTTCGGTGTCTGTCTGTCCGTCTGTCACAACCGATTTTTTCCGAAACTATTTAACATAGAAACTTGAAATTTTGCACAAATATAGGAATTAATGGCCCAATCAGCGCCGCGTAGTTAAATTATGACTTAAGAGGTTAGTTTTGGGGTGTGAAATCGGAAGTGAAAAAAAAAAACTTTACCAAATGAAAGCTTGTGAAAACATATATATGATGTAATACTTGCGCACACTTTTCTTCGTATTATTTTTAAAGAATTGTCAAAAATCGCTGTCCGTCCTCTTATCTCTAAAACACTCTTCAAAAAATTTTGAATAAATTTTAAAATATTCTCCATAAAGTGTAGATTGAGTGAAAATTATCACTAGTGCATTACGTTTAATAACACAGGTATACAAAAAAAATAATTCTCTGTCTTTTAAGTGAGAGATATGCTTTTTTAAGTATTTTTTTTTATGCTGAATCCAAAAAAATCATAAAAAAGACCGTGCGGTTTTTTTCAGAAAACACATTACAAGTTGCCAGAACACTAATAAATTGAAAAAATTCATTTTAATAAATAATGTAAAAATCATTAAAATTATGGAATAAAACTATTTCTCCGGACATCTTTAAATATTTTTAATCTACATTTATCATAATAACTTAAAAATATTAGGTTTTAGTGTTCATGTTTAACAAAAAAACACGCATACACCATCTTTAACTAAGCTACGTATCAAAATGCTGTTTAAAATAACTATGTGCAAACGCTAAATTATTTTTTTTTTTTTTTAATTTTTAATTCTTATTAATATGGAACAAAATTATTATTTCATTGCATTTATTTACTAAAAAGCATTTTACCAGTCACATAGCACCCTTGTAAGTGTTAAAAGCGAGTTTTTTGTTGAAACTGAAAATGAAACTTTATTTTTTTATGTGTCAGAATTAAGAACTTTAAAAAACACTGGAAATAATAGTTTTATTCAATATTAATAAAAATTAAAAACAATTTTTTAATTTAACAGTTGCACATATTTATTTTAAACAGCATTTTGCTACGTAGCTTAGTTAAAGGTGGTGTATGCGTGTTTTTTTTCTTAAACATGAACAATAAAACCTAATATTTTTTATGTATTTATGATAAATGTAGAATTAAAACATTTAAAGATGTCCGAAATAATAGTTGTATTCTATAATTTTAATGGTTATACAGTTTTACATTATTTATTAAAATTTATTTTTTTAAGTTTTCGGGCAGGTTTAAGTATGTTTTCTGAAAAAACTTCACGGTAGACGTCTTTTTTTATGATTTTTTTGATTCAGCATAAAAAAAAGATTAAGAAAACACTCACTTAAAAGACAGAGATTTTTTTGTATACCTGTGTAATTTATCTTAAAATAAAAAAAATTAAAACTATGTTTCTTGACATATGATGAAGGCTTTTGTAATGTAACTTTAAGTACATTAATGTTACCGTGTAGCGACTCACTCTTGAACCGATATATCATTTTATTTTATTTTAAAAGTCATCACGGGACGGAACACTAATTGCGCAAGTCCAACTTGCACTTGATCGGTTTTTGTTTTTGAATTTTGCAGATTTCTCAAGGGTACTTTGTTGATTCATGATTAATTTTTATCTGTAAAAAGCATTTAATAAAATTTTTTAACATTTTAATTTTAGTTAAGTAAGATATACTTAGTGTCGGTTTTAAGTACATTCTTTTTTAGTGTTCCGTACGGAACACTTATAAGATCACTTCGGTGTCTGTCTGTCTGTCTGTCTGTCATACCCGATTTTCTCCGAAACTATTTGACATAGAAAGGTGAAATTTGGTAATAATATAGGAATTGATGGCCTCATCAGAGCCATGTAGTTTTGAGAATTAAATTTTGACTTAAGGGGTTAGTTTTGGGGGGTGAAGTCGGAAGTGAAAAAAAAATTTTTTTACTAGGTCATCGAGTGTGGTGTCAAATGAAAGCTTGTGAAAACACCAGTAAAAAATATATATATAATATTACACTTGCGCGCACTTTTCTTTGTATTATTTTTAAAAATTCGCGAAAAATCGCTGTCCCGGGCCTTATCTCGAAAAGTACTTATCAAAAAATTTCGAAAAAATTCTGGAATATTCTCCACGGGGTGTAGATTGAACGAAAATTATCACGAGTGCATTACCTTTAATAATTTATATGGTATATAAAAAAAAACAAAAATTTCAAGGTCATCAGATTTCAGTAAAGATTGGAAACAAACTTTGTTGAAAACTTATTTGGGGTGTATTTTGTGAAGTCACTGATCATTTTATACTTCTGTAACAAAATTTTTTTACTTTAAAACCAATCAACGTACGGAACACTAATTGCGCAAGTTTACTTGACTTGACCGTTATTTTTTTTTTAGTTATGATGATGTTGGTTACCTTGCGCGTTAGTTGCAATACAATTATATAAGTTAATATATCTTGAGTTTCGAGATTTAAATAGCTAACTTTACTCTATTGGGAAAATACATCAGTTATTTTGGTATGATATTTAGAATGGCCAGTTTGGTTCTAATAAAAATAACACTTATACTCTTAGTCAAGTCTTCTGTAATAGCGCTTCACATGTCCACCAACTCGGGAAACATCGATGCATATATTATTCTATACAACATTGTGCCCAAATTGTGAATCGCGTAAGATGACCCCGACATAAATTTCTTGTCAATGATCCAGCTTACCCTTTTATTTTTATTTTGTTTTGGACGATCACGCTCTTCGGGATGTTAATATTTTTATCACGCTTTCGCGTTCAGTAATTTAGACGTATTACCAAGTTATTAGGCATTTTAGTGTCATCAGTTATAAAGCAATAGAAGCCAGCTTGTTAGCAAAATTAATAAATTAATTCAAAGAGTAACCGCAAAAAAGTGTGAATTAATAGCCCGTTTTTGCAACCTTCATAACTTGGAGACAAAAAAAAGTAAACTTAACGTAAATTAAAGCTAATTAAAAGTTTAGAATGGCGTATTTTTCAATTTTTTTTTTTATTTAGGGGTAATTACTCCCTATTTTGGAGGTTAAAATTGTGAAAATAAATAAGATTTTTTCCCAAAATTGAAAGTTATTTTTTAGGTTAAAATAGCATGAGACGACATACGTTTCAACCCCCTTTAGGGGGTGGTTATCGCTTAGCGATAAGTTTGAGAGACGTATAAATCCAGCGCTATATTCTCAGTATTTTGATTGTTTCTTGGTATTTTTTCCTAATCTTGGGAGTCATGTTTGTAAGTATTGCAGGAGTGTCTATTAATTGCGATCCCCTTTTAGAGGGTGGTTTTTAATTGGGCATACGGTATTGGGTAGAGAATATATAAATAATTAAAGTGAACTATTTTCAAGAATTACACATCATAAATATTTTTTTTATTTTCTGTTAAAAACTTATTTATTTTCACCCTTTTTACCCTCAAAATAAAGGCTAGTTACCCATAAATAAAAAAAAATAGAAAAATATGTCCCTCTAGATTTTTAGTTAGCTTTAATTTAAGATCTTTTACGTTAAGTTTGCTTTTTTTGTCTTAAAGTTATGGAGGTTGCAAAATTGGGCTATTTTTGCGGTTACTCTTTAATTGTTGGTTAGATAGAAGTTATATCATTGAGTTATGATATTATTAAAAACATATGCGCCCTCTACAAGAGGCCATGTAATTACAAGCCTTAGGTTTGAGAAGGAATTATCAGCACAGGCATATCTCAAACTGACAATTCCTAAAACAACAGCTAAGCAATATGAGTTGGTATTCCCTGACCAGAAATCAATAATAATTAATTTGGCGAGAAGCGTTTTGCTATTGTACACGACTCTTCAGCCGAGTTAAGCGAGCGTGGTGATAAAGTACTCGTACTTGTTTTTGCTCTCCTCTCTGCTGCTTATAGCTCCACTAACAAGTTGGAGTGTGACGACATGTGCATCCCAAGATGTTTTAACAAATTGGGGAGCAATAAATAATTCCCAAAATACGTACTGTGTGCAATTTTAATAGTGATTAATTAAAAATTAATTAATCGAAACTATTTTTTATTCATTTAAAAATAATTGTCAAAATTAGCATGAAAATCGTTAAATACGGTCAACGAAATACAGAATGCATGGAGAAACGAATTATTTGTTTTATTTCGATACGCGCTATTAATATCATAGATTTAGTTTAAATATTGCTGGTTTTATACCGGATAATTGGACTTTTACACGGATAACTACACTTGTATTTATTTTGGGAATTTGTTTCAGGTAGGGTTTTGTTGTGCCTAATATAACTTTGATATTCTTCTTCTTATTTTTCTTATATGTAGTCAAATCTGACCGTTATTTATTGGATTATGCCTTTATATGACGTTATCGCGCGTTATCTTTACCAATTCAATTTTGTTAGTGTTTTTCAGGAAGGAGTTTTGAGAAAGAGTAGAGGTAACCGACAACAACCGTATTTCAACGATCGTTGGTTATTATGTTGGCTACCATGTTGATGATGATCGTTTTATTGACAGTTGCTAGGAAGAGTAGAACCGTAAACTTTCCGTACCACTGCCTCAAATTTTTAACCACGATGTTCACCTTCTCCCTGGGCCACATCTGCTTTGAATTTTTCCCTCGATAATCAGGTGCAAGTTTTCATATTTCTCTGCATGTCTCATAATTTGGCCAAAATATTCTAATTTCCGTCGTTTGATGGTCATGACCGCCTCCAAGTCTTTGTCCATGCGTGTGAGAATGCGGTACTTCCGAAAATATTAAAACATGCATATGATTCTAATTATATCAGAGAGACATCTCTATTAAAATATTTATTTACATAAGATATATTTTTTAAGACAGTTAATAATAGTGTCATATTTGTGCTGCAAATTTAAACAGACAAATCTACAAAGTTTTATTAGCACCTTTACATTATAAAAACTCACTCTGACATAAACAAATTTTTACAATTGAGTGCTGGATTTGTGGCATATCCTTGAGAACAACTGATGCAATAAATATGGTACTTCATGGTATTTCAATGAAGTCAAGAGGACATCAACGACCAATTGTTATTTTGTGAGAAATATATTTGTATTTTCACGTCGCGTGTAACATTTTGTGTAGCTACACGTGCACTGTATAAGAAACGATTTTACAACTTTTTTTTTAGAATAGCAAAAATACATATACAATATTTAATTAGAAATAAAATGCTTAAGAAAGTAACTAAATGCAATTTTGATGAAAAATATCTCATCGTATCTATAAATATAGTGTTAAAATTATTATAATTTACTAGGACGTTCCTTTGAGCTTATTTTTTTCTTTGTTTCAGTTATTTTTTTTACTTCTCCCGTCGTCTTTCGAAAAATTTTTTCTTATTTTAGGATTCCCAGGTTACTGTAAACATAGTATTTGATTTCTCTTAGTGTTTCAGTCTGTTTGTCTAGTTGTTGGCACGATATCTTCGAATCGAAATGAGACCTTGCTTTCAAATTTGATATACATATAATACTTGAAGGAGAAACGTAACTTACAGCTTTTGAGCGATATCGCTTAAAGAGAAAGGGAATGAAATCGATAAAATTTACATTGTTTTAGTAGTATAATAACATTATTTTTAGTTTTTGGTTGTTAAGGTACAAATTTTAAACAAAATTATTTATGGTAAAAAATGTAAAGGGTTGAAAGGGTGAGGAAAGTGTTAAAGGATTCGCTTAAAGTCTTATATGATCTTTGCAGGGTTCTTAGAATCGGGAAATCTGTGAATAATTATTTTGTGTTATTTTCATTTCTAATATGTTTAAAGAGAAATGGCGAGTCTCAGGTTTTCATCTCTCTGAATACCCCCTTTTAACTCAACCTTTTATGTCGTGATTGATATCCCACCTATCATTTAAAAAATTATTTGTAATGATTGAACTAGTATGAAGAAATCAAATTCACCAACTGCGTGGTTGTGTGAAAATTCAGTACTTATCACAAATAATACTTACTGAAATAGTGTGAAAGCATTACTAATATTCATTAAAAATACATATATGAAATTCTAGAGTAGTAATATTTAGATAACCTTAACGCAAAATACCCTTGAAATAAGATCTACGATTAACAAACTCGCAAAACCAAATCAAATTCCATCCGATGTTAAACCGCAAAAGCGACCAATGAATTCGTTTCACTTCCGACGGCTCTAATAATTCAAAACTGGTCTCCCTGCTAATCCGATTGCCGACTAAAACTGGATCCGAATCAATACTCATATATCAAATGTCCACTGTTTTTTGCATGTGTAGGATATTTGGAGATTTATCTATCAGGGTGATCGGGATTGTATTGATATGGATGGGGGTTGTTCAGTTTTGAACGGTGATCCTAATATCAAATTGTCGTTATTTTATAATACAAAGATATGTGTACCTTTTCCATCGAGTATCATTTTAACAAAAACTACTAAATATTTTAAATTTTAATCTTATTCCAGTTGCTCCTAATAATTATTTAGGTTCATAATAATTAAGATAATTAAGTATTAATGCCATATTTAGTTTTCTTGATACTCAAAAACCTAACGATAAAACGTAATCAACATGACTGGTTGCCACTCTTTCCAACCCTCCGTTATGCCGGGAGATCAGGAAATGACTAGCCAAGCTCTTATTTCAACATAAAAAACGATATTAAGTTAAAATTTTACGGTCGAAATAAAAGTAGAATTTGACCAGAAAAACAAGTGGCTATTAAATCGTTATCTCTTATGGAATATCCTTTATATTCCTGTAGCGTAAGTTTGTGGCTCTCATGTTTCCTCAGAGAGCGTTCTTTACGAGTGGTGGTCGACGGATTTCTTTCTAACACCCTCACTATCAACGCCGGTGTGCCCCAGAGCTCCATACTGTCTCCTACTCTCTTTCTCATTTACATTAACGATCTGCTGGAAAAGACTGGGAATCCAATCTCCAGCTTTGCAGATGACAGTACGCTTGTTTCTTCATTCGTTCAAGAACGCTCGGACATCGGCTGCTCAGGCGAA
Organism: Pachyrhynchus sulphureomaculatus; assembly: GCA_019049505.1. Lineage (NCBI taxonomy): Eukaryota > Metazoa > Arthropoda > Insecta > Coleoptera > Curculionidae > Pachyrhynchus > Pachyrhynchus sulphureomaculatus. The sequence goes on along the minus strand of CM032453.1, from coordinate 68,838,422 downwards.
TATCCGCAGACAGCAGGAGGTCGTTCGACTTAACAAAGACCTGGAAGAAATTCTATCTTGGGGTGACAGTAACCAAGTGGAATTTAACGCTACAAAAACCCAGGCGGCAGTTTTTTCTAAAAAAGTTAACGTTGCTGAACCCGACATAGTTATGTCGGGGCACCCCATTCCACTAGCATCGTCGCTCAATTTGTTGGGCGTTAGTTTGGGAGCAAATATGTCCTGGCATGAACATGTTGCAGGCATAGCAAAGAGAGCTTCTCAAAAGTTATGAATATTATTTCGAACCAGAAAGCTTTATACCCCATAACAACTGTTAATTCTTTACAAAGCTCAAATTCGACCAACTATGGAATACTGCTCCCACGTTTGGGGCTCCGCTCCCAAACATACACTGCATTTGTTGGCTTCTGTTCAGAGAAGAGCTGTCCGTCTGATTGGAGACCCGGAATTGACTGGCTGCCTTGATTCGCTGGAACATCGAAGAACGGTTGGCGACTTGAGAATATTCTACAAGTATTTTCATGGAAAGTGTTCGAAGGATGTGGCCCGCTTAATTCCTCCCAGAGCGGTGCATGTTAGAAGTACACGTCGTGCTAATACTTTACATCCGTATGAGGTTCAGCTTGTTACTCCTCGTACAATGCTTTTCAAGCAGTCTTTTATATGGAGAACGTCATCCCTTTGGAATAATTTGCCCAGCGCTGAATTTTCCACCGAGTACAATTTACAGCGATTCAAAAACAACGTGAATCGCTTTATCCGCACACATGCCGCTCCTGGACCGCTTTAGAGACTTCCCTGCAGTACGTGTGCTAGACTCCTGTATATTGCATCATCAGGGATAGTTCGTGAAAATGTGAGAAAGATTTTACATAAACGTAACTTTAGATCTTGTAAGTAAAACTAACACTTATGTCAGGGCGACTACCTAGGAAGATTGGCTTTTACAAACTGGTATCTTCGTGAGTAGCGTCTTCACCCGAATTTGATTTTTTTTCATTTTATTTTCGGACGAGTCTCCTTTCATTAACATGGGGATGTTTAACAAAAATAATACTAGGTATTGGTCAACAAAACATTTGCTGAGGGATGGTGCTTTCCAGGAAATATTTGGAATTAATATTTGGCTTAGAGTTAGAATAAGGCGAATAATAGGACCAATTTTTTTCGAGGAACCTTTAAATATCCAACAATATTTAATTTTTTCAGAAAACCATGTCCCAAATTTTATTAAACATTTTCCTGTTGAATTTGCACAAATTATTTATCAACAGGATTGCGTCATTCCCCATAATGCTACAGTAGTAGTTAACTATTTAAATTTAACTCTCGGAAATAGTTAGGTGTGTACCAATGGTAAAATAAGATGTCCGGTATGGTCACCTGATCGTAAGCCACTTGATTTCTTTTACTGAGGTTATCAAAAAATTGTATACAAGAGAATGAGAGAAAATTTAAAATCATAGAAATGAGATTTTTCAAGACATTAATTCTATTATGCCACTTCAAATGGAAAATGTCCTTCGCAAATTTCAAGAAAGTTTATTTCTGCTGGGAGGTGGATGGTCAACGTTTTGAACAGTTAAACTACAGATAGGGCATACAACATTTAGGATTAGTTTCTATAAACGCAAAAATGATATATTATACAGGATATTGTATAAGAAATAGCGAAGTTGATTTCGTTTCCAGCTAAAGTGGAAGTAATAGTCAGTTGTTTTTACGGTCAAACTCTGCACTTATTTGAACTTTTTTCTGTTCAAATATGAGCTTGGCTAGTAATCTCGTGGTCATCCGGTATACACGATGATTAATTATGTTCAGTATTAACTCATATTATCAACCAAAAAAATAAAGAAATTAACGCCGATGAAATTCTAATAAATATATTAGACTTCTACTTACAGCAGGAAGCGTACACAATTTTACCAGTTTTTCGTGTTTTATTGTGTTGAGTTAGAATAATTAAGAAAAGGTGTTAAATTTTAATTTCCAGTGTAACCGTAATATGTTTATTCTATATTTTAAAAGCAACTAACAATATAAATAATCATTTAATGCCACCTATACGAATATTTCTGTTATATTTATATCTCAAAAATCCGACTGGACAAATATTAGTTTATCATTACAAATAAAAAATGTGTAGGAAAACAATGAAAACATAAAATTAATTCAAATCTTCCTTTATCACCGATCATATCACCATAATTACTTTCATCCATATGTCCACAACTTGACACCCCCGATATCATGCCCCTAATAAAACAATCAGTAGCGTCGGCGTGCCCTTTTTGTTAAAGGGAAGCTCTTCAAAAGTGTTTAAGATCATCTGATTAGAGTTGATAAGAATCGCGACATGTGTCTGTTAAGTGGTTTATATGAAAAACGGTTGTGCGACGCTGATAGTTGTGATTATTTTATAGATATAATAATTTTTGTTTCAACGTTAGCCGACAGACCTTTTTAAAAATAAAATAAAAGTTGTAATTATGAAACTAATTACGGCCAAGTGTAATTAGTGTTCCGAACGTTGATTGCTTTTAAAGTAAAAATTTTTGTTACGGGGGTATAAAATGATCAATGACTTCACGAAACACACCCTAAATGAATTTTCAATAAAGTTTTTTTCAGATTCTTACTGAAAACTGAGGACCTTGAAATTTTTGTTTTTTTATATACCAGATATATTATTAAAGGTAATGCACTCGTGGTAATTTTCGTTCAATCTACCTCCTGTGGAGAATATTTCAGAATTTTTTCAAAATTTTTTGATCAGTACTTTTCGAGATAAGGGGGGACAGCGATTTTTCAGAATTTTTTAAAAATAATACGAAGGAAAGGGTGCGTAACTATTACCTTATATATATTTTTGGACTTTCATTTGACACTCCGCTCGATGACCTCGTAAAACTTTTTTTTTTACTTCCGATTTCACCCCCCAAAACTAACCCACTAACCTAACATTTAACTATATGACTCTAATGAGGCCATCAATTCCTATATTAGTGCCAAATTTTAACTTTCTATGTCAAATAATTTCGGAGAAAATGGAGTGTGACAGGCAGACAGACAGACACTGGATCTTATAAGTATTCCGTACGGAACACTAATAAAAATGTACCAGTTTATAAGTTTATCTAGCTTTAATGTTCAAACATTCATATTATGTTATGGTAGTGGTAAAAAGATTTCTTTTTTCTATCTCTTTTTGTCCAGATCAAGGCGTAAATTATATTACAAAAATTGCATATTAAATCGATAATTCGAAGAAGTTTACTCAATTTTTCAAAATGTTAATTTTTATTAGGTTGATGTATATTAAAATTACGGAAAATATACTATATACATTGGCGCCTAGTTTAAACAACAAATAAGTAAGGATTCATGCCTTCCTAGTATTTTTTAGGAAAAGTACATTATTAAAGAAATTCAAATCATTTTGTTTTTTTTTTGAAAGTTTCTATGATATTGCAATTTTACACAATAACATGATGTACTATTTTAAAACCTTATATAATACAAAATGTGTTATATCTTTTATATATTATTTTATTATTTGTTACTAGGGGCTCAACCTTCTATATATTTTTTTTTGGAGAGGCTCTAGCGCTACACGCACTCTTTTCCTATGTACAAAAAAATCTTATATTTCTTTATATATGCCAGGAGAAAAGGTTTGGAAAATGTATTTTATAAATCATAAATATTAGTGAAAATCACAGTGTCTTTAAAAATCTATGAAATAAAAATAAATTCAATTGTAATGTGCAAATCATATTGAATTTTAAAATAAAGCTTTTCTGAAGCAAATTTGAAAATACTTGCGAAAAATAAAAATATGTTATTTCATAAGCCAAGATGGAGAATTTGTATCTATTAGGTTTACTGGTTATGGCACTGTTTTTTTTTTATTTGTGACGGGAAGATGAAAGTAACCAATAATCAAAATTCAAATGATTAAAGTCATATTGAAGAACTCTCTTCAGTGGAAGAAACATCTAAGGGCATTCTGTATTTTATTTTAATAAAAAATTTTTGTGTGTTTGTAATAAAACTAAATTCACTTTAAAAATTCTTAACTTTCCTCCGTAACATTTTAGTTAGCTTATATCGTTTCCTAAATAATGTTTGTAGACATATCAACCTTATATATATATATATATATATATATATATATATATATATATATATATATATATGCTTAATTAAATAGAGATAATTTCCATTAATTTGTCTTCAACTGTTTTGGTTATTGTTATTTTTGAAAAACTGTTTTACGAAAATCGATTTAAAACGATTTAAATTGGATGTGGATTAAATTTCTAAATGAAATGAAACAAATTATTTGTTATTTGTCTCTTATTTTTTATTTGTCTGCTACTGCAGTTTCGTAGGTTTTCTACATTGTCAAGCGTAAAGCAGATGAATAAAAAATAAGTGACTAATAACAAAATAATTCGTTTCATTTCATTTAGAAATTTAAAATGTACTGTCATAAAGTACGGACACCTCAATTATACAACTGGATATGGATTTATAGTTTTTTAGGTCAAGTAATTATTAATTAAATAAAAATATTGATGCTTACAAGTATAATATTCCATCATATTTTGATTGTACCGGTACGCCGTTGTCAAATCCATGGCGGGTCCTGTCCTAAGTAATAGTCCGGCAGCTATTGTTGAATCCAGTTTGACAAACAACTAATAACAAATAGTCTAAGAACAAATCGTCCACAGCTTAATAAAAATGTCCGAGATAAAATGTCTTTTGCATTTAAATATGTGTAAATGTATTTAAAAATAAAAAACACACGAAATATTTTTCATTTATTTTCCGTTACTGTCAAAAAGTCCTTTATCTATCAAATTGCACATTTTTCCTCCTAATATTCAATAAATAATTGGTCCAATCCTTCTATTATTACAAATAAGAAATGAATTACTGTATGATGCACATTTTTACTATAACTATTTAATTATTATGATGATTGAGTGAGTTCCGTCGGATAACAAGTCACATTTTTCTCTTACTACATTTCATTTTAAATGAATCTGCACCATTCGATGTGGAAAAGAGCATTGTGTCTTTACAGGAATTTATCGTTAAAGCAAAATAACTCTTTTAGTTTTAGTACTATAATTTTTATCAAATTTAGTATTTTTTCCCTAATAGTATTTGATATCCAAATCTAGTGAGGTCTTAATTTGCTATTAAATTTCCTTCACTGTTTTGATTTTCACTTTAAAAACAGTCTTAAGAAGTTGGTTCTGTTATTATAAATTTTAACAATTGCCTGTATGGAAACAGTTTTCTGTAACACAGAACTAAAATTTTACAGCTTATCTTTTTATTTAATCTGTTTATGTATGTTAATTATAAAGTTCTTTATTACGTTTCAACACATTAAAAAAATATTGCCGATTTCACCAAAAAAAAAATCGTAACGGACGTTTATGTTGACATTTTTGCGATATGCCGAGCATCAACCGAAAATTTTCGCGCATTTGCCGGGATTGAAAGACACGTTTTGTCGGGACTAGTCGCATGAATAAAAGTCGGGTCGCTCAGCTTTTCGGCATGGGCGGAGTCAAAAGGTCTGGGATGTCACAGCGGTTGGGAAGTTAACTTTCTGTGGATGCCATGCCATGGAGATTTTACGTTTTAAGGCTACTGATCGCAGAATGGGAGAGAGAGAGATAGAAAGAAACGTATATGGTGTTTCGCTAAATTTGCTTTTGTTGTGTGATTGGGAAGATTACGCTTTCAATAGTCTTCACCTATAGCCACCTGAAGGTATTGAGGGAATTCGTTTTTCTCTCTGTTAGTTATTTTGTCACCCATTTTAATAATATTTATATAATTGTCTATCATTTTTGATTTAATATTGATCTCCGATTACAGATTCTCACAATAAGGTTACAGTCTTTACTGCCTGTTATTATTTTATTTTAAATTTATTTTATCAAAGTCAAAATGGATTTTTGTAATTGCATTATAATATATAAATAAATGACATAGAATTAATTAAAATGTAAACATAAAATGATTTTGTTAATATCTTCACTGAGACTTTTTTCTTTACTCTGCAATTAAGTTAGGAAAATAGCCCTTTACGATTGAAGAAGGAACGCAACATATAAAAGAAAATTTTATATTTTATTTATCTGTTAATCACATCAGTACTTTTTACAACTGAAATACTTTCATTGCTTGAGACATATTATTATTTATTTAAGAACACGAGAATATAAAATTTGATTAAGTTCCACTGTTGGAAATTATCAGTGCAGTAATAAAAAAGAAACAGAATATAACATAATCTCTCTTTCTCTAAGTGACGTTGATCTTTTTTACCTTAGCTAACGGTAAACACTTAAGGGTTTAATTTAGGGAAAGGAGGGGACGAAAAGGAAGTGATTTCGTTATTTTCTGGCTCCTTATTTTTGACAATGGGGTAGCTTAAGCAATGGGGTGGAAAGGTGTCAAAATATGAAAGTTAAAATTATTAAATTTACGGGTTTAGGGTTTCACTGTATTTATGAATGTCGTAGGTAATCAAAAAATTATTATGTTTTATCTGCTTAATGCTAAAAGACTCCTTTGATTTTTTTACATTCTCATAAGTTAACCCGATATCACGAAATTTAATTTTTATTTACCTTTACAAAGACTATGCCTTTCATATAGTTTTCATATTGCTGCATCAGAATTTTTTATCAATCATGTTAGGTTGTTTGAAAATCCCAATACTTGCTTAAATTAACATTACTTAGATAAGCATTTCTTACAAAAGAAAATTTAAGGGGCACTTATATTTCTAAATATATGAATGAAATAGTATATTAGTTACTTTTAGTGAGTAGACCTTAATGTGACCAATAGTTGAACGTGTAATATTAACATATTTTCTGAGGTTTTAGTACGGAGGAAGTATGGAAATTTAAAGTAAATAATAATAAATTAAAGTAAAAACAACCTTTGTGTCTTTAAAAAAAAGTAATAAGATAATTTGTAGCTTGCTTTAAAACAAAATCTTTTTTTGAATAAAAGTTAATTCCTTTACCTATCGTTAGCTCTCCCACAAATTTCTAACCAAAAATCACATCATAAAAACTTGAAGCCTCGGTGATTTGTTCACAATCATTATGAAACATCCCCTGCAAATACAACTATGTTTCTCTTTATCCTACACAACTGGTGAACAACGCATGTTAGAGCTAACATACTCCCGAAAATAAAAGGCATTTATTGAACAAATCCCAAAGTGCTCTTATTAAATGACGGTAAAGAGACGCAAGCGTCATATTATCCAATCAAAATTAAGGGGAGGGACAGGCGCTGACTAGACCTACCCTCTTAAAGGCGTCGCGTGGCGTCTGTGATACCCTCAGCGCTTAAAATAGAGAATAGGACTCTCAGATCAGGTTAGGATGCTGACCCGAGTGGATGCTGTATTATACGAATGAAGGTTTGAGTTTTTGAGTTGGTTTACATCGCATAGTCAGAAAATGTTTTAACTATATTGATTTGCTTTTTTCACATGCATAAAAATATTAGTTTCTCAGTTTATCTGGGTGTTAATCGTGTTTTTGTTGTTCTAAAAAATATTTGAAAATATAATTTTTAGGTTGAAATTATTATAAATTATGATAAAAGGCTGCTACTGTAATCATGTATAGCACTTTCGGTTTTAACGTAACTCAAAGTATGGAAAATGGAATCAAAATGGCGATTTCAGAATTATTGTCTTTATAAATGGAAAAACTGATAAAATGTAAGACGTTCACGAGTTCCGTTAACAGACTATGATTGATTTAATGTAGTTATTTAGTGATTTAAAAGTGAATCATTTATATTTGTTAATATTTTGTCAACTAATTTTTTACACATACGTCGTACAGCACATCTCCAAAAACATTTACTTTTGGTGATCCGAAGTATTGGTTAAATCGAACACTATATGGATCTTTAAAGTAATTTGGCAATTTAACAACAGTTTCATGTATGCAATCTAAAAGTTTTTTGAAGTAAAAAACATTTTAGTTGCCTGCAAGATTACCTCGGAAAATAGTATGCCTGCAGAACAATTCCAATAATTCAAAGATTATTGATAATAGAAAAACAGTAAGGCATAAATTAAAAGAATTTTATCCCTTTTGGAGAAATAAGGGTATGTACTCACGATACAGCCTACTTACTGTTCATTACTTGTAAGTTTGTTAGCAAGCATCTCCCATACATAAATGGTTTTGATTAGGGCACGGTGGATGGAAAAGGAAATTATAAATGTTCTTTTCTTTGGAATGACCTAGCTATTATTTATTTACGCAAGTCAGACTTAAAATAAAAAAAAATCCTACCTAGGCTAAGTTAATTGGGTCCCTGACATGTATATATCTTAAGATCTAATATGTATTTTCGGTTTTTTCTTGGTCAATAATGTATAACAGTTATAGCTTCTTAGCTACCTAATAGCCAATAAATCACTCCAGCTCAATCTAGAATCTAGTAATAAAAGTGTAAAACAACTATTTACTACCTAAATATGTGTTTAATTATAAACAAATAAAATAAAATTATTTTACCTCGATACCTATCCGTTGGACATCAGTGTGACTACTGAAAAGTATATTAAAAAATCTCCACCATATCGTCAGGCAAAAGAGTTTTTTTTTAATACCAGATAAATTATCAAACATAACATCCTCGTGATAATTTCCGCTCAATATACACTATATGGAGAATACTTCAGAATTTTTTCAAAATTTTTTAATCATTACTTTTGGAGATAGGGGGGAGGACACCGATTTTTGGGCATTTTTTTTTAATAATAAAAAGAAAAGTGTGTACAAGTATTACATCATATATATTTTTGAACTCATGTTTTCGGAAGCTTTCATTTAACACGTCACTCGATGACGTAATTTTTTTTTCCATTCCGATTTCATCCCACAAATTGAACTTTCAAAACTACACGGCTCTGACTGCCCCATCAATTCCTATAGTTGTACAAAACTTCAACTTTCTATGTCAAATAGTTGCGGAGAAAATCGGGTGTGACAGACAGATAAATGGACAGCGACGTGATCCCATAAGTGTTCCATACGGAATATTAAAAATAGTAAATGATATTTAGAGTGTTAATTAAAGAATTTAATAATAAATAAACAACTGGAGGAAAAAATATATTATTGCAAAATTTGTGTATGTAATTAGAAAAATGAATATGTTATTCATTTATTTCTTTTGCCGAATTTTATTTGTTTTTTGTATTTATTTTTTAAAAAGTAAAAAAAATTTTCTATTCCTAGTTACTAATACTTTAATAATGTTTGTTCTGTCAAGATGTATAGATTTTTCAGGTAGAATAAGAAAATCTATTCTGCCTTACCAAGTTAGGATTAGCACTACGTGTTCAGAATTGCATTGGTCCTTTATTTTAGGTTAGTGTTGGTAAAAGTTTGGAAGAACGTAATTTAACATTTTGGAGAACTTCAACCGGTTGCATTTTATATATCCAATGCATTCGAGCGTGTTTGGCATGAAAGATTGTAGGCTAAGCTACGCTCTGATGGTATGTTTTTTTTGTTTATGGTTCTCGTGGTTCTTTACTTCAGGGAGCGTTACCTTCGCTAATCAACGCAACGCCATGTGCCCCAAGTCTTCATTAGGTCTCCTACTCTCTTTCTTATTTACATTACCGATCTGCTAGAATCCAATCTACAGCTTTGCAGATGACAGTATGTTTACTTTTTCATTCACTTTGAATGCTCGAACATCAACTACTCATGCAAATATCCGTAGATTACAGGAAGTCGTTCAGTGTAACAAGGACCTAGAGATTCTATCTTGGGGTGACAGTAACCAAGTAGAATTTCATGCTGGGGTGACAGTAACCAAGTAGAATTTCATGCTACAAAAATCCAGGCGGCGTTTTTTTTTCTAAAAATGTTATTATTGCTGAACCCGATATAGTTATATCGTGACACTTCCTCAAGTATTGTCTCTCAGTTTGCTGGGCGTTAACTTGGGAGCAAATATGTCTTGATATGAACATATTGCATGCTTAGCAAAGAGAGCTACTCAAAAGCTGGGAATAGTATTTTGAACTAGAAAGTTTTATACTTCACAATTCGGTACTAAGCTCTAATTCGAACAACGATGGAAAACTGCTCCCGTGTTTGGGATTCTGCTCCCAAATATGCACTTTATTTCCTGGATTCTATTCAGAAGAGAGCTGTTCGCCTGACTGGAGACTCAGAACTCACGAGCAACCTTGATTCTTTGGAGCATCGAAGGAAGGTTGGCGACACTATAAGTATTTTCAGCCTGCTTAATTCCTTACAGAATGGTACATGCTAGCAATATATGCTGCGCTAATATATTTCATTCGTAGGAAGATTATCTTGTCACTCCCACTGAGTACAATTTACAGCGATTCAAGACCAACGTGAATTGTTTTTTCCGCACACGCTTTGCTCCTGTAGCGCTTTAGGGATTTTCCTGCAGCATCTGTGCTATGCCCATAAAAAACTCTTATCCTCTTATCTTCTGTTGCTAAATCCGATATAGTCATAGGCTGCCTTGAAATGCCTTCCCCTATTGCCTTTCTCTGGTGAAAATGCAAGAGTTGTAGAAAGATATCCTTCAGGAGGAAAATATAACAGTTAGTAGCAAGTTTATAATTAACATCCTTATTAACAACTTTTTCTCAAAGTGCATTTTAAAACTCCATATGCAAAGAACCTTTTATACCTGTGCCAACTAATAAAGGCATGCAGAAACATAAAGTTAAACACAGGCAGGATAATTTGGTCCTTTGTACAAGGATCAAAGCGGAATCCAGGCTCACTTAGCTTAATGTATGCGCGTAATGCGAAAGCCGCCGCATGTTTAATGCACTTTGAAGGTTTATATACCGCAAATTTTCGCCGTTGACGCTCATTTCATTTGCGGCGGCTGGGTTTTATCACTGTACTTTAATAATTTAATTGGGGGAAACTCCGCTATATCTTTTTGCCAAATCTTTGATTATTTTTGAGTTGTGAAAATGGCCAATGTAATATAAATTTAACTTACAGTCTGTCAAGTAAGAACGTATCCGCGATAATTCATTTTTGGTTTGTGCGATTCTAGCGATTCAACAAAAAATCGGTAGAGGGAACCTTTGTCTACGATGTATTTTAGTAAAAGTATCAGTCGATTCCGAACTTTCGTCGAAATCAAGTAAAATCCAAAGAGTCACTTGTTTGCGCATCGGATCGAGGCAGTCTTTCTTTGTTCACATCCAAAGGAGCCTAAAATGACCCATTCCACGGCCGCTAAATATATTAAAAAGTCGGTGTCGTTCGTGAAGAAGTGGGTAAATCATTTTAACGAGACGAGAAATGTCGACGACTTGCCAAAATGTGGCTCTGTAGGCCGCTTCACGGGACCAAAAATTGACGCTGCGTTAAGAAGCGGAAAAATTAAGAAAATCGGGTTTAAATGTATCCCATGAGAGTATTCGACAATATTTTTGTGCTCATGATGTCAAATTCCGAAGCATATTGAAGAAATCTTTGCTGGATGAAAATAACGTCGCAAAGCGATAAGATACTAGAGTGGTCCTTACAATCGCTGGAACTCCACCCTTTTGTAAACGTTTGGTCCCTTGTAAAGAGAAAGCTGAGTGGAAAGGCTCTGAGTCAGTTGTCTCGCGAGATTCGAAAATTTTCAGAGTATGCAGAAAATCTCGTTGACTGCAAGACTCGATAATTATTAATGTGGGAGGCGATTGGACAACCTGCTAAGGCGCGCTGTTGTTAGCACACCACAGAATATATTGATGGGAAAAAATTTTCTCGAAACACATTTTTTTCAGGAATACGAGCGGTCACGTTCTTACTTGAATGTATCAAATAAAATACATATTTGGAAGTTGCCAGTAGTCGTTTATCTAGTAAGAATTATCTATAAATTTTATTTTATTATTTTTTTATTAATGTTTTGGAATATTAAAATGTGATAAAAGTTTTATTACTTTTTTTCCAATTGGGATATTATTATTAGATGATTAATATATAATGAAATGCCAGTAATTTACTTTACAATGATGTTGTTATTTAATTTTTATAACGATATGAACTGAGCCGTTTTCACAAGACGATTTCTCGCTTTCTCTGGAAGTGTAAATTTCTTATAAACTCATTGCATTGACTTCAACTTCATGGGGGGGACAACCTGTGATAATTCTGAAAAATGACTTTAATCGTTTTCTAAAGTGGTTAAAGCCTTTTGAGAAATTTCTTTCGTCTCCCGTTTCTATTCTGGTGTAAGGAGTTTAGGTGTCCTTCGTGTAGAAGCTTTTATCATCCCCAAATCTTCGTGCATTAACTTAAAAACTGTAGTTTCTTGAGCAAGCATCGAAATTTTCATTCGTCGATATGACAGTAGTCAACTCAACAAGCCTCGTAGTGTCCCCCTTCCTTGTCTTAACAGGTTTTTCTGATATGGAATCATCAAAGCAGTCGTTTATATGACGTCATTTTTATAACTAGGTAAATAACTAAACACCCTTGTAGTATGATCCGAAGATCTGTATGCTTGTGCAACGTAACTAAGTGTAATTTAAGCTTTCTACGACTTAAATAGTTGCAAATTTTACCATGTCTATAAATTTAAGAATAAATAAAAAAAAATTGCAATACTTATGTCGTGCGGAGAATGTTAGAGTGTGTTCTTGTGTTTGACTGGATGTGTTTCAAATTTTTAAGTCAGTTTTAGCAAATTGTAAAAAAATATATCCTGTTTTTATTTATATTTTGTCGTTATGTCGTTAATGAAGTTATTAAAGAAACATTATTTTAATAGAAATGTACTGACTATGGATGTTACGCAATATTTCAGTTGTGTATAGAAAACTATTTATGTATATTATCCTCGTTAGTGAATAATTTCTTCTAAATTTTAAAATTCAGTTGTAGTGTGCTTCTGCAATAATACAAGCTTTTTTTGAATCTTAAGCTCCTATTCTTTAAATTTATTACAGCATGATATAACAAAATTTTGATTTTAGACATGATAACATGGCGCTAGCTAATTGTTTTTGTTCAAGAATTCGCGTATATGCAAGTAAACTATAAATCTTCAAGGTTACTTAAGTTATGGTTATTTATGTTTTTCCTCAGTCGGATTTGATACATGGATCTACTAAGTGATTTTCATAACACCTTGCAAATCGACATAATAGGGGCTTAGCCAAGTTTAAAGGATGGGAGGCAGGTTGATACAAATAAGAACCAAAAAAGAACCTCAAAGGTTGAGCTGTTTATAGGAATGAAGGGGAAGGGGCGAATTAATAACCAGAAGACGTACTCAGATTTGCCAAACACAAGGAGCACTTATGTGACTGTCCACTCGTTTGTCTGTCTTAGTTTTTTTCTCCACGAAATTTAACGCAAATAACTAAGTTCTGGTATATTGATAGACCCTAATGTAATCAGTAAACTTTCCGACTTTATAATTTAGTCGTTAGTAATCGGGACTAACCAAGTGGATGATTTTCTTGTTGACATACATGCATTTCGATATATTGAAGAATGAAAAGTCTTTTTTATCATTCTTTTAACATACCATTTATCCTAGAAGACACTAGACAGACTTTGAAAGGTAAACCATTACATATTTTTGAAGCCAACTTAATAAGACATGCCCCATTTGCGAGTATAGGAAATAAACATATCAGTTCTTATTATAACAGTGAAAAAAGTCCAATATACTAATTCTTCAGCAAAAAAAAAACGGATTTTTTAATAACGTAAAATATTCAGACAGTGTTTTTTAAGAAGCTAATTAAAAACTATGATATATATATATATATATATATATATATATATATATATATATATATATATATATATATATATATATATATATATATATATATATATATATATATATATATATATATATATATATATATATATATATATTATATATATATATATATAATATATATTTCTATATATATATATATTTTAATTAGTAAATTAATTTCTAGAAAATCAAGTCTGCGAAAAAATGTAGCAAGTTAAGACAATTAAATCCTTTTTTTCCACATCAGAAATCCTTTAAAACAAATAACCAAATCTCGAGTCATATTGAACCATTAAACACCGGTTCACATCGTTTCGCACCAACTAACCAAAAACTAGCATATCAATTTGCCCATTCATGGTTATATGCACCACTCAACACGCACCATCTTTTAACACTATAAAACCTACTACTAAACTGCCAAATGAATGAAAATTCCTTTAAGCCAAATCTAGAAAGAGACAGATATGTCCATTCATGGATGAAGGGCTTCGTTCCCATACTGGTTCGAATTTCTTTCCTCTCTTTTTTACAATTGTAATTGAGATATAGGTACTCGAGAGGTGTAATTGATATTCAGATAAATTAGTAGGATTTATACTTACATACTTGTGTATATTTTATTGGTTTATAGGAAGAAGAAAAAGACGTAATTCGTCATTAAATTATTTAAAATATGTTATAAAAATATCAAGTTCATTGACGAAATCAGCCTATTATATATTATACACTTTGATGACTCTTACGAGATTTATAAGAGAACAAGGTCTAAACTGCGGTTACTCTTATATATTGTCATTTTCCTTAATAGGTTTTAAGTCCCAAGAGACTTAAATTTGCATCTCCACAGACCCTAATAGTTATTAATTCCCGACTTCTCCAGTTTTGATTGGTACAAATCGACCAAGAACAGGAAGATTTCGCAGTATCGTACGCTATTTTAATGCTTTTAAAGTTTCGCCTTGATGTTTACCATATATTAAAAAATAACCGACCTAGCGCAAGCCAAACTTGTATGTTGATTTTTTTAGAATAAAAATTTTTGTTACGAAGGTATAAAATGAACACTGACTTCATAAAATACACACCCCAAATGAATTTTCAATAAAGTTTTTTTCCGATCTTTACTGAAAACTGATGACCTTGAAATTTTTTTTTTTTTAATATACCAGATAAATTATTAAAGGTAATGCACTCCTGTTAATTTTCTTTCAATCCACACCCTATGGAGAATATTCCAGAATTTTTTCAAATTTTTCGGTCAGTACTTTTCGAGATAAGGGGGGGCAGCGATTTTTCGCAATTTTTTAAAAATAATACATAGAACAGCGTGCGCAAATATTACATTATATATATTTTTGAACCCGTGTTTTTACAAGCTTTCATTTGACATCTCATTCGATGACCTGTTAAATTTTTTTTTTTACTTCCAATTTCACTCCCCAAAACTAACTCCTTAAATCAAAATTTAACTTTTAAAACTACGCGGTTCTGATGAGGCCATCAATTCCTATATAAGTGCCAAATTTTAACTTTCTATGTCAAATAGGTTCGAAGAAAATAGGGTGACAGACGGGCAGACGGGCAGACAGGCACGGAAGTGATCTTATAAGTGTTTCGTACGGAACATTAAAAACCAAAAATTTTTAACTGCAGTGGCATATTTAGGTGATAACTGACTTATTTAAAAGGGAGGTTAATATTTCGGCATATCTTATTTATGATACGTGATTCCTAATTTTTATTTCAAAAAGTAACATACATGATATAATTTAGTAATTACCATTGTCTCCTTAATTTGGACAAGGAAGTGTTGTTTTTTCGTGTCCCTAGGAAAACGAAATATGGTTTTTCCATGCCTTGTATACTTGCAAAACATTCATAAAACAATAAAAATATGTTCCTATATGCAATTTTATCATAATAACGGATGGTACTTGGGGATTTACAGGTACACATATATGAAAAATTGCACATAGTAACAGTGTGCATCAGCAATTTCATAAAAACGATGTGTTACTAGATGCGATTAATCGGGTGCAACTTATCGCATGAAAAATTTGCGTTAATGTCCGAAGATCATAAGAGTGTTGTGCGATTACATCAAAATAGCGATATACATTAATTTTAGAGAAATATCAGGATGGGGAGGTCTATTTATGTCATCCGATTTAGTTTACAACATGACTTAAATTGAAGAAACAGTAAACCCGAACTGTACGCAATTGGTATCAATTGCTGCTACTTTTTTTCGCCTCCGTACATCTGCAAGAATTTTTTTTTGTACGAAGGTGAAAAATAATATATATCGCAACCTCTTTCAAATACACAAAAAATAATGCGTTACTAGAGCGATAAAACGGGTGCAACTTGTTGCAAAAGAAAGTTGCATTAATGGCCGAAGACCAGGAGAAAAAGTATAATTTTTCTTTCTATGAAAAAAGCATGTTTCCAGTCACTATACAAATTATTTTTAATCAAATTTTTTATAATTATTATTGTCATTATTATTTATCGGGATTCTACAATATAAGGTTATCATTCCTAAACTTTCTGGTTTTATAGAAGAAATCTAATGGAAAATTTAAACTGACATAGACCTATGATTTGACTTAGGAGCTCTTAATATAAGAAAAGAAGATGTATAATAGGAAGTCCGTGAAAATATGAAGTTATATGATGGTATTAAAGGTGATATAAGCATTCTAATATCCATTGGTTATCATTTATTCTAAGGTTTGCCTGATATTTCTTAAAATAACCAACATTGTGTTAATAAAAAAATATGTTGTACTGTGTTTACTTATTGAATTAATAGCTTTATTGTACTAAATCTAATAAATTTAAACATTATTATCTACTAGAAAGATATACACACTGGATGAGAGACAAACAAATACGCTTTTAGGGCGACAAATTTATATAGAGTCTTACACAGGAGAACAATGTAAATTCTAAGTACTTTTGACGATAAAAAGAGCTGAAGTTATCAATACTGTCCTTCCATATCGTGTCGGCAAAAATCTGTAACTATTGTTGTTATTTAAAGATTTTTTTTTCTTGAAAGCAAATACATTTTTTAATATATATATATATATATATATATATATATATATATATATATATATATATATATATATATATATATATATATATTTCTGGTTTATCTTCTATAACGACGCCGCCATATGAACAAATACAACTAAATGTAGTTTTTCCATAATATGCGATAAAGATACTTTTTGATAATTCGGTAGATATAAATCAATTATGTTTATATGTGTAAAGTTAAAATTTACTACAAATCAATATATGTATATATATATATATATATATATATATATATATATATATATATATATATATATATATATATATATATATTAAAATTAATAACAACGTATTTTGGTAAATTGGCAAATTATAAATAGCGATAAGACTCAAGAGTTCAAATTAACCAATAAAATCAAAAATCTTGATATTAAATCGTATAAATTAGAATAACCTACTGATGTTTCGTCTACGATTTCGTATTTAGTCATCGAGATTAGAGGTCCGTTTCGGCGGTTAATTTTGCCAATTAACGGAAGTCAGGCGACTACTTTCGAATAAGTAATTTGTCACCTTTTATGACGCTGAAGGGTGTTAAGTTTATAAAAATTAGTTACAACACAGTAATTGATTAAACTGATTAAATCTAGAAATTTATCGTGTTATACAGAAAAAAATATTTTACAAAAATAATCATCGGAATAAATTTTAATACGATGGAAATTTGAAATTGCGTGGGATCAATTTTAATACAACTTTGACATTTCCTTTAAAGGGCAGCGGGACATAAATTATCAAAGGAAGGCCACCAGAGCGTGAAGAGATGCTCTATTTTGGATAGGGGAAAATTATACAGGGTTGTTTTTAATTTGTAATGCAAAAAGAATATTACAAAATAGTAGCTATAATTTATATACTATAAATTTTATAGAATGCCGATACTAAAGGAATAAGATGGGAAGAATATTTTTTATTTTTAAATGTATTTGTTAAAAGATATAAGAATCGCAAAAATTATGGACCTACAGATAATGATTTAATAAGATAGAATAATTTGGATACACGTAATTGGTATTTTATTTTAATGAGCCCTAATTTATATGATATTACAGTCTAAAATAATGCATATAATAATATTTTTTATGGTTTTAAGTTCACCTAACAGGACATAGTCTATTTTATTCTTATTTATATATTTTTTTCGATGAAATCACGATTCGTCAATATATTTTTTTAATTATAGTCTGTCATGTAAGAACGTGTCCATGATAATTCAGTCTTGTTAGATGAGATCCTAGCACTTCAACAAAAAATCGGTAGAAGGAATCTTTGTCTACGATGCATTTTAGTAAACGTATCAGTTGATTTCGAACTTTCGTCCAAATCACATGGAATCCAAAATGAGTCACTTGTTTGCGGTTGGTTCGAGGCAGTCTTTATTCCCCTCCAAAGGGGCCTAAAATGACAAATTCCGCGGCCGCTAAATATATCAAAAAGCCGTTGTCGTTTGTGAAGAAGTGGGTAAATAATTTTAACGAGACGAAAAATGTCGACGACTTGCCAAAACGTGGATCGGTAGGCAAAGTAACTCCGAAAGTGGAAAAACGAATCGGGTCTTTGTTTTCACGGGACCCGAAATTGACGCTGCGTCAAGGAGTGGCAAAATTAAGAAAATCGGGTTTGAATGTATCCCATGAGACCATTCGACAACATCTTCGTGCTCACGATATCAAATTCCGAAGCACGTTGAACAACACTTTGCTTTGCACAATCATCGGACGCCAACCCTACTGAAAACGTTTGGTTCCTTGTAAAGAAAAAGCTTGGAGAAAAGACTCTGAGGGATTTGACTCAGTTGTCTCCCGAGATTCGAAAAATTTGCGGAATATGCAAAAAATCTCGTCGACAGTATGCCTCGAAGATGCCAGACGATTATTGATGCAGGAGGCGATTGAATAACTTACTAAGATAATTGCGACGTTGTTAGTATACCAAAGAATACATTGATGGCAAAAAATGTTTCAAGAATACGAGCGGTTACTTCTTATTTGAGAGACTGTAATTTTTAAGCTATTGTAATGAAGTATTTCAAGCTTTAACTAACTAATATTCCTAAGATTCAGTCATACCCCTAATATATATCTATATTGAGTTCAAGCAATACTTTTACTTGCTTTTTTGCTTCAATTTTAATAAAATTATATTAAGTATATCAATAATTACCACCCTAATGATTCTTTTTACACCCTTAAACAGATTACAGAGTAAATATTATTTTGATGCTCAGTGAACCATATGCACCATATGGAACGCTCTCTGTGTATTGTTCACGTGATGACTTAATCAAATTATACTGATGATTGCCAGCCTATTTATTTAATGTGACGCACTATTTCCGAATGAGAGATTGGACATTTTGGGAAAATTAAAGTTAATGCGCTAATCAGACAATGACAATTTTTATATCTGCCTAGTCAATATGATTTTTTTTGTCTGGAAACTATACTTATCAAATAAATTTTGATTTTATTTTTGATACTCTTACTACGAGGATTGTATGATAAGTACCTGGCCTTAACAAGGAAAAAACAATTTTATGGGTAAAATTTACTTTATTTTTCAACATAATCTCTTTTTGGCTTAATACATTTAGTCCAACGTTTTGCTACCTTTTGTATCCCATCTAAAAAATACGATTTCTCCAACCCTTGAAAATAGGCGTTTGTTTCAGCAATCACCTCATCGTTTGAGCCAAATTTTTTTTCACCGAACCATTTTTTCATATTCGAAAATAGGAAATAATCGCTAGCGGCTAAATTTGGCGAATATGATAGATGCGGGAGCAATTCTTTTTTTTTATGGGTCTAGCGCAGGGAGATTCCTAAAGCGCTACAAGAGTGGCACGTGTGCCGCAAATGTGCACGCGTGCATTGTCTTGAAAAAGAATTTTTTCGCCAAATGTGGACCTTTTTCGTTCAGAGCATGGTTGAAACGATCCAGTAAGTTGACATAATTCTCTCCATTAATCGTTTTGTCCGTGTTAAGGTAATTAACGTGGATTATTGCGTGCATCCCAAAACACTGTGGCTATGATTTTATTGACCGATAAGGTCGCTTTTGCCTTTGGCGCCGGTTCACCACGGAAAACCCACTGTTTGGACTGTTGTTTGGTCTCTGGTGTTCTGTGATGAATCCATGTTTCAGTTATGAATCGACACCTAAGATCATTCCGATTGCACTTTAACATCGCCAAACATTCTTTTGAAGTTGACGCACGTGCGTATTTATAACGTAATGAAAGACAATTTGTCAAAATGTCCACTTTTTATTATTACAAAATTGCATGGCGCGTTTCGTTACATGGTAACTTCTTCTGATGCTTTTTGCAACTAACAAACATTTAGGTCTTATTCCACCTACTTTTACGTTAGTCTGAAAATAGTTAATTAGGTATTCTTGGAATTCATACTGAACTTTATAAGGTATATAAATTTAATAATGGGGATTTCCCATCGGTCATATTTACTTCTGTTTGTTCATTTAGAATGGAACCTGTGTTTTTTAAACGGTTTATCTCTAGGCATTCCAAGAGGTTTAACTTTTTTAGTTTGTTTTCTGCATGTAATATTTCAAACTGGTTATTAAATTGTTGTTAAGAAAACTTCGTTTATGTTCTGACATTCTAGTTTCAAATGAGCGTCCTGTCTGCCCTATGTACGCCTTAGTACACGAACCGCAATTCAATTTATATACCCCAGATTTTTCACATTTGTTTGGTTTAACTTTTGCATTTTTTATGAGTTTTCCTAGTGAGTTATTAGTTCTTAAAGCTATATTTATATTATTTTGGTTTAAGTAGTGTTTAATGATTTATAATTGATATTGCCGTCTTTAGTTTTAGGGTAGACTTCCGAAGTAGCTTTGTTTTTAAGTTTTTTATTGAGTATTGAATTGACCATATTTGGGTGGTAACCATTATTTGCGATTTGCGGCGGTTTGTTTTATTAAATTTTATTCGTTATTGAAATCATTTTCAGATAAAGGAACACTCACTAGCCTATGTAACATACTGTTATATGCTGCAAATTTGTGTTGTTTTGGGTGGTTTGAAGTGCTGTGTATTTTTTGTGTGTGTGTGTGGGTTATGAAATACAGAAAATTTGTGTTTGTTGTTATTCCATCTTGCAGCTTTCTCATAACTAAATGAGTTGTTAAAATATTCTCTACCCTTTCAGTTGAGATGCCCATAGTCTCAGCAATCTCACGCACTTTCACTCTCCGATCATTTATCACTACATCGTGAATTTTTTCAATCATTTCTGATGTGGTGACCTCAGTTGGACGTTCTTCATCAAAAATGCTTGTACGGCCGCGTTTAAATTCAGCTGTCCAATATTTTGTGGTCGATAACAAAGGTGCAGAGTCCCCGTAAACTTCGCTGAGTTCCTCTTTTATCTCATCTTTCGTTTCCACTGTTGTAAAATCAGAAAAGTTGTTCTATTTACCAGGTGTACAAGTATGAAATGCGGATTTCAGACAACAGATGGTGCACCAATGTAGTTTGTGCTATAAAGTTTTGACACTGCGCCATTTTGTTGTGTCATCAACAAGTGTCAGACGCGCACGAGTGATAAATTGGAAAAGTGTGTGCATAGTGTTGTGTTGTTGAGTTCAATATGTCGAAATTTATACCGAACAAAGAGCATTCGCGAACAGCATTAATTTTTTGTTTTTATTTGAAGAAAACTGCTGTTGAATCATACTGATTACTTCGAGAAGCTTATGGTGAACATGCTCCATCGCAAGATACGTGTGAACAATGGTTTTGGCGTTTCAAAGGTGGTGACTGCGATGTTGCAGACAAGGAACGTGGAAAACCGCCAAAAAAATACGAAGATGTGGAATTGCAAGCATTGTTGGACGAAGATGATTCGCAAACACAAAAACAACTCGCTGAACAATTGGGCGTTAGTTCAGGTTGTCACACTGGAAACAAGCTGTTTCCAGTCGGTTACGAGAGATGGGAAAGATTCAGAAGACCGGTAGATGGATACCACCTAAGTTGAATGGCAGGCAAATGGTAAGGCGCAAAAACACGTGTGACATTTTGCTCGCTCGGTACAAAAGGAAGTCGTTTTTGCATCGTATAGTTACAGGGGATGAAAAGTGGATTTATTTTGAGAATCCCAAGCGCAAAAAATTATGGGTAGACCCAGGCGCACCATCCACATCGAATGCAAGACCGAATCGCTTTGGCAGAAAGACGATGCTCTGTGTTTGGTGGGACCAGAGGGGCGTGGTCTATTATGAGCTGTTAAAACCTGGGGAAACGGTTAATAATAAACGTTAGAAACAACAATTGACCGATTTGAACCGTTCGCTGCTTCAAAAAAGGCCAGAATACCGAAAGAGACAACACAAAGTCATTTTTCTTCATGACAATGCTCCATCATATATGGCAAAATCAGTTCGCGACACGTTGGAAGCACTCAGTTGGGAAGTTCTACCCCATGCAGCTTACTCACCAGACTTGGCTCCTTCCGATTACCACTTGTTTGCATCGATGGGTCACGCACTTGCTGAGCAGCGCTTTGGTTCGTACGAAGATGTGAAAAAATGGCTCGATGAATGGTTCGCAGCAAAAGGGGAAGATTTTTACTGGCGTGGTATTTGCTATTTTTTATCATTCTTTCGAATTTAACATGTTTTTTTTAGAAAAAAAAAATCCGCATTTCATACTTGTACACCTGGTAAATGGCTGCCACTCACAAATTAAATCACGCAGCGACTTGAAAATTTGACAAGATTCTTGTGAAAGGTCATGTATACGAAATATATAATTTTCTAAATAGTAGTAGCGCCTTTTCTGGCCGAGGCCAGGTGCTTATTACATTATTTGCAAATAGGATTCGTAAACTGATAAATATTTTTTTATTAAATCATTATTATTATTGTATCATTCTCAGTATACAAAAGGGACACTTGGATTTAGGTATTTATGATTTATGAAAAAAAATTCTGTCTACTGCGCTGACAAACTTACATAGTCTGTCAAGTCTACACTAGCATATGGTAAAAAGCGACGACGATTTATAAATGTTTTCTGTCTCTAGGCTTTGGGAGCATTTCTAAATCTAACAAATATAAGTGACAACACCGGTATGCATTCCAAACAAATTTTACTAGCATACCACGTGCGATCATTCGGATTTTTAGTGCCGTTGCACGAACCCGGGACACGGTAATTCTTTTCCATAAGACACGTTGAAATTTTGTTCAGTGTTTTCTACTTGTACTTACCTCACACATTGCAGTTTCTAGTGGATCATTGATTTGGCGGGAAACGATGTTAAGCATGACATACTCTGTCTATGCTTTTTGTATCTGGGGTCAATATTCTTATCAGCTAAATAGGAGAGTGTAATCCAGACGGATCCTACTCGTACCATTATACTCGTACACCGCGAAAAATATTTAATAATAATATGCAATTATTCAGAAGTTTAACTTTTGCTCTACAGTCTTTTCCCCTGTGTATTAAATAACTTCAGCCCTTAATGAGAAATACTGGTATTATTTATGAAAACCTAAAAAAGGATCTTTTAATGCAATGAAATAAAAAGATTTTACTCAAAAAATAACTTAAAATAAATTAAATCAACTAAACCGGAAGAACGAAAATGCTCAATCAACAATATATGTATTGAATTAATAATAAATTAGTGTTATTTTTGAATTAAAAATATGAATTAATATGCTACAAAAATCTTGCGGTAATTCTATTTAATATGATATTTTACTCCTAAGCAGGAATTATTTCACACAGGTAACAATATAAATAAAATTCTCATTAAACTCGATAGTTCAGAAAATATATTGTATTTCAATCTGGGGTATATCAGTTTCACACCTGTAAGTATGGGAGAACCGAATACGTTACAGGTCCACGGTATAGGTGAATTGATATACATGTATAAACTAAATCACCTTATGCCAACTTGGGTCAACCGAAAAAGACCCACTAATTTGAATCTCAACAACAATATGTACGTATATATATATATATATATATATATATATATATATATATATATATATATATATATATATATATATACAGTCGACACTCTATTTAGTGAAAGACCAAAATGTTGACCGAAATTTCACTATAGGGAGTTTTTCACTATATAAAGAAAAAATCCGTATATATTGCTATGTACGTAAGATATTCTAGGTCTTGAAAAAATTGCACTATAAAGAGTTTTTCACTATATAGAGTTTCACTATAAACAGTGTCGACTGTATATATATATATATATATATATATATATATATATATATATATATATATATATATATATATTTATATATATACATTTACAAATTGATAAAAGTATCAATATCTCGAAATCTAACGATTTTTCGTTAAAGTCATATTTATATATTCTGGTGGCCTATCAGCCCTCGAAGGGCATACGTTGGTTTTTGGCATACCATGTATGCTAGAAATCGACCGCGACTTCGTTCGCGTGGAAGTGTTATATTTTTCAAAGATTTTTTGCACAAATTTTTCGAAGATATTTCAGAACAGCAGAAAACTCAAAACTAAATGAAGTAGACTTTATTGTGTTAACTTTAGAATTTAAGTATATATATATATATATATATATATATATATATATATATATATATATATATATATATATATATATATATATATATACGCAAACGGGTTATTTATTTTTCCACATTTATTTCGTTCCTTTCAAAGTAATCCCCTTGGATACAATACATTTATGCCAACGTTTTTTTGAGTCTTCGAAACAGTTGTTGAATTCGATTGGAATGGCCTTTAAAGCCTTCTTCGAATCGGTTTTAATCCTCTCAATCGACTCAAAACGATGTCCTCGAAGCGGTTTTTTGAGTTTAGGGAATAGCCAGAAGTCCGACGGGGCTAAATCAGGCAAAAAGAGCGATTGCGGAATGATATGATTTGAATTTTTAATGACAAAGTCGCGGAGAACCAGTGCTGTGTGAGAAGGAGCATTATCGTGATGAAAGAACCAAGACTTATCGGCCCATAACTCCGGCATCTTGAGACAAATTCGAACGTTTGGGAAGCCGAAAAATCATTTTTAAAAACAAAATTTAATGCAACTTTTTTGCTGAATTTTTTCACTCATGATAAAAATCGAAAAACGCACTTTTGTTGTTGAACGAATTCAAGCGAATCTTATTAACTACTGAGCTATGGTCTCAAAATTTGACACAGATGGAAGTTAAGGTCCTACCAAACTAACGAAAAAATTAATCCAATTTTGAAATGCCCGGGCGATTTAAATTTAAAAGTCTTACTATTTTTTTTGATTACAGTAGTACGTATTGTATATATATATATATATATATATATATATATATATATATATATATATATATATATATACGATGTATAAATTTTTAAGATACCTTGCATAATATTTGACATTAGTAAAATAGCTTTAAGAGCATGTGAAAATTTTTAGCCCATTTTTTTTTGAGAACTTAATAGTTTGTCAGCATGTTGCTAATTTTACCAGTTAACATACATAATGTGTACATATGTTTAAAATATATTTAAAGTATGTCCGATCCTAAAGCACCTAATCTACAAACTAGAAAATGAAATTACCTCTCAATACTCTCTCCAAGAACAAATTTTGCTTTGGTTAAATTTTTATTTGTCATTGGTCATCAGGGAACCTGAAGTTACTTTAAAATCAGTTCTTATAATTGAAATAAAATATTTTTCCTTAAAGTAAATATATATATATATATATATATATATATATATATATATATATATATATATATATATATAACTAGATTTATTGCGTTATTTCATATCTCTTTCCTGAATTTTTTACGTTATATACAACGTTATTCTTGACAGAATGGTGCATTTTAGATCACAGAAAGAAACAAAAAGCCTTAAAAAAAATAATTAATATGTAAAAAGCAGAAAGATTATATGATATATAAGCAATGTCTTGCATCGATTATAAATATTACAAAAATAAATTTTTGAGTTCCCACTAATATGTCAAATACATATGCACACAAAAAAGTATCTCCGATTTTCAAATTTTAATTTAAAAATACTTTGTAGGTGTGCTAAGGGCTCTTTGAAAATTTTCTAGGAACAAAAGATTCAAAAACAAAAATCTTGACCAAACCAAACTATCGAAAACAATTTTCGAAAGCAAAATTGTTAACAGTTTTCAGACAACCAAATTTTAGAAAGAAGCAACACAATATTTCTGAATCAACTATTTTAAAAATATAACTTAGAAAAGGTTAGATGAGATAAGTACGAGTGTACCTTAATTAATTAATTCGATCGTGGTTTAATTTAAATGTATTTCAATATAAACTTCTTTTGATTAGTTGAATCTTGGCTTGTCACGACCAGCAATTACAAATTAAACTTCAATTTAATTATTTTAATATTACTTCAACTAACTCTAGCTAACCTTCCTCCACGACTAGAAAAGATCTACTTAACCATTCTAAAAAATAACCGGCCAAGTGCAAGTCGGACTTGCGCAATTAGTTTTTCTTATGTTGACTGCTTTTGAAATAAAATTTTTTATTACGGATGTATAAAATGATTATTGACTTCACAAAACACACCCCAAATGAGTTTTCAACAAAGTTTTTTTCCGATCTTTACTGAAAACTGATAACTTAGAATTTTTTTTTTTTTTTATATATACCAGATAAATTATTAAAGGTAATGCACTCGTGATAATTTTCGTTGAATCTACACCCTGTGGGGAATATTCCAGAATTTTTTAAAAAATTTTTGGATAGTATTTTTCGCAATTTTTTAAAAATAATACAAAGAGAAGTGTTCTCCAGTATTACATTATATATATTTTTAAACTAGTGTTTTTACTAGCTTTCATTTGACACCTCACTCGACGACATGGTAAAAAAAATTCACTTCCGGTTTCCCCCCAAAACTAACCCCTTAAGTCAAAAATTAACCATCAATTCCTATATTAGTGCCAAATTTCAACTTTCTATGTCAAATGGTTTTGGAGAAAATCGGGTGTGTCAGACGGACAGATAGACAGACGAACAGAGAGACACCGAAGTGATCTTATAGGTATACGGAACATACGGAACACTAATAAACATAAAATTTATTTATTCGAAAATATTATTTTTGAATATTTTCATTTTGAACAATTTTTTCCACTCGAAAATTTTGAAGTGAAAATTATTCGAAATAAATACATTTACAATTAAATATTATGAAAGAAAAAATCACCTACCTGGTGTAACTTTATATTTTTTAAAAACAAATCCTAGGTTTTGTTGCCTTTTTATAACCATTTCACTTTGGATAGAATACTAATACATATATATTTTTGAACTAAACATTTAAGGTCAGTAAATTAAGTTAAATGTTTATGTTTTTTTACATTAACAACAATATCATACATTTATCCATATGTACGTTTACAATAGCGAAAAGAATTTATCGTTCTGAATGTACAGATGGGGTCAAAAATAATTTGTCTTACAGGTAATAATTTTTTCTATTTAAAATAATGACTTTACAAATCATATAACTTTTGATTACATAGTTTATTTATAGCAAAATTAAAGATTTCTTAATATTAAATTAACCTAACGTTTATTGCAGGTTAAAGGGGTAAGAGAGAGAGAGAATCCGGTGGGGTTGCTTCGTATATGTGGTGTTATAATAGGTGTTTAAAGCCCTTCCTATGGTCATTTTTTTATTAATATTTCCCATTAAATACGTCTCATTTAAATTATCGAGTTATAATGTTACTCTTTAGTATAAGAAAATCTAACTCGGAGTATAGGAGGGAAGTATTGGCCAAATCAGGTTATCAGGAAAAGTTCAGTCTATGGCTCTCATGTTTTCTTAAAGAGCGTTCTTTACGAGTGGCAGTCGACGGATGTCTTTCTAACACCTTCACTATCAATGTCAGTGTGCCCCGGGGTCCATACTGTCTCCTAGTCTTGTTCTCATATACATTAACGATCTGTGTGAAAAGTCCAGAAATCTAATCTAGAGCTTTGTAGATCCCAGTACGCATATCTCTTTATTCACCTTCAACGCTCGAACATTTGGTACTCATCCAAATATCTGCAGACAGCAAGAGGTCGTTCAATTTAAAGTCCTGAAGGAAATTCCATCTTGTGGTGACAGTAACCAAGTAGAATTTAATGCTGCAAACACTCAGGCAGTTTTTTCTAAATAAGTTAACATAGTTATGCCGGGGCATTCCATTCCCCTAGCATTGTCACTGTATTTGCTGGGCGTTGATTTGGGAGTAAATATGTCTTGGCACGAACATGTTGCAAGCATAGCAAAGAGAGTTTCTCAAAAGCTGGGAATAATATTTGGGACTAGAAAGCTTTACACTCCACAACAACTGTTAATTCTGTACAAAGCCCAAATTCGACCAACGATAGAATACTGCTCCCAAATTTGGGGCTCTGCTCTCAAACATACACTGCATTTATTGGATTCTATTTAGAAGAAAGCTGTTCACCGAATCAGAGACCCGGAACTGGCCAGCAACCTTGATTCATTGGAACATCGAAGAACGGTTGGCGACTTGAGCCTATTCTACAAGTATTTTTCGGAAAGTATTCGATGGATATAGCCCGCTTAATTCTTCCCAAAGCGGTGCATGCTAGAAATACACGTCGCGCTAATACTTGACATTCGTATGAGGTTCAGCTTGTTACTCCTCGTACAACCCCTTTCAAGCAGCCTTTTTTATGGAGAACCTCATCCCTTTGGAATAATTTGCCCAGGAATGTGTTCCCAACCGAGTACAATCTATAGCGATTCAAGACTAACATGAATCGTTTTTTCCGCACACATGTTACTCATGTAGCGCTTTAGGGATTTCCCTGCAGCCGCTGCTAGGCTCATAAAAAAATCGTATTTTTTACTTCAGGAGGGCAATGAAAAAATTTAGCTTCTTGTCTACAAACTTCAAATTCAAGAAAGTTTGAACCAGAATGTTTCTGATAAGCCTCGAAATACCTCATTAAAATTCATTTCATGTGTCATAACTCAAAAAATAAAGGAACATAAACAAAGTTATAGAATGAAAAATATCATATCTCACTACGCTAAACATTTAACGGATTAAAATCATACTTTCAATGAAGATTTAAGAATATTGCACAATGAAAAGAACGGGAAATTATTGAATTGGTTAGAGCAGGTAGAGATTAAGCAGAAAAATTCCTCAGGTTTATTACTCAATGATCAATTAGATGGGGATGGGTCTCCTTTATTGAACTTGTTCTAGCTATTATGGTGAATATTGTTAATTAATTTAGCCCTTATATTCAGGTAACTTATATATTTTGTAACATACTTTGTTACAATTGTTATATCTTGCTCGAAAAGAAGACACAGTGTGTCGAAAAAATTGTCAGCTCTAATACAATAAAGATAAGTGGTGATCTTAAATAGTGGTTTAAATTTTCGTTCCTAGTTACTATGGATCTCGATCAAGTAACGCCTAAGTATTTTCAATACTAAATATTGAAATTTTTTTAACCATTAAATGAAGTTGTGTATTTAAACATAAAGTTTTTAAATACTATAATAATATACAATATTTTGTACCATTTCACGATTGAATTGAAAGAAACTATTTAACAAAATTTATTATGTGACAACTGGAATGCGTAAAAGAGCAATAATATTAAATAAATGTGAATAAATATTATTAAATCATAATTCTTACTAGTGTTAATAAAGACAGCGAAAAGATTAATATTTAAACATTGGGGTATTATTGAATTTTAATGCAAATCTTTATTACCATTTAATTAATTTCGTGGAGAGGTAAACAGGATTACCGTTTATATAGGGAGTATTAGCGGTGTAAATCAAAACTAAATTTACCGACAACAACTTGAGATAGTGACAGCCACACTAAATGATGGAATTTTATTTTGTCAGTTTTACACGATTTCGTCACAAGACAATTTTTATATAGAGACGAGGACAGATAATAAAAAAAAGCAAATCTATTTCTGGTCAATCCAAAATTAGTCACTGATCATATTTCTAGGCGAATCTTGATCATGTTTATGAATTAAATCTAAAAACTTTCTTTTTTATTTTGCTTTTATATGTACGAGGGTTGTATGATAATCATCTAGCCTCGGTCATAAATGGAGCTACTACTATTTAAAAAATTATATTTTATAAACATAACCTTTCACAAGAATCTTGTCAAATTTTGAGGTCGCTGCGTGATTTACTGTGTGAGTGAGAGTCTTTTAAAGAGAACAACTTTTGTGATTTTACAACAATGGAAAAAATTGAATATTGGGCAGTGATAAAATATTTGCTTCTGAAAAAGAGAACGAATGATGAGATAAAAGCGTTTTTAACGAAGAATATCCAAGTCATCCCAATGAGGTCACCACATCAGAAATAAGTAAAAAAATCCACCATATAGTGATAAATGATCGGAGAGTGAAAGTGCGTAAGATTGCTGAGACTGAGGACATCTCAGTTGAATGGGTCCAAAACATTTTAGCATGTATGAGAAAGCTTTCCGCAAGATGGATGCCGCTATTGTTCACAAATGACAATAAACACGCAAGTGTGTCAACATCAAAAGAATGTTTGGCTATGTTAAAGCGTAATTGGAATGATTTTTGGCGTCGATTTATAACTGTTGTTGAAACATGGACTCATCACAGCACACTAGAGACCAAAGAACGGTTCGAACAGTGGGTTTTCCGTGGCGAGCCGGTGCCAAAGAAGGCCAAGGCGACTTTATCGGCCATCAAAGTCATAGCCACGATGTTTGGGGATGCACGCGGCATAATTCACGTAGATTACCTTGAAATGGCACAATGATTCATGGAGAGTATTATGTCAACTTACTGGATCGTTTTAACCATGCTGTGAAAGAAAAATATCCGCGTTTAGTTAAGAAAAAAATTCTCTTTCATTAAGATAAGGCCCGCGTGCACACTTGTGTCATCGACATGGCAAAATTCCATGAGTTAGGATACGAATTGCCTCCGCATCCACCACAGTCGCCAGATTTAGCCCCCAGCGATTAGTTCCTGTTGCCGAATATGAAAAAATGACTCGGTGGAAAAAAATTTGGCTCAAACGATGAAGTGATTGCTGAAACAAATACCTATTTTGAAGGATTGGTGAAATCGGACTCTTTAGATGGGATAAAAAAAATAGAAAAACGTTGGACTAAGTGTATCCAGCTGTAAGGATTTTGAAAAATAAAATAAATTTTACATATAAAAATGTTTTTTCTTGTCTAGGCCAGATATTTATCATGCAACCTTCTTATATGAATATGTGTCAAAATTAATTATTCCTTTGAAAAAT
This sequence comes from Pachyrhynchus sulphureomaculatus, assembly GCA_019049505.1. Taxonomy (NCBI): domain Eukaryota; kingdom Metazoa; phylum Arthropoda; class Insecta; order Coleoptera; family Curculionidae; genus Pachyrhynchus; species Pachyrhynchus sulphureomaculatus. The sequence continues at coordinate 68,807,092 of CM032453.1, read as the reverse complement.
TATTATTTTCGAGTAAATTTGTTAAATTGAAAAAGTATCTGTTGCGCTGGTTTACAAAATAAATTATTCCGTATAATTTCATTTTCTCAAGAGGACCTAACAAAGGGAAAGTACGAGTTAAAATAGTAATCCTTAGATAACGTTATCAAGACAACAAAATATTCTGTTAATATTTCATATCTTTCAGACAAATTTAATAGTTGTTTATTTATTATCTTTTATATTAATTTATTCGAAAAGATCATAAAAAAGGTTGTAGGCGAAAAGCGACAGTATTGTAGCAGAAGTTAAAAGCTTTTAATAGTCCGTCTAGAATGTCGTCTTGAACTTTGCTTAATCCTTCCCTAAATATTAAAAATGTCAAATAACCATATATTGGAAAAATTATACATACATACACTAATTTAAAAACCCTTAGGGGGGTACGTTAAAAATGCCTGCCTTAAAGAAAAACAGAGCGTACAATGAATATACGTATTAACAGAGCTAGTAATTTTTTAAACGTTTCCATTGGCTATAGCATCTTGCTCCCACATCTTCTTAAATAAAGTTAAGTTTGGGGTAACCACACAATGATTACCCAATAAATAATGTTAAGAAATTTGACATTCTCTTTGGGTCGATTTTGTTTGAGATTCCACAATCCTAAGTTATAGGTTTTATTTTCACCAGAACTATATTTTTTAATAAGAAAAATCAAAACATGATAGACTTTATACTATATATAACTACTATATTCCAAAGTTGGCTAGAAGTTTTTTTGATCCTGTGCCAAATGCCAAACTTAAAGTCTATAGAAAAAGCAGCACAGGTATATAATGCATATGGTAATTTTTATTCAGAAGGTTAAGAACTTCAAAATAATACAGTTTCACCTATTTAAGAGGAATCTCCTGTCCATGGAGGATCTTTTATGAAAATACTTTTTTAAAAAAATTTACCTTTCGTCAATTTTTTGTTCTCCTTAAATAAAGGCAAATGTGTCTATACGAGGTGCGATGAGAAAATAACCGGACTGATGTTACGCCGATAATATTGGTGCTGCGCCGTTGACAATATTAGGGCGTGGAGCTTGAATACCCCCTCTCCCTATTCCGCGATTTTCATGACCGTACAGTTTCTAATTAGGCTGCAGCGCTACTTTAAATCAGATCGTGTATTTACTCTACGTCGGAAGAATGCCTTAAGTCAAGGTTAAGCAACGAGTTAAGGTACAATTTCCCGTTGATCTTTGAAAATCTACTACAGAAATATGAAGTTTGCTGCAAGAAGTTTATGGTGATGATTGCTTATCATAAACTCAAGTTTTCGAGTAGGTTAAAGGACTCAAGGATGGCAAAGTAGACGTTACAGACGATACCCGCGTTGGGCGTCCACGAACGGCAAAAACAGACGACAATATTGAAAAAATCGGTAAAAGTATTAGAGAAAATCGACGTCTGAATATTATAATTTTGAGCAAGTTAACAAATATTGTCAAAGAAAGTTTTCGAAAAATTTTAAATGACAGTTTTAATATGAGTAAAGTGTGTTCAAAGTTCAAAACCTAAAATCCTTTCTGCCGAACAAAAGCAAGCTCGACCATTTGCTCTGACTTCTTGAAAAACAATTAAATTGACCCTAACTTTTTAGAATGATGAAATATGGTTTTTCACCCATGACCCTGAAACCAAGCGCCAATCCATGCACTGGAACAACCCAAACTCACCGACGTAAAAGAAAGCGCGGATGAGAAAATTAAAATTCAAAGCAATGATAATCGTGTCTTTTGACCGTAGGATTGTTCACGTTGATTGGGTGCCGGAAGGTCAAACTTTGAATCAAGTTTACCCTAAAAAGGTTTTGACCACCCTCCGTGAATGCATGAGAAGGAAAAGACCTGAAATGTAGAAGAATCGATCTTGGATCCTCTACCAAGTCAACACACCAGCGCATAATGCTGTTCCAACCAAGGAGTTTTTAGCAAAATATCGGCGGGTGTTGGAGCATCTACCATACTCACCTAACCTTGCTCCATGTGATCTTTTTGTTTTCCAAAATGAAGGGTGCGTTGAAAGGAACACGTTTTGAGTCTGTTGATACAGTAAAGAAAAATGTGACGGAGATTATGATGAACCTGTCAGAGGATGACCTGCAGCACCGCTTCCAACAATGGAAAATTTGTATGGAGCGGTGTAGGGATCGAGAAAGAGTGTATATTATAGGGTTTTAATGTCAAAGTTCAAAAATAGAAAGCTTTATAAATTCAATTTGGTTATTTACTAGCCTCACCTTGTAATTTATTGCTGTGACCAAATTGGTCACATATTTAAAAAGTTATTGAAGATTAAACTTTACACGAATTTTGTTGTGGTCTAGTTTTTTTGCCCAAGAGTATATATATATATATATATATATATATATATATATATATATATATATATATATATATATATATATATATATATATATATATATATATATATATAGTATATATGTATGAACGGCATAAAATAAAAAAAATTATTAATATTGTTTTTAAAAAATATTGTAAATAATTTACTACAGTAATATTTCCGTAATGTAACATAGTAATTAAGCTCTGAAATGCTATTTTATAGATTAGTGCTTTTAAAAATAGCAGTGAAGAAATTTGAAAAACGAAAATGGAAATAAAGGAAATTAAACTTAGTTTATAAAAATTTAAAGAAAAAACGTTTTAAAATTTAGAAAACTTATCGAAAAGCTTAACGGCTCTCTCAGAAGGACCAACATTAAAAAAATGCACTTCTTAACGTTATCAATGCAATTTTTTTACATGTCTTTGTGGAAATATAATTTTTCTTGTAAGATTGATAATGTTATAGAAGTCAACTTGAAGAGAATTTAAGAAGCTCTGTGTTAATACGAAGTTCACTGTCCTAACAGTAAATTTAAAATTTGTTGCGTTTTTGCTCTCTTTTTTTGATTAACTAATCTGAAGTAATCACGTAGAATTTTGGTTTACTACAGAAGCAATAAATGTTAAAAACCTCCTAGATTGCTCTCATATATCCATAAACTGAAAACGCCATCTGAATTAAAATTATCAGTTTTTTCTTTAATACATAAATATTGTTTCAGTGAGGAACTTAACTAACATGTTCTGTGGATTATGATACCAACTACTCAACGAGGTGAGTAATTATGTTTTATAAAATTTTATTACTATACACTATAGTATAAAAGAGACATATTAGTCACAAACTAACGTAGATTAGCTGGGTGAGCATGCAGCAGAATCGCCAGTTACACTCGGCTTGTAAGTTTTTTTTTTCAGCAATTTGTAAAAAAATAACGCCACTACATCTTTATAATAATATGTCGATGTGCATAATATTAATATTCGTTTTTAAAGGAAAACTTGCTGTTCCTTCCAACGATGCAGAAATTTTGAAACATTAGTTTTCATGTGACAACGTGATATAGAAATCAACCGATTTCAAAACATTCTAGGTGTCTGTATCTCTTTTTAGTTGTTTTCGCTCCTTGCTACTGTTTTTCTTTGTAATTCTCTTTTCATAAAACAAGTTATGCGCAATTTAAATTAATTGTTGATTAACTCATACCCAATAATATTTCTTTTTCTTTTGTATAAACTCGCCCCCTACCAGTGAAATGATATATTATTACTGCTAATGTTCGTCGTGATGAATAAAGATATTTTTATTATTATTATTTGAAAGAGAAGAAAGAATCCGAGGTGACAAATCCTGTGGCTTTGACTATCACAGGCTGTCACGCGGTGTGGTCCGAAAATGATAATCATGCCTAACGTCCGTTTGGTTAGTGACTATCGAGAAAATTTATTTGCTTGAGCTATCTGAGCGACCCAAGCCGGTATCTTCTTAAGGTTTTTCAGGAATGTGTTCTTAATTCCTCCTAAAACTCCGATGACTACGACAACCATTGCTACTGAATGTCGAGAGAACAAAGCGCGAAGTTCTTAGTTGAAACTTTTGTACTTAAAATGTTCTTCTTCCTTTTTGATTGCTATATTTGTTTCTGTAGGTGCCGAAAACGCAATTATATAAATTTCCTTTGCTGTTTTACCGAGAAATATTTTATCAAGTTTGTTAGCTTGCAAACGCCTTGTGGTCGAAAAGGCAAAATTCTAGTAAATACGGCATCATTTTCTAAAACCGACTCGATCTCACCCGGAAGATACGGCACTCTGAGGACGTCATCAATACAGTACGAATGTCTGAGGTGGTAATATAGGACACGCAACGCTACATTATGACGATGGATGTAAGATGGATTGGACAGCTGCAACGAATCGATGGTTCACACACGATGACGTCGATGAAGTCAGACCAAGTTTTTCCGCTGCTCTAAACCGAAAGGCTCCCACTTCTGTCTGTTCATGGCCGCAGACCAATTCTAAGAAAGAATTGGAACTCTTTGCAATCTTATACGCTATTCCCATGCCGATTCGATTATGCAGACGCTCTAAGCTCAAAAATCCTCTTCCACCTAATTATTTTTATTACTCCTTTCTCACATTTGATCAATGTGGTTCCATGTTTGGCTGCCGGGCCTAAGCCAAGTCAGCACAAACGCTATTACCATTGTGTATTAAGGAATGACCTGACAATGTTACATGTTTTCAAAATCACTGACTTCTGAATGTTTCTGTGTCTGTTTGTGTTGAGTCCTAATTTTACTAAGTGTGGTGTGAATGATGTGTGATATAATGAGGGGGACAATGATGAGTTGTTCTTGTTTCCATAGCCTTTTTATTTCTGTTGCAAGATCTGTGTATTTTGATTTTTTCTATGTATTTCGTTTGGATGCTCGTATCGTTGGGGACAGCTATGTCCGTCAAATAGGTGACTTTTCTTTTTTAGTATTGAAAAGTAATATCGGGTCTATTGGGGGGACTGTATTATCTGTATGGAGACTGATGTCCCAGTAGAGCTTGTAATCTTTGGTTTCAAGTATGGATGTTGGTGCGTATTTGTAGTAGGGATTTGTGTTTTCCATGAGTTTGTATGTTGTGGCTAGTGCTTGGTGAACTAGTTTTGCCGCTGTGTATTCCGTACCGGCTAATATTTTACATCCGCTTGTTATGTGTTCGATCGTTTCTTTATGCTGGTGGCATTTCCTGCAACTGTCTTCTGTAACAGTTGGGACTTTGATGATATACTTTTGGTAGTTTCTGGTTAATAGGATTTTATCCTGGCTGGCAAGTAAGAAGCCTGCTGTTTAAGGGAATAGCTGCCCATCCTGTAACCAGGTGTATGATTGTTTTTTATTTACGTGGTCTTGTTCTATGTGGTATCTGTGTTTTTCGTGGAGTGTTTTTTCTGACCACGTTTTCATCTTTTCCTGTTGTAATTGGGTGTGACTGTGTGTGTCTGCTGGGTGGTCTGCCCGGATTATATTATTATTATTGTTATTTGGTACTTTTGTCCTTCTTTCGCACATTTGGTCAATGTGGTTCCATGTTTGGCTGACGGGCTTAGGCTAAGTCAGCATAAACGCTATTACCATTGTGTATTAAGGAATGACCTGACAACGTTATATGTTTTCAAAATCACTGACTTCTGAATGTTTTTGTGTATGTTTTTTTGAGTCTTAATTGTTCTAAGAGTAGTGTGAAAGTTATTGGTGTAAGGCCTGTGGCTGATATGACGAGGTGGACAATGGTGACTTTTTACATGGCTTACTTTGGCTCTGGTAATTGTGTTTGTCCCGCATCTGTATCGGTTGTGTTTGTTATTGATTTCTGTAGATCCAGGCGGCGAGCAATTTTTTCTTAGTGATTTCTTTGTCAGGTTTTGTGATTTTGTTATTGTTTTTATTATTATTATTATGACTTTAACAACAAACAAATAAATTATACAAAAATTTGGGTCCGCAAAATTATCATGACGATGTCGTACCGACAAATTTAACATTACGAACATAGTCTGTTTTTTCACGATTTGTTTAAATAAGCAACGCACTATAAGGTAAAATTTGCCCATTAAACACCGCGTGTCATTATTTAGCTGTACAAATGTATAATTTTCTCATTAAATCGGTATTATAAATAATCATACAGTAGTGCTGAACGTAAAATAAGGTTAATCATCTACATGGTGTAATTAGGTTTATTTTAGTTTACCACGCATCTGGAGCTATGTTACTTTCAAATTTTTCTCCTTCTGAAAGTACATTTTATCTTTGATAAATTAATATCATATTCATGAAAACATATATGCATCGAAAGGTAAGCACTTACTTTGTAGGTGTTTTTATATTTCTTGAAAGAATATAAAAATATTTTTTTTTCAGTTCTACTTTTTCATGTAAGTGTTTTAAAATCGTTCAGCGGTTGACATTCATTAGCACCTGAAAGATTTACATCTCGTAATGACAAACCAAAAAACATACCAAAGACCTGCCCAAGGCAGACGCATCACAAAAAACTCTATACAACCGGATCTTGAAACGCTTCAAAAGAAATTTGCAATTACACCGGAAATTCGGCATCTCCACTATCGAGCAACACATGGCAACTGTTCAGAACAGCCTCTTAAACAAAGCTACTTTACAGACCTCGGAAATACCGCCAGCATGTGGTCCTTACAGGAGTATAATCTGATATTTTGGGCATAACCGATTTAACTGTGTATATATTAATTAAAACACACCTGTAGACATAAGCTCGTAAAAAATGTAAAAGATTGTACTTAACATCGTATTAGTTTTCCATTTATAGCTTTCAATTTTAGGTTTTGATTTTTGAGATTACTTCTTTGGGTTTTAACTAAACGTTGTTTCATATTTTAAAACATATTTTATTCATTTGGACATGAAAAATGACTTCATTATTAAGTTTTAATAAAGACAACAGTCCCCTCAAAAATCTAGGTAACCAAAATTGATCGTCCTATTAGAAGGAAAATCCACCGAAAATTATGCATAAGCTGCAGGAATATAAAGCAGGAGTCACCAGAGGGACCTGCAGGAAAGAGATTGATATTGTAATCTGCTTAGTAAAAATTGCTCTGGCCCGGAATGTGTACATATTATCATACTATAAAGAGGCGTCACAGAATGATGTATAACCCTAAGGACTACACAGTCGACCAGCGATATACTCCTTATAATAGTGCAACAGCAGATATTTCTGCCGTATGACACAAGTAATATTATTTATATTCGTAGTTTAAATTTGGACACTTTCGACTTTTAGAAAGTTGTTAAAAACAGCCAGATAAATGAAAAAAGTTATCAAGAGTTAAAAAAGTGTTAAAATTTAGTTCTCTAGAGTTTCTTATTTACTTCATTTAAATTTAAAGATAATTTATTCAGTTCTTTGATTTACAATATCTATAGTACTACCATTCCTAATAGTGTATTGACAAGGATGATAAAGGCAGCCCCAAATATTTCTTGAACTCCCTCCTTTTCAGTCTCTTGATTATTTTCGTATGTATATATATATATATATATATATATATATATATATATATATATATATATATATATATATATATATATGTATATGTATATGTATATGTATATATATATATATATATATATATATATATATATATATATATATATATATATATATATATATATATATATATATATATATATATATATATATATATATATATATATATATATATATATATATATATATATATATATATATATATATATATATATATATATATATATATATATATATATATATATATGTATATGTATATGTATATATGTATATATGTATATATGTATATATGTATATATGTATATATGTATATATATATATATATATATATATATATATATATATATATATATATATATATATATATATATACATCTGTTGAAGTGCTAATCCGTTCCTTAGTTACGAGCCTGGTTTGAAAAGTCCGTGCAAAAATAAAAACTACTTATGTGTTTGGGGTAAACCTTTTTTATTTTTCGACATAGTCTCCTTTTAGGCTTATACACTTCGTCCAACGATGTTCTAGTTTGTTGATTCCTTCCGAATAATAGGATTTGTCCAAGTCTGCAAAATATCCATTAGTGTCTGCAATCACCTCCTCGTTTGAATAAAATCTTTGTCCCGCCAGTCATTTCTTCAAATTGAGGAACAAATAGTAGTCCGAGGGAGCCAAGTCTGGAGAATAGGGGGGATGTGAAACGAGTTGGAATCCTATTTCCATTAATTTTGCGACCACAACTGCTGAGGTGTGTGCTGGTGCGTTGTCGTGATGGAAAAGGACTTTCTTGTGGGCCAATCGCGGGCGTTTTTCTTGCAGCTCGGTTTTCAAACGGTCCAATAACGATGAATAATATTCACCTGTAATAGTTTTACCCTTTTCTAGATAGTCGATGAGGATTATCCCTTGCGAATCCCAAAAGACAGTCGCCATAACCTTTCCAGCTGAAGGAACGGTCTTCGCCTTTTTTGGTGCAGATTCCCCTTGGTAACCTATTGTTTAGATTGTTGTTTGGTCTCAGGAGTATAGTAATGTATCCATCTTTCATCCACAGTGACGAAACGACGCTTAAAGTCCTCCGGATTCTTCTGGAACAGCTGCAAACCATCCTTGCAACACTTCACACGATTCCGTTTTTGGTCAAGCGTAAGCAATCGCGGCACCCATCTTGCGGATAGCTTTCTCATGTCCAAATGTTTATGCAAAATATTATGTACCCGTTCAGTCGAGATGCCCACAGCACTAGCAATTTCACGCACCTTAACTGTTCTGTCATCCATCACCATATCATGGATTTGATCAATGATTTCTGGAGTCGTAACCTCCACAGGCCGTCCAGAACGTTCAGCGTCACTTGTGCCCATATGGCCAGTCCGAAAATTTTGAAACCATTTATAAACTGTTCTAATCGAAGGTGCAGAGTCACCATAATGTTTATCAAGCTTCTCTTTAGTCTCCTGAGGCGTTTTGCCTTTCATAAAGTAATGTTTAATCACCACACGAAAAATTCTTTTTCGTCCATTTCTTGAAAATCACTCGACTTCCTTGATTCACACGAATGCCAAACACAAAGAAATAGACCAATATGGCTGAAACTTGGTGTGCGTTCATTCAAGAGATGCTACTAACTAAACATGACCTCGATACGCGCCGGTGGTGCCATCTCTCGGACTTTGCACGGACTTTACAAACCAGCCTCGTATATTTCTTATGGAATTTTGGAGACGCCTTGCCAAAGTCTCAACTCGCATTTTCAATGTTGACTCGTCGGAGTCAAGTGACAAATGAAAATTATCAGTCATGTTTAGGAATTGTTCCCAATTTGACTGGAATTAGAAACATTTCCGGGTCAACCCTAATTTTAAACGATGAATGTATATATCTCTTTTTATAAATTATATTCTCTTAACCTAATACCTTTATTATATTTATTTCAATTACTATACTGAATTGGTCGACTGTATTCGGTGAGTATATTAAAATAAGCGCACTCTCACGAAGTATCAGCGCGCCTACACAGCGTGAAATATGGAAAACATCCCTATGTTAAATCGCCGGCTTTGGCTTCTTTAAAAGGTTTAAACTTTAAAAAATTGCATACAGGTGGTATGCCAAAATAAATAAAGTCTTAATTTGGATTATCTGACTATCTCCATATATAAAACTCGATAATGGTTTTTGTCCATGTAACAGTGACGTTCTAGGTATGGGGACAAATGGATCCAAAGGTGAGTTTTTTAGAGAAATAAAAGCAATAAGATAGAATGAATTATAGGAGAAAGGGTGCGCTAAATCCATGGTGGCGAGGGGAAGGGACATATGCCTTTCTCTGCCAACCAACTGAGCATGTGTGTATGTACTTCTATCCGGGTATAACTCTAGAACAAATAATTTGACTGTTACTTGTAAAAAATGCTCTTTGAAGAAATACTAGAGCCATAAACAAAAGTTTTCAGACGTACCATAAGATCGTAGCTTAGTCAAAAAGCCATCATGCCAAAGACAGCCAAGGGCAACTTCTCGAGAATATAAAGCAAAGTGTCCCGCCAATAAGTTGACTTTCTCAACAGGTGTTGTTACAATAGGATCTCCCAAGTTGATATACTCGTGTGGTAAATTTTGTAAAACTTCTGGCCGTCTAAGTGGTGGTATAGTGAAATTTTAACTAATGGCCTTAGCGTTTGTCCAAAAGGACCTGGAGTTGTCGGGGAAGACAAGAAGTTTGTGTTCAGTTCTTTGATTGGATGTCTTCTTAGGTTAGTCGATAATTTATTTTCATCTATCCTGGGTATGAACAAAGATATTACGATTTCTGACTTAGAATTTTCACGCTATTGTCGGTAGGCAAGTTGCTTAAAAGCAACAGCTTGCTAGCTAGCATTTTCTGCCGAACCAAGTTTTGCCGTTGGAAAGGCATTTAATTGAAAAAGTAATGTAAGTTTCCATGCCGGACGAAATGACATCGGAAACCTCCTTACTGTAGTCAGATGGATCGTTGGATCTAAAACAAACGTCGAAAAAAAAGTTCGAAACTATTCCATGAGTTCTTCTCATTTAGCAGATTTGTAATGCCAAATCTTGCGCGGTTTAAGATGTCGAAAGCAATTTATGATTGGAAGAACCTAAAGGGGATTTACGGTGACCGTGTAAATCTCTGGATTGGTGATTAAAAACAGGTCAAGAAGACTTGCGAACTTTCCGTCTCGATCAGGGATCCGTGTTGGTTCGTCGATAAGCCGAGTAAAGCCAAAACTGATTGCGAATGCTTCAGCTTCGCGACCTTGTTCGTTGGCTGTATTTGAATACATAAGCCAGTTGATGTAATAGACATTAAAGTCGCTCAGGATGGCAATGTCTACCCTCAGATAATTAATTTGTAAATAATCGATGGTATCTGCAAGAGACGATAGACATTAATGAATATATATATATATATATATATATATATATATATATATATATATATATATATATATATATATATATATATATCTATCTATCTATCTATCTATCTATCTATCTATCTATCTATCTATATATATATATATATATATATATATATATATATATATATATATATATATATATATATATATATATATATATCTATCTATCTATCTATCTATCTATCTATCTATCTATATATATATATATATATATATATATATATATATATATATATATATATAAAAGATTGTTTTCCTAACCGATTGAATTATACAACTTAAAGTAAAAACTTCCCGTACTTAATATACATGGGCATGATTACAGTTTGTTTGTAGGTATAGGTATTAGATAAAATGAAGCAATTATATATACGTAAAGAAAGAATATTACTGGGAATTTCATTATTTTTAATTTTGGCAACCTAACGGGACCTCCCAAGTTGACATACCCGTGTGGTAAATTTTGTAAAACTTTAAGGTCCATTTAACGAGACTGATCTTGATTTAATATTTACTACCAAGGAGTGCAAAAGTGTTATAAATTTCCTAAATTTTATTTTAATTCGTTTATTTTGGTCTGCCATACTTAATGAGAAAATAAAATTAAAAATTTTGAGGCGAATGAAAGGAAGCCCTTAAATCAAGGCAAACTAACACATTAATAAATAAATTAAAAGTAAAGCGGCAAGATCACTAAGTACTAAAATGACATTGTAGAACATCGGGAAAATATACTCTGCCGTAAAATATAGCTATTTTACACATGTGTGATTTCTACCGAGCTTTTTCTACTCATAAGTCTCGCGATTATTACTTGCTGTCAGCAGCGGCCTTTTTGAGAAATCCTCGAGATTTGTTACTTTTCAAGGTGTATCTTGAGTTCATTTATACTTTATGGGTGTTTATTTATAAGTTTTTGTCTTGTGTGTCTAATAACTGTAATACTAATATCTTCGTTTTAAGGAAGCAATACCTCATAGATATTTTTTAGATCATCTGGCTCCTCCCCATCCACATTTATCAATGTACTGAAAATGAAGCAGCATGCTTATAAATAAAGACGTGTAAAATCATCTTTTCATATCCCAGGCAAAAAAGACTAGACAAGTATGGCATTCATAACTCGTTCCTCACCAAATCATTGATTCATTAGAAAGTGCAATGAGTGCGGTAAGGACAAGCAGAAAACACTTGATGGAATTCTAACGCTGTCTTATGGCAAAAGTCACCGTATCCCGCGTAGGTACAGCGCAGGTAAAAATCGGAATAATCGCACGTGGTCTGGTAGTAGAACTTGTTGGGACTCTGTATCGGTGTTGTCACTTATGTTTATTAATTTTAATGGCAAGGTATATATGGTAATATATAACTTATTAATGTTGTAATGTGGGTGGACTGGCTGATTTTCTAATAATTGGACGACAACATCTCGCATGTGATCGACAGGGAGAAAAGTTAACCCGAACATGTGGTGAAGCCATTTTCCAACGAGAGAATTTTTATCTTTGTATTCTCTAGTTGATCCTATATTTTGAATTTTTCTCCACCAGGATTGTCCTAAATGGAATCTGCATCCCACAAGCGGTGTCAATGGAAATTCGGTTGAAACCATACCGTGAATAGCGCGTTCAAAATCTGACACGACCTTTATAGGCGAGAAGATACATCCTAATTGCTGGCATTTGGACGTTACCGCAGAGAATACCAAAGAATACGAAGTTTCCTTCTTGTTGTGTAATAGGCTGAATACCAAGGGAATATAGCGGCCATTGATATATGCCAGAATAGTAAACATTTTTTGAAAAAACTTCGCACAAAATTCAAATGTACGATCCACCATCACAATTTCCGCCGCGCATAGGAATTCTAAATTACTTTTACAGGAAAATATCACACCAACCTGGAAATCATTAAACATCAGGAAATCTTCCCTATTCTTGTCATATCGGAGCCGGCGAAAGTGTTCAGCACATTCGGATCTGCAATCTATAGTTTTAACAACCTGCCGATTTGCCGATTACCGCAACTCGGATTGAAAGACAGGTCAAAATACAACTTCTAAAGGCCATTAGGCGGACTGCAACTCGGTATCAACGGAACCTACAATGGCCGTTAAAAAGTTATAAACAAAAACAAAATATTTTATACATAAGTTTTCCTATATAGGGCTCCATCACAGAATGACGCCGTCTACTCACAAAACCTCCTGTGTATGTAATTGAAGGTAAAAGGAAGAAATATATATTTTTTTGTTAGTAAGTATTAAAAGCCAATGTTTTAGGAAAAGTAATACTTACTTTTGATGCCAATATAATTTTGATCAATCTCACTCATTTCAGGACCTTTGGACTTACCTGAAATAAAAGATAATTTTTAGTATAAAAAAGATATTTATTTAACATTTATATATTAAAATAAATGTAAAACTTTCTCACTCACAGGTACTATTGGTTTTCTAAATGTTTCTTTTACACGCTTAGAAAAATACAAAACCATATACCCAAACCATACAAGCAATTGTAATTGAAGAATATATATATGATATATATATATATATATATATATATATATATATATATATATATTTATATATATATATATATATATATATATATATATATATGTATCTATATATATCTATATATCTATATATATATATATATATATATATATATATATATATATATATATATATATATATTTATATAAATATATATATATATATATATATATATATATATATATATATATATATATATATATATATATATATATATATATATATATATATATATATATATATATATGTCTGTCAAGTAAGAACGTGTCTGCGATAACTCATTTTTGGTAGATGCGATTCTAGCGAGTCAACAAAAAATCGGTAGGGGGAACCTTTGTTTACGGCGCATTTTAATAAAAGTATCGGTCGATTCCGATGTTTCGTCAAACGTCAAATTATATAAAATCCAAAATGAGTCACACGTTTGCGTGTCGGTTCGCGGCAGTCTTTCTTTGTTCCCATCCAAAGGAGCTTAAAATGACACATTCCGCGTCCGCTTAATAGATTAAAAAGTCGGTATCGTTTGTGAAGAAGTGAGTAAATCGTTTTAAGGAGACGAAAAAGTCAACGACTTGCACTTGCCAAAACGTGGCTCGGTAGGCAAAGTGACTCCGAAAGTCGAAAAACCATTTGTGTCTTTGTTTTCACGGGACCCAAAATTGATTCTGCGTCAAGGAGCGGCAAAATTAACAAAATCGAATTTGAGTGTGTTCCATGAGACCATTCGACAACATCTTCGTGTTCATGATGTCAAATTCCGAAGCACGTTGAAGAAGCCTTTGCTGGGCGAAAATTACGTCGCGAAGCAGCTCGTTTAGGCCCACGATAAGATACTAGAATGGCCCTCACAATCGCCGTATGCCAACCCGATTGAAACCGCTTGGTTCCTTGTGAAGAGAAAGCTCAGAGGAACGAACGACTCTGAGGACTTTGGCTCAGTTGTCTCACGAGATTCAAAAAATTTGCAGAGTATGCAGAAAATGCATGATTTGAAGATGCAGGAAGCAATTGGACAATTTACTAAAGTAATTGCGCCGTTGTTAGCACACCAAAGGATACATTGAGGGCAAAAAATGTTCCCGAAACACATTTTTTCAAGGATACGAGCGGTCATGTTCTTATTTGACAGACTTTATAAGGAGTTTAAATATGTATATATATATACATACATGTATATATATATATATATATATATATATATATATATATATATATATATATATATATATATATATATATATATATATATATATATATATATATATATATATATATATATATATACGAGTATATATATATATATATATATATATATATATATATATAATATATATATATATATATATATATATATATATATATATATATATATATATATATATATATATATATATATATATATATATATATATATATATATATATATATATATATATATATATATATATATATATATATATATCAATTTGAATTGAATCACATATGCTAGAGGTGGATCTCTCGAAAAATCGCCCGGCCTGTGATGAAATGTTGGCAATCTGATGGCCTCTCGGACGGTATGTATGACTATAGCAAGTTAGCCTCCCATGGAATACCAAGTATGAGGTATGCATTTCTTTGGTTCAATTCGTAGTACTTGTATCTTACCGTATAATATATATAGATATATATATATATATATATATATATATATATATATATATATATATATATATATATATATATATATATATATATATATATATACAGTCGACACTGTTTATAGTGAAACTCTATATAGTGAAAAACTCTTTATAGTGCAATTTTTTCAAGACCTAGAATATCTTACATACATAGCAATATATACGGATTTTTTCTTTATATTGTGAAAAACTCTCTATAGTGAAATTTCGGTTAACATTTTGGTCTTTCACTATATAGAGTGTCGAATATATATATATATATATATATATATATATATATATATATATATATATATATATATATATATATATATATATATATATATATATATATATATATATATATATATATGTATATATATGTATATATATATATATATATATATATATATATATATATATATATATATATATATATATATATATATATATATATATATATATATATATATATATATATATATATATATATATATATATATATATATATATATATATATATATATATATATATATATTTCTTTAATTACCAAACAAATTTATATTCGATCAACCTTATCCTTTTTGATTTTATTACCTTAGTTTCAAGATAATAAACTTTCGAATAAGTAATAAGTAGGTTTAGTACCGTCAGTAAGTGATTATAAATTAAGAATAATTAAGAAAAAACTTCAGGCCAGGATACTATTTCAAGGTTTTATTTTGATTCCTATATGCACTAATTTATTATTTAGGAACATTGTAATAGAATAATGACACACAGGTTATTGCAGAAAGTTGAGTTGCTTCTCTTTCGGATTTGTCTCAAGACATATGCCGATATTAACAGCGGGGATTTACGTAGATTACATATTACATATTGGACCTGTTAATTCTAGTGAAACAGTAAAATTTTTATCATTTCTATAGTTAAAAATTTACGGTGTTAATTCTAAGAAAGGAAAGCAACACTAGTGTAACTTGGAACTATAATACGTTTAGAGAAACTATTTCCTTTATATCTGGCGGCCAAGTTTTTTAACATATTCTACTTTTGAGTCTTAATAAGAATTTGGGTATAAGTTTTTTTCGAATTTATATTATTTTACCCTATTTCGTACCTTTTTATGTTATTAATTTCAACCCACATAATCAGAATTATAAAAAGAAAATATATATAATGTAAATTTTATAAAAAATAAGGTTAAGGGCATACTGAAGCAAATAAATCTGTTATTTTTATTCAAAAGTGTCCCTTTTGTGTTTTGTGTATGACGGAAAATATGTACTACAACAAATTCATAATTTGTAAAATTCAGGAAGGCAATTTATTCACTTTCTATTAGCAATGGAAGTAAACGAATTATAGAATTTTAGGTATATTCCAAAAAATATATACAGTGGTAGGAGAATTTCCTTTTATTTGAAATATGTTTATTTAGTCGAACTATACGACTAGCTACGTCGAATAGAACGTAACGTAGCATTTTAAAATATATATATGGTATAGTTTTATCTCTCATGAAACCGCTATGTCAATACCTACGTTTGATTAAAAGAATGTATCAAAACTATTATCAACTTAAAACAAAATAACAAAAACAAAATTTTCATTTAATAATTCAATTTCCAATCAAATCAAATCTAAAAAACCTGTCGGAATGTCTGCAGAACTAAAAATAACTCTTTCATTACATAATAAACTCGATATCGGTGTTTATTATTCGCAGGATTTCCGACCTGATATAAGGATTCAATTATTTCAATTTCATTTTAAAATATTTCAGATTACTTTGCTTTTTTGTTTATGTATTTAATTTTGCCCAGACGGGTTTTTAAAACAGTATAATTTCGCGTGCATTTTCTCGAAGAATACGTTAAAATAAGATGAAATTTTTATTTCAATTTTTAGGGTTCCGTACGGAATACTTATGAAATCACTTCAGCCTCTGTCCGGCTGTCACAACCCAATTTTCTCTGAAGCTATTTGACATAGAAAGTTGAAATTTGGCACAAATATAGGAATTGATAGCCCGATTAGAGCCCTATAGTTTTGAAACTTAAATTTTGACTTAAGGGGTTAGTTTTAGGGGGTGAAATCGGAAATGAAAAACAAAAATTACCAGTTCATCAAAGGAGGTGTCAAATGAAAGCTTGTGAAAACACAAGTACAAAAATATGTAATAGTTGCGCACACTTTTTTTGTGTTATTTTTTAAAAAAATATCAAAAATCGTTGTCCCCTCTCTTGTCTCAAAAAGTGCTGATCAAGAAATTTTGAAATATTCTCCATAAAGTGTAGATTGCACGAGAATTATCACGAGTGCATTAAGTTTGATAATTTATCTGGTATAAAAAAATACTATGACAACAATGTTCCTTGATATCTGGTGAATGTTTTTATAATATACTTTTAGAGGTACTAAAGGTTTAACTTGTACTTCACCGGTTACTTTTTAGTGTTCCGTACGGAACACTTATAAGATCACTTCGGTGTCTGTCTGTCTGTCTGTCTGTCTGTCTGTCTGTCTGTCTGTCACACCCGATTTTCTCCGAAACTATTTGACGTAGAAAGGTGAAATTCGGTAATAATATAGGAATTGATGGCCTCATCAGAGCCGTGTAGTTTTGAGAATTAAATTTTGACTTAAGGGGTTAGTTTTGGGGGGTGAAGTCGGAAGTGAAAAAAAAATTTTTTTACTAGGTCATCGAGTGTGGTGTCAAATGAAAGCTTGTGAAAACACGAGTAAAAAATATATATATAATACTATACTTGCGCGCACTTTTCTTTGTATTATTTTTAAAAATTCGCGAAAAATCGCTGTCCCGGGCCTTATCTCGAAAAGTACTTATCAAAAAATTTCGAAAAAACTCTGGAATATTCTCCACGGGGTATAGATTGAACGAAAATTATCACGAGTGCATTACCTTTAATAATTTATATGGTATATAAAAAAAAACAAAAATTTCAAGGTCATCAGATTTCAGTAGAGATTGGAAACAAACTTTGTTGAAAACTCATTTGGGGTGTTTTTGTGAAGTCACTGATCATTTTATACCACCGTAACATAAATTTTGACTTAAGGGGTTTGTTATGAGGGGTGAAATCGGAAGAGAAATTTTTTTTTTTTTTAGGTCATCGAGTGTGGTGTCAAATGAAAGCTTGTGAAAACACGAGTAAAATATATATATATATATATATATATATATATATATATATATATATATATATATATATATATATATAATGTAATATAATGTAATCCTTGCGCACACTTTTCTTCGTATTACTTTTAAAAAATCGCTGTCCCCAACCTTATCTCGAAAAGTACTGATTAAAAATTTTGAAAAAATTCTGGAATATTCTCCACGGGGTATAGATTGAACGAAAATTATCACGAGTGCATTACCTTTAATAATTTATTTGGTATATAAAAAAAAAAAAAATTCAAGGTCACCAGTTTTTAGTAAAGATTGGAAACAAACTTTGTTGAAAACTCATTTGGGGTGTGTTTTGTGAAGTCACTGATCATTTTATACCACCCTAACAAAAATTTTTATTTTAAAAACAATCAACGTACGGAACACTAATTGTGCAAGTTCAACTTGCACTTGACCGGTTTTTTAATATTATCATCCTATTAATGCGTCGTGAATATTTCATATAAAGAGTATCGAACATTTAATATTTGAAATATGTGAACATTTGTGTGTTAGAGGAGAAAAAATATGGTTTAACCATTGATTGGGCAGAGAGAGGGAGAGAGAAAAAAGTAGAATGGTGAATGTATAGTTTAACTCTGATTTATAACGTGGTTTATATATCAAGAGCACTTTGGTTTTTACCAAGGCCCGTTGTGCGACGTGTATTGTACTAGTATCTACATTTCAAAATAATGGGAGAGCCTAGGTATCTTTGTATTACCGGTATGATTGCAGCAAAGGAGATTATTAAATGAATGGGTGAGTCGTATTTCTCTAAGCATATTCTATTATTTGAATTAGCTTTGTCTCCGATGCTACAAAATTCTTAATTTTGGTGGCAAGGCAATATACTTCAAAGATATGTGCCACTGTCCTTCAGATCCCTTCTATCTAGTTCCAGTAAGGATCCTGTATAATGAAAGTTTAGTCCTTTGCCTTATTCTATTCCTGGTTGTATATTAAGTGTGCAATCGTCGCATCGCCAATGCTGTACGAGATTCCTGAAATGGGTTTTGTGTCCATATAGCTCCTAAAACACACTTTCTGTCGGCAATCTTTCCGACTCTCGTGCAACTAGACATTTAAACGACGGGTTGTAAAAGGTTGCCTCCTGTTCATTAACTTCCTTGTTTCAAACTCATTAGAGTGAATCGACTGAATTAAGATATATTATATATATATATATATATATATATATATATATATATATATATATATATACATATATACATATATATATATATATATATATATATATATATTATATATATATGTATATATATATATATATATATATATATATATATATATATATATATATATATATATATATATATATATATATATATATATATATATATATATATATATATATATATATATATATATATATATATATATATATATATATATATATATATATATATATATAATATATATATATATATATATATATATATATATGTATATATATATATATATATATATATATATATATATATATATATATATATATATATATATATATATATATATATATATATATATACCTCTAAGAATTTCCAAGCAGAAGCCGGCACGAGACAGAGCTGCATTCTCTCCCTTATCCTATTTAATATATATACAGAATATATAATGAAACAATTCGTGGAAGAGTGAGAAGGGGGGATTTCGGGAGGCGGCAAGAAGATCAACAACTTAAGGTACGCTGATGACACCCTCGCTCGAGTCAGTAGGGAACATAGACTTAAAATAAACAAGACCAAAACCAAAGTTATGATCATCGATGGACCTACCAGTTACCAACCAAAGAGTGGTAGCTGGTAGCGAAATCGTCGAGAGCTTCGTATACCTAGGTGCGTTAATCATGAACGCTGGATGATGCTCGAATGAGATCAAGAGGAGAAAAGTGATGGCCAAGACAGTGACCAAAAAATTGACAAAAATCCGAAAGGAATGCATAACGAAGATAACCAAACTACAACTCGTTAACGCTGTCATATTTTCCATCGCAATGTATGCACCCGAAACCTGGACACTAATGCAAACTGACAAAAAAAGAGCCGAAATTTCTAAATGAAATGAAACGAACTACTTTGCTATTTGTCACTTATTTTTTTATTTATCTGCTACTACAGTTTCGTAGGTTTTCTACATGTAAAAAACCAACGAAACTGCATTTCATTTAGAAATTTAAAATGTACTGTCACAAAGTAACGGATATCTCAATTATACAAAGAGACAAAAGTTTCAAGACGTGACTATACAAACGAGTTCTTCGGATGTCTTGAACAAGGCACCGGACTAACACATCCTTGTTAGAGGAGACGAACGTGGAAACTAGATTACTTAAACGTATAAACTAAACTTACCTCTTATAATTTGGTCACGTCGCCAGAAAAAGAGACACGATGGAGAAAAACTGGTGGTCGAAGGAAAAATTAACTGCAGAAGATCAAGAGACAGATCTCCTACAAGATGGATAGACCAACTACAACCTTGTTGGAAAAACTCTACATGAGACCGACAAAATAGCTCTAGACCGAGAGGTCTGGAAGGATCAGGTGCGAAGAACATGCACACGTGAGGTTAGCATAAAGTTTGCTTGACATTTATCGCACCGCAAGGTTTATTTAGGGTATAGTCTATAACGTACATACATGTAGGTTAAAAAATGTGAAGAACTGAATTTCAAAAAATTGAAATTGAGGGTTTTAAGAAAATATCCCAGCTAATGCATTCAGAATGAATTATTTCGCTGTAATGTCAATGTTTGTTATAAAGTGTAAACTCCAAAAGTTTTGACAAGGAGGAAAAAGTTTAGTCTTTTAAAATTTGTTATTTGATTATAGATTTATACAGCCTAAGCCTGTAACAAGATCAACATATTTTTTGCGCATTTGGTATCATCATTGGTTTGAGGCATGCTGATTGTGTTCTAATGGTTATTATTTTCTTTTCCCTTAATCTCTATTTATTTATTCACCGTTTAGAAATTTAAGAACATTCTACTCAGAGGATTTCATCTTATAAAGATGAAGATTATTTGCATCGTAAGTAAATTTGAATAGGTAGAATTTGTTATAATGACAAGATATAGATACAGTTTTTTTCTATATTTATCATAAACGAGATTAATCCTCGCATATATCCTTCGACGCATATCGATGAAATCAAAACGAAAAATTGACAATGTTTTTCTAATTGTAGGTCATTGCCGAAACATCGGCTTTTTTACTGTACAGCTGCTCGGCATTTTCAGACCGAGAAAAACTAAGTTCTTAAAGAATTATATTAATATTCTATTCTTATTTTTAGCATCCTATATAACATCAGTTTACAGTAATTTACGTAGATGAATCCCAATGTAACATTGCTAAAACTACATTTATCTATGTGTCATTATACCATCGGAAGCTATCTCTTAATAATGTCAAACTAATTATCTTTAATTTATGTTGTCACTAATGCGTTCTAAAGATGACATCATTATTTTATGTCAGTCTGCTAATATACATTATCGATTATTGATCTGCAATCAATTCAGAAGGTTTTAAAATCAGGTAGGCCTACATAAAAATATATACTTATGTCTTTGTATGTCATAGATATAATTTTATATAGGCTGTTTCAAGAAATTGAAAATATGAATACAAAGAAATAGGGTAGTTTATACCTAATATTTTAATATTTTTTTTTTTTTTTATTGGTCTAGCACACGTGCTGCAGGGAAGTCCCTAAAGCGCTCCAGGAGCGGCACGAGTGCGGAGCGTGTTTATTGTATGCTATTTACTGCCAGTAGTAGCAGTAGTTGTTAAATGATTCTCCCCGTCAGAGTCTCCGTGAAACTGCCTTAACCTCGCTGTGAAGGCTAGAAGATCGCCCGATGCTAGGACATTATCTTCTTTTTTTTTTGAAATATCGCTGGCCTAAAATACTTGAGTCTTAACAGAGCATTCTTGTATCAGGCATTTTCACAAAGTAAACAATTAAATATTCAAAACTGTCAACAGATGCCCTTCCTGGGGAAATTTAAATAATCGCTACTAGGGCACTATGCGCGCGTTTTAACTTCTTAGACAACCTTTTTTAGTTCTTAACTAACCGATTAAGACCATATAATAAGCAAAGGTGTCCATCAATCTAATAGCTGCATACACTCATTTTATCTTTCTTTGTTTGTTTAGGTACATAGAGAAATTAGGGGGAACCCTTAAAAATATTATAGAAAACTCAAAATATGCACTTTACGTTGGGCTGTGCCCGAGTTAAAATGTTGGCGTTGTTAACTACTAAACATACACATATAATGTTATCTTATAAACATATCAACAAAATAACAATTTAATAATAGTATTTAGAACTGATCAATTAATGATATATGAAATATATAGCCAAACAAATTTATCTATTGGTTTTAATTTTGTTTTACCACTAATTGCTTAAGGCATTTATAAAGTTATTTTTATTTATATAAGTAAATGCAGTGCGTTCGATTAAAAAAATTCCATTTATACTGAGTTTGAATTTGTTAATAATTAGATCTTAATATTCTATAAAAAAATATGTTTTAAATCTATTGCTGTACCTTTTGTATAAATTTAAGCTAACATTATTTGCAATAATTAGCCAAATAGTGGAATTTTACTCCCAATTTTTAATGGGCATAGCACACTCGTTGCAGGGAAATTCCTTAATCGCTAAAAGACCGGTAAGTGTTTGAAACTAGCGATATACGCTAGTCTTAAATCGCTGCATATTATACTCGGTAGGAAACACACTCAATCCATAGGAAATGAAATCGCTATATAAAGAGTCCTTCAAACGATGAGGGCAAGCAGAACCTCATCTGGATGTGATGTATTAGCAGTGAGGTGTATTCCTGTCACGTACCACTCTGGACGGAATCAGTTGGTTAGATCCAATGCAACCTTTTTTTCCATGTTCCAGAGAATAAAGCGTTCTAGTGAGTTTCTGGATATGGAATATATTTGAGAACGGGGCGTCAAATTTAGAAACTGTGAACTCAGATCTGTGTATAGGACTTAAAGCTCTGGTGGAATATAAAGCCCTTTTGCCATCCGAGCTTTCGAGATGTAATATATAGGCAACACCATCATGGCAAAATCTATTTTCTCCTAAATTAATATTTAGCAAGTTCAGTAATGATGTTAACTATGTTGGGATTCGTATCGTTTACCTTCTTAGAAAAAACTCTCACTCGGATTTCTCTGGAGTTGAATTCGTTACTATTAGCTCAAGATTGGATTCTATCGGATATTTGTTAGTTGAAGAACTTCTTGCTGTCTAGGGATATTTGCAGCTAGTATTGAGTGTTTAAGGTAAATGACGAAATAAGTGTGATGTCGTCAACAAAGGTATGGAACGAGTTTTTGGTGTTGTCCGAAATATCCTTACTATAAAGAAGAAAGATTGGGGAACCCAACTGCCGCTTGCAATGTTGCCCAATTCTTGGTTGTATGTTGTTAAAATACTTAAAATTGCTAAAGGTTGGTTATTTTTGGGTGGCGGACATTGTGTGTGCAGTTCTAAATATACATTCTTACCAGGATAGCAAACGAATAGTAAGTAGTAATGTCAATAAAAATAATAAATATTTTCTTAACTCTTTCTGAACTCTGTTCTTTCTCCTCGTTAAAAGGCCATAAAATCTGCTGACTACTATATTACAACATAAATTAGGAAAACAAATGATATTCCAATAACTCAATAGCCACAATTATACAGCGATAAAATGTGCCATGTAAATGACAAGGCGGAGGAGCTAAGATTGTGATAGGAACAGTGGATAGTGCCTATATAACACAAAGACCTGCTGTTTAATAGCTTTACTGTGATTAACACGATAGAAAAATCCATGATTTATTTCGGTTAAAAAAGAAAATGATCGATTTTTTAGGAAGAATAAGGACATAACATGCCATTTTAGTCTTTTAGACTTAGCGGTATAAAAATAAATTTCACATTTTCTTTTACAATTCGAACATTAAAATTTCATTTGTCAACATAATTTATAATATAAAAAACATTTTTTTCCTGTCTTTACAAAAATTACTTATATTGGTGAAATAATTAACGTTAAAGTTCTATTTTATTGACATGTATTGAACTAGGGTCATAAGTTATCAAAAGTACTTTAGCTAGGATTTTGAAGGCAGTTTTTTAGTGTTCCGTACGGAACACTTATAAGATCACTTCGGTGTCTGTCTGTCTGTCTGTTACATCCCATTTTCTCCGAAACTATTTGAGATAGAAAGTTGAAATTTGGTACTAATATGGGAATTGATGGCCTCATCAGAGCCGTGTAGTTTTGAAAGTTAAATTTTAACTTAAGGAGTTAGTTTTGAGGGATGAAATCGGAAGTGAAAAAAAAAATTTTACTGGGTCATCGAGTGGGGTGTCAAATGAAAGCTTGTAAAAACACGAGTAAAAAATATATATAATGTTATACTTGCGTATTATTTTTAAAAAAATTGCGAGAAATCGCTGTTCCCCCACCTTATCTCGAAAAGTATTGATCAAAAAATTTTGGAAAAATTCTGGAATGCTCTCCTCCTGGTGTAGATTGAACGAAAATTATCACGAGTGCATAACCTTTAATAATTTATTTGGTATATAAAAAAAACAAAAATTTCAAGGTCATCAGTTTGCAGTAAAGGTTGGTAACAAACTTTGTTGAAAACTCCTTTGGGGTGTGTTTTGTGAAGGCACTGATCATTTTATACCACCGTAACAACATTTTTTATTTTAAAAGCAATCAACGTACGGAACACTAATTGTGCAAGTTCAACTTGCACTTGACCGGTTTTTTTACTAGTAATTTTACTGGTAGGGTTTTGCTAAATTACCATCAAACTGGAGTCTTGGAGCTTAAAATTTAAAAAAAAAATCAAGAGATTTCACATTTTATGAGTGAATTATTACGTATCTCTGTTACTGAATTAAACTTTTTATGTTTTTAAATATTGTTCTTTTACCAGAGCGACTCTGAGAAGATTCATATTCTCGCCGCTAGACGGCGCTGAAAAAAATGACCGCCAAAATTAAATAAAATGGGAGTATCCAAACACCTTACGCATAATGGTAACACATTGTGATATATTTTTAAATTGCGCTTAAATTACCACCAGAAAATAATATATTTAAGAAGAATTGGTAAAATTACCAATAATACATCTGTATATTAGTTTTTAGTAATTTGCTGGTAAAACTTGAATTCTAGTGGTAATTTTAAAATCTTAACTTTAGTGCGCTTTTCGAAAACAAACTTTTAAATTTAAGAATAATATAAATTTAAACGTTTTAGGATACAGCACCACATTTTACTGGAGTTAGAAGTTAATTTTTATGACTGCTTTGTAGCATTTGGACTCCCTTTTTTTGTGAATTCTGCAGCCTCTCCGTAAAAAGTGTATTTTTTTCTAATTTATAAGTAAAGAGAGAAGAAAAAACCTTAAAAATATGAAATGTGCATAATCTTCTTCTTCAGCTTATTGACCATCGTTGGGTAAAAACCTCCCTCAACAGCTGCCATTGTTCTCTATCGAGTGTTCTTCTCATCTGTTCACGTCTAATTAATGGTTTTATGTCATTTGACCACCTAGTTTGGGGTCTTCTCCTGCTTCTTTTATCTGTTTGTGGGCTCCATTCTATAACTTTTCGTTGCCATTGTCTTTCATACTTCTAATATTAAGTTTAATGTTTAGAATTCTTCTCTCCATGGCTCGTTGGGTTACTCGTAGTTTACGGATTATACTTTTATTCAGTATCCATGTTTCTGTTCCATCGGTAAGGACTAGGAGAACACACTGGTCGACAATCTGGGCTTTAAGCGTGTTAGGCACATCGGATTTAAATATTCCTTATAGTGAATTGTTTAACTCTGGTAGAAGGTGCTATGGTGCACAAAACGTACAAATATGGTACAAGAAATTTTTGTACCAATGACTTTGATTTTTCGGATCATGTATATTCTGGATAACGTCAGTCCAAACAAGACAAGAGCGACGCAGAATTTTATCTCTTCTTTGGCATGAGAAGTTCTTTCTTATTCTCCGGATATTACTATTTATTTTAGTCACTTCACTGGAGGGCGTCAAAAAAATATAACCAAATTCATCGACTCGAAACCATCATTTCTTCAAAGAAGGAAGCGGCCAGCTGAGTGAAAAGTGGACAAAATGTACAGAGAATAATGGGAAAAGCTTTTCTTGGGACTAAATTAATTTGTACACCTAAGAGTATTCGTAACTTGTTTTCTTCTAATAACTTGCCCACATAAATAAGCTGCCTCTGCCTTATAAGTTGCTGTAATGCTTAACCTGACTCCACAATAATTTCAAGAAGGTTTTTCTCAGGACAACAATGGACTTGTTATCTGACTATGCAAAGTTAGATCAAAAAATCTAGGTTGTTTATATAACATTATATGAATCATTACAAGAAAACAAAGAAGTGTAAATTATAACTTGAGATACGCGGCAGGAAAAATATTTGCATACATTTTCATTTAATATTTTATTGTATAATTAATTGAAATTTTCAAGTGGCAATTTTTTTGCAATAAGCGTTGCAAAACGGTTGCAAAAATCGATAATTGATTTGGCTAGGATACAGGAAATTCTGCGATAATGTTTTGAAATGTCTGATAATTTCCAAAAAACCGTGAAGGATATATTATTTGAAATTACAGTAATATTTTTTTTCCTTTTTAACTAGAATATGATACAAGGTCGGTAATTTTCAAGCGAATAATACAATTTAGTAAACAAATATTATATTTTTAAATATATAATGACATGACCAACTATAATTTTGCATAAACATGGAAACGGTTCTTTTACAAGTAGGTTATTCTAACGTCATAACATAAGAGTGTATCTCATTTTGTCAGAATTTGGACGAATAATGGAACTGTTCATGACAACCGGCCCAGATATGCGGAAAGTCGTTTCAAAAGTACGAATATCTTATTTTCGGTGATTTTTTACTTTCCAAGGATTTAATTGCACATTTTCATATTTAATTTTAGAGATTTCAAGATTAGAAAAAAGAAAATACAGATAGCTTCTCCAACTTATGGCCGATATAAATTATGCCTTGTATGCACATGTGCACATAGTCCGAGTTTTCTGTTTTCCTAAATAAACGATTATGTCCAGAGTAAGTAAAATAATACGAGAGATATACCAGTACGTGATAAATATTTCTTTTGTTGTACCTTATGTGTTTTAAATATGATGAATTTCCAAATTTTTCCAAAATTTCCCCTTAACTACTATCATGTCAGGAAAATAATAATCATAATTAAAAATAATAAATAATATGTTTAAGTTTCTTTGTTAAAGAGAACTATTATAAAGAGAAAAAATAGCCTTCGATTTAATAGCAGTTCTTCATGTTTTAAAGTTCTTAGATCACGAAAAACATAGTTTCCCATTTTCGTTGGTCCATCTCTCTGTCCATCTTTTTGTCGGTCTGTTAGCAAGAAAACTCTTGAATGAAGTGAAATAAGGATTTCAAATTTGGTACACATACAATACTAAAAGGATTGAAATTTTTAAGCGATATCGCTATAGGAGAAGATGTAAATCGGCTGAGGATATGAGGGCGTTCCAAAAACCAATGTATTTCCTTCGAGGGCTGATAGACTAACTCACAACTTACAAGGATATCTAAATATGACCTTAGTAAAAAATCGTTAGATTTCGAGAGTCAAAGTTTGCTAAATAAAATGTTTTCACTCATGATACTTGCAAACAACTTTTTGGCCCCACAGGCTCAGCACAGTTAGTTTTATTTTGAACTGTGATGAACAGCAGGGTTATTCAGGATTATGTAACAATAATTAGAAACTTAGAATACGGAAAGTTGTAGTTGGGACGCTCGATAAACTGATCTAAGGTTTTTTCACGAAATTCATAAAAGTGTCAATATCTCGAAATGGATTTTTTCACTAAGGTCTTGTTTAAATATTCTGGTGAGTTGTGAACGGACCTATCAGCCCTCGGAGGAAATACGTGGGTTTTTGAGACACCCTATATATATATATATATATATATATATATATATATATATATATATATATATATATACATATATATATATATATATATATATATATATATATATATATATATATATAATATATATATATATATATATATATATATATATATATATATATATATATATATATATATATATATATATATATATATATATATATATATATATATATATATATATATATATATATATATATATATATATATACATATATTATATATATATATATATATATATATATATATATATATATATATACGTTGCTGAAAAAAAAACAACCTTGTGGACTAGACGGTTGCATTTTAACTGGAACAACTTTTCCCGTACGCTGATTCTCGTAACGTTTACCACTTTTTGAACGTTTTCTTTTTTTTTCTGTCATTCCACTCTACGATGTTCAACATCTGTTTACGGTTGTCAACACTTTCTAAATCACTTACAAATACTTGTATTAGAGCTTTATTGTAGTAAACAGAAAAAGAAGTAAGCAAAAATTTATTTATAGCATTACGGAAAGTTGTAGTTGGGACGCTCGATAAACTGATCTAAGGTTTTTTCACGAAATTCATAAAAGTGTCAATATCTCGAAATGGATTTTTCACTAAGGTCTTGTTTAAATATTCTGGTGAGTTGTGAACGGACCTATCAGCCCTCGGAGGGAATACGTGGGTTTTTGAGACACCCTATATATATATATATATATATATATACATATATATATATATATATATATATATATATATATATATATATATATATATATACATATATATATATATATATATATATATATATATATATATATATATATATATATATATATATATATATATATATATATATATATATATATATATATATATATAATATATATATATATATATATATATATATATATATATATATATATATATATATATAATATATATATATATATATATATATATATATATATATATATATATATATATATATATATATATATATATATATATATATATATATATATATATATATATATATATATATATATATATATATATATATATATCATATATATATATATATATATACGTTGCTGAAAAACAACCTTGTGGACTAGACGGTTGCATTTTAACTGGAACAACTTTTCCCGTACGCTGATTCTCGTAACGTTTACCACTTTTTGAACGTTTTCTTTTTTTTTTCTGTCATTCCACTCTACGATGTTCAACATCTGTTTACGGTTGTCAACACTTTCTAAATCACTTACAAATACTTGTATTAGAGCTTTATTGTAGTAAACAGAAAAACAAGTAAGCAAAAATTTATTTATAGCATTACTTTTGCTTCCTCATAACTTTATTCTTCGGTAAGGAACCAGTGTTCTGTGTTCACATTTGGAATAAATACCCAGTATTCTTTTTCGAGGCATAATTTGACGGACAATATTATTACGTCTAATGGTTACATTTATTTGAAAGAAGTTAGGTTTAAAGGGAAAGCATTTGGTTTTTCTTCAGCAGCCACTACATA
The DNA here is from genome assembly GCA_019049505.1 of Pachyrhynchus sulphureomaculatus. Lineage (NCBI taxonomy): Eukaryota > Metazoa > Arthropoda > Insecta > Coleoptera > Curculionidae > Pachyrhynchus > Pachyrhynchus sulphureomaculatus. The sequence goes on along the minus strand of CM032453.1, from coordinate 68,777,149 downwards.
CTCGTAGATATGTGATATTTATGGGAGTAGTTCTGTTCATGGTGTATTAAGTTGTTAAAAGTCATTTCATTATTTTCAATTTTAACAGAAATAGCTGCTTAACTTTTTTTTGTAATCTCTTACTAAGTCAATTTCATTCTAATTAAATTCCAGGAATGTGCCTGCTCGCCCTTAGCTTCTTTACCATCGTTACTGTTAACTAATCTTTTCTCCCGCACCGATCCAGCATTCAGATGTAATAATATTTGCAGTTTGTACTAATGTTTGCTATTACTTTCGCTTTTTTTGCAAAGTAGCAAAGCAAAAGTAATATTTATTCCTCTTTTTTACTTCGTTCTTAACTTTCTGCATTCGATTATAAAGAGTCCACAAATACGCTCCTACTTTGTCTATAATATTCTCATTTCCACCACGGGCATTGCATTATTTAGCAAGATTCATCTCGCCTTAACGTGTTCAAAACCACCGTCCAATCTCTCTCGTATCTCGAAAACCGAGGTGCGAAAACCTTCTCCGCGTGTGGTTACCAACGAGAGGTCAAAGGGCGCCCTAATCGCACCAGGTAAAAGCGAAACCGACGCCAGAGGGTGTCACGAGCAGATTTTCAGCCGGATTAGTGGAAGCAATAGGTGTTAAAACGATGCTTGTTCTCTTGCTAATTTTCAAAGATTAAAGGATTAGAACAGTTGGAGTTACTGCTGGTTATTTTTTTCAAATTGTAAATACATTATTTGTGTTGTTTGTAACGTATAGGGACAGGTTGTTGCTTTAATAACATTAAATTTCTAACTTTTATTGGCTTGCTTTGATTGTTTATCTTTAGGTAGTTTCATTTTTGTATACCTACTGGTAAGTTATTTTATTTAAAAACAAAATATGGAGCATTCTATTTTAATTATATATTTTAAATATTACGGAAAATACATATAATACTTATTATCGCTAAAAATCAAAAGGAAAATTAAAGATTTTATGGTATTTTAGATGTTTGATTGATAAATAATATTTTATTGTTCTTTCCATATTGACTATCTGTTGGTTTATGAACAAAAATCATGAAACCGTGCGTGGCACAAACGGTAACGTTAAGCTCCTATGGTCTGCAAGGGTCGTTAGATCTAAAGTTGTTTTTAGATACAAGTTTCGTTATAACCACCCAAAAAAATTGTGATGACAATAATTGGTAGAACCTTATGCAAAATTTGGTCTAAACAGCCGTGTAGAAAATATAATTTTGGAAACCTAAAACAACGGTTTAGTGCTACTAGCATCTGTGTATTTAATTCACTTTTTTTACTTAGGTGTCTGTCCGTCTGTCCGTTTGTCTGTCTGTCCGTCTGTCTGTCTATCCGTTGTTACACCCGATTTTCTCCGAAACTATTTGACGTAGAAAGTTGAAATTTGGTACTAATATAAGAACTGATGGCCTCATTAGAGCCGTGTAGTTTTGAAAATTAAATTTTGACTTAAGGGGTTAGTTTTGGGGAATTAAATCGGAAGTGAAAAAAAAAATTTTGTTCTAGGACATCGAGTGGGGTGTTAAATGAAAGCTTGTAAAAACACGAGTTCAAAAATATATATAATGTCTTACATGCGCACACTTTTCTTTGTATTATTTTGAAAAAATCGCTGTCCCTCACCTTTATCTCGAAAACTACTGATCCAAAAATTTAGAAAAAATTCTGGAATATGCCCCACGGGGTGTAGATTGAAAGAAAATTATCACGAGTGCATTATCTTTAATAATTCATACGGTAAATAAAAAAAAAATTCAAGTTCATCAGTTTTTAGTAAAGATTGGAAACAAACTTTGCTGAAAACTCATTTGGGGTGTGTTTTGTAAAGTCACTGATCCTTTTATACCTCCGTAAGAAAAATGTTTATTTCAGAAGCAATCAACGTAGGGAACACTAATTGCGCAAGTTCAACTTACACTTGACCAGTTATTTAAATTTTGAAAAGTAACCAAATATATTTCTAGTTATTAATATTTACAATGTTAACATTAATTATACAATCACTGCATAAACCAATAATTATTGTAATCGTTAACCCCCTTGTTTAGCAGCCCATTAGTTTTAAAGAATATGAGATGATATCTGAATTTGAAAATTCACAGGGTTTTTTATTTGAAATCCTAATTTTATTATTGACTGAACCTACCACAAATTCATTAGCAATAGTTAAAGATTTCCATCTTCGGTGGCGCTTCAAATCACATCTATTTATTGGCAAACAGTGTGACTGACGTTATTCATAAGCAAGGTAGGCAGTATAGGTCTTGGAATTTGGTAACTTTGGGTACTTTGCTATTAACCTAGGAATATTCGTAACTCCATACACTTGAAAAACGATTTTTCAGAATTGCAACAGCCGAATTTCAAGGTCATGTGGTAATAGACTCTTTGGTGCATTGCTTTGAATTTTTTATTCGAAACGATCTGAATTATTTTCCTCGTATCGTTCCATATATTTATAGAACAGGAAAAATAAAGTGAGACCATATAAAAGTCGCTATTTTCATGCGTACCCATAATTTTTTAAAAATGTTTTTCTTTAAACTCTGTGCTTAATACAATACCACTAGTAAATCATTTAAAACTCCCATTGTTGTCCTGAGAATTAAACTATAAGGCTAAGGCTAGGTCACATGGTATTTTTTAAAGTTATGTATGTCTGTTTAAAAGCAAAAGTATTTTCTCACATAACAAGAAAAACCCATTGTTGTTATTATGATATTAATTAGGTACGAGGGAAAATTTGTTCTTTATAGTACACGCACTTGACATAGACATACTTTTATTTAAACCTTAGTCAAGATTAAATATGAATTATTTTTTTACCTTCATTAATACCTTCAAAATATGAACAATTCAAATTTTTATAAACATTTTTCTCCTATAATATATATATATATATATATATATATATATATATATATATATATATATATATATATACATATACATATATTATATACTGCTGTAAGAAAAACAACAATCTTCACATACACACATGACAATACTGTTATCCTAGTCTGTAAAACGATTTTTTTTTTGTCACGTTATAATAATGGCTAGATGACAAATATGTCAAAATCTGACGTATTGAGCTTATTTCTTTCGGCCGTACTACTGACTCCAGCAAAAATAAGTGATAATAAGTATAGCCTCCTCATAATATAACCGGCTAATTCATGTTATGATTGACTTATATTGAAATATATTTATTTTAGACGGACTTTTCTTACATATACATAAATATGTTATAATAAAGTTTGAAATTCTTTTATTTTAAATTAGGTCGGAAAATAGAGAGAAATTGACATGATACGAGCGTAATGCTCCACAATAATTATATGTCAAAATTACGTCAAATATTAACATAGAAATGGTTAAATCTTAAAATAATTGAATTAATAAGTGTAACAGTAAGACAATTTAATTAAGATTTTAAGCTATATAATACAGAAGTGAAATATAACATTAAGATTGAACTACTAATGTCCTAAATTAATCTTGATTCATTCTTAAGCTTGATTCCAAATTTATATTTTAATTTTTTTTAAAGAAACATTTCTCTAATATCGTTTTTAGTATAAAATATAACAATAGTATTTACAAAACATAAATGACCAACTAAAACTTTAAGAACTAGAAAAATTGTCTGATTATTATTAACTTAACGAAATTGTAAGTATTATAAGGAAACTTTAAATCTGCCACCGAATCACAAAGGGATAGAGGGCGATGTGACTCAGTCCAAAATATTTGACCTCAACTTTGAAGCCATTTTCCTCACCTAAAAATATTCGATTTTTTTTAAGTTTCTATATCGTATATTTTCATCTTGTGCTTATACAATATTTTAATTTGTTTGACTCGAATGACCCCATTAAAATCATTCATTTATCGATTTACCTTTTATATTTTTTTTATCTTCATCATGAATATTTGTTGGTCAGGCCTTTTAATATTATTTAAAATTTACATTAATATTGCAAATAGTTACGCAGAAGTAGAATTTAGAGATATTCCAGTAATTACTATAACTTCTTATTTGCAACAATTGCAATGATTCATTTGCTTATTAACCAACATTTCCAAAATTTTTGAAATTGATAGGGAAAATAAAAATTAACCATAATGCCTTTCATGCACCAAAAAGTGCCGAAGCGGCCCTACGTGATTTTCGAATTGATATTGTTGATTCAGTTGAAAATACATTTTTAGTTCTAGTATTCATAGCCTGTTTACGAACGTTTAGTATCGACAGTCATGCCATTTTGCCTGCAAAACAGAATCGGTGTAGTATTCGTGGAAAGTTTTAGTATTCTGATTAGAAAATCGTCGACAGTTTGTGACTTTACAAGATATAAACAGCAGTGGTAAAGTCGTAAAGCCTAAGACATAATTTGCTTTTTAACTAAGACTGCAAGGAGTCAAACTAACATACTAAGCTGACTGTACCAACATTTTAGTAACTGACATGACATTGGTTCTTTTTAAGGTACAGCTAATATTTTTTATATTAATATTCTTCTCTATTAAAATAAAATTTAAATTTAAACAAACTTTGTAGTTTGTGCCAATAGAGTTCAAGAAGGTTATACACGCTATTTGAGAACTCACTAGAGTTCTTGCAAGTATGGCGGTATTCCACAGTGCTCGAGATAACTCAGGCAAATAGTTCGGCCTTTTAGCAAAAAAGTATTTGGATACTGATATTAAAAACCAGAAAAATATCAATATTTTTAATAAGTTAAAGCGTTTTCCAACGAGAAAAGTTGTCATCACATTCGAGAGCTTTTTGGGTATATTATGACTTATATTATATATTTATAGAGAATTTGGATTCATTTTAAAGACAAGATATTGCGATAATTGAAGGATATCCTGGTATAATGAGAGCTTTTTAGTGGCAATTTAAATATCATGTTACACGAATAGTATATTTTAACAGAAGCTAAATGTACTTTTGTCTTTACGGGGTTATTTAGCGTGGAGCATTTGGATTACTCCCATAATATACTGTTTTCTTAGCTTTTTAATTAAGAGCTTTAAAGAATAATTACCAAAACAATCTATCAAGCCTTCCAACTCTTTAAATTCATTAAGTTTAATAAATATAGAATTCGTATGTGGTGTAAAATATTATTATTCTAAAATCAATCGACTAATTTGCCATTTTAAAAACTCATTTCTGTAATTTAATAGTTGCTCTAAATTAATGTGCTGCAGAATTAATATTGGTTCAATATTAATTAAGTTTTCTGTTTATTTTTTAGCTTTTTCTTATGCAATTGCTTTGATTACTTGCTATTGAGAAAAAGTGAAACTAAAAGGTTATATTGGTAAAGTTGCGTATTACGTTTTGTAAATTCGTCAGTAATGTATCAACAGAACTATTTCTATTCAAAATTATTTTTTAACGTGGTTGTTACTCCATAAGCTATGCCAAAATGATAAAAACTGCACTAAATATTATTTATTTTCGATGCTGAGGGACGTATTATATTCGTGAAAATATCTCACTAAAGATCTTTACACATTATAGCAACTTGACGCGAAGAGTTGTAGTAACTAGTTGCCGCAACTTTTGAATATCTTCATATTCAAAAAAACAACCCCCTAATCTACGGTTTGTTCCTAGGAATCTTCAGAATTTTGTACGAGTACATTGATAAAAAAAATTGCACGTTGAAACAGGGCTCCAAATACACTGCACTGCTTAACTCCGAATCCTACTAGAGATTTTCCAATTTGTGTCGGTCTGTCAGCAGTCGTTGGCTGGTCGCTAGCTTATAAAATAAGATATTGATTTTCCATTTCGTATACGTATAGTAGCAAGAAAAAAAATTATATTTCACCATTAACCGTGTTTTTAAATTCAAATTGAAACAAATCTATAAAAAGATAAAGGGAGGTAATTTTTAACATACAATGTTATATGTTATTTTGAGGATAAAGATAAAATATCAATTCGTAGTCTTTATTTTCCTGGGAGATTTTTAAATAACTTACGTACTCAATTTATTTTGTTGTTTTTTAGAAACCACTGTTAAAACTAATATTCCACTTTGAAACAGTAGCATGTCTTACAGGTAGATGATTAATATTTCGTGTAAGACCTTTCAAAATTTTAATCTGTCTTTAACGTGTCAGCAAGTAAATGCAAGAAACAAAGCTTGGAATCCCGAAATTCTGGGATTCGTACAGATTTGCTTCAAAAAAATAGCATGTTTATTTTGAAAAAGTATAGTTGTGTAGTAACCTAAAATTGAAATGTTCTTTTGGGATCCTGGTATTCTCAAAATTTTTCATGGAATTTATTCCTGGAAATTTAATGTTAGAAATTCAGTTATTGCTTATAAGTAACAACTACAATTTTTTTAAAAAGTTTTTCAACAAATTTGATTCGAAAATTTTCAACACCAAGAATAATTTATCTAACTTTAGTGGCATTTCAGTAGTTTTATCTAACTATAATCATATACAATCGGTCGAGTAAGAACGTGACCGTTCGTATTTTTGAAAAAAAAATGGATTTCGAGACAATTGTTTGCGATCAACGTATTCTTTGGTGTGCTAACAACAGCGTAATTATCTTAGTAAGTTGTCTAATCGCCTCCTGCATCAATAATCGCCTGGAATCTTCGAGCATGCTGTTGACATATTTTCTGCATACGTTGTAAATTTTTCGAATCTGGCGAGACAACTGCGTCAAAGTCCTCTGAGCGTCTTTCCTCTTTCCTCTGAGCTTTCTCTTTACAAGAGACCAAACGTTTTCAATGAGGTTGGCGTTTGGCGATTGTGAGGGCCATACTAGTATTTTATGGTGGGCCCAGCAAAAGTTTCTTCAACGTGCTTCGGAATTTGATATCAAAAACATCAAGATGTTGTCGAATGGGGTCATGGGACACATTCAGATTTTCTTAATTTTGGCGTTCCTTGACGCAGCGTCAATTTCGGGTTCCGTGAAAACAACGACACGATTCGTTTTTTCGTCTTTCAGAGTGACTTTGCTTACCGAGCCACGTTTTGGTAAGTCGTCGACATTTTTCGTTTCTTTAAAATGATTTACCCACTTCTTAATAAACGATACCGACTTTTTAATATATTTTTCATTTTAGGCCCATTTGAGGGGGGACAAAGAAAGACTACCTCAAATCAACGCGCAAGCAAGTCACCCATTTTGCATTTTACGTGATTTCGACGAAAGTTCGGAATCGACTGATACTTTTACTAAAATAAGCCTTAGAATTATTTCAAATTTATATAAAAATAAACCTAGACAGAGGTTCTCTCTACCGATTTTTTGTTGAATGGCTAGAATCGCATCTACCAAAAATGAATTTTCGCTGACACGTTCTTACTTGACAGACTGTATTAGAATAAAACCAGAATATTAAATATGAAATAATACTATAAAACTGCAAAGTTTTGGTACTAATGGTTTTGCCGTCATAAACTAGCTAAAGAACTTAATAGTAAGAAATCAAGACCAAGTAAAATCTATTAATACCCTATCATAAATTCCTTAACACTATAAATAAGAAAATTATGTGACATACCCAATAGTTTACAGCAGAATCGACATAGTTATTAGCGGGTACACGCAGAGACTTCCCATGGGCACTGACAGGCCTCCCATGGTTTACATTTCTAAATCACAAAATTCCTTTACTTGAGTTTATAAATTTCTCATGATTTAAAACATTTATCAAGTATTTTAAATCGTTACAAATGTACGTATTACCAGAAATCCTTGTAATATAACGTAAAATAAATATTAATATAGAGCAGTGATATAGATAGTCAGGTTTAAGAAGCAAGGGGGCATAAGGTACTTTAACAAAAAAAAGATAATACTAAACGCGGAGCTATTTATAGAGGACAGCAACGATCGACCAATATGGAGGTGTCAAACGACAACTGAGAGGCGAAAGCCTTTGATGATAAAAATACCCTTTTGCACTGTGACTATAACAGTCACTTCCAATACAGTAAAACAAAAATTTATGCTCGAAGTTAGAGATTTTTACAAAAAAAACTCTTTCCTACAGTGAAATTCTAAAAACTTATGCCCCCTTTAAAAGTCGATGACCTGGTATGGGGGAGACTTTTTACAAAGGTGGAATTTACATTCAATTAAAAATTGATAACGCGTGGTGTAAATTTTTCACAGGAAAGAACCTCCAATAAAAAAAAGTCCAGTTTGTAACGGATGTTATTATCTATATTCATAAGAACGGAGGGCATATACTTCCGTTTTTGTTCAATATTCAGAAAAACTTAAATGTATTTTTAGGATGACTAGGAAGCCACAGACGATGTAGTCTAAGTTAGTAATAAAATGAAAAAATCAGATTAAGGTAGTTCACTCGTAAATCCACTTTCCTTAAGAATTTGATGAAATGGAAATATGATGTTAATCTAAATGTTTCTCATTTAATTAAAAAAAAAAAAAAATGACCGATTGTGAAGCGAGATATTCATAATTAAAGTTTACATAATAACATGCAGTAGGCTGATGAAGTATAAAAAAGGCATAGTTTTGTGTATATCTCAAGAACTTTTCTTACGAATTTTTTAAAAAAACTAATATTTATTAAAAAAAATTAGAAAAATTTTGAAATAAAAATATATTTTTTTTTTATCAATTTGTTAAAAAGATGTAAATATTTGAAGTTAATATTTGTTCAAAAGAATAACCGTCTAGTGAGGGACAAATATCATAATTTGACAACGCTGTATGTCGTCATATTTTACGCGCCAACATTCAAACAGCATTTAAAGTGGTTATCTTTTAAACATAAATTCATTTGTAGGTTAAATAATTTATTGAATAAACACAATATATTTATCAGCTTTATTTTTTTAATTAAAAGTTTGAATTTGTACCTTGATATTTATTATTTTTTTAGCATTTAAAATATTTATATTTGACAAAAATATGTTTGTAGGTTTCATAATTTTTCAATATTTTAAGTTAATATTATATTTATTTATCAGTACTGTTACATATCAGTTGATAACAATATTAAATGTATATTAAAAAAAAAACGATTTTATAAATCTTCTCCATAAAACTAAATAATTAATTAACGATACTAATGATAAATAAATAAAATATTATAAACTGGTCCACCCAACTGGACATTCTCGAGGTCCTGTATCTGGAATTTTTCCTTGAATGATGAGTTTTTCTAAACATAAACTATTTGTAAACTAATTACTTATTTTATTTAATACTTGCGTATCTTTGGTAACATGTAGTTTGCCATTGTCTTTTCGACCAGATAATAATTGCACTATTCCTGTAGAACCAAATTTATCATAAGAACTTTTTAGATCTTAAAGGGTTATGCATTCAGATGTAATTCTTTTAATCATAAAATTTGAAATAACATTTTTTAAAGGCATTAAAGATGACAATATTAGTTTTTCATGACGCACTCTATAGGATACGCAATTTGTAATTACGACCTAAACTTTTCTCATCTTTTTTACACAGACAACACTTTTTTCCTAACTCGTCTAACTCAACGATCCGTCGACCACTACATAGGTTAGGCTCTTCAGTTTTTATTTCTTTCGCGTCATTCATTATGGAAATACTTTTATTTGCGTTTATTGAAGAGCTTTCCGTTTACAAATTTGCCTTTATGTCACAACTGATTATAATCAAAAGGCATTTTTTATTTAATTATTTTTTTTATATTTTAAATAGAAGTAATACAGGATAAACAGTAAACATACACAATGTATAATAAATAACCGAAATAACCTATATAAACGTCATTCTATAGAGCATTCGGTATACGCATTGGTAGCGTTGCAACATTTATTTTCATTAATAGTGTGTGTTTGCATCTGAAAGTTTCCATGTATCGAACACAGTCTCCGACAAAAATAAAATACTCTGCCATTGAGTATTTCAAACTTTTTGTATTTATTATCGGACTATACTTTTAGCTCCGATTGTCCCGAGTGAACTACCTTAAAAAAGAATAAGCGTCTTCTGTCTACTCTCTGTTGTGGTACATTTTGAATAGAAAAAACAGCAAGAAACTATTTAAAACGTCATTTTTAAGGTTTAATTAATTTTTAGTGTTCCGTCTGGAACAGCTATGGGATCAGTTCGGAGTCTGTTGTCTGTCTGTCTGTATGTCCTTCTGTCTGTCTATCACACCCGATTTTCTCTGAAACTATTTGACATAGAAAGTTGAAATTTGGAACAAATATAAAAATTTAGGACCTAATTAGAGCTGTATAGTTTTGAAAGTTAAATTTTGACTTAATGGGTTAGTTTTGGAGGGTGAAATCCGAACCAAAAAAAAGATTTTTTTACCAAGTCAGGGGTGTGAAATCATAACTTATGAAAACATGAGTTCAAAAATATATATGATGTAATACTTGTGTACACTTTTCTGTGTATTATTTTTTAAAAAAAATAGTCAAAAAACTCCTGTCCTTCTCTATCTCAAAAAGTACTGACCAAAAAATTTTGAGAAAACTCTGAAATATTCTTCAGTATAGATTGAGCAAAAATTACCACGAGTGCATTACGTTTTATAATTTATCTGGTACAAAAAAGCATGCCAATATGGTGGAAGTTTTTTAATATAATTTTCACTAATTGCTGCTACCACGTCTCGCGTCGCTGTATCGGGACAAAATAATTTTATTTTATTTGTTTATAATTAAACAAATATTTACGTAGTAAATATTTGTTCTACACTTTTATTACTAGATTCTATATTGAGCTACATTGGCTATTAGTTAGCTGAGATGCTATAGCTATTATGCATTATTGATTAAGAAAAAACGTGAAAATACATATTGGATCTTAAGATATCAGGGACCTAATTAACTTAGCCTAGGTAAGGATTTTATTTTATTTTAGAAGTAATCACGGTACAGAACACTAATTGTGTAAGTCGAACTTGCACTTGACCGGCTATTTTTTTAAGTCTTATAATTAGTTAAGTTTCTTCAAAAAGTAGAAACTCTCTTTTGTCCTTATTCCCTATTTATTCTTTCATTTCTATTTCCTTTTTCTTAAATAATTCAAATCAATGGTTGGTGGTAGGCGTGGTAGGCGATTGTGCCTGTTTGTGTACTGTAGCATTTTCGCTTATTGTGGTCCTTTTTCTTAATTACATGAGCCTCATCACTTTAAAATTGTTTATTAGCTTCCTTCCAAGCCTTTCATGTGGTAATCTACATAATCCACGATGTGGATCTCCGAACAGTTTATGGCTATTTCAAGTTAAAGCCATCTCACCTCACAATCTGCATATCATGGGACCACATATCCATTTTCTGTAAATGCTTCCTCATGTCAGTCAGTGGCCGGGGATCAGCCCCACCACTAATTTGATCTGGGCTTTTGTTAAACGAAGGACGTAAGTTTGTTTCTGAGAGGGGCTGCCAATTACCTTCCTCACATGCCTTTGGCCTAACGTTGCAAGTCAACGCTGTTGCTGATATGACCATCTGTTGATTGTCGTCTTTACCACCTGTTTTGGTATACTAAACGCTGGTTCTGGACCCCTAAATGGTTTCATTCATATCGTACTATTAAAACTTAACAACCATGAAAACACAACAAACATTTTAAGTAGATATAAGTGCATCGAACTGTTTTGATTGAATCAGAATACTTTGTTAGAAACAAAGTGTATGATGGTTCTTGTGATAATAAGATACAAAAAAGAAGGACGTTATTACACACAAAACGTTCTTAGAATAATGATATGATGACTTTATCAGTTTAAAATACTAAAATCCGTAAAAAAAAACATTACTAGATTATTATCTCACAGTTAAACATATAAGTCTACAATACACACAAGTTTGTGTAATTTTCTAGGTTTGAAAGACAAAGAATGATTTAACATGGCGTCTGGAAGTCACTAATATAAGGCAATGTGTAATAATATCAGTAAAAAGTCACACGCCATTGAAACACAATGGCGTTTGTGTTGGTGTTCCCATCATTAGAGCTGATCTGCATGAACATCCGTTGGAGGCGCTGTGAAACTCTCGATTTCAATGTTAAGAAGAGTAAAAAAAAATTAGAATAAGGGAATCGTAATTTATGTTCGGACGGAAATGGCCGGGTTAAGGCAGGTAGGATAGTGATTTAACACTCGTTTTTGTGGTCAAAGAGTTAATTAGTTCAGAAAAAATATATTTTATATTAAAAGTTTAAAGCGTTATTAGAATATTCTTTATTAATATACATATTAGTGGTAAATTACTTAAAATATATCAACATATTTATAAACTTTAAAAATGATATACCCTAGTGTGCACAAGAGATAAGGAAAAAGTCAGTCATATACAATATATTGTTTTATTGGTATGGCTCATTTGCTGCAGGGAAATGGTTACAAGAGAAACGCGAGCGCCGAAACAGAGATTTATGCTGTTTTAGAATCGCTAAATTTAGTAGTGGGGAGAAAATATGTAAAATTTTGATCTTCACATGATGAGGCCCTCGAATCAGCTCTCACACGGTCATGCGAACGGGGGGGCCATTTTACCTTCGGAATTTTTTGATCCTAGAAACTTCATATGTTATTACTTTTCCCACCATAAAGTCCAGGAATATCGGCACAACCACGAAACATCAGCTGGTAGGAACAATTTGACGCAGTCTAAATCGATGCGATCATGTCATGGCGATACCTCTCTCTCTCTCTTCAGTCCCAATTTTCTCCAGAGAATGTAGTGGTGATTTTGTTGCGTTGTGAGATCTTCTTCTCTACATTTCTCTATTCTGCGCTTCGTGGAGTTGCGTGTGAAGTGGTTTATTCGCAAGATGGTCCACCCAACTGGACATTCTCGAGGTCCTGTATCTGGAATTTTTCCTTGAATGATGAGTTTTTCTAAACATTTCTGATCTTTACATTGAGCTCTGATATAACTGAGTCGTTGGCTCGTTGTGCGATCCGCGAGATCCTGAGCATTTTTCGCCAGCAATACATTTCTGTAGCTTCTCTGTAGTTTTTTATTTCCGACTTTCTCAATGTACAGAACTCTCAGCCATATGAGAATAGCAAAGACAAGACAATTTACCAGTTTGATTTTTACTTGTTTGGATAAGTGTTTGTCTTGCCAGATTTTCTTGAGCTTTTGTACAGCAACTTTTGCAAGAGACACCTTCGACGAATTTCTCCCTCTACCGTACCGGCGTTACTAATTAGGGATCCCAAGAACACATACTCACTAACAACTTCAAGGCGGTCAGTTTATCTGATATCTGCTATGTTGTTATTTTGCCTATTGACAATTATAATTTTGGTTTTATTTATATTCAGTTCAAGTTCGAGTTCCACGCTTTTTTTTTCTACCCTTTTAAGTATTTATACTCCTTCGCTCCCAGCCAGAAAGACCTTGTCATTTGCAAATCTCAAATCTCTCAATCATTCATGATATATTCGCTATATATATTGAAAAGTTTGGGGGATAGAATGCAACCTTGTCTTACTGTCACAGTGAGGTTGAAATCCTTCAGATTTTGTATCATTAACAATAACATGACACTTAGTATTGGTGTACAGATTTTTAATTAAACTTGTAAGATGGATAAGAACTCCCATTTTATTAAGTACTAACCAGAGTTCTGCCCATTTTATCTATCAAACGCTTTTCGGTACTCTAAAAAGCATAAATAGAGAAAGTTGTTAAATTCACCCGCTATTTCAATTATTTGGCGAATATTTAATAGTTGATCTGATTTGGTTCCCCGACCTCTTGAAAGGCCGGCCACCAGAAATTTGTGGTTGAATGTACATTTCTATCATTAATAATTTGCAGGAGGATTTTACTGGCATGAGAAATTAAAGTTATTGTAAGATAGTTGTCACAATTTGTAATAGATCCTTTTTTATGGAGGGTTTTTATAGAACATTTGTCCAGTCTGTTGACCGTTGTTGTATGAGTATAATAAATATGCATCTACTATTTACTGGACTCATTATCTAACCACCTTCCTAAGAGATCAGGCAAATTATATACGTTGTCCAAAAATAACTATTCCGTAATATAAAGACATTATTAAACTCAACGACTCAGCTTCAATACATTTTTACACACCCAAGTTGTTCTACCCGTGTCCGATGTATTGTCTTATTAGTTACATAAGTGAATAAAACTGGAAAGTTTCAGACCCAAAATTTAAGGTGAATGACGGAATGCTACCAAGTGCAATTTTTGCCAGCACATTTTTATGGTGGCGCTTTAAGAGTTGTTGGGGATCTTAAAACGTATAGATGTACTTCTCGTTTATCATGGTATGATCACATTTTGAAAAATTATGTGGTGATACTCCTCTTATTTGTTTATTTTTTCTCTTCCTAATATAAATTGATATTAACATATTATATGAATACTATTAAGATGTTATACCATTCCGTTGCCCACTCACAACACTAAAAAATATGACCAAACTAGGAACCGAAATAACATTAATCCGTAGCTATTCGGCTGAGGTTTTATTTAAGCTCAAGTCATGTTGTTATCCGAATAAATTCTTAGTTACATAGTTTCTCCTAGTTTAAATGTAAGGAAGGACCTAGCCAGATAAAGAACAAAAAATATTTTAATATTCAAAGAAACCTATAGAGATCCTAGAATCCGTCACCCAGAACAGTACAAACTCTGCTCGTCATTTTAGTGAGAATGAATAATAAAAAAGAAGAACGGACAAATAGCTCAAACCCGCTAATGATACCATGCCGTGTATGTACAATAAACAAAAGTATTTCGATCGCCTTTGTAAGAGTTATATCCTGAATATAATCATAAGTAAGTGAGATTGATGTGTTCGCTCACTATACAAGTGAGGAAAATATCCTCCTTTACCTACGACTCGTATGTCAATAGTCATAAATAGATATAATTTCTTAACGACTATTTCGCCTTCTACTAATAGAATTAGAGACAGAAATGAGTCTTTATTATTATTATAAACAAGGTCCGTAGGTATTATAAACATTACAGGTAAACTGAAAAATAAATATCCTGCAAGACAAGATGATATACTCAATTATACATACATAGAAAGTGAGCTATGTAGAATTGAAAGATGTATAGTACGAGGGCTGCCTTTTAAATATTTACAAACAACCACTAGATGGCGCTATTGAGATGTGACATTACCATTGTTGTAAAATTTGACATTCCTGATTGTTAAAACAGTGGCAGCTCACAAATTGGCAGAGTAGTTTATTTACAGTGAGCGGTTAAAAAAAAGAGTTTTGTGAACAAATGGAAATCTCCCTTGAAGATTTTCGTTGGATGATTTTTTACGATTTTATTAAAGGCCTAACTCAATAACAATGCCTCGAATCGCTTCGTTCAACTTTTGATAATGAATCACTATTCGAAAAGACTGTTTACAATTGGTTTGCAGAATTTTGTCATGGTCGTGCTTCCGTCACCGATCAATTTCGTGAAGGCCGGCCAAAATCGGTTGTTATTCCAAAAAACATCGATACTGTGCGCAACGTGATTGAAGAGGATCGGCATGTGACTTACCGTGAGATAGATGCATCCTTAGGCATATCGAAGACTGTAGTAAATTCGATTTTGCATGAACATTTACCTGTGAAAAAGATCTGTTTTCGATGGATTTCGCATAATTTGACCGAAACTCAAAAATAGGCTTGTCTCAATTGGGGCAAAGAAATGCTAAAAAAATTCGACCGAGGTCATGCAAAATTCGTATACATCATCGTAACAGGAGATAAAACTTGGATATATTCGTACGAGCTGGAAACTAAGCAACAATCAACTGTTTGCGTATTCCAAGATGAACCGAATGGAACAAAAGTAGTTCGTTCGTGAAGCACTTCCAAGGAAATGATCGCTTGTTTCTTTGGTTATACTGGACATGTTACAATCACTGCTTTAGAAGATCAAAGAACAGTTAATGCTAAAAGGTATACAACAATTTATTTGCCAGAAGTCATGATGAAGAATAATGCAACTGAACACGTTGCATTATTCTTCATCATGACAATGCTGGCTTTCACACAAAACTTCATACAATTGATTATTTGACAGAGAAAAACATGAAATTAATGTTTTATTGCGCGTATTCACCTGATTTATCGTCTAACGACTTCTTTTTGTTCCCGAATGACAAAAAAAAGCGTCCGCAGCGATTTTCATTACCTCAAGACGCTGTTGAATCCTTCCAAAAGCATGTTTTTGAGGTACCAACTGCAGATTGGTTCGAATGCATGGAAAAGTATATACATATTAAAGGCGAATATTTTGAGAAACAATAAAACGATTTGTGCCAATTTTTTTTTTTTATTGTTCTTGTAAAAACTTAAAAGGTAGCCCTCGGATTATGTTTTATCCTGAATAACTTTTTCGCATTTGGTATTTTTCTCATTCAATTAGTGAACCTTTTTTCAAGAAAAGCGATCCTACACGAATGGAAAAATTGTCGGCTTCTACTCAGTTTTTCAAAAGTTAAGTTGGTTTTTACTTGTATGTTAACTATTATTTTTATAAGCTTCAAACAATAACTTTTAAAGAATTACATTGTGTAAAATTTAATTTGTTCTTAACTTTTTTTTGAATTGTTCAAAAAAAACTTAGACCAAATTATCTGTCCTGTGCCAAGTTGTCATGTGAAGCCATAATACGAGGCTGGTTTGAAAAGTCTCTTGAATGAACGCACACCAAGTTTCAGCCATATTGGTCTATTTCTTTGTGTTTGGCATGCGTGTGAATCAAGGAAGTCGAGTGATTTTCAAGAAATGGACGAAAAAGAGTTTCGTGTGGTGATTAAACATTACTTTATGAAAGGCAAAACGCCTCTAGAGACTAAAGAGAAGCTTGATAAACATTATGGTGACTCTGCACCTTCGATTAGAACAGTTTATAAGTGGTTTCAAAATTTTCGGACTGGCCATATGGGCACAAGTGATGCTGAACGTTCTGGACGGCCTGTGGAGGTTACGACTCTAGAAATCATTGATCAAATCCATGATATGGTGATGGATGACAGAAGAGTTAAGGTGCGTGAGATTGCTAGTGCTGTGGGCATCTCGATTGAACGGGTACATAATATTTTGCATAAACATTTGGACATGAGAAAGCTATCCGCAAGATGGGTGCCGCGATTGCTCACGCTTGACCAAAACGGAATCGTGTGAAGTGTTGCAAGGATGGTTTGTAGCTGTTCCAGAAGAATCCGGAATACTTTAAGCGTCGTTTCGTCACTGTGGATGAAACATAGATACATTACTATACTCCTGAGACCAAACAACAATCTAAACAATGGGTTACCAAGGGGAAATCTGCACCAAAAAAGGCGAAGACCGTTCCTTCGGCCGGAAAGGTTATGGCGACTGTCTTTTGGGATTCGCAAGGGATAATCCTCATCGACTATCTGGAAAAGGGTAAAACTATTACAGGTGAATATTATTCAACGTTACTGGACCATTTGAAAACCGAGCTGCAAGAAAAAACGCCCGCGATTGGCCCACAAGATAGTCCTTTTCCATCACGACAACGCACCAGCACACACCTCAGCAGTTGTGGTCGCAAAATTAATGGAAATAGGATTCCAACTCGTTTCACATCCCCCCTATTCTCCAGACTTGGCTTCCTCGGACTACTATTTGTTCCCCAATTTGAAGAAATGGCTGGCGGGACAAAGATTTTATTCAAACGAGGAGGTGATTGCAGACACTAATGGATATTTTTGCAGACTTGGACAAATCCTATTATTCGAAAGGGATCAACAAACTAGAAACATCGTTGGACGAAGTGTATAAGCCTAAAAGGTGACTATATCGAAAAATAAAAAAGGTTTACCCCAAACACATAAGCAGTTTTTATTTTTGCACGGACTTTTCAAACCAGCCTCGTATAACAATCAAAAATTTTAAAATCTATTTTTAGAGAGATTTTGCAACGCTTATTTTTCAAATGCCTGTGTCCTTATTGTTATCTCAAGCATGCGCAGTATTAACGCAAAGAAGTTGCAAGATTAGGTTATTATTCATCTATTTTTTTTTTCATATATTTGATGGTTAAGTATACCCGTTATTAGTATTCGACGGGTCAACAAGAGTTTCTAAATTAAAATTGTGTCTAGTAGGTTTTTATCAGGTTCTTCAATATTTCAAAGGTAATAAGAATGTGCTATAAATAAAATTTCATTTGAAATTAGCACTACATACACTTTAATGCCATTGTGCCAAAGATTGCAAAGTCCCAATATAATATGAACACTAATTAACTGTTGTCAGTGTTATTTGCAATAAAAGATTCTCATTTCAATTTGATTGTATTGTCTTAGTGGTTTGAATACTTAAGTAGGAAAACAAACAGGCCCTATTATAATAGCGATAAGAATAACGAACTTCAAATAACCTCTCTTATAAGTTCCTAAATAAGGGAAATCGTTATCCTTAATAAAAGATTCTCTTATTTTGTTTCAATATTGCGCCAGGTGCGAATGATGGGCGCATATTTCAAATAACGATAACAGCTAAGTCCTTATATTTAATTTCTTTCCTTTAGTACTGATTAAGCTTCAAACGGTGGGCGCATGCTTCAAATAAAAATAAAGACAGTGGCCTAACAAAATAAGCATTGCAAAATCTCTCTATTATTTTAATATCATTCCAATAGTTTAAAGTCAAACATTCCTTTCTGAGATATTGTTAACAACGATACATAAAACGCTCACAAGAGATATGATTTAGTGCACATCACGACCGCGCGACGTCACAAAAAACACAATGCGCACACCAGAGAATACTTCCTACATACCGTCATGTCATATTTTGCCTTTGGCGGAACAAAGTATATAATTTTTGTCAACCAACCGCGGCGGTTTCTTTACCGTTACGGCTTGAAAATCGTGGCCTATCTGGCCCAGAAGTGGTACCTAATGGGTGTTGGGTTTTAGAACCATTAAAATTGTCGCGTGCTAACATAGAATACTCAACAAGTGTGTGGTAGAAATGGCTTGAGGCATTAGAAATTTGAATATTAAATGTAGCATTAAAAGTTTACTATAAAAGCTTGTGGGTTCTATTAGGCCTTTTAAGAAGGAATAAAAAAAACCAGACCGGTAACCTTGTTTGGAAACATTGTTAGAAGTGTGTCGGCACTTGATTTCAGTTATTTTTGATCGGTAACCTGAGGAAGGTGGTTTTATACATATAATAAATGAATAGGTTTTATAACACTCACTGCTTGTTTATATGTATAAATGAGTCAGAAACTTTCATTTAATAACGTTTTTGGTGAATGATCTCTCAGGCGAATGACAAGAAAATCGTGTTCATTTTGTGAACACCGATGGAATCCAACTTTTCGGGACAAGTCAACGTTAGTGACTGAAGTTTAACAGCAATGAATACCTTTCTTCGATGAATTATTCTCTAAAATATATGCATTTATTTTTTTGACGTTAGAACGTTATCATCTTAATGATGACGAAGCTAATTTCATGAAACACTGCCAGCACGAAGAGAATTCTTTAGTAGATGAGTATAAAAGGAATTGAGTTTCAGCAACAGAAAAACCGAAATAATATATCTTCGTTTTAACTAACGTTACGTTCTTTATTATAGCTTTTCCAATGGTCTGTCAAGAATAAGAAAACACTATAAACGTACTCGTACTGTCTAAAATTTGTGACGTAGCCAAGCGGGCAGTTGTGGTTGTATATATATATATATATATATATATATATATATATATATATATATATGTATATATATATCTATATATATATATATATATATATATATATATATATATATATATATTATATATATTTATATATATATATATATAGGGTTGGACACATAGATGTTGCATTTTCAAAAAATCCATATGATTTTTAGGAAGTACCAACCTTCAAACGATACGTGTCAAAATTTCATGACATTTCAACGTTTAGTTTACAAGTTATAACGATTTTAGTGACGCTACTTTTAATATTTGCATAACAATGGAAAATATCGGGTGTTGATTAAATACTGTTTTTTGATGAGAAAAAATACCGTGTGTAATAAGTGTTACGGGTACTCTGCCCATGGAAAATCACTCGTCATTTACTGGTATGCTGAATTTATGGTAAACGCGGTCGTACAGATACAAATGATGCTGAACGCTCTGGACGCCCAGATGAAGTGGTTACACTGGAAAACATAAAAAAAATCCACAAAATTGTTTTGGACCGTAAAGTGAAATTGCGTGAAATAGCTGACACCCGAGAGATATCAAAAGAACGTGTTAGTCATATTTTGCGTGAATATTTGGACATGAGAAATGGGTACCGTGTTTGCTCACAGTGGTCCAAAAACAACAACTTGTTGATGATTGTGAGCGCTGTTTGGACCTATTTAAGCGCAAGAAAAAGGACGCAATATGTGATAATGGATGAAACATGGATCCACCACTACACACCGGAATCAAATTGGCAGTCAGCTGAGTGGAGAATAGCCGGTGAAAACCGCCCGAAGCGATCAAAGACACAACAGTCGGCTGGGAAGGATTTGACCTCTGGATTTTGAGATGCGGGTGGAATAATTTTCATCGACTATGCTGAGAAGGGAAAAACCATAAATGGCGAATATTATATAAAGTTGTTGGTGCGTTTGAAGGCAGAAATCGCAAAGAAACGGCCCCAAATGAACAAGAAAACGATGCTTTTTCATCAAGAATGCACCGTGTCACAAGTCAATGGTTACGATTGCAAAATTGCATGAATTGAAGTTCGAATTGCTTTCTCATCCACTGTATTCTCCAGACTTGGTTCCCTGCGGCTACTATCTATTCGCAGACCTCAAAAAAAATGCTCGCGGGAAAGAGATTTGGCTCCCGTAAAGAAATTATCGCCGTAACTGAGGCCTATTTTGAAGGCAAAGACAAATCCTTCTACAAGAAAGGTATAGAAATGTTAGAAAAGTGTTGGACTGATTGTATCGTTCTTAAAGGAGACTATATTGATAAATAAATTCGAATTTTACAAAACAAAAGTGTTTTAAGTAGCTACACCAAAAACTTTTCAGCCTACGTATTATGTGTGTGTATACATAGTTTTATATTATTCATCTTTAGATTTGCTCCACATAAAACTGTTATTAATAATTTTTATTAATCTTTCTTCTTTAACGTTAGGTCGGTTAGTCACCTAACCTTCTTCAGAATGGAGATTGCCAATTTATTATTATTATTATTATTATTTTAATGAATTTCATTTTAAAATTAGTCTTTTACCTTAAACATGTATCTCGGGAGGTACCATTTTTGTGAGTTGATTAAAAAATAAACATCGAGGAACATCCTTGAGGTACATAAATTACACATACTTGTTCTAACATACATATAAGAGAGAGGAGACAATTACTGAAACGGAGTCTGAAATTTTTTTTACCACAATTTTATTTTGTCATTTTGTTGACTTTTTATGATAAATTCTTGGTGGTTTTATTATACATTATTGTTTTAATAAGTTATATTCAATTTTACTTAATTGTACTGTATCTGTTTTTAAATTAATATCGTTTTGATTTTCTTGAATTTCCATCAATTTGCATGACAGTCATATTTTAACATCTTTGGTTTTTCAAAATCAATTCTATTTTTTTTTTTCTTTGATTGATTGGTAAATGCGGTTTTATTATTTATTTTATACTATTTATGGTCAATACGCAGAGAAATTTATATACTCAGGATTTTTGAATTCAATTTACTGAAATCAAGTAAACTGTGCGATCGTAAAATTATGTCCTTCGAAAACATGTTTGTATTTTTCTGATTAACCCGAAATATAGGGGAGTAACAGAAATTGGTTGTTGCTAGTTTGGTGGCTATTTGGTTAGTAAAATTTGTGGTAAAAGTTTTTTAAATATATTTTCCATTAAATTGTCTGGAAAATTGTTTAATACTACTTTTTTGGCTCTCTCTATTGATTTTGTTTTGAGCTCTGGATCAGATAGCTTTATTGTGCGATCAGCTAGGTCTATTATGACCGATTTTTTTTTTTGATTCAGTGAGCATTGAGAGTGGAGATTTAAGTATTCAAAAGGCCAAAATTCTTTGGTATATTATTCTATTTTTATGGTGTTGTTTTGTTATGCAGTAAAAGGTCTCAAATTCGGCTTTTTTTCTAGCTCCATAGTAAAATGAGCTTAATTGTGGTAACTGTTAAATTTCTGTACTATGCTATAGTATTTGTCTTTGGGAAGAGTAGTAATACAGTCGTATACGTATCGAAAGAAAAAAGGAATTGGTATATCTATGTTGCTTAATACAGATTCTTCGTCGTCCATAACCAACTGTGCAATTACACTGGGTAACTTTCAATTTGTTTGTAAAATTTAGTTTTATACATAAAATATATTCAATTTAAGGTAAGTTCTAAAGCTTTGAGAAACTCAGTTAAATATAAGTCGGTTTATTTTTTCATTATGTCTCATTTTTGGTAACAATGAGTTTTGCTAAATTAGAATATTGGTGTGGAGATACCACGTTCAGTGACACCAGTATGTAGTTATTTGGTAACAAGATATGTTTAATTTTAATTTTAAAATCAAAAGAATTTTTGATATTATATTCATTCTTATTTACTACATATGATAAAATGATTTTTTAGAAATTTGGATAGGTGTTCAAAAGTGATTAAATACATGATACGGTTGACCTACACGAAATTCCTTGTTCGAATTTTTGGGAGATCTTAAATATATATATATATATATATATATATATATATATATATATATATATATATATATATATATATATACATATATAGTGTACCTTCGTTTCAACCCCCACATGTAAGTTTTTATGTATATTTTTATGTGTATTTTTATTATTTCACGTTCTACATTGTATTATAAGTTTAACAATTTTATATATTCATAATTAAAAAATTTGTGCATCCTATTGAACATCCAAAACAATCCTGTAAAATCAAAACTTCAAATCATAAAAAAAGTTAAAAAGGGAGGAAAATGTATATTTCAATTTTTAGATGAACTGAAGAAGCCTACAAATTAGGCGAAACGTTTTCAATAAACTTGAACATGATGTAATTTCTCTAACTTTAATACAAAAGTATATATATATATATATATATATATATATATATATATATATATATATATATATATATATATATACATATATATATATATATATATATATATATATATATATATATATGTATGTAATATTTTTGAATGAAAGAAATCAAATTGGCGGCTTATTTGAAAATGCGATCTGAAGAGAGAGAAGAGAAGTAGCATCAGATTTGTCAGTTTTTTACGGCAACATCTGTATTGCCTGATCTGATCATGAAAAAATTGTTCGGAGTGCTTCACATTAAAATATTTTTTGAATCATCTACAGGAATATGCCTCATGCAATGCTGGATTACAGTTTCAGAGTTTCATGGTCAGCGAATCATTCAATTTGGTTATTATTGTAAAAATTTGATAGTCCAGTAGATCTTGGATCCTAGATCCCAGGGCAGTTTATATCAAATTAGTCACTAGTTTTCAGCAATTCTTAGTTCTTTTGTTTATTTATATTACTTGATAGGGAAATTTGTGTTTAAGGTTTTTTCTTCAAAAGTTTTTAAGTTAACAATTTATACAACAATTTAAATACAAATTCTGCTTATGTTAAAGCATTAAATGCAACTACAATAATATATTTTACAAAAAAAA
Source organism: Pachyrhynchus sulphureomaculatus (assembly GCA_019049505.1). Lineage (NCBI taxonomy): Eukaryota > Metazoa > Arthropoda > Insecta > Coleoptera > Curculionidae > Pachyrhynchus > Pachyrhynchus sulphureomaculatus. The sequence continues at coordinate 68,753,415 of CM032453.1, read as the reverse complement.
AGGTAATACTTAAACAATGAAATATTTAATATTATTTTATTAATAATTTGCTAGGTCATTAAAAGGAAACTGATTAAAACATTAGTTAAAACTAATACTAATAATAATATCTTAGAAAGAAAATAGGTACTAATATATATGCATTTTACTCAGATTTATGCTAGTTAAAGTAGAAGTATCTGTAAATGAATGTCAATATAAAAACAAACTCTGTATTTACTATAAGGTGTCAATAAAAAACTGCTAATTTATGATTCTAAATAAAATATCAATTAATATCTTAGTAATTATATTTTTGAATTATTCGAATTAATTCAACCGTTTGCGTTCGTTAGAAGCTGCATGTTTAAAACATCAATTAAAACTAAAAACATTGAAATCTCCCAAGAATATAAATAATTACATCTAAATCAAGACGTTATTTAAATAATTTATATTATTTATAGAAGTAGCCAAGGTAAGAAATCAATCTAACACGTTTCTCCTTTTTGCAGCAAATTACTCTGACTCATTTACTACTTGTTACATAATTTTCAACTTGAAACAGTGGTTTTTACGGCTTTTTATTCAAATAACGTTTTTGTTTTACGCGTATTACCAACGTATTATGGAAAGCTACCAATAGAGATAACTCGTAAATTTTTTACGCCATTATTCCAATAGTTACATTAACATGAATATGGATCCATGTTGTGGATAATCCTGATTAAAAAGCTTATAATTGTGTTACGCTTATGAAATATGATGATTTTAAATTTATTTTTATTTGTATATATCTATTAATGTCGCTTTACCATACGGATTTCGCACTCCATTTAGAAGTACCACTAACTTACCTCAGATATGTTTAAGTTATTAGTGTAAGTCTTATTAATATTATTTCACCAACACAGGCGTTTAGGCTGGTTACAATAGATTGAGGATATGGAATGGAGACACGATAGTTTTAACATGCTCAAAAAGTTAGAGAAGCTGCAGGTATATATAAACACAGATCAACCGGACGCCTGTTGGATGAGGAAAGGAACATGATTATAGACAAAAGAAAAATAATAGAGATTTAGAAGATCTTTTCGCAGGTGCATAAAGACACTCTTCAAAACAACGAAACTATGCTAGTGGAGCATCTTTAACAGAAGATGAAGTGCGAATAACAATAAAACGAATGAAAGATGATAAAGCGTCAGGCCTAGATGGCATTTATTCCGAATTTCTCAATCTTCTTGATGACGACTCTATAACGTGGATAACGAGGATTTTTAAAAGAATATATGTATCTGGACAAATACGAAGAGAATGGCTCAAATCAACTTGTATTGCTTTACATGTTAAACTCTGTTATGATTATCGCACGATCAGCTTTACGTCAAAGACATCAAATGTAGAATCGCGAGAGCCAGAGTAATGTTTATTAAAATGCTAAAACTATTCAGAAGTCGCGATATAAATATTAATACAAAAATCAGACTGTTGATGTATGTTATATGTTTTTTGTCTTATTGTATGGGGTGGAAAGAGGGATGCTGACTGAAGCATCAGTGAAAAACTAGAGGCTTTCGAGATGTAGTTGTGCAGACGCATGTTAAGAATGTCTTGTATTGCCACGTGACAAATGCTACGGTTCTGAGAAAGTTGAATAAAACAACCGACCTTAACGTCATAAAAAAATCAGGAAACTGCAATAGCTGGTGCACATCATAAGGAATGAATAGCGATACAGATTATTACAGGATAAGGTTCATAGCTCAAGAACCTATGATCGATCTTGGTTCGCGATGACAACAACAGGTCTTTTCCGAGCGGCTGTTAACAAAATCTAAATTGCCTTAATGACTGCGAACATACGGAACGGAGAACGCACCAAAAGAAGAAGACAATAGGTGGAAAATTGCAAGGATTTTAAAATCAGCATTGTAAAGAGTGAGAGTAAAAAGTTTACCAAAATGTGAATATACCAGTTTTGTCACAATTTGTCTTAGAGTAACCATCATAGACATTCTTGAATGCGTTGATTGAGGGGCATTCACCAATGCATATGACAATGTTACATACACAATACATAAACAAATATTAGCTCTAAAGCCTATAAAACTAGCTTCAAATTATTTCACCTTAGTTTCTCATCATCGTTAAAAAGACAAAATGCCTTACAATCTCTAGAGAACCGACTAGACGTAAGTTAGTAATAGATAACCAGCCTATAAACAAATAATGCTGTTTAATTACTTAGGAGCGACTTTGGAAACCTAACAACAGAAGTAAGAGATCAAGCAACAAAAGCAAATCAAATATATTTATGCCTACAGGATATTGTGTAGAAAAACAAAAAACCTGACAACAAAACGTAAATCATGCATCTATAAAAACTGCATCAGACCTATCTCACTTACACAGCCGAAACTAAACCCGACTCCACAAAGACAAAAAGTGTACTACGAACCAGTGAAATGAGAATTTCAAGAACTATATGTGGAAAAACACTACTCGACAGGATACGGAATGAAACAATGCGAAACAAAAGAAATTGTAAGATGGATATCGTAAAAATATTTAAATTCATAGAACACTATCCATGGACGATTTTTTAAGTCTCTATAAGATCATATGGCAGTGTCGTTTCTGTTAACACTGTAAGTCCAAGAAATTTTAGGCATTCTCCATAAGACAATTCGTGTGTTTCAGAAGACGGTTGACTCTGCTCAAGTGCGTGAACAATACCCACGAAATAGGGATTCTAGACCTGTATAACGTCCTCCAAGATCAGTTTTATATATTTCTTATAATTTTTGTTTAATAGATCAAGTTTAGATCTTTGAAAAATAACTGATACCATATAAACTAGGGAGTACACTTTTTAATTGTTTTTTTTATATTTGCGGTCCACCTAATTATAAGAAAAATTTAAAAAGTAAAATCTCTGAAATTAAACTTGATTGCTTGGAATTGTTATCGAGTTTTTTTCATTAACTCTTGTTCAAATCCCTTTTTAAAAGATAAGTTCCGTCAATAATAAATAAAATTTACCAAACTTTCTCCAAATGGAACTAACTGAAAAGGGGTGTAAATTTTTAATTTAAGAAGTTTCTGTTTACATCTCTTGAATGTCAATTATGACACATTCTGTTAAATAAAATGACTGTGAAATAAAAGTTAAGTTCGAAGTTCATGTTGTGTGTAAGTACCTATTGTGAGAAGATGAATAAGTGCCCACTCCAAATTCTTTTTATCGATGAACATCTTTGTTATCTCTCAGCTTCAGTTCAAATTGTGGAAATTTGTTTTCTTATTCGAGTTCCCGTTCTAATGGTAGTAAACGGGCCCCTCTATCTATCGTACCTTTTTTTTTCTGTTCCTTTATCGTCCTTTGTTGCTCAAGTATTGGTAGTATCCTTCGCTTCTCGTATGATATTTTTTCGTTATTTTTGGTTCACTATGTAAATATTTTATACACTTTTTTGAATTGTCTTCTACAATCTGAAAATGTATCAACTAGAACTGGATGGAATGAGTCGCCTGCGGAATTTTAGGAAACTGCAATTTGGTTAATCCAATTAACACTGTTCTCATTTGATAAAAAGGTAGTATTTTTTATATAATAAATGTGGAATAATAGTCTGTCTATTTGTCTGTCAGTGATCGAAAAACTTTTTAATTACCAGTCCAATTTTAGCACCTAATATTGTCATGGCTCAGTATTTTATATAATTTACTCTGGAATATTCCAATTCAGCCTATTTTGATAATGAAGTATTCTTTTAATTAATGTCTTAGACTCTTTTTTCCAAAATTTTACGTCTATAAATAATATTGCTGTTACTAGCTATTTTTGTTTAGTAATATTGTTGTTTTCTTTCGAATTAAACAAAAAATATTGTGGAAAATATTTTTTCAGTGATAAAACATATACCCATATGATATATTACTATGGATTTATTGTTGTATACTTCTAGCTCCAAATAAAATTTTGTTTGCACTTTAAATTTGACATATCGAATTCTCAGTATAATCCATTACCGTGTAAGTTCCTAACTCACTGACGTTGTAGCCCTCTAATATTTTCAATTGTTTACAAACCAAACGCAAAAAATTTAATTATAAAAATCCGTAAAATCGCCAATTCAGGACAAGTCGTATTGAGCAAAGAGATGTTGAAAATTACACTATACAGAAAATAAAATTATTGTGAAACTTTCCAATTGATTATTTTGTATTGTATTGATTTTTTATTACAATAATAGTTAAATGAGTACCAGAGATAATACTGCACATTTTTTTCATCATGAGGCTAAAAACTTTATGTGTATGTAGTTTTAGAGATAAAGGCAGGCCATCCCTCTGAAATTCCATCTCAATCTATTTGCAGCTGTTGTCATCCGTCCAGTGCCCGCAACCCTCTGTATATCATCCCGCCATGTTGTATTGGGACGTCCTACGTTCCTTTTCTGTTCTCGTGGTCTCTATTCTAATGTTCGCTTGGTCCATCGATCATCGGTCGTGCGTGCTACATGTCCAGCCCATTGCCACTTTCTTTCTGCTACGTAGTCTATAATATCCTATAATTTAGTTGGTTCACGTATCTACGTGTTTCTTTTTCTATCTTTAAGTTTTATTCCGATCATCTGTCTTTCGTGTGCTCTCTGGGTCCGAGCTAGTTTTTGTATATGGGCTTTATTCAGTGTTCAAGTTTCAGCGCCATATGTAATTACGGATAGGATGCACTGATCGTAAACTTTGGCCGTTAACTTATTTGGGATGGCTTTATCTTTGAATATATAACTTAATTTCCCGAATGCGCACCATCCAAGCCTGATTCTTCTTGAAATGTCGTCCGAGACACTGTCTCTCGTCGTAGTAATTTTTTGCCCCAGATACATATAATTCTTAACAATCTCTAGAGCTGTTCCTTCTAAATTTATAACTATGCTGTTATTATTGTTGTTTAATATTTTTGTCTTACTTGTATTCATCTTAAAACCAATTGTCTTTGAATGGTAATTTAACACATTTATCATTTTTTGTAACTCATGTGGATTACTACTGATGACTACAATATCGTCTGCGAACCTTAAATGACTCAGATACACACCATCTATCTGTGTGTGTTAATCTTCCTCAGAAGTTTGTCTATTTTGAATCTAGTTTTTTGGGAGTTCATTTATGTAGTTGAAGATTATATATCTGTAGAGGACTACATTGTTAAAGATAAAGTTGTACAGAGGCTTTTCTTTTCTTGTGCAATAGTTCTTGACCAAAGTACTCTTTTTTTTAGGTTTCTAATCTGAGCGACCTTCCAGGGTATGATTTTTACTGCTCAGTATATTATGTGCATGTTGCATGTTTTTTTTCTTTGTCCTCGATATATATTTCGTTTTATGCGTATTTACAGTGAATCCTCACTTCCAGTATTCTTTTATGAGTCGATTTGTCATGAATTCGAGGTTTTCATGGACTTGAGTAATTACTATTTGATCATTAGCGAAATGAATTATCAGTTATCGTTTTGGAGCAATTCTCCAATGTTTTAATACTTCCTTCAAAAAGAGTGGATAAAAAAGCCGTAACTCTTCGGTGACTTGAAGTTGTCAGAGAATCTGTTTTATAGTTATATTTTTGATCTCATATTATGGCAAAAGTGTTGAGTGGCTTTGATTAAGATTACTTACAAATATTTTACTCAAGGGTACGGTATCATTGTCATTTCTACCAAAACTAGGTGAACTAGTCTAAGTGTGATACTATAAAGATATGATCTACATACGAACGATCTGCTAGAATTATAGCTTGCTTTTTCAGTTTAATTAGTGAATATTCATCCATAATAAGGCTTTTCATTATTTTCCCGTAGAGCCGGCTGAAAATGCTGCTTTCTAAAATGCACTGGTAGTAGTTTTTAAGGAACTGCTTTAATCCAAGCTTTCCCCTAACTGTCTAAAATTTCTTTTTCATTTGCATACTTGTTAAACAGTTATTCTAGCAGCAAATATAGTTTAGCGTCCCATAATTTAGAGGTTCTGAAAAAAATCCTTGGGTTCACTCGCTATATTTTTTGTTCTTCATGTAGCCTATGTTCTTTTATTAACCCATCACTGTTCGTTACATGTGGGTCTTGAGATTGGTATGATCTAGTTGATTAATATAAGTATTCCAGTCTCTTTTTCCCGAGTCCTTTTTCATATTGTTCTTTCCACTTATAGAGTAGAACAAACTATATATTTATTCCATTTATGGTTTCGGCCTTCATGTCTCTAATAAATTTTGATGCTTCCGCTTCTACATCTGTACATTTTTATTCCGGTTTTGGTTTTTGATGGCTGGTTTTGCTTACATTATTCGATCTACTCTTGGTATGTCTCCTGTTTTTGTTGTTTCTGTTATTCCAATTTACTGGATTATAGCCGAGAAATTTTGCGGTATATATATATATATATATATATATATATATATATATATATATATATATATAGATATATATATATATGTATACACACACACACACACATATATATATATATATATATATATATATATATATATATATATATATATATATATATATATAACGTAAATAACATAAACATAAATCTAAATGAAGAGAAGACCAAATACATGTGTTAGTAGACAGGCTTAGCCAGAATGTAACTAGGGGAGATTATATCGATTCAAACGAGTGGACAGTTTCACGTACCTGGGAACAACCATAATAGGAGACGCATAGAAAGACAGCCGGATCACAGATACACTAAGCTAGTGTGGAATGAGAACCTGGTCGGGAGAAGACCACTGGGAAGACCGTGCCTATATGGAGGGCCCACATAAGGTCGAATATGCGTGCCATTGGTTTTAAGTATGACCCGCAAATGATTCAAGATCGTGCGGAATGGAAACGGAATGTAAACGCAGACCAGACGCACTCAGGTTTGTAGTGCTATTAGGTGGAGATATACATACATATATATATATATATATATATATATATATATATATATATATATATATATATATATATTTATGTATCATCATTAGCTTATTCCATCCATAGTCGGATGTAAGCCTCCCCAAGTTGTCTCCACTGAGCTCTGTTGTTTGCTTTTTGCATCCAATCTGGTCCTGCTAATCTACCTCTGCGTCTTTTATGTTCTCTAGGCCTCCGTTTAAACATACAGTGTGTCCATCTGTTATCATTCATCCTTGCGATATGCCCACCCCAATTTCACCTTCATTGTATTACATCTGTCACTTTTGATCTTCTTCATATCTCGATATTAGGAATACGATCATGGAGTCTAATATTTAGCATTCTCCTCTCCATTGCTCTTTGAGTTACCTGGAGTTTATATATTATACTTTTATTTAAAGCTCACTTTTCATTGCCATATGTTAATACCGGCAGTACATATTGATCGAACAATCTGGCTTTTATTGTATTTAGGATGTTAGGTTAGGTTTAGGAGGTTAGATGTTAAATATGGACTGTAACACTCCAGAGGCAGACTAAGCTAACGAGACTCTTCTATCTAAGTCAGCCTTTAAATTATTTTTTTATATTTCGATGTTTTATCCTAAATATATGAATGTTTGTTCCTTTCCTATTCTTTCACCTTCTATTAATAGTTCCTGGTTGTTATCTTCAGTTTCGTTGTTCAAATATTGGGTTTTGTTGAAGTTTATTTTTAGACTTATTTCTCGAGAGTTGTTATTTAATTTTATCAGCATTTCTTGTATTTCTTCTTTTGTGTTGGCGATGACAGTGGTATTATCTCTGCACCTTAGGTGTTTTATTCGTTTACCGTCTATTAGTATTTTCCAAAATAACCTGAACTAACCTGAACTAACTCTTGGTTGTTTTGGATTATTCATTTTTTAATATTCGTCGACAGTCTAATAACCAACTAAAGTATGTGTTAAAATTTTCAGTAACTTCACAATTTCACCCTATAATCTCTAAAATTATTCTGTGACTTATTTTGGTGAGCACTATAATCTGTTAAGAAAGGCTCTAACTTAGAAACAGCCTGCATATATAATTAATTTTACAGAAACTAACTACCATATATTTGGTGATTAAAAGCTAAAAATAGAGAGATTTCAAATATCTCTAAAATACAATAATATTTTTTTTTATTATTTTATGAATGTTTAAAAGAAACTTACTTGATATTTACATTTACAATAATTTAATTTGTAAAAGAAAGAGGAAAAGCATTTTCCGAATATTCGAGCAATTACTTGATAAATGCCAACAATAAAATAGTCGATTATATCAGACCTGTATATACATTTGTGTAGTAATTAATAGATTCCTAGCTAATTAAAAAGCCTTTTTAAGCGGGTATTTAGATTGCCCAGAAACAAGTGGTTTTAATTAGTTAATTAATTATTGCAAATGTAAATTCCTCGAGCTTGTAAGTTTTCGAGAATTATGACTATCAGGAAAGTGTGAAGAGAAAACGCGAGAATGTTTACTTGTGTGGTAGTATCGATAAAAAAAATGGCTAAAATAGACATCTGGAAGTACATTTATTATAAAGCAAATTGAATAACAGTTGGATCACTACTAACCTAATTTAACAATCTTAACAAGAGATTTCGGATAGCTTTTCTATGATTGTCATTAATTCAGGAGGTGGGGGTAAGCGTTGGAACTGTTCACTCTATTATTCAGAACCATTTACAATGCCCGGCTTACTCAAGAAAAGCTTCAAGAACTGAGTTGGGAGATGCCTCAACCCGCATACAGCCCAGACCTGGCCCCATATGATTTTTACCTATTCGAGCCTCTCAATGATGCCCTACGTGGAAAGAAGTTCACCGACAATGAACAAATGAAGGAAAAAGTACAAGAGTAGCTTCGACGTTAACCGAAAGAATTTTTTGCCACAGGAATCAAGAGGCTAGCAAAAATGTGGGACAAATGTATTAACGTTGGGGAGATTATGTCGAAAAGTAGGCTAAATTTTGTAGCAATCCAATAAACCGTTCTTGAGCTAAAGCTATTTTTCTCTTTACTTATTGAATGACCCTCGTATTAATACTTAAAAAATGTAATATATGATTTTTCATAACCATTGTTATAATATTTTGTTACGCTTTCTAAGACATAAACATTATTTTGCTCTTACTAAAACCTTATTGTTTATCTGTATTATCTTGCATAAGACCTATCCAACCATTTTCCTCAGATTCGCCAAGATTATTTATTCCAGGCATTAGCACATTGTTAAAGCGACCGCCGCACCGCTTGGTAATAATATGGATTTTAACGAAATTACGGCCTTTAAATGGCCGAGAAATGAAATAAATAAAGATTATAGGATGGTTGTGGTATATCTTTAGTGAATATCTTTCAAATGCGATGTACCTACGTATACTTGTTTCAGAGTAATGTTGTTAACTTCAGTTTTCATTTTATATTTCTAATAGCATTTATGAGTATAAGTGTCTTAATTGGATATATTTTCACGTTTAATATAATTTTTGCTCAAAAAATATAAATAAGCTACTTTGCGTCTAGGATCTGTACTTTGTTCACACATAAGCTGTTCTGTTATTAAAGTATTTTTTAGCTTACTTTATAATGATTTGCTGAAAATCAATCTAAAAATTGTAATTGTTCATGTATTGAATATATTGCCACATAACCTACCTTTCTTATGCAATATGTTGCTTGTGATTAATCGCATTTAGTAAGGCATTGTTTTTTTGCGAGGTGGCATTTTTAGTGCTTCCTATTATTTACTTATGTGCAGGTACAAATTTCTAAAGGTACGATCTGTTGCTATGCGGGTCTTATGGATAAAAAGAATTACAACAATTCGTTGCTACAACATTTTGCTCCTAATGGCATACATGTTATATTACTCTACTTACTTACTTAATCCGTATGCCTTTCTATCCCTTTTGTTAAGAGTGTAAGGCCCGTGGAGTTGAGTTATTCTATATCTATCTTTTCCATATTTCTGTCTATATCCTTCAATCCTGTTTAAATTGCCGATTGCCTCTTTTGTTTCTTCTGTATTAGTTTCTTCTGTTAGTGTGAGTTCTGTATCTTGTTCCGGTATTATGTCTCTATGTTGATTTTTGTATGCTTTTCCATATCCTTTCCTTTTTGTTTCAGTGATTCCTATATAGTGCATTTGTTGTTCTTCTGTCAGTTCATCCTCTTTTCCGTTTATACCTCTATTATTCTGTGTTCTCGATCTAATAACTCGATAATTATTTCCCATTTCTTTCTTCCTATCTATTTCTTTGATTATCTTCTTATTTGTATTCATTTTACTAGTCTTCTCTTCCGTATCCTTCATCTTTGCCAGGGTCGTCGTTAATCTACCTATCTCTCTCCTTTTTCTCAGTTTTTTGACTTGATAGTCGTAGTATTGACCTATTTATATTCTCTTCCTTCGATTACGATTTTTTGATATCCTGTTTTCACCCTTTTTCCATTCTTTCTCTCGTTCTCTGCTATTTGCTTCAATTTCTTTTGAATTTCTCGTTCATGTTTTGTTAAATCGTTGTTTATGTAAACTCTCTCTCTTAGATTTCTCAGTTTGTTTTTATTTTTCATTACAGCTTCTTTATCTCCCGTGTTTCCAAGTTCTATCTTGTATATAGTCGCTCCTATTTTTATCACATCATTAATCTGTACTTTTGTGTCCATACTCCTCTCCATAAAACGTTCTACACCCATTTTCAGATCTAGTTGGCTATTCGCTTCAAATCTCATACCCGATATTACAATATTATTCCTTACGTTGTCTTTTTCCAGTCTACTCATCTTCAAATCCATACTTCTCATGTTTTCTCTAATTATCTTATTTTCCTCTTTCAATACTTCATTCTCCTTTTTTAGTTCCTTCAACTCTTGTTGGTATCTCTTCTGATCTTGTTTTATATCTTTTATATCTGACATTAGCTCTCTAATCATTTCTATCAAATTATCTATCTTATCTACTCTTTCGTTTTTCTCTTTCTGTGGTGTTCTTATCAGCTTTTTACTCTTCTTGAATAATCCCATTGGCTCTTCTTTTTCTTCGACTCTTCCTCTTTTCGAGTCTCCTGAGGTATAATCATCGCTATCCATTGTTCTTTCTGTTATAAAAACTTTATGTGTGTTCCTTGTATATTCCATTTTCAAACACGGGAGAAAAAAAAACTGTTGTTTATATTTCTTATCACCGTAAACAGTAAAATGATCAAGGTCGTCGCTTATCGTTTCATTAGCTTCATACAATTTTACAGAATTATTCTCATAAACCTCCAAATTTTTTACTTACTGTCTTAATTCTAATACTACACTCTGCTTTATTTCTAGTCCCTCTCGTTTGCAATCGACAAAATAATTAAATAGATCGAAACACTACCGTAATAATGCTCGTTGAACGAGTTGACTATTGCCGGGCGTTCGATTCATATGTACACTATTGGCGATCCGAAACTCAACTCGCATATTACCTTAACATATACTAAAAAAGCCTCTAGGACCGTCTGTACTCCTTAACTTCAGTCTTGTAAAGAAAATGATGTTCTGATGGCCTACAATTATCTTCAAATTACGATGAAGAGTTTGGAAGATGAAAACAAATAAAATAATTTCGATTTCTTTTTATTGAACGGGATGTGGCAAATCAAATCGACTAAATTACAACGAGTACTACGTTTTGTTGATTATATTTTGCCTAAATTCTCACAATGTTTTTGTAGTTAATAAACCTTATTACTATTTTACTTTATACAATATAAAAACCATGTATACTGAAAATTTGTGTTTAGTAGGATGCAGGTCCGAGCTTTTTACCTCCTAGATCTGTGTTCTTAAATTCACCACTGGGGATTATGGATGAGTTAGGGTTCGTACCTAATATTGAGTACGCGCTAAAGGCAAAACAACATAAAATAATGTGCTGGTTTTATTTTTCAGTCTAGTCGAACTATTAAACTCGATAAAAGAGTTGCTAAACATATTTTACTAAGGTAAACTTTAAAAAAATCAGCTTAGATGTCTTAGGGGTTACATACACCTGGGCGCTGCAAAAATTATGTATATTTAAAAAAAAAAATTTAAAGGTTATTAAATGAATATGGCAAAAGAATGGCGATTATATATTTTTATTGTAATTTAAATTATAAAAAACAAAATGTAAATATGTTAAATGTTAACATTATTTTTATCGGGTTAAATGGACCACTGATGAAAACTATGGCGCCCCCCCTGTCTGCTAGATAACTTCACAAAAAATAACCCAATCGGCAAAAATAAAAATTAATCTTGTAAAATAATTAAACATCGTCGAAAGGTTTTTTTTTTTTTCTCAAAAATAAAAAAAATACGGTGTTTCAAACTTTAGTATGCAATTTTCAACCAAAAAATTTATGTTTAATTACGCAGGCCGACAAATTTTTACCCAGAATATACTTTTCCGAAGGTTTTTGATGCGCTAAATTCGAATCCGTGGTCAGCATTTCTCTTATGGCTACGGTTTTCGTGATATTCTAACCTTGAGGTATTTGAGGTTATGTTACATCGAAAGGTAATTTTTTTTATGAAACTATTAATGGGGTCCGAAAGAACTACTCTTCCTGTTCAAAATGCATTTGGATTTGTCTGGATATCTTTTTTTATCTTTGGGAAGTCGTATGTTGAATTTAAGTAGTTAAACTTATTTCTCGATTTTTGGAAAATGAGAGGGATCGAATAAATACATTTCTTCGACGCATTAACTTTTCTATTTGTGTATTACACTCAAAACTCAAAATAAGTCTAATCTGAAACATCCTTCACCATAAATTAACAACCGTTGCAAAAGTTAATGTGTCGAAGAATTGTATTTATTCGAGAAGTCAAAATACTTAATTTCAACATACGATTTCTCAAAGATGAAAAAAGATATTCAGACAAAACTAAATGCATGTTGAAGAGGAAGAGTAGTTCTTTCGGACACCATTAATAGTTTGATAAAAAAATACCTGTCGATGTAACATAACCTCAAATATGTCGAAAAACCGTGATTTTCGCATTTTTAGGTTAGAATATCTCGAAAACCGGAGCCATTAGACAAATTCTGACCTCGGATTCGAATTCAGCGCGTCAAAGTATATTCTGGTTTCGAGACAAAAGGTTTGGGCAAATTTTGTCGGCCTGTGTTATTTATAAAAAAAAATGTCAATTAGAAAAATTTGAATAATTCTTAGAAGTATAGAGAATTAAAATCTTTAAAAAAAATCGAATTTTTTTAACATTCGAGGTGTATGTAATCAGGTTCAATAGTACATTCTAACATACATTATAGAAAGATATTTTAGAAGTGATTTCTCAAAGTAAAAGTGACGATTCTCATGAGTATACGAAATAAAAACTGATTTTTCGACATGATTACAGATATATGAAAGCTGCTAATAAAGAACAAACTTCTCTTAAACTTTAATAACTAAATTTAAATGGTATTTGAGGTTTATGATCAAAGTTATTATTTCATCCAATTTTTAATTTATACATAAATTACATTTTAGTTATTAAAAGTTAAGAAAAAAAGTGTAACTAACAGTAAAATGAAGGAAAGAAAGTGCTTTCAATTTTCAATATTGTCCGTATAAAGAGTTAAATTTAATTGGAATAGGAAACATTAACGCCACGGATATTTGAATTCCTGCAAAATTATATGTAATCATTTATTATTCAATTTAACATTCAAAAAAAAAATCAATCTTCTTAATGAGTGTTTTTAAAGCCAGTTTTAAACAACTAAGTATTTATGTTATTTTATATCAGGGTAGAAAAATTTGCAGGCAACTGAGATAGATATCCATTTTCTCTTTCATAATGTTATAAAAAATATTTTTTTGTAAAAATGCTTAATAATTTTCAACCTCGGTTTCATGGCCGTATTAAAAGTCCTTTTTCTTTGTGGATTTAATGTTTTTTCACCGTCTTTTCCATAAAGCTCTGCCTTTTAAGTTTGTTTGCTTAATAAACCTGTGTACCTAAGACTACTCATTTATTTTGTGGTTAGCTTTTCTTTAGCCTCTTTATCAGTACTTACGTTGCTATCATTCTTCTGTTAACATAATCATCGATATCATTAGCTCTCCATATAATTGTAGCCTGGTTTCTAATCCTGTTTCTTTTTAACACTACATCAATTTAATGGAATATGTTCACATCAATCACATTTTCTTTTCCTTCTGCTTTAATCAGATCAGATCCTTCCTTGTTTTTTATTGGTCATGTTGTTCCTTCGTATGCCATAGCTGGTCTAAGGACAAACAATTACACACGAATTTTGCGATGTACTGTTGTTAACCGATTTTGAAATTGCATGGGTTAAACGGGATAATTCGAAGGGACTAAAAATCCTTTCGCGCACATAGTTTCGTAATCGTATAATGTGTTAAATTTGATGCTATTAAACGGCGGCAGTTCCCAATTATCTAGCTTAACTCTTATTTTTAAATCGTTTTCCTATTCTGAGTATTAATTATGTGCTCGCAGAAAACGTTGAAATTTCGTTCCAAATGTTCTATTTTGCCGGCATTCTGCGTATTTTTTAAACTAGATTCAGTATATTCTGTAATTTTCTTCTTCTTAAAGTGCCTATTCGGTTCGAATGTTGGCAATCATTCTGTCTCTTAGTACTTTATCCACTGCAGCTCTGAAAAGACCGGTAGTATTTGTTGAGAACAAATTTCGCAGATTGTTTAGCCAGGAAATACGTCTGCGTCCTGGTCCCCTTTTTCCAAATACCTTTCCTTGGAGTATTTGCTGTAGTAATCCATATTTGTGGGAATTTCTCATTATGTGTCCTAAATACTCCAATTTTTGTACTTTAACAGTTTCCATAATTTCCAATTTCCTGTTCATGCGACGTAAAACATCCTCGTTGGTAATATGGTCAGTAACCAAGTGGAATTTAACGCTACAAAAACCAAGGCGGCAGTTTTTTCTAAAAAAGTTAACATTGCTGACCCGGCATAGTTATGGCGGGGCACTCCATTTCCCTAACATCGTCACTCAATTTGTTGGGCGTTAATTTGGGGGCATATATATCCTGGCATGAGCATGTTGCAGGCATAGCAAGGAGAGCGTCTCAAAAGTTGGGAATATTATTTTGAACCAGAGAGCTTTACACTCCACAACAACTGTTAATTCTTTACAAAGCTCAAATTCGACCAACTATGGAATACTGTTCCCATGTTTGGGGCTCCGCTCCCAAACATACACTGCATCTGTTGGATTCTATTCAGAGAAGAGATGTTCGTCTGATTGGAGACCCGGAACTGACCGGCGCCCTTGATTCGCTGGAACATCGAAGAACGGTTGGCGACTTGAGTCTGTTCTATAAGTATTTTCATGGAAAGTGTTCGGAGGATGTGGTCCGCTTAATTCCTCCCAGAGCGGTGCATGTAAGAAATCCACGTCGCGCTGATACTTCACATCCGTATGAGGTTCAGCTTGTTACGTACAACGCTTTTCTGGCAGTCTTTTATATGGAGAACATCATCCCTTTGGAATAATTTGCCCAGGACTGTGTTTCTCACCGAGTACAATTTACAGCGATTCAAGAACAACGTGAATCGCTTTTTCCGCACACGCGGCGCTCCTGTAGCGCTTGAGGGACCTTCCTGCAACACGTATGCTAGACCCATAAAAAAAAATAATAAAAAAGTATAGGAAATTTTCAAAATTCGGCGATATAGCCATAATTCAAATGCCTCAAGTTTCTTACAAGTGGCTTCAGTCAGCGTCCAAGATTCCACACCATCAAGAAGGACACTGAAGACATAGCATCTTAGGAGTCTCATTTTCGTGCTCAATTTTATTGTTGAGCTTTTGAAAAGTGATGTTATTTTGAAGAACACTGCTCTAGCTTTTTTGATACGGCAACGAATTTCCTGCGAATGATCCCATTGTTCGTTTATCATGGTACCCAGATATGAATATTGTGGAGTTCTTTGTATTTGATGATTGTTAACCATCAATAAGGTAGCAGGAATCGGAGACTTGCTGATTACCATGTACTTTGATTTGTTGATGTTAAGTTCGAGGCCGTATCGATTACTGACTTCGTTTATTTTTGTCATAAGATGTTGCAGACCCTCTAAGTTGTCAGCCATAACCGCCGTATCGTCAACATAACGAATGTTATTTATTCGCTCCCCTTTAAGTAGTATTCCTTCATCAGCCTCTTCAAGTGCCTTTCTGAAGATTTGCTTAGAGTATATATTAAACAATAGTGGAGACAAAACATAACCCTGCCTTTCTCCACGCTCAATCGATATTACTTCTGCACGCTCTCGTTCTGTTTTAATAATAATCCGCAGATCCCATCTAGCCCAAGGTCTTTCAGAATTTCGACCATTTTGTGATGTTGGACTCTATCAAAGGCCTTTTGGTAGTCGATCAGGCACAAATATACGTCACAATTGAAGTCTCTACATCACTGAATCAAAACCTACATAGAAAACAAGGTCTCTCTGGTTCCCATGGGATCACAAAAACAGAATTGTGTAGCTGACATGTTTTCTTCACACAACTTGTATATTCTTCTATGAATGATTTTTAGAAATGTTTTTAAAAGATGGCTTAGGCGGCTAAGTGTTCGATATACTCCACATTTTTTAGGATCGGTATAAACTCAGCCTTTAAACAGTTTTCTGATATTCTGCCTAAATCATAGATTTTATTGTAGATCACCGTAAGCCACTTAATCCCATCCTCATCTAAGAGCTTAAGAAACTCCCCATGGAATTCATCGGGACGGTGGCTTTTCCATTTTTTGAGTTGATTTATTGCAATGCGCACTTCATCTGTGGTAATACAGGGTCCAAACAAGTCTATTGAGCATTGTGGCTGATCTGGTCTTGTATCAGAAAATAATATATTCTTGCCATATCTTCAGTTTCTCTTCCTTATCGATAACAACGTTTCTTTGATGATCTATTAAACTTCTATTTGATTTCTTTCTCCCTTCACCAGTTAAGATTTTTCGATAGATATTAAAGCTATCATACTTTCCCTGCAACTCCTCTATCTCTTTACATCTTTCACCATTCCACCTATATTTAGCTGTTCGTGTGTAGTCTGCTATATTTTCTTTTGTTACCTCTGTTTTTGTGTAACCGTCTTTCCTCCAATAGTCTTAGAATATCATCCATTCCTTCCTTTTATGTGTTTGTTCCACAGTTAGATACTTATTCTTTAGCCCCCTTGTTATTTCATTTAACTTTTTTATTTCAAATTCTGTCTTCGTTTAGATCTGTGTCTCGGAGTTCTTTATTAAGATCTTTTTTAATTACCTTTGTTACATTTTCGTCTTTAAGTTGTCGATTATCATATATGTTTTTCTGTTTTCTCTTTAACTTTTTGAAGTTAATTCTTAGAACCCCTACCAGGGTATTGTGATCCGAGTTTATATCAGCACTGGGATATGTTTTGACAAATACAACACTATTTCTAAAACGTTTATTCACTAGAATATAGTCTATTTGATTTCTGGTGATATGCTCTGGTGAGTCTAGTGGGGACTTCGACGTGTATAATCTTCATGGTGGTAGGTTGAAGAAGGTGTTAGTGATAACATAACCCATTTCTTCACTGAAAATGTTTAGTCGTTCGCCTCTGTTATTTTTTTTCACCTAGAGCATATACATCTACGGAAGTTCCTGACCTACCTCTTCCAACCTTAGCGTTAGTCTCCCATCTGTAATAGTTGGGCCTAAATACTTCACATCTTTATAAATCTTATGAAAATAAATTTCATATAAGAATTTCAGTTACTTAATATTTTCATGTTAAAATACCTCGGAGGATCTAACGTAAAAATATGTATAGTTAGCCAATTCACTTTCTACAATTTTTCTGTTTGATGTTAGAAGTATTTTATATATATATATATATATATATATATATATATATATATATATATATATATATATATATATATATATATATAGTAATGCGATGTCAAATAAAACATTTTTATCGTCAAAAATAACAAAAGTCTGCAAAAAAGAAGGTATTGTTGTTGGACAAAGACCATATGGAAAACATGTATTCTGATGTTCTGAAACCTACCTTACCACCAGAATGCTCAAATGTGACAGATTAAGTATTTTCTGATCAAATTAACATAACTATGTGCTTTGATGCTCTGAAACCGAATTTAGTTTACTAAGACCTACGATACGAAAAAAAAGAAGAACATTTGAGCATTCTGGTGGTAAGGTAGGTTTCAGAACATCAGAATACAAGTCTTCCGTATAATCTTTGACAACAACAACACTTTTTTTGGTGGACCTTTGTAATTAGCTTAAGAAACAACAAAGAGAAAATATGAATCTACTGCAGTTTAAATGCAAGTAAAACATATGTATCGGCTAAATATCTTCAGTATAATTGATTGTCGAGTACTAATGATAATAAATTTAAACTTGTAAGATAAGTGCGGTAATATATTTGAAATAATTCAGTGGAGAAATCCTGAAATCAAGCTTTTTCTTTACATAAAATTTTGTGATAGGTAACATTTGTCTTAAACGTTAAATAAACACAAATATACGGATGAAATCGATTTAAATTCAAACAAACTTTATCGCCAAAGATAATTACTTTATGAGATTACAAAGGTGGACAAGAATGTGGCCATAACGGTTTAAGTTCAAGTGAAACATATTTAAATTTGCTTATTATCTTAAACACGGCAGTTGTACGAATAACGATAAAGTTTAAATTGTCGGCAGTGCCACTAGAGCATGTTAACTCTCTATATCTGGTTCTAATTCCATATATATTCCTCTGAATAATATAAAATTGGAATCTTTAGTTGCCAATAAATGCATGCTAATTAGAAGAAGGTGTTTAAATTTTGTTGAGGGAAATTACATCTGTATTTTGATGGGAGTTATTTTTCGTGAATTGTCACAGGCAACGACTGCTTATTGGATATATGAAAAATGGATCTACAATTAATGGAGAGGTTCACTGAAGGATATAAAATCTGAAATAGCCCATAAGAGAGAAACATCTGAATTCATTTAGAATCAAAACTTTGCTGTTTCAAAGCAATTGCAGAGTCCACAAGGCTCACACAACTTAAGCCCTCATTTAGCGCTCTGCCACATTTTTTTTGTTTAAAGTTCTAAAAAAAGGCCTCGACACGAAAATTTTCCAAAGTTTTTTTTTTTGGATGCGTTGAAATAACTGGACTAATTGTATTAGTGTCGACGATAGTTATCTAGAAATATATATATATATATATATATATATATATATATATATATATATATATATATATATATATATATATATATATATATATATATATATATATATATATATATATATATATATATATATATATATATATATATATATATATATATATATATATATATATATATATATATATATACATATATATATATATATATATATATATATATATATATATATATATATATATATATATATATATATATACATTGTAACATTCATTTTTTCCTAGATTTTAAGACCATGTAATGTTACTGATTTTTCACTTCAAATTGTACTTATTTTCATTTTTGTATCGAACGGTATATTAATCAGAGATTCCAAGCCGTTCGGTATATAAGAGTGCTGTGAGGGTTTCTGACCGAATCTATCGGCACGCCGGGATTGGTTGAAAATGTGTATCCGGATTTTTGGTTCCGGCGTCGCGATATGACCGAGAGAAGGCCCACGGCTTATTTCCATCTAGCCGCCGAGGCTGAGTACCATCAAGCCGCAGCCAGAGTAATTTTCATCGGAGCCGCCAAGTAGGCTTCCTTCGACAGAGCTGCAGTAAAGGCTCATTACAACCATCATGAGAGCTAAATAATGCACAAGTTTTTTAACGAAAAGCCGTAGTGGGCTCTCTAAGTGTTTACTAGAAAAGTGTGAAATCGGTCGTGTTCCATCGAAGCCGAAATAAAAACAGTAAGTTACCAAAACATCCTTCCATAGACTTATCCCTGAGTAGTGCCCTAACAGCAATTTGAACTGACTAAAAAGTGAAGTGAAAAGCACTATTTTTCGTCTTCGGGAGTAGTCAGAGTTTAGAATTTAAATGTCATAACTACCAGTTAGGCTAAAATTTTTTGTAATCCTGTAAAACTGCAAAGGTTAGAACTTTTTATTTTTAAAAACATGAATAAATTTTCTTTTTGTTGATTAAAGCTAGTGTCTCACTGAATACCTATCTTACTTTTCAGGATAGGAACGGCTGTACCAAACTGATTTTTTTTTATTTACCAACAGTACACCCTTTCAGTATTTTTTCATTTTTTTAGCTGAAGTTAGATCCTTTCTATTTTTAAAATGAATGGTGCCCAAAAAGTCGTACAGCTGAGGTTTCTTTAAAAACAGAAAATAATTCCAAAAAGACGTACAAAAATTATCTCTTACCCATATCTCTCTACCAAAGAAAACTGAGCTAGTGTGTGTTTAATTTCTTTAGTTCTTTTAAAATCAGGATTCACTCAATTCATTATCAGAAATTAAAGCGGGGCTGCAAGAAAATTGTGCTCAAGCTTGGGGCATCCAAATTTCAAACGGTACAAAATTGCGCTCAAGCGTGGGACAAACAACTTCTCACAGGGTACAAAAAAAAAAAGATGCCTCAAACTGAGGACAGTTTAGCAGGTTACAACATATATATATATATATATATATATATATATATATATATATATATATATATATATATATATATATACATATATATATATATATATATATATATATATATATATATATATATATATATATATATATATATATATATATATATATATATATATATATATATATATATATATATATATATATATATATATATATATATATAGATACGTAATATTTCTAATTACAAATGAATTGCGATACTGTTTCTAGGCGAGGCAACGAACTTTTCAAGCCATCCTCGTATTCATTTACCCTCATATACAAAAATCCTTTCATTTTCAGCAACCCTATCAGCAGAAAATCTACGAACGCCTGCATGTACAGGGGCCTCTAGCGACCGCCGTTGAAACCATAGCAAAAAGCGTTCATTACAGGAGCGTCTTATCGACCGACCCGGATTCCTGCTGCCCGGAGCGGTAAGAGTTTTCTGCTGGAAAAAAAAGCGGCCAGTAGTAGGTGTTTGGCTTAAAGGTGTTGCGCACGGATTTTATACGTATTAAGATTTATGATTTTTTAAATTCTTTATGGGTCAATATTTAAATAGGGGCATTTTGACGTACTTCGCTAATGGGTTTTAATTTAGGATCTTTTTATGTTTAAGATTTACAGTGTTTCAATTCTCTTAGTAAAATGGCCTGTCTTTTTTGTTTTTATAAGACGATAATTTCGTAAAAATTATGTGTTTTATATGTTTAATATATATTATTTAACAGTTTTAGAACTAATAACTTTAGGACATTGTAAAATTTCACGGTATAATCCTTAATGGAAAAATAAATGGATTTTATCCGATATTATTAGATTAGTAGATATTTCTATAACAATATTGTATACATACCATACACTGAACATCACGGTACAGCCGAGCATCTTCGGAGCCGTATTTTTCAAGAATTATGTTTGCGTTCTATGCATTATAACTACTTATATTTTTGGAAATTGTAACACCTTTTCAAGTTAACATATGTTGGTTATTTAAAAGATGAAGCAATTATTTGAAAGAGTTATGTTATGTTGCAATAATTCAACACCAATTGTAACAAAAATACCGTTTTGGAACCATTAAAGGACACATCAATATTATCCTTTTATTCGATATTAATACTCACATGATTAAGATATATTCAAAGAGACGATTAAAATTCCAAAATTAAGAAAAGCACTACATGAAACTATAATAGCAAGATTTGCATGACAGATATAAAATGTTTAAAAAATAGTTTATTATCCTGTATGTACGTAAGGATTGCTATTTTAACTCATAATCTAGTTTTATAGGCTTTTCAGAGCCTCAGCATGTAGCAATCGTAAGGACTGTAATATATATGTAGGGAAAATACTTATATCTAAAAAAATTGATTAGGTAGTGATAACTTTACAATGAATGAATAAAAAATCTGTTATGAATGGAGAAGTCCTAATGTGTATTAAATTATATCTGCGAACAACTATTAAGCGGTTAAATATGAATGTTTTTACTGGATCACCAGATTGAGACATTGTCAGGACTAGATTGCATTTACGCATTTAGCATATTGTTTGATAAATGTGAAGCTATCTAATAATTTTATTAGATACGTTGAATATGAGATCAGAGGTGATCTGGGAAGAATATAGAGAGAAAACTAATTTCTAAAAAAAAGAGAATACTGAAGAGGGGTCGTCAATCGACAAACATGCTGCGTCAAAGCATTTGATGAAAAAAAAGACCCTCTTGCACTGGATCTCTGAAAGCTTACACAACATAGTAAATTAAAAATCGATGACAGAGGCAGGATTTTCACAAAAAAGAACTGCCACTCATGGTGGAACTCTACAAACTAGAAGTAATTTCCGAACCTAAACAGATATAAATGGAAATTATAATATAGTGAAGATTGTGCGTTTCTCGCTTAGACTGCCTGTTCAACTGTCTTTTATAACGGTAAGCTATCAACCTTAACACCTGTTTGGTCTAACTCTTTCACAATGTTTGTAGTTAAAACTAGGAGCGGTAAGTTTTTTCGAAATATCAATAGCTATCGATATCTCGAGAAGCAATAGGTGAATTAAATAAATATCCATACTGTTGTCACTTTATATAATTAGGGAATCATTTAGGGCTGCCAAAAATTTGGTAAAATACATTTCTGTGAAACGCTCTCATATTTTATGTGCATGGAGGTACATACCAACTTTATACATACAAAGTTGAAAAATTTTAAGGGTAATCACTGTTTAGATGTATAAAGCTTCCCTTGTTGCTTTTTACGCTAAAAACTCACAAATACACTGGATGCCATATATATATATATATATATATATATATATATATATATATATATATATATATATATGTATATATATATATATATATATATATATATATATATATATATATATATATATATATATATATATATATATATATATATATATATATATATATATATATATATATATATATATATATATATATATATATATATATATATATATATATAATAGGGAATATTTTTCTTGAGTTTTAGTTGTCATTTAAAACAAAAGCCTATTATTGGCTACAACAACGTTTCGCACATTTTGTTGTGCTTTATCAAGTTTTTCTTTAATCGAAGTAAAAAAAAATCCTTCTATTCTTCTGTTTGGCTAATTTTACAAAAAGTTTGGTGTCGTTTAAAATGAATTTGTGATATTTGGTCCATAGATTCTTTAAATATTTCTAAAAAGGCCATACTATCTTTTTGCAATTTTTTACCCTTGCAAAATACTATAATTTTCTCTTTTTTATTTATTTTTAACCATTTCTTTACAATAGGTAATATTTTTCTTGGGTTTTGGTTGTCATTTAAAACAAAAGCCTACTATTGGTTACAACAACGTTTGGTACATTTTGTTGTGGGTGTGACCAATAGTAGGCTTTTGTTTTAAATGACAACCACAACCCAAGAAAAATATTACCTATTGTAAAGAAATGGTTGAAGATAAATAAAAGATAAATAAATAGAGATATATATATATATATATATATATATATATATATATATATACATATATATATATATATATATATATATATATATATATATATATATAATTAATTATTTTCAATGTTTTATGAATATTATGTGGGTATGCAGAGGCAAGAGAAATTGCAGCAACTAATCTTGTCAAGTTGCATTATATAGTATATGCTTAAATTCCCTTTAATATCCGTGTAAAGTAATAAAAAAAATAAAGTAATTTTGAGGCGCCATCTAATTAAAGAGAGATCAATTCCAAGATAAAGATTTTTTGTTGTTAAAATTAAGAATCTGTGTCAGGCAGGTAAGAAGGTAACGCATTTTTGATTGAGTTAATTGTTAGGTATTACAGGTGCATTAGAACAAGTGTGAAAAAAAGTTCTTGGAATAATTTAATTCTAGGAATAATCTATTATTAAAAATGATGAATGAGGATAAATAAACGAACATAAGTGTTAAAGCTATATTTTTTGGTTAATTATGATATATTTTACAAAAAGTGTTTGTTTAAGAATTCTCAAAGTTATTAACAAAGCCCTTAAAAAGTTTGTTTTTAACAAACCTCCTAACAGTTTAAAATAAAAATAACACGATAAAAAGTGATTTATTTCTTGGGTTATTAAACCTTTTAAATCCGGAATTGTTTCCGGAGATTACTTCTTTTACGTCCTTGCACAGGATTTCTTAAGAATAGCGTAAAATGTAAATTTTTGACCTCCCAAACAGTATATTACGTGTATGTGTAGTATATTAAATGATATGACTAAGAAAATAGTTTTCACGACAAACTTTTAACTCTATAATGACAAACGGAAACCTCCTTGATTCCTGATAATCTGTTAAAAAATGCTTCTTGTGGATTCAGGAGTATATCCGTTGATCTGTGTTGTTCTGACTTCCTAGTCGCAGAAGACGGCTCTAAAACGTTTCACACAGTAACTCAATTCTCAGTCAACTACCGACCAGTAAGTATAGATAATGCCAAATTAGGTTTTGACGAAACATCTGCGACTACCAAGCCAGAACAACACTGATTGACGGATTGACTCCCTGGCCCATAAGGAAATATATTTCTCCGTCTGCGAATCATTAAAATCTCATATATATATATATATATATATATATATATATATATATATATATATATATATATATATATATGGTAAGCTACGAATTATACCATTATACCAAAGAAACACGAAACTCCATTGGAGGCTGATTCGCTTCAGCCATACAACCCACTAGAGTAGTTAGTAGATTGCCAACAATTCACCGCAGTCAGTTTTCGAGGGATCCACCTCAGGCATATGTGGTTCAATGTAAAACAACTGAAAACGGACGAGAGGTCCACATTTCAGTAGCCTACCCACTGTTCTCTTAATCATCAATCCATCTTGAGATGCGTTTCGCCATATCACGGCTCATCAGTGAGGCTAGGATCGACAAACAAAAAAAGAGGATTTTCTAGTATTTATGGTCAATAGTGGTAAGATACAACGAATTGTACTAAATACGAGGAATGCGTTTCTTTGGTACAATTCATTGTATCTTGCCATTTTTGGCCGTAAGTACACGCATAAGTATTAGAAAATTCCGTTTTCTTGTTTATCGATCCGAGCATGACTGATGAGCCATAATACGGTGAGATGCGTCCCGAGATAGATTCCTGAAATATGGGCTCTCGTCCGTTTCCTATTATATATATATATATATATATATATATATATATATATATATATATATATATATATATATATATATATATATATATATATATATATATATATATATATATATATATATATATAATATATATATATATATATATATATATATTATATATATATATATATATATATATATATATATATATATATATATATATATATATATATATATATATATATATATATATATATATATATATATATATATATAGAAGTACTTTATTTAGTTAAAAAAACATCTTTTTTGAGAGCCGATAAATACCATTACCAACATACCCTTTATTTTTATCAGCTTACCGAAGTAAATAAATAGTACTAGATAGGCTACAACTTTGGTAATATGCATGCTATTTGGTCAATACTAATGCAGAGTTTCTTCATGATGATAGATGAAGTGCAGGATATCAAATATAGGAAACTAATACCTACTTTATCTCTTCATATGTATGAATATTTGGGGAATTGTACATAAAACTAACTTCATAATTTGACATCCAACACAGTTTTTATTTATTTTCGGAGTCCTTTAATTTAGTCAAATTTATAAGAAGCGTTGTTCTTCTTGCGAAGAAGAATATCAAGTCATCGTTTTGTAAAGAAGAAGTTCTCCTTGACTAATTTAAAAATAATGATACTCAATGATTCCTTTACACAACACATATCCTTTTCTTTTTTAAAGTCTAGCGTCGGGAACATTTGGTTTACGGGCCTTGAAAATTCAATTTTTGTTTTTTGTTATGTTACTAAATTGTGTGGTGATATTACTGAATTAGTAATGGTAATACTAATGTAATTAAATATTTATTTATATTTTTTACTTTTCTCTTTGTATTACTGGACTTTAACTGGAGAGCCATTTGAACTAACGGCCGTAGCGAACGCTCGTCTTGATCCCAAGGAAATTAGGAGGCCCAAAAATGGCTACGAATTTCAATTTAATAATTCAATATATTTTTTTCTCTTTATTTACGTTATGTTCTATATCCAACTATCAATATAAAAGTGGTAAGTTGTAAAAATTTGTTATTTGGTAGAGGCCCCAAATACTATGTATGTATTTTTAACGCTTTTGCTATCAAAAATTGAAAGTTCTAGTAAATTTTACCCTGAATAATAGTTAATTAACAAATTACTCAAAACCATTACCAATTTTTTTTTCCTAAAATTGCTTATTAATTTATGTGTATTTTAATTTAAGTATCCTCTCTTCTACAAAGGAAATACCAATAATTAAGGTAATTTTATATATTTTATAATTCATTTTGATCTGGTCACGTACGCTATAATGATGGTGTCCTACATATGTACACAATGGGACAATTTTGTGGAACAAACATGTATTACAGATTTTTGCTTATTTTAATATGGTTATAGGAATTCGTTTTATAGCGTTTTAATTGGGGTTTTCATCTTCTTCTTCTTTCAGCCTCTCTCTTCCCTTAGGATTTAGGTTTCTCTTCGATCTCTCGATTTGTCTCTATTCTGCGCCACGTTGTACCAGTTTAGGCCAGCCGTCCTTTTGAGATCATCATTCTAACGCATCTGGGGTCTACCAACGTTTCGTCTTTCTCCCCAAGGTCTCCATCTGATGATTTTACCGCTCCATTTGTTCTCAGATCTTGTGACATGGCCGGCCCATGACTATTTCGGGGAGGTTATTTTTTCACTGACGTCGCGTACTTGGGTTTGTAGTCGTATCCATGCATTTGTCTTCTGATCTTTTAAAGAGATACGAGGACTTTTCTTTCTATTGCCTATTGCCTTTGTAAGTTTTAGCTCCGTATGTAGAAACTGACAATATGCACTGGTTGTATAGTTCTTCTTTTAGCTTTAAAGGTATATACATTTCCATAACGTCCCTTCTGTAAGCCGCCCACATCAACCTAATACCACTGATGACTTCCAAGTCTTGATCTTGTTTGCCCATAGTGACTCTCTATCCGAAATACGTATACTGCTCCACTTTATCTATCTGGCTTCCGTCTATTTTCATTTGAACCTCTTCATCAGTTTGAGTGGCTATGTGTTTTGTCTTGTTGTAATTAAGTTCCAGGCCGACTGAATTATTAGGGTTTTAGGAGGCTAAAAATATTGGTAGATTTAAAAATTCTTATCTTATCTCTACCACTTGCGTCTTATTAGTGTTCCGTACGGAACAATTGTAAGATCACTTCGGTGTCTCTCTATCCGTCTGTCACACCCGATTTTCTCTGAACTATTTGACATAGAAAGTTGAAAAATATAGGAATTGATCAGAGCCGTGTAGTTTTGAAAGTTAAATTTTGTCTTAAGGGGTTACTTTTATAAGGTGAAATCAGAAGTAAAAAAAATTTCAATTCAAAATGACCTGTTACATCGAGTGGAGTGTCAAATGAAAGCATGAGTTCAAAAATATATATAATGTAATACTTGCGCACACTTTTCTTTGCATTATTTTTAAAAAATTGGGAAAAATCGCTGTCCCCTGATCTCGAAAAGTACTGATCAAACAGTTTTGAAAAAAATCTGGAATATTCTCCACAGGGTGTAGATTGAACGAAAATTATCACTTTAATAATTTATCTGGTATATTAAAAAAAAACAAAAATTTCAACGTCAACAGTTTTCAGTAAAGATCGGAAAAAACTTGTTGAAAACTCATTCGGTGTGTGTTTTGTGAAGTCACTGATCATTTTATACTCCGTAACAAAAAATTTTATTTTAAGAGCAATCAACGTACGTAACACTAATTGCGCAAGTCTGACTTGCACTTGGCAGGTTTTTTATTTTTATTTCGCATTTTTTTTTTTCTAGAGGTAATTGAATTGACAAAAGTGAGAATAATTCCAGAATTAAGTGTTGTTGAATAAAAAATGTCATGATAAGTTACAATTCTAACCGGGCAAATAATTTGACTTTTTGCTCTTAAAGTATCTATGTTAGCTCGACATGTCAAAGCGCAAAATTATTTTGAAATATTAACACGCTTTATTAGAGAGTAAAAGAGTTAAATGAACTTTTCCAAAAGCTGTTCAAAAAAGTCTTTCCAGAAAAATGATCTTAAGGCTATAAAATATGTTTACAGGCATTACATCATTACATAACATCATTTTATTATTCTTCCGTACTGGTTTCAACGAAATATGATCCTAACAAGGCAAAAGTATAATTCTACCAACTTATGTGGTTGTGTTTCTTTATTATGACCTATTGTCTCTTACTTATTCGTTTGACTGTTGATGCTATGCAATTGAAATCCACTAGATGAATTTTGGTACATCTGATGTTACATTCCTACAATGGATAAGGGATACTCCTTTATCTTCTATAAAGTATCTATATCACCAATGTGCTTCCTTTTCGTTATATCATTTTTAGTGTCCCGAACGGAACACTTATAAGATCATTTCGGTATCCATCTGTCTGTCACACCCGATTTACTCCGAAACTATTTGACACAGAAAGTTGAAATTTGGCACTAATATAGGAATTAATGGCGTCAGAGGCATGTAGTTTTAAAAATTAAATTTTGATTAAAGGGTTAGTTTTGGGAGATGAATCGGAAATGAAAAAAAAAATTACCATGTCATCATGTCAAATGAAAGCTTGTGAATATGTGAGTTCAAAAATATATAATGTAATGCTTGCGCAAACTTTTCTTTATATTGTTTCTAAAAAATTGCCAAAAATCGCTGTCCCCCCCTTATCTCGAAAAGTACTGATCAAAAAATTTTGAAAAAATTTTGAAAAAATTTTAGAATACTCTCCTCAAGGTGTAGATTGCACGAACATTATCACGAATGTATTACCTTTAATAATTTATCTGGTATATATAAAAGAAAAACAAAAATTCTAAGGTCATCAGTTTTCAAACAAAGATCGGAAACAAAAACTTTTGTTGAAATTGATCTCCTATTTTTTTATTCTAAAAGATTCATGTACGTCACACTAATGCGCAAGTCCGACTTGCATTGATCATTTTTTTATAAATATTCGTATACAAAGTTTTTTTCACTCTTTTGTTTCGATGTTGTTTCTAAAATTCATTGGATAACGTACGGAACACTGCTTTTTCTTCCATAAATTTTGTATTTACCCGTGTTGCTTAGCCTTTTTTATAATCATGTTTAATAAATATTTTGTATATTTTCGAACCAAAAAAAAATTATACTAAGACTAAACTTATTATCATAATTCTTGACATAAACAAATGTCGGCAAAGTCAGAAAAGAGTTTATTCTTTCTTCTTTTGCATAATACCATAAAATATTTATTGACATTTTAAGAACTAATAGTTTCATAAAACTGAAAACTCATATATAGGGTGTACCCTTTAAAAAATATAAAGTTAGTGTCACATGTCAAAACCTCGAAGCGCAATTGCTTGTTTTCGCTCCATTAAAAATTTTCTTAAAACTTCTTTTTCATTTTTAAGTATAGCCTGTCCCAAAAGATCCTGATTTTTGCCGTTTTAAGTGGGCAATATAAAAATTCTGACCTTTTGTTTATAATAGGTTGCAGAGATGGACTTAAGAATTTTAATCATTAATGCAATTAAATAAAATTATAAGTGTTTTTGGAGATGTTTATTTATAGATGCATGTAAAAAGAAATGGATAAGAAGTACAAATATACAGTTTGAATGAATGGGGTTTACAAGAGGGGACATATTGTATAAATAAAAATATATTTTAACTTAAGCCTAATTCGGTTTCACTGTCACTGTCATCAGCTGAGATAATTATCAGTTGTTTTATATTATTTACATAAATATGTGAATCTTCAACTTTAACAACGTTGGAATGCTTCCAGCTTTCACAAGGTATATCATTTATAACTTTTTTTATTAATTCAACCACTGACACGCTTAAAGTAGGGGAAACATTTTGTGCCCTTATTTTTGATTTAACTTGATGCCAAATATGTTCAATTGGATTAAACACACAATAATACGGAGGAAGCCGCAAAACAGTGTGTCCCATTTTCTCAGCCGTACTATCACAAACATATTTCTTTTCCAAATTATAGTCTCTCAAAACTTCTAAAAGATCACCTTTTTTATAACTAAAGTCAAAATAAATGTCATTTTCTAACATATATTCCTGTTTTTCCGATTTGGTGTTGGCTGCATTACGAACCTTATTTAGTAGGCGACTATCGTAACTTGCATTGTCCATAACTATAACACTCTGTTCGGGAACATTTGGCAAAAGGGAATTTTAAAATCAATTTTCAAAAAGTTCTGCGGTCGTGTCTTCGTGATAGTCCAACTAGAATCTTTTATGTTTTTTGCAGATAATAGTAGACCATTTGAAACCCAGTCCTTTTTAGATCCAACATGCAAAATGGTTATTCGTTTACCTTTATTTGAAGGTGCGTTAGTCTGACATTTTGTACTGCTGTCAACCCACCCTTTTTGCACAGTGTTATCGGTATCGAACCATGTTTCGTCAAGGTAAATTATTGGCCAATTCTCTGATCGATACTTTTTAATTTCTTGTAAATAATTATGTCGCAAGATTCGTAATCTTTGTGACTCCATCACTACTTGCCTTTTGTTGATTTTTCGGAACGTGAATCCCATTCTTAAGAGAATTCTGTGAAGGGTTGATCGGCCACAATGTATATTGGTCCCGTCCTGCACCAGTCTTAATTTTATTTTGTCTAGTGTCGGCACCAACTGCTCGTCATACATAGAATATATTTTTCTCCTGATGACGTTTTTTTTTTACAATCGTCTACATGATGCATTTGAAAAATCTTTCCATTTTTTCCTGTTCCTGAATGATGATGGTTTTCTTACAATACCCTTAATCGTAGAAATTGGGGTTTTTGTTAGTTCATTGGGTTCTTGCAAAGCACTTTGTTTATTCAAATTTCTTTTTACCAAACTATTATAAATATTTTTCACTATTTATTTAGCGTCAAGTGATAAATGTTTTCTCTTGCGATAGCCACTATTGCAATTTTCCCACGGACGACACATAATTAGATAATAAATAGAACCGTTACGTTGTAAATTGTAAGTAAAACTAAAAATAAAAATAATAAAAAGTGTCTTTCGATTCTTAATGGGGACCTGTGGTCATTAGGCCTATATTATCAAATACTTAAAGGGCTCCAAACCGGGTTGCCAGATAGTAAATATATAGGTAAAAATAAATCCAATAAGATTGCAGGTGCAAGTGAGGGCGGTATACAAACCAGGTAAAATAAAAATACGTTTATCGTGATACCTGGCAACTATGCACAAAACCTTAATAGGTTCGTTTACTGCCCCATTGAAAAAGCAAAAAGGCAGGATCTTATATCTTGGGATTTACTTTAATTCTTGAAATAATCATATTAGAGGTATCCATATACGCGTATATAATGAGTAATCCTATACAATTTGAACGATGGTTAAAAATGAAACAAGTGTTTTATTTAAAATAACAATATAATCATTTCAAATAGGATGAAGAGTATTTTTTCAAGAAATTTACAGTTGAATAATTTTAAATATAAACCTAATTTCAAATGCAAAACTTTTCATACTTTTACGTATATAATCAATCGAGCAATGGTCACAAAGAGTAACATGTTTAAGTTTATCTGTGGAATTATCGAGAAGGTATATACAATTTGATTACCTATTATTTATTCGAATCGGAAGAAGTATGAGATTCATACACGTGCCTTTCGTTGAACTATCTGTTCATCCTCTCTCCTAACCTTTAAACCTATTTAACTGCATCCATTATAAGAGAAAACCATGAGGATTAATGACATATTTTATGATGTGTCTTTTACGGATTGCCGATAATCATGTTAGGTGGTTTGGTAATTAAATTCATTCAATTTCATAATCACACAGAAATAAAATAAAATAAATTTTAAAGATCAAAGATATAAAAGGGAAAACATTTAATAACGTTGAAATTAGGAAATAAGAAGAAAAACTATGCTTCCTACACAATTTAATTTCTAATCAAAACCACTATTTAAGTTCTTATACCTTTTGTTTTTATAGTTTTTTTAGTCATTCATCACTAACGCAATATTTGCTTAGGCAAAGTCTTTGATTTCAAATTATACATTTACGTACTCGACCAATGAGTTATGTGTAGTTCGCAAGACTTTAGGTTAGGTATTAACATTGAAGCAAACTAGGCATTACATCAACTTGCAACTATGGATAATTTTCGTAAAGATAGAGTAAATGGGACGTGCCTGTTATTTATTTCGATCGTAATATTGTAATAAAAGTACACAGGAACATAGAATATTTTATAATTATTAAGAATTCATTAAGATTTATTACATAAACATTATGAACGTAGGATCTGAAGAACTCCCTGACATCACACAGGAGGAAATACAAACTGCACTGATGCAGATGCTCTGGAGAAGATTAAATTACTGTAGAAATGCTGAAATTGGACGGTAAATCTCTGAAAGATGCTTTAAAATTCCTTCTAAATAATATATATCTCTATGAGGGAAAAATTCCAACAAATGGCTTCGGAGGTTATACTTCTCTTTAAGAAAGTCGATGATACTGATATCGAAAATTATCGGCCCATATCCCTTCTGTTGCACTTACATAAGCGCTTCACTAAAATTAACAATTCGCTTAACAGCAAAACCAGATTCCTATCAACCTATGGAACAGGCGGACTTCAGAAAGGGATTTAGCACGATCTACCACCTCTAAACAAGACGTAGTGTAATAGAAAAATGTACAGATTATAAGGTACCAATACATTTGGCCTTTATTAATTTTCATAAGGCATTTGATACTGCTGAAATCTCGTCCGTTCTCAAGTCCCTGGGGTATGCAAGAATAGATTTCAGATATATAAAAATAATAGAGAACATCTATAAAGAAGCATCTAAACATCTAAACATATTAAAACTGAAGAAACAACATGCCATATAAAAGAGAAGTGCTGCAAGGAGATACTATCTCACCTAAATTATTTACGCTAGCCCTTGAAGACGTCTTTAAGGAGATAATTTGTGATGGGAAGGGCACCAACATCGACTGCACTAGACTGAGTCACCTTAGGTTTACAGACAACATAGTCGTGATAGCTAATAACACCAATGTGGTCTCTGCAAGGGTAAATCTTAAAATGAATTTAAAAAAAAATAAATTAGTGAGCCCTAAAGATACCAACATATGAACGCGTCGACGAAAATATCTACTTAGGTCACAGTATTACGATCGGAAAGGAGAACCAGCATGCAGAAATTCCCAGGCGAATAAGGCTAGTATGGGCAGTTTTTGGGAACTTAGGACATATCATAAAAAATACTATAATACCCATAAATCTAAAAACTAAAGTCTACAATACCTGTGTCTTACCTGTCAGCACATATGGATTAAAAACGATGTGCCTCACTAAAGCATTTGCTCGTAACCTCACAGCGAGCTATGGAAAGAAGCATGCTTAGTATCTTTCTTAGAGATAGAATTCATAAAGAGCAGATAAGGAGAGGAACCAAAGTCAATGGCGTAGCTCTGGAGGCAGCAAAGATGAAGTGGCGATAGGCGGATCATGTGGCTAGATTATCCCGAGACAGATCGGTATATAAGGTCACAGCATGAAGACCCAGAGAAATAGGAAGAGGCGTGGGACATCCCTAGAAACTATGGGTCGATGATATAAGAATAGTAGGAGACAAGCAGTGGTTTAAGGTGGCAAAAGATAGAGAAGCATGGAAGAGATTAGAAAAGACCTACGTCCAGGAGTGGACAAACTTGGGTTGACAAGAAGAATTATGTTAAGTGATTTATAGTTTTTGATTCAATTTTTATTATTTTGATGACAGAAATTGCCGGTTTGATTCAAGAACAGAAAAATTTTAGTACTAAAATTCTACGAAATATAAAATGGTTCTCCTTTTTATCAGAAACAGTGGGGTACATAACATATGTATGAACATAATTGGTTCGAATTCAAATATTGTATTTCTTAAAATTATTATAAATTTACAAAAATAAAAAAATATAACTGGAGAAAATGTCAGCAAACTACCAGAAAAATACGATTAAATACAAGGGTGGATTGAAAAGTTTGGAACATTTTTTTTTTGGACAAACAAAAATTTGTTAACATAATCTCCATTGAGCTTAATACATTTAGTCCAGCGAGATTTTAATTTTTTTATTCCCTCGGAAAAAAAATGTTTTAAACTTTGCATAATACTAAGTTGGGAATGTGGAATCTTTGGCACAATGATACTACTCAGTATATATCACCACTACACCAAACACTTTATTTTTTGCACTCGACGCGCGTTTCGCTAACCATGTTAGCGCTTCAAGGAGCGATGATTGACTCAGTCAACCCTGTTTAGCGCGCGCGTTTCGCTAACCATGTTAGCTTCATCAGGAGCGAGACGATGATTGAAACGCTGAGTCAAAAATCATCGCTCTCATGGAGCTATATTCCCTGCCAATTTTTGAGAATAGAGTGGAGCTATATCTGGAGAATAGGGGGTGGGGAACTATTTCGAAGCCCAGCTCATGCACTTTTACCATTGCAACGTCCACTGTGAGAGCAGGGGCATTGTCCTGGGGAAGGAGCACTTTTTTGTGCGCTAATCTTGGTCCCTGCAAACAGTCCTATAATGTAACGTAAAAATTTTAACACACGTAATTCACTATAATTTTATTTGCTTGATTGTAAAAATTCCACCTTTACTTTATTCTAATGCCGACAAAGGATCTCTTGTCGGCCGAAAATAAACGATTTCTTAGTGGCGTCGGCTTTCTTTGTCGGTAGGTTTTTAGTGGCTTTTTGCTTGGCGGTGGCCAAATGACAACGCACTCTATCAAAACGTTAAATTCATGTATAGTTTGTTTATTTATAGCGAACAAATTTTTCAATATATCGTGTGTAAAGGTGATGTTAATTAAGAAATGTGTAAAAAGGGTAGAATATAGCAGTAAGTGTGATAGTTATTGTCGTTCGGTACAGTTCGTTTAGTTATATGTATATGCCACGCATAACTTAGGATATTTTATATGGAGATCAATTGCACTAGGTACATAAAAATAATAAACAAATACGTTTTTAAATCTACTTTGTTTTCACTTTAACACTAAAAAAATTTACATTTCTTACAAGAAAATCGTTAACCACTTGAGTATTAATCTTGGAAATGTAAATAGAAAAACTTATTTGAAATTCGGTTTTTATTTTGCCCAAACCCAAACAGCTGTTAACATAAAAGTCAAAATCAGCTGTTAAGGGGCAATGATCTAGTTGTTCACCCGCGTTTCCAAGGAATTATTTCTTTTCAAATAATAGATAGAAAATTTTCTTAAGTATGGTTAAATATTATTTTTGCTAGGTGTTTTCTATTATTATCTTCATTTGTTATTTAATTCATTTTACCTGAAACTTGAAAATCTGTAACAATTGAAGAAAATCGTATGTTTGGCAACACAGGCCTGCCATTGAGCTAGTTCGTAAAATGGCGGCCTTTTATGTGCGGGTTGATTTTTTAAATGATTTCGTACAATGCAGTTTTGACCTTTTTAAAATTTTTCAAATATGCTTGTGCTAGGTAGTTTTGTCTGCCAGATTTTGAAAATTGACTAAAACGGTTCCTAAAAGAAACTTCTAGAAGTTTAAGAATTTTCAGTCATAATTTAGTAAAAATTCCTGATAGTCTAAGTTGTATATTTTATCTAGAATAGTGGCACGTATCTTGGCAACTTAATATAAGTTATGAATAGAAATTGACATCTGTATAAAAACATTCCGTATAATTTTTGGGTCGCAACATCAATGGTTCGTGAGATTTTCATTTTTGATGATAAAATAAAGATCTACTTTGGTTACACTATTTAAAAAAAAATTAATTTAAGTCCACTTCAGATTAAAAAGGATTCAACCAAGTGTTATGTAAAACTAAATATTACAGGAAATTTAAACGCAAACTAGACCGTAATTGAAATGGAGTACATTAAATAGCAACGTCATTGAATGATCAATGACTTGTGGTTGACACAGTCATTCCGACCATAAGCTGAACTGCATAAGAGGTCGTAGATTAATGCTTTGGGTCACTGCTTTAGACTGAACAATCATGCATTAAGAAATGTATACATAATAGTTTCAACATATTAAATAATTGAGTTCAATATATAATTTTAAAAAACAAATACATTTTTCTCAATTGTACATCTACATAACAAACAGACATTTATGTATTGAGTTTTAAACTTTAAAAATAGTCGAAAGTGCCTATTAAAAAATGTTCAGTTCTTAAGAAAATTTTAATTTTGACATCTTGGAGGTTATCACGTTATTTTTTAAGAGGTCTTTTTAAATGAAGAATTATTCTTTAAAGTCTTCTTGCTCTTTGGACACAGGAAGGAAGGCAAATATAATTCATTAAAGAAAACAAATTTGTGTTCTGAAAATACGGAACTGTTCAAGATAGTATGAATTTTTGCAGGAATCTGTCTTTAGTCTGTGTAGTTTATATCTGTGGGTAATATTTTCTATGGTCATGAAAATTCAAGCACGCTAAATATTAAAATCGTCTCGTATAGTATTTTTTTTTTGAATTTAAAATTACAAACTAAAATGTTTTTGCGCTCTATCACTTCTAGATTGAACATAGACATTAAGTGTAATATTCCGTGTTATTAGTTACTAATCATTAAAACTTGTCACGACAACTTTTTTTTAAACGTAATAACACATTTTTTATCATCTTATTTACTAGTATTGGACACCTGAATATCACACTGAGTAACAGATAGCTCATGAAGATATTAAAGAACTAGTTATGAAATATCGTGAATTTAACTTTAACATTGATGTTTCACTTTACAGTTGTCAATAGGTACGAATATTTTTAAAGTGAGGTACTACTCCGACTACGCAGACATATGAGGATGAATCGATAGTCTGGTAAATTTCTATGAAATAGCGCGAAATTTCGTTAAATGGTAGGACTGTTGGTAAGCATGATTCCTGTAACTGTTGCGTTCCAGGTTTTAAGCAGATACAACGCGCAAATGTTTGTTGTGGAGCTATCATAAGTGATCGATGTTACACGTTTCGTAGGAATGGATAAAGACACGTACCTTGGCAGTGATAAAATATTTTTATTTAGAAAAGTGAGCTGTGGCTTAAATAAAAACTGAATTGAAAGAAGTTCATGCGGACTCCTCACTAGAACTCAAGACTATTTATTACTGGATAAATGAATTTAAACGTGGCCTTACGAGCACTGCAGACGCTGCATGTCGAGGATGCCCGCTTGAGGATTCTTCTAAAAAGATGGTAGATGAAATTCATATGATCATGATGAAAGTTCGTCGCATTAAGCCGCCTCATAAGATTACTGAGATGGTAGACATCTCATATGAATGGGTACATAAAATTTTAAAAATGAAACAGTTGAGTACAAAAACACAAGGAAGGACATTTTAAAATCGTCTTTGGAAAAGTTGCAGTGTAATCCAAAGGACTTCTGGCATCGTTTTGTGACTGTAGACGAAACTTGGATTCGCTAGAGCCCAGAGATAAAACCTCATCCAAAACAGTGTGTTGGTGAATGTGAAAAAGCGAAAACAGTTTTATCGGCGGGAAAGGTGATGAAAACTGTTTAGATAAGCGCGCAAAAGGTGCTCCTTCACCAGAACATAGCGCAAGCTCACTAATTGGCCGTTGCAATGGCAAAAGTGCACGCGCTGGGCTTCGAAATAGTTCCCCACCAACCCTATTCCCCAGGTTTCGCTCCAAGTGACTGTTTTTGTTTGTTAACCTCAAAAATTGGCTTGGGGAGAAGAAATTTTCGTCTTATGAATTGGTTATCTGTGCTGTAAATGAGTAGTTCAAAACAATTTTTTTTTGAGGAAATAAAAAAAGTGAAATATTGTTTGACCAAATGTATTGATATTATGTTAAGGAATAAATTTTTGTTTTTGGACAAATAATGTTAGTTGCCTTGTTTTTAGAAGACTTTTTAATCTATCCCCGTAAATGTCTTTTTTTCCGATAAGAGATTAAAATTTAGAGAATCGACTCGAAACCATTTCGGTATTATGTTAGTACAAAGCGATATCACCTGTGGATTAATTATTAATGACAATATTTATAATTATAAAGTCGTAAGTCCATCGGTAATAAGAAATCGTTACTACAGGTTACAGATAATAATGAATAATGCCATTATTAATGACAGGCCTATGATTATGGAAAACCAAATATAAAGTAGAAGAAGAAGATAATTTTTTCATAAAATCTGTCTATCCATTTTTCTTATAGCTATAATGTTATTTAGAAACTATGACAGCATAGGCAATCTTCTAGTGTCAATAGAGCACTAACTGAGACCAACATACTCATAAAAGAGGAAAAAAAAGTACACAGAATATATTCAGTTGAATTGGTTGGATTGATTATTGAGTTTCTTGGTGGAGATATAGTTAAATAAATCATCATACCCCAGTTAACTTCAATTATTGATAATGAGAGTGCAGAAGGCAGTTAATCTAGGTTCGCTACATACCTTAAGTAAAATGAGTTTGGCTAATGATTACTGAACAACAAGATATCTAGAGTGATCATCAAGCCACTACTTGAGGGCTGTTACAACGGTCACAATAATTTGGTAGGCCGATAATAATAAGAAATATACTAACCCAAGAGCTATTCGAAGTTGACTACTAAGCATTATAACCAGAACTGTACGCCAAGAGGTCATAATCCTTAATGGCTTGTACTTGTCATACATTGTTATTGTAGGTTATAGAGCAGACAAAGGAACGCATTCATAATGGTAGGGGGATTTCGATTTTACCTTTTACCTAGGAAAGTGGGTATGTAATATTTTAAATACCCTATAGATAAGGTTACTGACATTGTACATATGCTAGGTCGAATATATGGACGCAACAATAAATTAATTTTTTGTCATTACTTATACTGAATGGAGTAATGATGAATGATGAATAGAAAGTATAGTAGCAATTAATTTTTTTGTTATTGGTAAATCCTAGACATTTTTATTGTTATTTAATTGATACCTACGTATCTACCGTGGCTCCTTATTTAATAAAAAAAAACGATATTATACTATTATATCCTGTTCTAAATTTCTCACAATTACTAAAGCGTTGAAAACATGTTGGCGCGTGCTTGGAGGAGCTGCTTTAAAAAACTTTATTTAATTTTAATAAATGGTTTATTCAACTAGAAACTATTTTCATTTTGATTTTGATGGATTAGTTTTTGCGTTGACTCCTTAATTACAGTTAATATATAAAACAAATAACTATTCGATACAATAACGCTAGTAGCTAAAAAATTCCTGTAAATGAATATTTTTGTTCGTAATTGTTTACTTTCGATAAAAGCTAATAAATAGGAAATTGATCGGATCGGAAAGGGAAGTCATGTTTCTGAATTATCTTATAAAAACAATTTAGATTAAAACATAGGTGTAAATATCTTCAAATGTAATTACGGAAATGGAGATTTCTGAAGGATTTTGAAAAGCTAAAACCGAATCTGAAATAAGAATCTTTTCATTACCATTAAGAAATATGCCCACTTCAAGTTCTTAGCAAATCGGTAGTAATGGTTAGCAGCATTTAAGAAGAGCTAAGCTATTTCTACACGTTGCAGAAAGTTTTCTGAGAAGTAGTCTTATTTGTTTATTGTTCCTTCTTTGGTATTTGACTTGCTATGGCCCTGGATTTGAATCTGACATATTTGATTATAATGGAGGGCTTTTTTTGTGAAAGTCGCCATCGATTTTTTTTGTATTGTATGAGGGAAGAGTTTAAAATTTTAAAGTGGGGTAATAAGAGAGT
This sequence comes from Pachyrhynchus sulphureomaculatus, assembly GCA_019049505.1. Lineage (NCBI taxonomy): Eukaryota > Metazoa > Arthropoda > Insecta > Coleoptera > Curculionidae > Pachyrhynchus > Pachyrhynchus sulphureomaculatus. Next base: position 68,713,185 of record CM032453.1, on the reverse strand, counting down.
TTTTTTTCATTAAAAAAGTTAGACAAGCTTTATTGAAAGACTGAGATTTTTTATGGGAAAGCTTTTCCCTGTCCTCCCACGCCTAGTGAATAAGGTTCGGGTTTTATTTTAAGGCAAATTATTTTTAATTTGAGATCCCAAGGTTTTAAAATTTCATTGTAGGAAGCTGTATTTTACACTCCCCCCCTTCCTTTCTGACTATAGATTGTTTTGCTCTAAAAATAAACCTTACTTTCCGAGGTCTGCTATCAGAAAAATGTCTTTTAAAAAAAGCCCAAAATTTTAATCCCACCGGGTAAAGATTTTCTCTCTATGGCCTTAGTAATTATCGATTCTTGAACCATGATTCTCAAAAGTTGTATGCACAATTAATATACTGATCCGTGTGTAGGAGTAGTTTACATATTTTAATGGTTTTTCAAATATTAAGTTACTTATTTTCAGTTATAAGAACCAGTTGTCAGTAACAAGTTAAAGAAATATAGTATTATATGCGACATCCTGTAATCAGCCCTCTCAATTAGTTTTAAATAAATCAAGAAATTGTATTTGTTTCTTCAGAATCGGCATTTGTATTAGTACGTGTAAATAAATCGTTTTTAACATCAAACAACAATTAATCTGATATCTAACTATCTGTCTTCTCGATTTGAGAACCATCATATAAATAAAATTAAGAAAGATTATTCTTGTGTAACCATTAATGACATCCATTCATACTGATGGAATAACCCTGCTGGAGTATTTTCTTTCCGAAAAAATACTGACATTTTTTAGAACCAATATTCTATTGTCTTTTAGAAATCAATCATAATCTTCGTATTGTTTGCAACTGCCTAATTCTAAAAATAATTTACCCTGTTATTTATATTTTAGCTACTTTATAATAAAGCAAAATAGAAAAAAGAAATAATAGGCCCAAATCAATCTAGTAAACCTGTCAGCAACAAATGATACTGACCGGCTGTAACTTTTTAATACGATTTTCGTGGTTTATTTTTCACCATATGGATCTTTGAATGATTAATAGTTTTGAAAAATATAGGTAGCCTCAAAAAATTTCTACATTTAACTTGCATATTGGTTGTTTAAATAAACTAACTGGTACTTGAGTGCATTTACAGTTTTAAATAATAGATCATTTTCTAGTGTTACGAAGCAATTTGAATTCTATTTTCAAATATAATTATCACTTTTGTTTAAAAATGTAATCTTGCCAACCTCTCCTTTATTAAAGTTATATCACTTTACTTAATAAATTTTAATAAAAATGAATTGTTTAGTTAGCCCCTTACAGAGAATTTTATTATGAAGATTCTTTTTTAGTGTTCCGTACGGAACACTTATGGGATCACTTAGGTGTCTATCAAACTATGTGCCTTGACAATATGGTGGACTTTTTTAATATACTTTTTAGTACATTACTGCTACCGAGTCGCGCATCGCTCCCGTACCGACAAGAAATTATTTTATTTTATTTTATTTGTTTATAAATAAACAAATATTTAGGTAATAAGAATTTGTTTTACACTTTTATTACTAGATTCTAGATTGAGCTATATTGATTTATTGGCTATTAGATAGCTAAGATGCTATAACTATTATGCATTATTAACTAAAAAAAAACTTGAAAATACATATTTTACCTTATATATTTATATATATATATATATATATATATATATATATATATATATATATATATATATATATATATATATATATATATATATATATATATATATATATATATATATATATATATATAGATATATATAGATAATATATATATATATATATATATATATATATATATATATATATATATATATATATATATATATATATCAGGGCAGGGACCTAATTAACTTAGTCTAGGTAAGGCTTTTATTTTATTTTAAAAGCGTTCACCATACGGAACATTAATTGCGCAAGTCCGTCTTGCACTAGGTCGGTTTTTTATAATTATCTGTTTGATTTCAGGTTCACAACAGTCCTCCTTATTTGCATGTACCGCTCATCGGGGTAAGTTTTGAGTGTAAGAATTTGTTACGAGTGTTAGCTCTGGCAGTTGCGTCGTAATATTTATGTAGCTATGTAAATATGTCTGTATGTATGTGTATTTGTCCTTAGATATCCACAAAAGTACAGACAGATTTTAAGAAAACTTTTTGTGTTTGCTCAGGTATTTTTCAACTAAGGTCACAGTGATAGAATCATTCAGATCGAGTTTCCAGTTCAAAAATTATCTTCCTACTTCTAAGAATATTTAAAAAAACGTTTTGCGTCAAACTAAACTCAAAGAAATTAAACAAGGATATATAAAAAAAGCTAAATCGATTTAAAAACACTGGTCAAAAGTACAAAATAATATATATATATATATATATATATATATATATATATATATATATATATATATATATATATATATATATATATATATATATATCAATCGGTTTTATAACGTCTTCCGTCTTCCGATGCCTAATTTCCACTCCTCCCGGTTTCTCCATCCCTCCTCCTCCAGATCTCTCTCTAGTACTTCCTTGTTGATTCCTGCTCTCCAGCTTTGGCGTGGTCTTCCTCGCTTTCTTTTTCCATGACGGTTCCAATTTAAAATCTTTTTAGGCAGTCGGTCTTGTGACATTCTCTGTACATGTCCGTACCATACCAACTGTTGGGTTCTGATTTCGTCCACTATATCGTGCTTTATTTCTAAAGCTCGCCATATTGTGTCATTTGGTATGCGGTCTTTTCTGGATTTTCTGGCTGCTCGTCTCCAGAAATCCATTTCTGTAGCTTTTAGTATTTTTTCTGTTCTTTCCTTTAATGGCCACACCTGGGAGCTGTAAGTTATTATACTTTTCATTATTGAGTTGTAAATTCTCTTCTTATTTTCAGTGGTTATGTTTTTGTCAAATAGTATACTATTAAGCATTGCAATCGCTTTTCTTCCGTGGATATTCCTCTCGAATATTACAAAATAATACGTCTTCTTAAACTTAACAGGTAAGTACCTACCTGTTTCTAAAACTAAGTTGGGAATGTGGAATCTTTGGCACAATGATACTATTCAGTATATATCACCACTACACCAAACACTTTATTTTTGCACTCGACGCACGTTTCGCTAATCATGTTAGCTTCATCAGGAGCGATGATTGCGATCATCGCTCCTGATGAAGCTAACATGGTTAGCGAAACGCGCGTCGAGGGCAAAAATAAAGTGTTTGGTGTAGTGGTGATATATACTGAGTAGTACTGTTTCTAAAAGAAAAATGATTTTCAAAGGAAATATTCGCTGTTTTCATTCTAAACGAAAAACGTTTAAAGAGAATTAGGCAGAAAAGTTCAGGGGCTAAAAACCCGACGTACTGTTACGATGCTGCACACGTACCATACCCATCGCGCTCCTTTTCAGCGTTGAAAGGTTGTAGCGGCGTTAATTGATATTTCTTCTCGATTTTTCGAATGAAAAGAGATATTTGGCGAATTGGGAGCTTTTTGAGGTTGATTTGGTTTTTTGACATTGAGTTTTATTATAGTATTTGTAAAACTCAAGAAGGAAAAATCGAACCTGAAGAAATGATGACATTAATATTGCCGCCACTGATAAACCATACACCTATACAATAAAGTCGATCATTAACCAGAAAGTCAGGTCTACAGTGTTGCGAGATTTGATTAGGCTTTTTCCAACAAACTTAATAAAAAAAAAATATATAAAAATTATTATTTTTTCAAATAATTGCTTCCTGATACCAACAAACTAATTACACAACTTATATATTTCAAGATTTTATTATAATAAGTAAAGATTTTAACACATGTAATTTACTTCATTGTAAAAACGACGGCACAATAAAGAAATTGTTAAGGAATGTTACAAAGATTCTTAAACCAAAAAAGGATTTGTTTTCGTCTTCTGCGACAAAGGACTTTTTGTCGGTATCCTACGCTGATAACAAAGGACTTGCTGTTAGCGCTGTTGACTTTATCGGTAGCTTTTTAGTGGCTTTCCCTCTACTTGACGGTGGCCAAGTGACAACGCTTTCTACGAAAACTTCAAATTTAATAGTGTATACAAATTGTGCAATATGTGGTGGGTATAGTGAGATAAAGATCAATATTATTATAGGTTTTTCTTAAGATAACCATAAACTAATATAGTGGTGTTAATCAAGAAATTTGTAAAAAGTGTAGAATATAGCAGCAATGGTGGTAGTTCGTGTCGTTCGGTACAGTTGGTTTAGTTATAAATGTCACGCACTACCTAGGATATTTAGTGTGAAGATCGACTGCACATTTGAGGTACATAGAGTTTTTAAATCTACTTTGTTTTTTTTTTTTAATTTAGCACTCAAAAACCTTACTTTTCTTACCAGAAAATCGTTTACAATTTCGGTACTAATCTTATCTATTTATTATACATTTTCCCGTATCACGACTCAGCAATCGAACCATGCTCGACAAATACGAGAACAGAACTTTGAGTTACATAAAATCCAATGTTCATTATTATGTTCATTCCGGTTTAAGAATTTTGGAATAACTTCATAGTTGCTACACTGTTAATGTTATGGGTTAAATGACTTTGGAAAGACAACTGCATAGAATATTGATCAATAATTTAGTTTAATCCTCTACCTGTACGTGAAAATCGGACATCCTCGCCGATATCCTCAGGATATGAAACAAGGTTAAATTCCCTACTCAGGCGGGGAGGTGAACAATAAAAAAAATATGTATCATACTTAATTTTAAAGATACAAGCTCATACTATGGTAGTTTATTTTTTTTAGTAGGTAAAACATTTTAATATAAAAAATACCATTTTAGATAATGATGCGTCATAAACAAAATTCCACAGTAGTTTAATTTAATTTTATTAAAATATTCTTATGGGTAAAATCCTACTAATAATCGATCTTGACAGCCTAACGACACCTATTTACAACGTCGTAACTCCTGTATTTTCGACGTCGTTAGCTGTCATTACTAATTTTTGCAAATGACACCGGACCGCTCATATTGATTATAAATGTATGGCAAATTATCGCTATTAAGTTGAGAAATACGAATACCTGAACGACATTGCTGAATGGCTATTTATTAAAATCGAAGTTCTACATATTAATAGAGAGTTTTAGCCTCACTATTAACAGATACATAAACTGTAATTATTACTTAAGATATGTACAGAGACACTATGACTTAAAAAGCGTGAAATTAACACGTCATATCTCAGTTATGTTTAGACTGTATTGTATGAATGCCAGAGTTGTTGAGGCATATATTCAAGTTTTTTGTTTGTTTATTTTAGTGTCAGTTTTATCGAGTTATGCTTGTCATCCTTGAGTAATTTTAGTAATTAAAGATGATGTTCATTACTGTGACAAAAAACACTGTAGTGCGATTCTCGCACCGTACTGAAGTTAAAAAATCGGAAAATTAAGTTTTTTGATAAACTATAACAATAATTGTAATTCTGATATAATATTATTATTTTAAATCTAGTTCAAAGTTGTGCTTTTTACTTAGTTATTTTGAGACTAATCGTCATCTAGTAATCAGAATTATTCCGACTGTTAAGGTTTTATGTATCGCATTGTAAATAACAATGGATTTTTATCTCGGAATAAAACATGCTTTAAATTTGATAGAAGCTAAGTCTCTTTTTGAGTAAGAGAAATTTGTAGCTGAATAATGTGCATGTTTTTTTTTTTTTGCTGTTATCACTTTATCACTAAATGCTTCATAGAATATGTGAAAATTCACCAGAATTAAACTACGTACGGTTATTTTCAACTTATTATTCTCGTTCAGTCATAGTTCCGATAAGAAAATGAGGAGAAACTAGAGTCTATCGTGAAAGTAAGAGAGGATGAAGCTTCAAGAAAAAGTATTACGTGAAATAAAATTAACAATTAGAAGCATCATGTTACAGAAAATATTAAATTGGATTTGAAAATAGTACAAAAAATTACAAATAAGATGGAAAATGTTTTTTAATGTTTAATCATCATTCATCTATCTTCTATGATATACAGAGACGACAGATTGAAAATAGAGAAAGTTTAGGAAATTAAGATGGCTATGACTAAAATGAGAATATTGTATGGCCATGGCAATAAGAAAAGATAGACTTTGAAAAAGGTATATAAAGGAAGATGTTAGTGGTATGAATACCTAATGAAAAGGAATATGCGTACAGAAGAGTGATGAAAATGGAAGTAGTTGGTACAACGGAAAAGCTAAGGAAGAGATAAGGATAGATTAGGAAGGAGGTTTAAAAGAAGAATAACTTAGAACAGGATTTTTTCGAAAATATTAGTCCGGAAACTTCGAGGCTACATAAAACTGGAAAGACAGAAACATAAAAAGAACAAGGTCTTTTAGAAGATTTACTACAATAAAAAATATTTGTTATGTCAAACACCATATTCGTATGGCTGAAGTAAATTGTATTGTTTATTTTTGAAAAAAAAACAATATTTGTAAGAGAATAAAAAAATTGAATAATAATTTTAAATCACCAGAAGTTTCGACTGTCATTATTTTTATTTAAAAATATAAATAGACCGCAATTATTACGTAGTAACTTTTTAATACTTTTTTAGAGGTCTTTAGATCTCCTGTCCGTAAGGAAAATGTTTTGTATGATACCACTGAGTGTTTTTGTGTGAGATAAACCACTAAATTCTTTGATTTTATTTGACTCTATTTTCCTCTTTGTTATAATTCGACCAAGATATAATTTAAAACTTATTTATGGAAATAAATTACCACAAACGTTACCTACGTATGCAAAAATGCTCTAAATTCTCAAGTAGGCCGTTGCTGGAGTGTCATTGCATCGATTTAAGACTCTCTAATTGAACTTAAGCCGTGATTTTGCACCTTTTTACGTATCGTTTTGACATTTTTAAGCTGCCAACTTTACAGCTACTGAATACAGAAATACCGTACTGTTTATTTTAATTTATTTCTCTTGTCGGTTTTTAGATGTGGCAAAAGTTAATAAACATTAAATAATGATTAAGTAAATGCAATTCTGACAAGATAAACAATGTTCGTAAATTAGAGTGTCATTTGTCAGTTTATAGAACCAATCATGGTCATGGTAAATGTGATATTTCGTTTAAAGGAAAATATTGTAATTATATGTAAGGTCTTCGAATAATAATGTAACTCGAAGCGATTAAGTACAGCAAATAGTTGCCATAACTCTTTACCACTGCATAACAACAAAGCGTTCATAAATCATAAAAATATCTCTCTATGTGCAATTTTATCATAGCCAAGAACGGCTTTAGCTGGTGAATTCTGTAATAATTGCACATAATAACATTGGACCCCTGCTCGGAAAAAAACTGCCAATACATTGCATTAGTAAGTGTAAGAAAACAGACACAACTTATTGCTCTAGCAAGTTGCGCGATGACACGTCCTACGAGAGCTATGAATACAGGCGATGCAACTTGGATGTAGCAAACCAAATCTAGCAAGACTAAACGGTCTTTAGCTGGCTGTAAAGCTTACGAACTTGATCATTTTTAAGCAGGAATTTTATTACTAAAGGGTTTACTTTTAAAATCATCAGAAACAGTTTTATTGGCATTTAATGTATTAATGAAAATTTATCTTATTAATGGTAGTAGTTTTTATATATAGGACATTTCGTTAAAATCAGTAGATTATCCTCTACTCTTAGTTTAACTGAAAGTTATAAAATTATTGCACTATTTGTATTAGATAGAATATACTCACAAAACCCTGTATAGTATATAAATTTACAAATTTCTCCAAATATATTTTAACTGTTTATTATCGTGATTTCAACTCCATGTGCATAAACCAGATCCAAATCCCGTGAAAATAAAATAAATAAAATCGCCCTTATAGACAACTTGTAGTTGTGATGATTTTTACCAAACCTTGGCAGCGTAATTTTTAAACGAGCCTTTCAAAAGTCTGTTTTATTATTAAATGATACACAAACAATACAGAAGTATTATAATAATAAGTTACATATGCCATTCTGGTACCCATGGGACATTTTTTTATCAACTGGCAGGAGATTATGGTGTTTTTTTGGCTCAAATCTTACATTTTTTATTACGCTAATTAATACTTCTATATATTTACACTCTATTTTGCCAGTGCCAAATAGCTGTCAAAAAGCTTTATATCGTGCTACCCATATGCACGACCAAACTAACACCAGTTTTCTCTAGGCTTTTCAACCTATCCCACAGAAAGGGAATATTTCCATCCTGCAGGAAATGCGCTACAGTTCAGCCGATATCCAAACAATGCAAGAAAACTTTACACAACTACCAACTAGTCACACTGCTTTCAATATTATCGAAAGTTATGGAAAAGGCTATCAATCAGCATCCTTTTAAATATCCAGAAGGATCCAATATTATTAGCGACATGCATATGCCGTTTTCGTAAGCATAGATCAATAGGAGATCTTTTAGCTTTTGTAACACATGTTTGGAACAACTCAATTGAACACAGGGAAATCTTAAGCAGTTGCACTTGATTCATCCAAGGCATTCAACTGGCTCTACTTCCAAACATCCACTGCATTTATTGCATTATATTCAGTAGTGAGCTGTTCACTTTATTAGAGACCAAGAACTCACCAGCGACCTTGATCCTTTGGAACTTCGAAGAAAGTCTATTCTACAAGTATTTTCATGGAAAGTATTTGATGGAAGTGGCCCGCTTAATTCCTCCTAGAGCGGTCTCGCTAATATTTCACATCCGTATCAGGTTCAGCTTGTCACTCCTCGTACAATCCTTTCTAAGAAGTTTTTTATATGGAGAACCTGATCCCTTTGGAATAATTTGCCTAAAACTGTGTTTTCCATCGAGTACATTTACAGCGTTTTAAAACCAACGTGAATCGTTTTTTCCGTACACGAGTGGCTTCAGTCACGCTTTAGGGATTTTCCTGTAGTATGTACTTAAAAAGACTCTAATCCTGTCACCCAAGTTTATGTAAGTAAAACTTTGAACAGCTAAAATGAGGATACTTATTTTTATTTTTTTATATTATACAAATTATCTACATCTTGTTTATATGCAAAATACAAACATTTACTACATGACAAATATCAGTCTAATAAATGATACATTTTTACGTTAACTAATTAATGGACTTTTCTTTCCGCCAACTATCAGCTATAAATTCACAGCTTTGCAAAAAACTGCATCAATCCTAGCGGTTTCCGTGCCTATGATATTTCGCAAATTGGGAAGAAACTCTAACCTAATATTATTTCAATGCTAAGAGGTTAGTTAGTTAAATTTCGTCAAATTCTCTCAGTATTGCTCAAAAAATAAATGCTTTTGTAATATTGAATTCCGAAATAAAAAAAAATGCAAACATTGCATAGATTTTTTTTTGTGATTACAGTTGTACTAAAAAGGTAATAAGCCGAATAAAAATGAAAGGGATCAAAAATTCCACAACACAATATGAAAGCTACTTCTTTCTAAAAAATAGCCAGAGGATAGTTAATGGAGTAAAGAAGAGAGTAACGCTAAAAAAAACATTACATTACTTACACTGTTTCTCATGGCATAGGTATTTTGTAGATAGTTTCGAAAAAATGTAAGGAATTCGAATAACTAAGACAAGCTAAAAAATACACTTAAACTTTAACACCACCTTGGAAAATAAGTTTTTCCGAACCTAAGTTTTTATCTTAAAAGGCAATGCGTTCTGAAGTAAGTAGTCAATTACTTAATTAATACATGCATTTCGTAAACCAAACAATCAGCCAGTTTGGAACGACTTTCTCAAAAGGAGATGTCAGTTCAAAACTGGAAACTAATTATGGGCGCAGCTGAAAACTACCGGACTTATATGACCATCTGGTTGGCCACGTGAACTTTTTACGCTATCTTGACCGGCTCCCCAATTAGTATTTTTCAAGTCGTAAATCTTACTTGAGCCGAAATGAAAGACAAAGTTACATGCAGTGATTTTGTTTGCTTCTAAAAATACTTGCGTTGAATTATTAATTGAGAATTTTTGCATTAAATTATGCTTAATTGCCCATAAATAATCATGTTATTTATTTTTCAAGTTTAATAAATTAATTAGATTCTTTTTGGAGACGAAATTACGATGCAAGTAATAGGCCATTTATCATTTAGAATAAGATCAAACAGATCAGTTGCCTCTACTAGAACAATAAAAAAATTATTTAGTAATACCATTGACGGATGAAACCAAGACATTTACTGTAAATGGAAGAATAAGCAGCGTATTAGGCGTGGACTCGTATATAAGTTATCGTTGCCTCTCGGATTGTTTGATTGCCTTCTCCAAGAACTGCTTCTGAATTAAAAAAATATGGAGATTCAGATTCATATGCAACTAGTCGTTTGGTAATCATTCTCAGGGCCTTATTCTGTATCACTTAGTATTTCGCAGTTGGATCTATGTTTGGCTTTATAGAAGCCTTGATATCTCTTATTTATTTATTTATTTATTTACCACAAGCCCAAAAAAGTAATTAATAGGGGCGATAACATAGCTATTACACAACATCAGTATATAACAATACAATATAGACAGTAACTCAAGACCAAAATTAATAAACCTATTGATTAATATCATGTCACACACCATTACAGTTATTAAAGTAGGTTCAAACAAGTATGGAAGAATTCATTTTGAGTCATGGAGAGATCACATGCGTGCGACACTTCATTGTAAACAGAACATATCCCGTAAACAGGAAATGCCTATAATACATTTGTGTGCGCCGTAGGAAGGTAAAAGAAGTTACCAACTCGATTTCCAAATCTTCCAGCAGTGATGGACACCATTAACCATTCCTACCATTAACTAACTTATATAGGAACATCACTCTCGCTATATTTCTACGCTTCCTCAAGCTTAGAAAATTGAACTCTCCCAACAATATATCGTTGTCTATACCAACCTGCGGGTATACTCCAAATATATATATATATATATATATATATATATATATATATATATATATATATATATATATATATATATATATATATATATAATATATACATATATATACTTCAAAAACTTCCTCTGAACCCTTTTCAAAGCAACAATATAGACAACTATAGAATGGTGTCCAAACAACGGACCCTTACTCAAACCTGCTTCTAACCAATGCATTAAATAAATACTGTAATAAGCGTCGCAATATTCTGAAAAGACTCTGATCCATCATCTTCATCGCATCCGAAACCAATGTATTAATCTGATGACTGAAGTTCAGCCTAGAATCAAGAACAACGCCCAAGTCCCTGAAAGTTTCCACTCTTTGTAACTCATTAATACCAATATTATATTTATAGTTTAGTGGAGATACCTCCCGACTTATCGTCATTACCAAACATTTTTTTGCGTTGAGCAAGAGACCATTGGAGATACACCACCCCTGCACCGCGTCAACCCCGCTCTGTAGTCGCTTACAGTCGTCGCCGGACTCAACTGAGACATACAATTTCAGATTATCCGCAAATATCTGGTATTCCACGTGAATGGCATGCTGGATATCATTCATAAACATAATGAATAACATAATTTATATTGTGAGTTTATTCCGAAACAAATGCTTTCAGGAACTCTTAGCAGTAGATACAGGTCTGATAGCAAGACTTTAGTTTCCTTTTATACAGTCTTTTGTCGTTATGTAAATACTTAATGCTGTTACAGCATTTTACCTCTAACTGTAAGATATCCGCGAGGCGGAGTTTTATTGGATGTTAATAAAAAAAGATATTTCAGGCTTTGCCTGATTGAGTTTGAATGACCCATGGTTGAACCAATCCAACAATTTGATTATATGTATTTAGAGCCTAATGGTTAAAATCGCTCTTAGAAGTGTCATCGGCATACAGAGCCAGATTGGGATGTTCTGTTTTAGGTATCCCAGCCTTATAAATATTATATGTTAGGTGTACGGCTGGACAAGTTTCGTAACTTGATGTGTAAAATCAAAGTTTAAACACCCAGTTCCTCATATAACATCCTCCTTAAACCTTAAAAATCTATCATTGTTGTAAGAGTCTACGAATTGTTGGGCAATTCTCGATGTATAACGCGTCGTTTCATGTTCAAGTTGAGTGATGAGCAATACCTCGTTTCGATAACAAATTGATTTAATATTAAGTAAAGACACTAAGCCGATAAGCTGTCCCTTTCTATTAAATATTCAATCGAAAACATTTTACGTTACTTATACCATAATAAAAGTTGTCGTTCAGATTTGGTGCGTCCAAATTATTTTGTTTCAGTAAGCGACTTGGTTTCATTCGCCTGTGCTAATACTAACACACCATCTTATATGCATATTTGTAAGGAGTTATTTACATTTTTAAAAAGCGCCAGCCAATCCTTAGGAAAGATTAAATGTGTGTCATCCATATACAGAAATATGCTTTTTAGTGTAATATCTTCATTATGTTACTAAGTTTTCTTTACTATGATATATTTGCTAGATAAACATAGTGATTTGTCTTGATTAGGGATATTATCGCCTTTTCAAAGTTTATTAGTTTACAATGCGCTTAATTCTTTAGATTTACTTTTACATTTATAATTTGTAATTTGCACAGTTAATCATTATTGTTCACACTTTGATACCCTATAAAATAAGTTTAAACTTTCTTTTTGTACTAATTACATTCCTAAAATCTGAAGTTAACAAAAACAATTTAATAAAATATAGCCATGATCGTTGTGGAAACTAATGAGTTCCAAAATAGCGTTCGACATTTTTTAATCCAAGAAATTAATTAATAAAATTCCGAAGCACGTCAATATACAACTACCAACAATACATCCATAAAATTAACCATTACTTTGTTGTTAACTATTAGTAGATTGGCTGAGGAGGCATTTTGTTGACGCACTATATCAGATGTTGTTACTTCTACATCTAGTGTACTCTAGGACTGTCATTTGGGACCACTATTATTTACTATTCATAGTTAAATTATATATAATAAAAATACATTCATTAATACTCAATTCCTTTTTATGTGATAATTTAAAAGTCTATAAAATAATTTCTAGTGCTATAATGACTTCGCTGATTTACAATCCATTCTCAACAGATGTCATAATTTCTGTCGAAAGAGTCTAATTTTAATCTAAATGTGTGTGTATTCACACATAATCAATAACTAATAATGTTGGATGTCAAGAAAGGAACATTGAGTTTTTTGACACAAAATTATTGCTCTATGTTCACATTGATAATATTGTAAACAGTACTGGAATTGCCACAATATGTAGAGATATTTTGCAAAGCTTATTTTTCATATGTCTTTATCCTTATCGTTATCTCAAGCATGCGCAGTATTAACGCGAAGGAATTGCACTTTCATACTACGGCAGAATGGCAATAAAATTAACTAAAAGTAAGGTTAGGTTAGTATTCATCTTCTTTAAGTTCTTTTTTTAATTCATTCCATGGTTAAACATACCGGTTATTAGTATTTAATAAGTCAATTCAAGTTTCTAAATTAAAGGTGTATCTAGAAGGTTTCTATCACTACCTTCAATATTTCCAAGCTAATACGAATCTGCGATAAATAAAATTTCATTTGAGATTAGCACTACACAACAATTATCACCGCTGCACCAAACACTTTATTTTTTCACTAGCAACGTGTTACACTTACCAGGTTACCATCATCAGGAGATACGTCCATAGTCCGTCATCACACGCTATGATGGTCGCATAGTTAGAGAAACGCATGTCAGGTGCAAAAATAAAGTGTTTGTTGTAGTGGTAATAACTATTCTGTAATGCCATTGTGCCAAAGAATGCAAAATCACAACATAATCTGAACACTAATTAATTGTTGTTAGTACTATTTGCAATATAAGATCATAATTTCAATTTACTATATAGTGGTTTGTACACTTAAGTAGGAAAAAAAATAGGCCCTCCCATAATAGTGATAAGAATAACGCTCTTCAAATAACATCTCTTCTTCTTTAGCAACCTGTTTTAGTCCACTTCTGGTCTTCCCTAGAGAAATCATGCCTTAACTTACATATTTATATCCTATCCAAATCCGTACCTCCTTACCCGCTTCCTTTCCTATTCACAAATACGTCCTGTCAGCGTGGTGAGTTATGGCTAAACACCCCCAACTTAACCATATAGCTAGTCTAACCTCTCTTATAAGTTCCTCAATAAGAGAAATCGTTATCCTTAATAAAGGTTTCTCTTATTTTGTTTCAATACTGCGCAAGCTTCAAATGGTGGCTGCATGCTTCAAATAACGATAACAGATTAGTTCTTATATTTAGTTTCTTTCCTTTACTATTGCGCATGCTTCAGATAAAGATTATTACAGAGGTCTGCCAAACTATCTCTCTAATGTAAAAATTTTAAGACTTGAAATTTGTTAATAATACTTTAATATTCTTATTTGTTTAGGCACCTTAATTTAATGGAATTCTATCTAAAATATGTAGAAGTTGCCCCTAGAATTTGTAAAAAATACGTTGTTGGAATGTTTGGCGTTTAGAAAAAGAAGGGAGCAGTTTAGTCTGTCTTGCGATCTTGTTATAAAATTATGATTTTGGAACATGGAAAGTGATATTCTTAATCTTTAGCATTATCTATTCATTATCCTGATATTTTGGCCCTGGTGATCTTCAATGTTTTCAAGAAAATTTTGTGTATAATAATTTGTTACCGTGTTATGGCTCACTCGCTAGATCTCTACTTTCTAGAATGTTTAATTTTTCGATTTATGTTCTGTAAATTTATACTTTTTCTCTGTTTATCTTGAAGTTTTTAAATACAATTTGAGGAGATTTTGTTAATATCTATTCTGGAATTGTCGTTTGGTTTACATTGCAGCTTTGAATATGATTATGTAAAATAGTTATTCTCAGTATTTACTGAATTTTGTAGAGTGGTTACTGTAGTGAAATTAATTCCATATGTAATCCAAAGAGGAATAAATAACTATGTAAATATTTATTGACACTAATTTGCAGTGGATAACAATAAGGATAAAATTTTCTACTTTTCTGGAATAATAAATACAATATTAGCTTTTTGATCGACATTAAATTAATCGATATTTATTATAGTTACATTGATAATAATATAAAACCATACATCTACATTTAGTTATAGATATCTACTTTCTAAATTAAAACGTATCCCTTATTTTGATTAATAAATGTAACGTCTCAATGAAGAAATCAATTTGCTGCAACACATAATGCACACATGAAAACAAAAGTAGCTTTTCAAATTACCTAGTAAATACATGTCACCATTTATAAGCAAGCACCTTGTCTAGTCACCATTACAGTTGCCTACTGTTAATGTTGTTAATTCGTATATCCCGTACTACATATGGTAGTACTGGTGGTAATACGAGTATACAGTTTCTACAACTCTTTCTACGCTTATAACTTTGTTTTGAGACGTTTACAATAGACGCTTAAAGATAAAGCTACAGGTAATATAGCAAATAACCCGCCAAGTGCAAGTCGGACTTGCGCAATTAGTGTTCCGTACGTTGCTTTTAAAATAAAAACTTTTGTTACGGAGGCAGAAAGTGATTAATGACTTCACACACACACACACATCCCAAATCAGTTTTCAACAAAGTTTTTTTTCCGATTTTTATTGAAAACTGATGACTTTGAAATTTTTGTTTTTTATATTCCAGATAAATTATTAAAGGTAATATATTCGCGGTAATTTTCGTTCAATCTATACCCTATGGAGAATATTTCAGAATTCTTTTAAAATTTCTTGATCAGTACTTTTCGAAATAAGGCGAGGAGACAGCGATTTTTCGCAATTTTTTAAAAATAAAATAAAAAAAAGTGTCCGTAAGTTTTACATTATATATCTTTTTACAATCTTTCATTTGACAACTCACTCGATGATATGGTAAAATTTTTTTTTCACTTTCAATTTCATCCCCCAAAAACTAATCTCTTTAGTCAAAATTTAACTTTCAAAACTACACTTCTCTGATGAGGTCATCAATTCCTATATTAGTACCAAATTTCAACTTTCTATGTCAAATAGTTTCGGAGAAAATCGGGTGAGACAGACAGACATCGAAGTGATCTTATAAGTGTTCCGTACGGAACACTAAAAATATATAATTTAAAATTATAGTACTTTTAATTTGGACAACTTGTATTAGTTTTTAGACTGTTTTCGATCGACTAACGGCATACTAGATTACTTTTGGTAAAATATTTCTTTCTTGCAGCTACCATTAACTAAGGTAGAGTTTTTTGCATATACTTTGAAATTATGTTATACTATTTGCCAGATATTTTTTTTTTTATGGATCTAGCACACGTGCTGCACGGAAGTACCTAAAGCGTTCCAGGAGCGGCATGTGTGCGGAGTTGGTTTCCACAAACACTGCATCAGCATTGAGAATAACTTTTTAGGCCTTTTTGCTTTGATTTAGATATAGCTTTACGAACCGTAGAAGGTTTTCCGAAAATTTGGTAAATTCTTTAAAATGACAGAAAAATCAGATTTAGGATTTTACATGCTTTATACTAGATTTCGCCGCTTAGTTGGTCACTACTTTGTTGAAATCTTTCGTAGGTTTTCTCCACTTTTGTTTTATCCACGTTGGTAACTTTATAGATCAGAGCTCACTTATTTTGAGTATCCCACTTAAAATACTTCAATATATGTTTAAAGGCACTCACTTAACTTGGAGGACGATTACAAATTTGTATCAGCGTGTTCTTCAGAAATTCTATTTTTTTTATGGACATAGCATACATGTCACAGGGCAATTCCTAAAGCGCTACAGGAACAGCGCGTGTCCGGAAAAAGCGATTTATGTTGAACTAGAATCGCTGAAAAGGGATGTACGAAGAGTAACAAGTTGAACTTTATACGGATGTGAAATGTTAATGCGACGTGTATTTCTAGCATGTACGGCCTTGGGAGAAATGAACTACATCCATTGAACACTTTCCGTGAAATTACTTGTAGAACAGATTCAAGTCCTCCATCATTCTTCGGTGCTCCAATGAATTTCTGGTCAGTTTTGGGTTTCAAATCAGGCGAACAGCTCTCATCTGAACAGAATCAAACAAATGTAGTGTATGGTTGGGAGCAAACATGGCAGAAGTATTCCATCGTTGGTCGACTTTGAGCTTTCTACAGAATTAGCAGTTGTTGTTGAGTGTAAAGCTTTCTAATTCGAAATAATATTCTCAGCTTTTGAGAAGCTTTCTTTGCTGTGCTTGCAACATGTTCGTGCCAAGACATATTTACTCCCAAAAATTGAGTGACGATGCTAGAGGAATGGAGGTTCCGCAACGTTAACTTTTTTAGATAAAAACTTCCTCTTGGACTTTTGTAGCGTTAAACTCTACTTGGTTACATTCATCCCAAGATAGAATTTCTCCCAGTTCAAAGTGAATAAAAAAATAAGCGTACTGTCATCTTTCTTAATATAATTAAAATTATTTTTCTACTCGGCCTACTTTACTCAATTTAAGTTTAATGAAATAATGATATTATTGAAATAACCGCCAGTAAAAAAAAATGACGTGTACAGGGTGGTCCAGATTTATCTAAAGGAGATAGACGAAAACTGATGTCGGTGTCTGAGGCTCAATTCTTATGACAAACTCAGTGGGGAAAATCGCATATAGATACCTAGTATCGTTTCAGATATACAGGGTGTTTTTCAAAAATCTGCATTTTGGAAAAATGTTTGTAATTCTTTTCCTATTGAAATTTTTTATTTCGGTAAAAACATTCTCAAAGCACTTTGTCACGTGGATTTCGACAGTGTAAGTTACATTTTTTTTACAACTAATATTTTAATAGTTATTAACGCAAAAATATGGTTTTTAAATGGGTATCCTGTATATTTTTCTTTATCCGAATAGAGCTTTAAATTACCATTCTAAAAATATAGCACACTTGCTTAAATCTACTTTAAAATATAAACGTTTTTAGTTTTTACGCGAGTTTTAAAAGCACATTTTGTGAAGTAGGCTTTGGACGGAGCGGCAATATCAATTGTTTACCGATAGCCGTTAAATCGTAAAAAAAAAAATCCCAGAAGTAACTCTAAGAGTCATAACTACAATGAAATTTACTAAATGCTATAGTACTTTAAACTATGTAGAAAATAAAACAAAACAACAATAAAACAATTTACTCTGAGTAGAGCAAACTAAAACAAAACAATTTTCTATAAGAGACGTTCGAAATGTCGACCAGTTTCATTTACACATAGGCGGCACCTTTTCTGGACACTTCTTACCGAATTGATTAGTTCAAGAAGGGTGAGAGCTGCAAAACTTTGTATCACTGCGACTTCTAACTCTTGCCTGGTGTTTGTCGGCAATTTAAAAATTAGGTCTTTCAATCTTTCCCAGAGATAGAAGTCCATGGGTGTTAAATCCGGTGACCACGGTCCCAGACAACGGTTCGGACCTTGGTTGGCTATCCAGTTATTGTCGAAATTGGCCGATTAAAAATTACTGATAACTGCAGCATTATGAGGAGATGCCTCGTCGTATATATTTCTAAGGTCCATTAACGGTAGTTCATCAACAAGAGGTTCTATTTGCTGCCTTAAAATTTCTAAATCTTTCTGAGAGGACTATGTTCCTTCATAAATAAATGGACCTATAGCCCTGCCTCTAAAAATTCCTGCCCATACATTAAATCCAAATCTACCTTGATTTCTTTGCTTTATAACTAAATGAGAATTTTCTTGTGCCCACGTATAAGAATTGTAACGGTTAAAAATACCTGCATTGCTTACATAAGCTTCGTCTGTCCAAATGCAATTTAATGAAAAATTCTGAACATGGTTACAGTTCTCCAGAAACCATTGGCAAAAATCCATACGCCGTTGAAAATCTCCGCCTCTAAGGTGATGAACTTTTCTTATCCTATATGGCCTGAATTTGTGCTTCTTCAAAGTTCGACTTACGTTAGTTTTTGGTAGTCCAATGATTCTTTTAACTGTCGGGTTGAAGTGTTGGGATTATTTCCGATAGTTCCTAAAACTACTATTTCTTCTAACTCCTTATCCCTGTTTGATGCATAATTTTTGGGTAGTTTCTTTTCAAACTGGCCACTATTAACTAGGTTATGTCGCAATGGAGCGAATATATCCTTGCAGGGTTGACGCCTCTGTGGATACCGTTCGTGGTACAAATTACTTGCCGCTTCCGAATTTTCTCCGGTTTGTATGAAACACACTATAATATCCCATTTTTTTAAATTTTCAAAATTCATTGTAATTCATTTGGCAATTCAATAACTGATCCTGAAGTAAAATTTGACAATTACGAGTAAACAATTGAATTAAACCATATGGCCGCTCCGGCCAAAGGCGTCTTCACAAAATGTGCATTTAAAACTCGCGTAAAAACTGAAAATTTTTATATTTTGAAGTAGATTTAAGCAAAATATAAAGTGTGCTATATTTTTAAAATAGTAATTTAAAGCTCCATTCGGATAAGGAAAAATATACAGGGTATCCCATTTAAAAAATATATTTTTGCGTTATTAACTATTAAAAGATTAGTTGTAAAAAATGTAACTTACACTATTAAAATTCATGTGAAAAAGTACTTTGAGAATGTTTTTACAGAAATCAAAAATTTTCAATAGGAAAATAATTACATTTTTCCAAAATGCAGATTTTTGAAAAACACCCTATATATCAGAAATGGTACTAGATATCGATATGCGGTTTTCACCATTGAGTTTATCATAAAAATTGAGCCTCAGACACCTACATCAGTTTTCGTCTATCTCCTTTAGATAAAGGGGTTTACCTTTAAAAGTGTCCAATTTGGACCATCCGGTATATGCGGTAGACAAAAATTAATTCAAGCTCAAAATATTAACGTTTAAAGTATAGTATAAAATTTCCACTTCGAAATTCATAACGAATTTAAATACTGGTAAATACTCGTAATACATAATTTCAGCGCAAATAATTTTTTCGCAGAGACATATCGAGAGCTAAATCATGCATATTGATAACGATTTAATTCAGAATGATAATTCAGAGGTCATAAAAAAACAGAAATAACGGATGGTGAAATATGATGTCACATACAGTCTGTTAAGTAAGAACGTGTCCGCGATAATTTATTTTTGGTAGAGCAATTTTAGCGATTCAACAAAAAATCGGTGGAGGAAAACTTTTTAGTAAGAGTATTGGTTGATTCCGAACTTCCGTCGAAATCACATAAAATCCAAAATAAGTCACCCGTTGGCGCGTCGGTTCGAGGCAGTCTTTCTTTGTTCCCATTCAAAGGGGCCTAAAATGACATATTCCGCGGCCACTAAATATATTAAAAAGTTGGTATCGTTTGTGAAGAAGTGGATAAATCGTTTTAACCAGACAAAAAAAGTCGACAACTTACCAAAACGTGGCTCGGTAGGTAAAGTCACTACCAAAGTTGAAAAATGAATCGTGCCTTTGTTTTCACGGGACCCAAAATTGACGCTGTATCAAAGCGCGGCAAAACTAAGAAAATCAGGTTTGAATGTGTCGCATGAGATCATTCTACATCTTCATGCTCATGATGTCAAATTCGGAAGCACGTTGAAGAAACCTTTGTGGGCGAAAATCACATCGCGAAGCCGCTCGCTTGGGCCAACGATAGGACTGTTTTGTGTATGTGTTGTATAAACACCCCCTAATGTAACCTTTCAACTGTCACTGCAAGTGGCTCTTTCAATATACATAGAGAACACAGAAGGTTCATTGAGGTGATTACCCTTATTTTTTATAACATATATATAATAATCTTAGTTGTATCCGACAACACCTTCGAGATAATTATCTTATTCTGAGTTCTAATCTCGAAAAGTAATGAGCCCTTTATGCCATCGTAGGCGCAACATCGAAAAAAACACTCCAGTTTAACACGGCTTAATTTACTTAGTATAGGCATTAATTACCGTATAAAAATTTTCAGTATTAAATATTGCCTTGAAACTTGCGCGATCTGTAGATTCCGAAGTACTTTAATCAGTATTACAATTACGTTCTCAAATATCGCTTCATATTTCCAACCAAGTTTGGTAACAGATTTTTACATTTTTAATATCCTTTGATGAAATTGCGGCCTATTTACGGACACCCTTATTAAGAAAACCTTTATATGAAGGGGTTACATACACCTCCAATTTTCAAAAATTCGACTTTTTTTACGAGTTTTTATTCTCTATACTTCTAAGAATTATTAAAAAAAAAAAAAATTAAGAAAATTCCATTCCATTATAAAGTTATAGCATTAAATGTGACCTGGCGTCGGATTGGGACCGCTACCTGTTTTAAGATACTGTCTGCAGTATTATTAGCCAATTTTTAATATATTTTAACCTTTTTTTAAATCTTAATAATTTCTTTTTCTATAATATGTCGAGAGGTTTTGTTAATTTATCTAATAGATAATTTTTTATAAATAATTAAACTTAAATTTTAGTCGAAAATTTCATGCTAAAGTTTGAAACACCGTAAATTTTTTATTTTTGAGAAAAAACCCTTCCACAATTTTTAACTACTACATCATTTTACGAGATTAATTTTTATTTTTGCACTTTGGATTACTTTTTGTGAAGTTATCCTGGGGACTAGGAGGCGCCATAGTTTTATCAGTGGACCATTTAACCCGACAAAAAAATAATGTTAATATTTAAAACATATTTAAAAAAAATTTTCTTATAACTTAAAGTACAATAAAAATATATAATCGCCATTCTTTTGTATTATTCACTTATATATAACCTTTAAAATATTTTTTTTAAATATACATACTTTTTGCAATGCCCATCTGTATTTACATAACTCCTGAAGGTTTAAACCAAATTAAAAATTATTTTTCGTGTAATTGTAACACTTTCTACAATTGCAACTAGTATGGTTTTAGAAAAAATATCCAAATAAGTAAGAAGAGATAATTAAGAGTAATTTTAAAATTGAAATTTATCATTATAATGAAGTTATAACATCTTAACGATGTTTGAGCATCAACAGGAAATTAAGACATTAAGAGAAAATGGAAACAATTAAATCAATAATTAAAAGAAAACGACATTTCGAAGAAACTACTAAACTTACAACTTTTTCTTTATCTCAATAAAATCCTGTTCAAATTCGACTTGATTTTTTTTTAATTTAATGTACTTGTGTGGCCCATATAATTGCTTCATTTGTGTAATAAAATTTGTGTTTTTGTTGACAATATTAATTTCAAAGATGCCGCCTCTCATTTTTATTGGCGTATTCCGAGAAAAGGAACATTAATCAGAGTCAGATGAGTGCCTCAATAATTGTATGATTTAGATTTGTTCAAGATAATACAAAAACAATGCATCGGTGAATTAATTTATTTTGATGTATTAATTTTACCTGATAAGTTATAAAAACTATTAGATTAAAATTCTCTAATAAAACTTTAACGTCCTAGTCTTAATAGATTATTTATTTTATAAAAAAAAAACTTTAAAATGACTACATAGAAACTGAGGTTTCAAAATGAATGAGAAGAATGTTTGTGTTTTAAGTCACTTATAATATTTTTTAACTGCACTCGGGATAATTTTTCTTCGTCTTCTTTAGCCTTTAAAAGTGCACTCCTGGACATAGGCTTCTTAGAGAAATTTCCATGCCGATCTTTGCTGGGCTGTGTCAGTTTTTCCCCGCATGTGGCTGGATGTCGTCCCTTCATCTCGCCTGCTGTCGTCCAACCTTCTCTCTGTCTTCCTTGGTCTCCATTACATTAGAGCTTTAGTCCATTTGGGATCACTCCTCGGCACGTGTCCCGCCCAACGCCACTTCAGTCTGGCCACACGCTCGATGACGTCACAGACTCCCGTTCTTCTTTTTATTTCATCATTCCGGGCTTTGTCTTTCAGGCTTAGTCCGAACATCGCCCGCTCCATTGTCCTGTGATAAACGTAGAGGCGATTGGCACAATTTGTGTTGAGTGTCACCGATTCAAGTCCGTATGTCGCCACTGGTAGGATGCATTTGTCGTAGATCTTCCTTTTGAGGTTCACAGGGATCGTCAGGTAACGGAGGATATAGCTGAGTCTCTCGAATGCCAATTCCCCGCGTGATCTCTGCGGTCTGATTCTCTTTCCCAAGCTTGGTATTATGTCCTAGATAGTTATACTCGTTGATTACTTCCAAAGCGTGATTATCAATGATAACGGTTATATTATCTGGCCTCATTATTTTAGTTTTTTGAAAGTTCATTTTGAGGCCCACAGCTTGGGAGGGGTCCATGAGTTCTTGGAACATCGTTGTTAGTTTTTCTGCTATGCTGCTGAAGAGTACAATATCATCCGCGAAGCGGAGGTATTTCAGATGTTTTCCGTCTCTGTTGACACTCTTCTGTTTCCAGGATAGACACTTGAACATGTCCTCCAGAGCCAAGGTGAATAACTTCGGCAAGTCATGTCTCCCTGCCTGAAGCCCCCCCCTCACAGGAACCTTCCCGGTTCGGGACAATTAGGTTAGTTATATTCACTACGTTCATATCGGCATTTGAGTAAAAAGTGTCAAATTAGCGACTTATACCTGCGAGAATATGTTTTTAAGCAGTTTAGAAGTTTCAAATCAAGACAAAAATAATGCATACTTGAGTTGAAACAAAGCCACTTAGCTTTACGACGTAACCATTTCAAACCGGCTTAAAATCAACAAGATGAGTTAGCCACAAAATTAGAGCATGTGGAATTACATAGCTTGAAGCCAATTTTCAGGCGTCGACGTAAACACATGCTAACCACGTCAGATTGAAGTTGGAACTTAAAAAAGTCAATTTAAATGCACGCAGTAATAAAATTGCGAGTATAAGTTAGAGTTCTTTTGAGAAAAAGTTGCCGTAATATAGCATCACAAAAGTGAAAACACCGTAAATAATGCCTTGATTTTAGTTCTAATAGACATTGTGAAATGTATTAAAAGATATTGATGTTCGATCTTACAGGCCTCATATTTCATGTTGTGTTCTCCTACAACAACGCAACGTAAATAATTTTTCTCAATCTTCTGTATACATGAAACAGAAAATTAAAATCATACCCATATCAAACCCCAGGCGTCAGTAAAGATTTATACCTAAATTACCCCATCTCGATGTTTACTCAACAATTTTTCTCATAAATCTTTTATTTCAAAAATCTACGGACGTCTCAATCCATGACCTACCTTACAGGTTAAATTATTAAGGAGATTTCGCAATATAGAACTTATAGGAAAACGTTAAGTTTAGTGTCATCGTGTTATATTTTGAAATCGTTTAAAAAATTACTATTATTTAATTTTTTTTAGATTAGATTATATATATGTATATATATATATATATATATATATATATATATATATATATATATATATATATATATATATATATATATATATACATACATATATACATACATACATATATATATATATATATATATATATATATATATATATATATATATATATATATATATATATATATATATTACAGCAAGCAAATTTCAGTTAATCTAACCTAACTCTACTAGTTTAGGTTAGTTTTGGACGGTGCAGTGGGCGAAGTTCCCAAAGTGCTATTATTTTATTTTTTATGCATTCGTATAAATAATTATTAGAAAAAATAAACAGTCAAAATATGCATGTCATAAAAATTGTGTTTTCCACATTAGTGCGGCAAGAAAAAATTATTAAGAAAGTAATCATTTTCTAGACCAATACTTTTTTTACTTCCCGATCCTTCGCAAATCCTAACAATATTCCTACTTCGTATAGTGTTGATGAAAAGAGAAAATAGAGAGCTACTACCTTTGACAAATGCAACTGTTAATATTTACCTATAAAGCATTCTAAAAACTTCACAATATTCTAGTCAAGCCATAGTTCATACATTCAACAGATCCTGTTTGTGGCATCAAATGTCCTCTTCAAACGCATTGCTTGGTTACTTTTCCTTTTTTAAATAAAATATTGATTTTGGAATATTCCTAAAATTTACCCAAAAAGGAAATTGTTGATTGCATTAAGTTTTAGTTGCTTTATAAAATGAAATTAAACTTGTTCTTTTTAATCTTTATAAAAGATCGCAACAGAAGAAACAAGTATTAATTTCCAGATTGAAACTTCATCATCAACCTGTTCACAAAAGTGTGGTATAAGTATAAACTACGAAATGTAGTTTATTTCCTTTGATGGTAAAAGTCGTTTTTCATAAAGGTACAAATTATTTATATTAAAAACAAGCTCAATAACAAATATACAAATAAATCGTCGTACCATATTTCTGTGGACATGCCTGTTTCTAGCTGTCTGCGAACGTATTGGCAAATTTTTATGATCCCCATCGAAAGAGAAATTTAAAGACTTGAAATTTGATCTTCTAGTAACATCCTCAAATTCTTTTACGCGATAGAAGGCGATATCATGGTAACATTTGTGTTATCATAAAATATAAATTTTGTAATAATCGCAGAGCTTTTCAAGAAAAAAAACAGTTGTTCAGTATTTTAGGTTGTATTCTCAAGCGAAGGAGACCTTCAATTCTATGTGAGAACAAACTTAGACCCAGACTTTGTTCTTTCGGTAACTCTTAAACTAGTTTACTTAATAAAATTTTTAACACTAATTGTATTTAGTCAAGTTTGGAACCCCTATATTCTATAATAGTTTTAGGGCATTATCTTTGTGCAATTTTCCATATGTGCTGTGATTAGTTTTTTCAACAAATAAAGTATCATTTATCGTACTATCGCCTTGTAATAAGCAAAAACTACCTATAGAACTCATAAATCGCGCATACAAAATTCAAGAAATATACATTTTGAGTAATCCCATACATGAACTGCGATCACTCAGACAAATCTTGCAGTTAACCGGACGTTATCTGGAAGTTACATCTCGATTGGGTTACTGTGGGTCGGAGTGTATGATTATCGGTTGGGCATTCTAAGTATATACGATATGAAGAATCGTAGCACGGTGCCGTAGATCAACATGATGGGTGGCAATTATAGATGGGCGAGTATTGATTTTCAAAGGAATTCTCTCAGCCTAATTTTTTTTAATTGCGTTTTTGTTTAGTTATTTTAGTTTACTTTTATTTGTAATTATCTTTATTAAATGTAATATAGGTGGGTAACTAAATAAAAACGATAAGGTTTCGTTCGTGTAAGGAATTATTGGAATGGTACAGTGCGCTGCGAACTTTAAAAACGCTATTTGTAGCTGTTTGGTAGACTATTTTACTATATCATTGGAATGGTACAGTGCGCTGCGAAGTTTAAAAACGCTATTTGTAGCTGTTTAGTAGACTATTTTACTGTATCTCACTGCTAGACTAGATTACTGTAATTGTCAACAATCTTGCTAGAACTTGTGGGGTGTATAATGACGATGACAAATAGTTTCAAAAAAGTACATTGTATTCCTTATGATTTCTATCGGTTACAAAGTAAATAACTATAATTTATGTACTATGTTGACTGACACCGTCAGTTAGTCAACGCTCCTAACATGGTTAGCAAAAATAAAGTAATGATGATATATACTGAGCAGTATAATTTATCTCTTTGCTGCAGGTAGAATCTTCGGACAGACGCCATCTTCATTTTTAATGCAAGTGTACCTCAGAGCTCGATACTGCCTCCCACTCTCAATTTTCATCATATTAAGGATCTGCTGGAAAAGATCAAAACTCCAATCTACAGCTTTCATCATGACACCACACTTGTTTCTTTCTTTATTTTAACCTCTGCTCTGTGGCGTAGTACTTGCTTGCGGTGCAGAAGGTCTCGGGTTCTAATCCCTGCAGGTCGGTATACTTATTTAAGTACATTTAGTCTGACCACATACATAGGTAGTAGTTGTTTGCATAATGCAATATCGTCCGTGCCAACACTACCGCGTTGTCTAAAAGGTGCTGTAAAATACAAAAGTGTATGTTTCGGCACCTGGACAACGTTGACGGGTATTACGACAGTTCAGAAAAACCGCCGCTCCTATAAGTAGCTTCATTTTTATTATATCCAACGCCAACGATAGGAAGGGTTCAAGCTATTAAAGTTTTACTGTAAAAGAGAGATTTTTCATCTTCCTAATTACCAATTTTGCTTTTAATTTGTGTTGGGAGGATCATGAACGTTGAAAGATTCATTGTCAGAGAGTTTTTTGTTGGTTTGAGAGCTTTTTCTTCTGGTTTTTTATTTTTGTTTTATAAAGTTGGGATGGGTATAAGTTGTTAAAGTTCCATCGAAAGAGAGGTTTTATTTTTTCCACGTTCTCCTTCCTCCAATCATCGATTTTTTTATTGGGATTTTAAAATTTTATTATCAGCAATTTTTTAAAATTGTGTTCCCTTTTCATTACTGTGGATTGGAAAGGTTGAATCTTTGAAAGACTCTTTGTAGAAAGGTCGAAAAGTCTGCCCATCAGTCATGGTTTTTTTTTAAACTGCTCTAAGAAGGATCTACCGTACTTGTCCTTGCCCCCCAGGTCTAGCTTTTTATCAACTGTCTTGATTATATCCTGGTAGTATATTCTTTTCATTCTAAGAAGATGTACTTTAAATCCATCTGTCCTTTCCCCTACCCTAGTACCTGGTACACCACACGACTTGTTACTTCTCGCACCTTTAAGAACTCATATGTGGAGGATCATACCTTTAGGAATCATGCGGGATTTAACTGTAGCATACATGATAATCCATAAAAAATGAAAGGAAACTATTTGGAATAGTTTCTACAATATCGTATAATACTTTTATAGAATATTGTAATTTTCCATAATGTAGCAAAATTTTAAACACGGCGTAAATCGCTTACAAATGAAATTTAATAAATTATGGAATGATTCTTTACAAATATGTAGAAAATTTATCTTTAAGAAATCCCTATAATTTGGCAGAAAAAAAGTCAAATTTATGTTCTGATTTTTTTATGTTGTAAATATAGAACAAATTGTGTAACATTATGTAATTGCTTTTTTTTCCATGTAACACTACGTTGCTGTGATTTAATGTGTGGGGTTTATACCAAAGAGTTTTAGTGGCACGGAAAGAGGAAAAACTTTCATAGCATACAGCGGAAGCTGATTTACACAGATGAAATTAAGGATTATTTGTTTTTACCTATTTATTTTAGACATCAAAAAAAAATCCGTCAGTCAAGTAAGAATGTGTCCGCGATAATTCATTTTTAGTAGATGCGATTGTAGCGATTCAACAAAAAATCGGTAATGGAACCTTTGCCTACCGACGCACTTTAGTAAAAATATCAGGTGATTCCGAATTTTCGTCGAAATCACGTAAAATCCAAAATGAGTCACTTGTTTGCTCGTCGGTTCGAGGTAGTCTTTCTTTGTTCCCATCTAAGGCCTCTTAAAAGGACGCATTCCGCCGCCGCTAAATATATTAAAAAGTCGGTATCGTTTGTGGAGAAGGGTAAATCATTTTAACGAGACGAAAAATGTCGACGGCTTGTCAAAACGTGACTCTGAATGTCGAAAAACGAATCGTGTCTTTGTTTTCACGGGACCCAAATTGAGATCAATCGATAACATCTTCGTGCTCATGATGTCAAATTCCGAAGCACATTTAAGAAACCTTTGCTGGGCGAAAATCACGTCACGAAGCGGCTCGCTTGGGCCCACGATAAGATACCATAGTGGCTCTCACAATCGGCTGCCGCCAACCCTATTCAAAACGTTTTGTCTCTGAGGACTTTGACTCAGTTGAGATTCGAAAAATTTGCAGAGTATGCAGAAAATCTCGTCGGTAGCATTCCTCGAAGATGTCAGACGAATTAATGCTGGAGGCAATTGGACAACTTACTAAGATAATTGCGCCGTTGTTATCACACTAAAGAATATATTGATGGCAAAAAATGTTCTCGAAACACATTTTTTCAAAAATACGAGCGGTCACGTTCTTACTTGACAGACTGTATATGCAATATTTACTAAATATTCTTATTAACATTGAAAATAACACGCAGAGTAATATTTTTTTGGGATGCTCCTTTTTACTATCCGTATTTTTTTAAATTCAGTCTCATTTTTTGAACTTGAAATTGAAAATGATTTGCCAAAAAGGTAAAATTCATTTTTTCGCAATTAAACAAACTGATAAAGATAGGCGTTGCTAACTTTTTACATTTATGTTTTTAAGGGATTGAATTCTGAAAAATAGGTTCAAAGAACAATTTTTTTCTTTAAATGAACCATCTTATTATTAGAAAACGGTAATATTAAATAGAATAAAATTTATTTGTAATATTAACTTAAAAATTAAAGGTTCGTTGTAAGTAGGACAAAAATTGTCTAGTTTCTATTTAATTCCTATAATAACAATAGACATTACCATCCATTAGACAACCTAATAATTTCAGGTAAATAGCATTTTGTCTATGTACAATTTTCATAAAAACAAAAATATCCTGTATATGGAATTACACATAACTCGTGCTATACCTAAAACGAAACAATGCAAAAATATGTGTTTGCTTGTATGCGTTGTGTAATTGCAGAGAGGTCAAGATATTGTTTAAACATTGGTTTAGACTGTATTTTACCGGCTATTTTAACTTTATATTATAAGAAGTAATAGACTAATAGATTATTCTAAAATACCTTAAAAATTATACCTTGTTGCGATACCCACTTTCAATGAAATCTTTTTTTATCTTTGTACCTGCGGCTTCTCCCATATTATGTAAAGTAAATCCCAAGATATAAGATCCTGCCTTTTTGCTCTTTCAATGGGGCAATAAACGACCCTATTAAGGTTTTGTGCATAGTTGCCAGGTATTATGATAAACTTTTTTTATTTCACCCGCTTTGTATACCTCCCTTACTTGCACCTGCAATCATATTGGTTTTATTTCTACCTATATATTTACTATCTGGCAACCCGATTTGGAGCCCTTTAAGTTTTTGATAATATAGGCCTAATGATCACAGGTCCCCATTAGGAAAGATACTATTTATTATATTTATTTTTAGTTTTACTTACAACGTAACGGTTATATTTTAATTATGTGGCGTCCGTGGGAAAATTGCAATAGTGGCTATCGGAAGAGAAAACATTTATCACTTGACGCTAAACAAATAGTGAAAAATGTTTACGACAGTTTGGTAAAAAGAAATTTGAATAAACAAAGTTATTTACAAGAAACCAGTGAACTAACACAAACCCCAACTTCTACGATACCCTTATTGTAGGTCAACCATCACTCAGGAACAGGAAAAAACGGAAAGATTTTCAAATGCATCATGTGACAATTGTGAAAAAGACGTCATCAAGAGAAAAATATATTCTATGTATGAAGAGCAGTTGCTGCCGACGCTAGACAAAATAAAATTAAGACTGGTGCAGGACGGGACCAATATACATTGTGGCCGATCAACCCTTCACAGAATTCTCTTTAGAATGAGATTCACGTTCCAAAAAAATCAACAAAAGGCAAGTAGTGATGGAGTCTCAAATATTACGAATCTTGCGACATACTTATTTGTAAGAAATTAAAAAGTATCGATCAGAGAATTGGCCAATAATTTACCTTGACGAAACATGGTTCGATACCCATGACACTGTGCAAAAAAGGTGGGTTGATAGCAGTACAAAATGTCAGACTAACGCACCTTCAAATAAAGGTAAACGAATAACCATTTTGCATACTGTATCTGAAATGGCCGGGTTTCAAATTGTCTACTATTATCTGCAAAAAAACATAAAAGATTCTAGTTTGGACTATTACGAAGACACGACCGCAGAACTTTTTGAAAATTGGTTTCAAAATTCCCTTTTGTCAAATGTTCCCGAACAGAGTGTTATAGTTATGGATAATGCAAGTTACCATAGTCGCCTACTAAATAAGATTTCTAATGCAGACAACACCAAATCGGAAATACAGGAATATATGTTAGAAATTGACATTTATTTTGACTTGTTATAATAAACTGATCGTTTGAAAGTTTTGAAAGACTTAAATTGAAAAAGAAATATGTTTGTGATAGTATGGCTGAGAAAATGGGACACACTGTTTTGAGGCTTCCTCTGTATTATTGTGTGTTTAATCCAATCGAATATATTTGGCATCAAGTTATATCAAAAATAATGGCACAAAATGTTTCTCCTATTTTAAGCGTGTCAGTGGTTGAATTAGTAAAAAAAGTTATAAATATATTCCTTGTGTGTAATTACCTCAGCTGATGACAGTGGGAGTGAAACCGAATTAGGCTTAAGTTAAAATATATTTGTATTTATACAATATGTCCCCTCTTGTAAACCCCATTCATTCAAACTGTATAGTTGTACTTCTTATCCATTTGTGTTTACATGCGTCTATAAATAAACATCTCCAAAAATACTTATAATTTTATTTATTTGCATTAATGAATAAAATTCTTGAGGCCATCTCTGCAACCTATCATAAACAAAAGGTCAGAATTTTTATATTGCCCACTTAAAACGACAAAAAATCAGGATCTTATATTTGGGGACAGGCTATACATGATTTGCATCATAAAAGACAGAAAGGACGCGACGAAAGTTTCAATAATTTCTTTTACCTACTACTTTTCTCCCGGCCTCCTCATCCTATATTGACAAAACCGACAAAAATCGGTATTTCTTCGAAACTAAACAACTAATTATAATCCAACATAGACTAATACTTTACAGGATAAGTTACTTATATACGAACAAATTCAATATTTTAAATGCTCTATTCAGTATATAATATCATCACTACACCAAACACTTTATTTTTGCACTCGACTCGCGTTTCGCTAACCACGTTAGCTTCTTCAGGAGCGATGATTGAGCCAATCATGATGAAGCTGACATGGTTAGCGAAACGCGGGTCGAGTGCAAAAATAAAGTGTTTAGTGCAATGGTGATATATACCGAGTATTGTCATTGTGCTAAAAATTCCACATTCCCAACATAATTTTAAATGGTGTTATGATGAGTTTATTACTCACGAAAAAAATTTAAGCAGAGGCTTCAGAGATATTTATAACTGAAACCCAATATTTACTTCTACATATTATTTCTGCTCAAAATTGAAAAAAAAAAACATACTTTTCAGATTCATCCATCCAGTAAACTTGAAAAGAATATATTCTAAGCAACCTCTCTCGTCTTTAATCCCTTATATATTTGACAATAAATTAAGCCAGAAAAAATTCTCATTATACTATTGAGGTTGTACAAAATTTATTGACATCCTCCCTTCCCCTGAAGCAATATTGCTCAAAAACTATAGGTTTCTTCTTTGCTTCAAGTATTATATGTGTACCAAAATTTCATTGCGCTTGAAGGTTTTCGTGCAAATAAATAGGTCGACCGAAATTGTTTTTCATGATTTCGGAGTCCTGAAACTTGAAGGAATACAAAAATTTCGTGGGGAGGCTAATTTTTTCACCTTCCTTACCGAGGGAAGTAAAAAGTGTATGAAAATTGAATAAGTCGTTCTTAGGTTAAAAGCGGTCATACGAACATACACACAGACACATGCATAAAGATGTCGAATTTTATATGCGTGGAGATATAACATCCGTTCGTATCTTCGCCCTCATGTGTCTATATTAGTTACTTATTCTTGCATTGTTGCTCACTCATTCTTTTTACTGTTTCTATTATATCCTGTTCTATTAGTTTGTTTAGAACTTTCGAGTAAAATTCAAGTGAATATACGGAGAATACCATTTACGTATGGCGGGTTTCCCCCACTGCTTCTAGCCATCTACTATAGTTTCGAGCGAAATTTCGTAAAAGGCGAAGAAAACCCACAGAATGCATTCTAAAAATGGTCGTCACATAATAAAACTATACACTAGGTTAAAATTGGTCCATTTAAACTTAAATCTCTTTTTGACTATTAAGAGTAAATATTTGTAACCACTCTATAAAATTACTGTTATTTTAGGCCAATTAGTTGTGGCTAATGTCGCTAATATATTGGAAAACCTGGCAAGACAAGAAATTTGCACGAGAATAAAACTGCACGAAAACTGGATAAACAAATATATAGTACATATTTAAGAGCTACATACAGATTTTAATTCATACACACACATCTACATATATATATATATATATATATATATATATATATATATATATATATATATATATATATATATGTATTTACCGCAACTTTATTGTACAATACTATAACAAGGGAGTCCAAGAAAGATGATTATAAAAATCAGAATTTGGATAAAAATGAATCACGCCAAATTCTGGTTGCTATTAATATCGTCTCTGAACTCTTTTGTTGAAAATTTTATGTCCCCATTAAATACAATTGGGAATATAGACTAGCTTTTCTATAAGGGGTGCTCCAAAAGCAGTAATCTAGATGTATATAGAGATTAAAAAGATATATGTTTATGAAAATTTGGATGTGATTTGGTTTCGTGTGCTTCTGAAAATATTTTGTATCATGCAGTGCTACCAAATTATATTGTAGTCGATGATACTGTGAAATTTCAAATTGGTTACTTAGTATTTAATTAGAGAGGTATTTGAATTCTGCACAATTTTCTGAAAAATGAAATAGCATACCCTATGTCTAAACTCGTTTTCCAGATTTTTACACAACATTTAATCTTTTTGGGATTGATTGGATGTAGTACATTCTCTTTTATCCATAGGATTTTATATTATGTCCTTTTCAAATTTAGTCTTCTTTATATAATTTTCTAATCATGGTCGTATATGTCTATTTTTTATTATTAATAAAAACATAGAAGATTAAAAAGGAAGGTCAGATTTGTAGAGATACGTTCATATGAATCCTGCGTCTGCTACTATATGACCTTAAATAACAATATAAAAAATAATTATATTCAATAATTTCAAGTAAGATAAAGTAATGTATTTAAATTAATTTATAAAAAATGCATAACAGCTGATTTAAGTTAATAAAACAAGCAAAAAATAAAACGCGAATAAATAAACATTAATTACTAACGTCACAGGGAAGATAGTAATCTGATCAAATGTTGTGATTAAACTAAAATAAAATAAATCGGTAGGTATTGGCTAATATTTTTTACATACATCTAAGGATATTTTTTAATCATAATATTAGGTGTGGCAATTTTTTGAGATTTCAGTATATATATACCATATATATATATATATATATATATATATATATATATATATATATATATATATATATATATATATATATATATATATATATATATATAAAATGTAACTGAATATATTACTAACACTAACCTTTGATTACATGAAACATGTTATTGACCCAGTGGTGAGTAATATACGAATATTTGTATTGCGGGGATAATATGAAAATTCTCAAAATGATAACAAAATTTTACCGGAAATATCAGTAAGATCATATATTAATATGACAATATTAATTAAATACTTAAGTAGTTAATCTATTGAAACAATTTCAATTTTACTGATTCGAATTACAAAGTTCTGATTTGGTTACTTCGTGGATAGCCTTGTTTGCAATAAAATAATTTTTTCTCCAAGTTTGTGACTGGCTTTGTTTATTTCATCATCATCATCATCATTTTTCGATAATTATCGAGTCCATCGTTCTGGTGAGTTCAGATATAAAATAATTCTGAATTTCATGCGGGCCCGATTTTGGTTAATTCCATTTTATTCATAATAAAATTATTTATTATGTAATACCTGTGTCATTCTGGTTAGTTCCATTAGCTTTCTTTATTACAAACATATTTTATTTAATATCAGGTCCATTATTGTTAGTTCGTGCCGAGCTTTGTTTATAATTAAATAACTTCTCATTTAATATCGGGTTCGTGCCTAACAACTTTTTAGCGTTATTCATGATAATCAGAACATCTGATAAATAATTCTCTTAAAAAATTAATTGCCAGATTTTAACTGTATCTCTTCGTATCATATATATATATATATATATATATATATATATATATATATATATATATATATATATATATATATATATATGTATATGTAAGAACTTAGTTAGCTTCCGAGCGGCAGCAGCAACAAGATCATAGTATCGAGAGCACTTGAAAATGTCAAATGAGATTTTGGCGAAACGTCGTGCGATCGTATTAAAACCCGGAATTTAATATATATATATATATATATATATATATATATATATATATATATATATATATATATATATATATATATATATATATATATATATATATATATATATATATATATATATATATATATATATATATATATATATATATATATATATATATATATATATATATATATATATATATATATATAGATATATATAGATATATATATATATATATATATATATATATATATATATATATATATATATATATATATATATATATATATATATATATACTGTAAGACAAAATGATATCGAAAATGTATATATCCTTTGACTAGTTAATCTGAAAAAGTAAAAGAACACTGAGCTAAAATGAAAAATGTATTTGGAAAAAAGTTTTCAGTGCGACATTAAATAATCCTCAACATGAAATAAAGACTTTAGAAAACTTCCATAAGGAAAACTTTAACAGACCCACTGACGGAAACTTCATCTAGTATACTGGCATATTCCGGCTTAATAAAAACATAACAAAAGTCACTGAAATGCCAATTTATATACTACTAACCCAAACTAATCTTCAGCACTTCACCATTTTTATATAAGAGTTGCATAAATAATTTTTTACGATCGCGTCAAAACTCTTAAGTATAAAGATAGCTGACACTCCACCATTCCATATATATATATATATATATATATATATATATATATATATATATATATATATATATATGTATATATATACATATATACATATATATATATATATATATATATATATATATATATATATATATATATATATATATATATATATATGTATATATATACATATATACATATATATATATATATATATATATATAAATATATATGTATATATATACATATATACATATATATATATATATATATATATATATATATATATATATATATATATATATAACACATGGGCTGAAAAGTCCCGGGCCTAACACATAGATGGCGCTAGTTTTATTGCAGTCACCTTTTTTTCAGTTAATACTAACCTTCAAAAGACAGCTGTTAAAATTTCATGATATTCTATTCATTAGTTTGTGAGTTATTGTGCTAAGAGTGACGCTACTTTTGTTATTTTCAAAACAATGGATCAAAAACAATTTCGTGTTTTAATTTTACACTGCTTCTTGATGGGAAAAAATACCGTTCAAGCGAAGCAATGGCTTGAAAAGTGTTATGGGGACTCCGCTCCATCAGAAACAACAATAAAACGTTGGTTTGCTGACTTCAAACGTGGTCGTAGAGACACCGATGATGCAGAACGCAGTAGACGTCCAAATGAGGCGGTAACACCAGAAAACATCAAAAAAATCCATAAAATCGTTTTGAATGATCGAAAAGTGAAGTTGCGTGAGTTAGCTGACATCGTAAAGATATCAAAAGAACGTGTTGGCTTTATATTGCATGAGCATTTGACTATGAGAAAGCTCTGTTCAAAGTGGGTGCCGCGTTTGCTCACTGTTGATCAAAAACCGTGTCACAAGTCAATCAAAACAATGGCAAAACTACATGAATTGAACTTCGAATTGCTCCCATATCCACCGTATTCGCCAGATTTGGCTCCCAGCGACTACTGGCTGTTCGCAGACCTGAAAAAAATGCTCGCCGGTAAGAAATTTCGCACGAATGAAGAGGTTATCGCTGAAACTGAGGCCTATTTTGAGGCAAAAGATAAATCGTTCTACAAAAGTGGTATTGAAATGTTAGAGCGGCGCTGGAATGATTGCGTTGCTCTTGATGGAGATTACGTTGATGAATAAAAGCTAATTTTGAACCAAAAAAAACCGTGTTTTCTTTGTTAGGCCCGGGACTTTTCAGCCCATGTGTTATATATATATATATATATCTGTATATATATATATATATATATATATATATATATATATATATATATATATATATATATATATATATATATATATATGATCCTATATAATAAATGATTGACTATTTGCTCAATGTTTCTAGAATTTTAAAATAGCTCTATAATTGTCACAATGGTTATTTTTCTGCTTTTTTTTATCGATTTTGAAACAGCTTTATAGATGGCACAATGTGGAGAGAGGTTTTTACGGAATTCGAAAAGAAAATCAGTTCATATTATTTTTTAACATTTCCCATGTTTAGAAAAACAGAAAAGAATGTTTTTACTGTGGTATTAAACAGAAAAATTAAAACCAACATTCTTTAATTTTACAATATCACATATAAAATTGAATAATGGAAATCTTGAACTAAAATCTCAACAAAATATTCTGTCTAAATTCATTTTTAGTGTTTTCACTTTGCCAATTACGGACACTTTAGGAAACTTGGATACATTAAATAATAAATTAATAAAGCTTTAAAATAAATTAAAAGATATCCTTTTAGATGAAAGCTCAAACAAGAAAAAAACAGACCTAGAGCTAAGAATCTTTAACCAAATATATATATATATATATATATATATATATATATATATATATATATATATATATATATATATATATATATATATATATATAGTCGACTCTCTATATAGTGAAATACCAAAATGTTGACCGAAATTTCACTATATATATTATAATATAAAATCCGTATATATATATATATATGTATGTAGGTCTTGAAAAAATTGCACTATAAAGAGTTTTTCACTATATAGAGTTTCACTATAAACATGTCGACTGTATATATATATATATATTCATATATATATATATATATATATATATATATATATATATATAATAAATTTGAAAAATGCATTCCTGTGTTTTTTGGCTTTGCCAAAGCATTGGACAACGTCAGACACGAACGACTAATAAAAATTCTTCAAAAAACTATTATTGATGGCAAATATATTCGCATCATAGTTAATCTGTATTGGAAACAATCGGCTAACATAAGAATAGATGCATCCTACTCTGAAAACGTTGAGATCAAAAATGGCTTACGGCAGGGTTGTATCTTACCTCCTCCCTTTTTCACCTATACTCCAGAGAAATATTTAACAAAGCATTAGAGGAAGTTAACAAATGCTGCAAAGTAAACGGCGAGATAATTAACAACATAAGATAGGTCGTTGATACCATCTTGTTTGCCAATATAATCGAAGAACTTCAAGATCTTGTTGAAAATATGCAAAGGGTTAGCGATATGGTCTCCACCTAAATATATCTAAAACCAAGTGGATGATAATAAGCAAATCTCAACAAGCAGCAAGATAGCTTCATTTGAATAGCCAAATAATCAAGCCGGTGGAATCTTATATATGCTCGTATGTACTTGGGGACAGTGGTTAATGCAAAGTGGAACCAATCTGTAGAAATAAAGTTAAAAATCGAAAAACCTAGAGCATCTTTTAATGGTGGACGATGACGGAAACACTAGTGAAAAAGGTCTTTGAGATGTGGCCGAACATATCACTAACTTAGAAGTTCTGCGCCGAATAGACAATGACATAGAAATCGCACTCACAATTAAAGGACGAAAGCTTAAATATCTTGGTCACATAATAAATACCATTTATTGCAGCTTGTATTACAGGGATAGCAAACAAGATCTAGGGAGAATAAGACATTCTTAGCTTTATCACTTGAGACAATGGTTCAGACTTACGTATGTTCAACTGTTTCGAAGTGTAGTCAACCATGATTGCCATGTTGAGAGCTAACATCGGAAAAGGATAGGACATTTGAAGAAGAAGAAGAATAAACACATATATTATACTGTCTAACACGTTGAGCCGCAATTTTATAACGTCTAGAAGCGGGGCCGTTTTTATAACCTCACTTTGGCGGGGCTATTTTGTATAGCTTCAACTTTCTTCACTTTTAATAAATATTTTATTTATTAAATAGAAGCCGTTATTTGCCCCTTATATATATCTTAATTTTGAGAATGGATTAAGTGGATATTAATACTGATAGAGGACCGAATTAAGATATCAACTAGCTCATTTTTTTTTTACTGGTAGAGAATCTGGATAAGAGATAATTTTTGTACGTCTTTTGAAAATAGTCTCTATAGTTGTTCAGAATTTGGTTGTACTATTTTTTTTTTGGGTGCGATTCATTTTAGAATAAAAGGAATCTAATTTCAGCTCAAAAAATGAAAAAATATTGAAGAGTTATTTAGTTGTTAAAATAATATTAATTTACCTACAACCGTTGCGTCCTGAAAGAAAGAGCAGAAGTTTAGTGAAACGCTACACATTTAAATAAAGAATATATATTAACAAAATAAAAATTCCTAACTTTATTACACTCTTAAAAATTACATCTACTAAATAAAACCCCTTAAACTAGAAGAGTGTACACTATGGCATAAAGTCTTTCAATCAGGATTACTAAGTTTTTAATAAAAGGCGATTTTAAAAGTTTGTGAAATTAACTCCGCGAATTACTCGTGTTGAGTAGTTATTGGAAACGCACTTGTATACAGGAAGTTAAATTTTTAGACTGGTGTGCTTATAATTTACGGATCGGTTTCTCCTTGTGGGTTTTCCATAAGTTACTCGGCATCTCCTGGTGTGATCCTCATAAAAATATTGTCTCAGCCATTACCATCCTAGTTTCATTTGGGTTGCTAAACACTTTTTGACCCGAAATGCCTGAGGATGAGCAGAATATTTCAAGAAAGGAAAAAGGCCTTAAACTTGAGAGCTAGAAACCGTTACTGCACTACTGCATCACTAAAAAAAAAAACTCTGGCGTGCTGGAGAAGAAAGCCACTACGGCCTACTGGCGGAACAAAGCCGTTATTGCTTCATGGTGGAAAAAGCCACTACTGTTTCATGTTGGAAAAAGCCCTTAAAAATTCTATCTGGCCGTTTATATATATTTTGCCCCTTCTTTAAAGTGACGTCTTTAAAATGGCTCACTTCCGGGCGCAAAATTAATGCAAGCTAAATAAGTCAAGTCGGCAATACGCGTTACACACTGCCGGTTTAAATTAAACTGCTCAAAAATGTAAAACACTGTTTTAAGCTACACTGCTTGAAAATTGCAATCATTGCAATAAATATAAAAATGTAATAAAATATAAATTATAGGGAGAAAAACAGTGATCATGACATGATCTTAAAATCTCAGAAAAAATGAATGTTACAATATATACAAGAATTGAGTTTTATACATATAGAGATGATTCTATTTTTCAGTATTTTCCATTACTATTTCAGTCCTATTGCTTGCAATGAACTAAGCGTCGAAGAGTTGATTTCTTTGAAAGTTTAGATTAGCCTTATTTTTCTTCTTTAATATAAAGGACATATCATAAAATTGATAAATATATCTCATTTACACCAGCAAAATTCCAATTGTATACATGTAATATGATCTGCAACTATACAAATAGACTCGTTTTACATATCGAGTAAATTTTAAATATGGCTGATAAGAATCAGGCAATTTGCATAGTTAGTTTTACCTTAATTAATAACCGTAGCCAATTTAGACTATGTAAATTATATCATGTAGTGAAATTACTACACATATAAACCCATAATATCAATGGTAAAAATCCGTGTTAATATTGAATAATATTTAAAATGACACGTAGATATAATTATTTAAGCCGTATGTAATTTATAACGGCATGAGTAACTTCGACGAAAAATGTTCTCTTAACTGCAAAAAGCAAAATATCATATAACTCTATGAACGTTTTCAACAGAACAAGAAGCTTCACATGTTTCCCTAATGACTCTCTCAAGATGATCAATATCTCGAAATGGCCTTTTAAGATAAACCTTTTCTTTTAAGTAGCCCCATAAAAAAAAGTCTAGAGGGTTGATGTCCGAAGAACTTTGGGGCCAAGTAAACTGCACATACCTCCGTATTACTCTACCGTTAAAAATGTGGAGGAGATAATCTCGAACATTTCTCGTTCTTTGACATGATGCACCATCATGTTGGTACCATATACATTGTCTTTCAATTATTGGTACGCGATTAAGAAACTCAGAGGACACATTATTTAAAAATTCTAGGTAACGTTCAGCATTCATATTATTTCGAAAAAAGCATGCTCCAACTATTCTATCTTTAAAATTTCCAAACGATAAATTGGTTTTAAATCAGTATTGATCTCGAGTTTGGATCTTCAAGTTAGGATTAACATCGTTCCACTAGCGATTAGACGTAAATGTCGCATCGTCAGAGAAAAGTATTTATCTTGCCATAAACCTGTTATGTTCCAACGGTCCTTGAAACCAAGCCTACAATCCAAATGTTCTTTTAAAATCTCTTGCTTTTAAAGTATGGGTAAATTGGGATTTGTATGGTTTTTCTACTACCGACAGCATTACTTGATTGTGATTATCTTTATTTGAAACCCATTCCCGATGTTTCTTTTCAAATTTATTTTCAACATTTCCATAAATCTTG
The DNA here is from genome assembly GCA_019049505.1 of Pachyrhynchus sulphureomaculatus. Classification (NCBI taxonomy): domain Eukaryota; kingdom Metazoa; phylum Arthropoda; class Insecta; order Coleoptera; family Curculionidae; genus Pachyrhynchus; species Pachyrhynchus sulphureomaculatus. Next base: position 68,671,610 of record CM032453.1, on the reverse strand, counting down.
AATTTATTTATTAGATATCATACAGTTTTGAAGTGTACAGTTTTATCAGGGTGTCTATTATTAAAGATGCTGCTTCTCTAAAAGTTTTATAATTATCTCCAACTATGAGAACAATGTCAATTTTTGTCCTTAACACTCAATTTTACTGGCATTTCTAATTATTGCAAATACAAACTGACGTTAGTTCAGGTTAGTTCAGGTTAGTTCAGGAAGTTTATTGACAGTTGTTAGGTATTTCCAAAGATATGTTCATTTATTTTCACTCTAAAATTTGTAGTGATTTTGTTTTCTTTTATTCAATAAATAATCCAACAATTACTGATGCGTTTACTAGAGGAAGGCCACAAATCTAAACGTGAGTATAATTTTTTTGTTCCTATTAATATTATTAATTAATATTTTGCTCTGTATATAAATTTAAACCCACTTTACTCTTCATAATAAATCATTATTTTTTATTTTCCCTGTATACCATCAAATAATTTAAACTGTTGATGCTTGATTATGGATTTCCATGAGATGCAGAACTTTTTATCGAAAATATATTTTTTGTAATTTGTAAGATAAACTTTTTCTCCATTTGTATAAAACTTTTTGGGACACACTGTATGTGGTAATCTGCCAGTTCTCTAATATTTATTTATATATATATATATATATATATATATATATATATATATATATATATATATATATATATATATATATATACCGAAGTTATAAGTTTAACAAAGAAACAAGAGAAAGACATGAGAAGAATTGAACGAAAGATATTAAGAGCGATCCTAGGGCCAATACGAATATGTGAAGGAGTCTGGAAGGAGAAGACGTCTAACAGAAAACTTTGGAAACATCTAAGCAGAGAAATATAACAACAAGGAAAACGGGTCTGATCAACCCACAAACTAGATCTAGAGAACCCAAAGGGTGGCCCTACCCCAAGAGGGGTATTTCAAGGCCATTTATTTATTTATTTATTTATTTATTTATATATATGTATATATATATATATATATATATATATATATATATATATATATATATATAGATATATATACATATATATAGATATATATATATATATATATATATATATATATATATATATATATATATATATATATATATATATATATATATATATATATATATATATATATATATATATATATATATATATATACAAATAATACCAAACTAAGCCGGATACCATATATATTTCCCTATTATTTTACGGATGATTTTTCCACGAATAACATACAATGCGTATTTTAGAAAGAAGATTAAAAGAAGAAAGATGTTCTGTCTAATATTGTTGAAAATACTCATGAGATTTTAAATCTTAGCTACCTTGCCTATTATTATATATATATATATATATATATATATATATATATATATATATATATATATATATATATATAATGTATACATATATATATATATATATATATATATATATATATATATATATATATATAAATAATACCAAACTAAGCTAGCTGGTTACAAGATATATTTCCCTATTGATGGATGATTTTTCCACGAATACAATGAGTATTTTAGAAAGAGGATTAAAAAAATTAAAGAGATGTTCTATCTAATATTGTTGAAAATACTCATGAGAGATTTTAAATTTTAGCTACTTTACCTATGTTTCCGTCGAAATTGATACCAGCCGGTTATAAGATTTGTACTGTTTTTCGCATATTAATCCCAAATGAATGCGAGAAAATATTGCACATAAAGACTTCAAAATGTTTTCAATTAACCAAAATAATTTGCAATTAAAATTACGTTTGAAATAATTTAAAAAGCATTTGCATATTGATAGTAACTCCCCTTAACAAACTAGTTATTTAATAAACGGCTTAATGGATGGGAAACATGCCATGTTGTTGGTGGTCTTAAACAAGACTTTATGATTCTATTTATGTTTCTTACTTTTGATTTATTTTTGATTTCAAATAAAAATAATAGAATATAGTAGGTTGGGTTTTTCAGTCCGAAAATTAAATTTCAGTTTTAGAGATTTTTAAAAGTGAAATCTAATCTATACTAAAATGAAAGTACTAGTTTAAAATTGTCGCAAAACGTTCTACCATGCTTTGTATTAATCCAAATAACGTGCTCCAATGAAGATAAGAGCGCCCTATATGGGAATAGGACAATCTTCGGCCGAAAGCCACTAAGTGTTTCTCCTTTATGATAATTTACGACTGTTTAACACTTTTTTAGGGTTCTGTCACTTCGGTGGCCGTCTGTCTATCTGCCCGTCCGGCTGTCTGTCTGTCTGTCACAGCCGATTTTCTCTCTATTTGACATGGAAAGTTGAAATTTGGCACTAATATAAAAATTGATGGCATTATCAGAGCCGTGTAGTTTTGAAAGTTAAATTTTAACTTAGGGGTTAGTTTTGGGGAGTGAAATCGGAAGTGAAAATTTTTTTTTACCAGGTCATCGAGTGGGGTGTCAAATGAAAGCTTATAAAAATACGAGTTCAAAAATATATATAATGTAATACTTGCGCACAATTCTCTTTGTATTATTTTTAAAAAAGTGCGAGAAATCACTGTCCCCCATCTTATCTCGAAAAGTACCGATCAAAAAATTTTGGAAAAATTCTGGAATATTCTCTACAGGGGGTAGATTGAACGAAAATTATCACGAGTGCATTACCTTTAATAATTTATCTGGTGTATAAAAAAATTGAAAGTCATCAGTTTTCACTAAAGATTGAAAAAAAACTTTGAAACTCATTTGGAATGTGTTTTGTGAAGTCACTGATCATTTTATACTTCCGTAACAATTTTTTTTATTTTAAAAGCAGTCAACGTACGGAACACTAATTGCGCAAGTCCAACTTGCACTTGACCGGTTATTATTTATTATATAGTATGTTATTTTATAATACGTAACATGCCCCCTAGTGAAATCGTAAGTACAAAATATTAAGATCTGTCTCAACATCGGGAGTGGCATTCTTTAGTAGCTGAGTGTTTCACGTAATCTCTTACGTCGCTACTTGGTTTCATGGCAAATAGTCCCTATTATCAATTTTGACGTTATAATTTTGTATTTCATTGAAAGCTCACAGTGCTTTAGAGTTGGTGCTACGCGATGGCGCGGATGTCTCAAATTGTTTGGTGTTTTGCAACATTAACACCTCCAGGCTAATGTGTCGCTGCTGCAGATAACTTGATAATATTTTGTCCACAACTAGGTGACGAGTCTCTGCGAGAGCTAAGTGGTACTTCATGGCTAGCACGTCCTGCGAGGCTTACTCATTGGTCATACTCATAATTTTATCGATATATAGGTACCGACAATTTTCTCAAGCTAACTTATTAAGTTTCTTTAATTTTTTATTATTTATTATTTTATTAAATCAGATATAAAAAAATAAGTGGAAGTTTTACCAAATATATAATATTATATCACTTATATAGGGAATATAGTTAAGTATAACATGGTTATCTAAGGCTCTTAGATTTTTTTATTATTGTAAACATTATTTTGGTATTAAATATATGTCTCATAAAACAGTTCTATGAAGCGTCTAAGTCACCGAGGACGTGCACTTCTGTATTCACAATTCCCCTTCTCAGTTGCTCTGCTTCAATAAAGCAGCATGATAAACCCGAAATAAGCGTATAATGAGTATTACTTACACCCACGTGCTGTGGTCATTCGATCGGAATTAACTACTTATAAAACAAAAAGTATCAAACATTTTAATTGGTCTTGATCTAGTTTTGTTTTTACTTTAAATTACATTTAATCTATTTACATCCATTTAACTAAATATATTTATTTATTCATTATACTAGCAAATAAGGATTTTGCAACAAATATAGCCCTAGCTATTATCAAACAAATATCAATTTATGCTAAGTACACACTGATTTTCATAAGACATGGCTACTTAAGAATGATGCAAGGCATCGCAAGTGCTTATTTTCTCGTTGCCTGGCATTAAAATTGCAGTAGACGAAAAGATGCAACTTCGGTGCAATTGCACAAGTACAAATTTTAATGTTTGTGTCACGACGAATTTTGAATTGATCGTAGGAGTAATTGATGTTAGAGGTTAATTATTATACAAGTCAAAAAATGTTGATTTGTAAAATTTGAGAGTGATGGTAATAAATAACCCTCTAAGAACATTGAAAAACTGAGCCAAGTTCTTTTTTACTGGATTCTCCAGTCATAAGAAAATAAACACTTAAACCTTTCGTAGTTATGTTACAGGTTTAAATCCAAAAAATAAAATTTAGCGCTTCATTTTAAAAATAAATTTGCTTCAGTGACACCTCTTCATGCATTGATTTCGCAAGTTTTCTAGATTCGTGAAGCTATTTATCAGTCGATATTTTTTTGTAATTAGTTACTCAGTGTAATGATGACCTAAAAGAAATTCTTGATTGTGTTAGAGAGTTCGCTACCTGTCGTATATTTTTTTTGAAATCATTCCTAAGAGAATTAAACTACCACCGTATATTTTGTGTTGGGTTGTTCTAACTGTAAACTAATTTCAATTTTGATCGTTTTGCCTATTAGTAAGAAAGAGATACCTAAACCAAAATTTAATATTTCCTAATGGGGAAAACATTAGAAACACTTTCGACCTTTCTTTTTGCCCTGGAAGTTGTTTGCGTTCTGTCCTTGAGACACAGTTATAAAGTAGAATTTAACAGTGCAAGGTCCCAGGCAGTATTCTTTTTTAAAAAAAGACAACGCCAATGAATCTTTCATATTTATGTTACGAGCTTGTAGCCTACTAAGATCGACACTCATCACGTTAACTTGACAACATGTTTGGCCATAGCAAAGAGAGCTTCCCAAAAGCAGGGAATGTTTAGTCATACTAAAAAGCTGCATATTAAACAAGAACTTATATTCTCAGCGAGTGAAGTAAAATCCTTTGTGAAAAATTTTACTTTATTCCTAATATTTACTTTGAAAAATAATTTTCACCGTCTGTCAGTACGTGTGTCAGATTATAACTCAAGAACCAATAATCTAAATTTTATCAAGTTTTCTTGTACATATAGATACATCACGTGACCAGGTTTTTTATTATACTTAACTAAAGTTGGTTGAGAAAAAATGGAAACATTGGAAAAGTAAAATAGAAAGATTTTTTTAAAGTTATTAAAACCTCTTATGGAAAACTAATTTCTTGAGAGTCGTCAACTTCAGTTTTGATTAAAATTGACATTCATAGAAATGATTGTTTATTAACAATAAGATATTGGTGGTAATTTTTTATTATTTAACTATAACAGATGACACAGACAGCCAAACGTAAAGAATGTCAGTTTTAAGCAGCGCAAATGATTTTTTCAACTTCTGGAGAAAGGGCTATGCAAATAATGATATCACCTATTTCAAAGCTGTAACTTTGATCTTGCGGATTGCAATGTTCTGGACAACGCCCGGCCATACACAGTCACACACGGCAACACTGGGTGCTTTTTTTTTTTTGGAATGGGTAAGTCTTTCTCACACGGCGTATTACATGTTCCGCCTGATTCCTATTTATTTCGGTCGGTGTAATCTCATCTGACTTTTTTTTAAATAAAAAACGTTAAAAAAAAGCATAACCAAATTGATCGACATGAAACCAACATCTTTCTTTAGCAAGGGAATCCGGCAGCTGCATGAAAAATGGAACAAATATATGTTAAGAATAATGGTGTATTCTGTCCGTAAATAAATAAATATTTTTTGAGGCAAAAAGGGTACCGAATTAATTTGCACACTTAACAGTAGAAATTTTGCAAGAAAATAAAATCGATTCATGGTCAAGTTACAAATTACTTTTATTCCTGGAAAAATTGTCTGAAATATGAGTCACAAAAATAATAAACGATTAATTTTACTAAGCGTATTTAAAATAAGACCGGCAAGTGCAAGTCGGAATTGCACAATTAGCGTTCTGTATCGTGATTCCTGAAGTATTCTATGAAATTCAGTCAAACATTCATCTTGAATATAAGAATTACCAAGCATATATAAAAAGCGACTTATCTTTGTAGTAAAAGTTTAAAACAAATATTTACTACCTAAATATTTGTTTAATCATAAACATATAACACAATAAACAAATAAAATAAAATTATTTAGTCTTGATATCTATCTGTTGGTCACTATTCATCATGAAAATTTATTTTATCTGTGATTGGCCAAATGTTTAAAGCAGTAATGTATTGAAAAGTATATGAGTATATTACTCATTGCACCGAATACATATTGATATTTCATAGCTCTTAGACCCTGTTAAATTCACAACTTTCCACGAAAAAAATCTCCAGCATATTGTCAATTCAAATAGTTTTTTTTATACCAGTATCAAACGTAATGCACTCGTGATAATTTTCGCTCAATCTACACTTTATGGAGAATATTCCAGAATTTCTTCTAAATTTTTTATCAGCACTCTTAGAATAAGGTGGGGAGACAGAGATTTTTGGCCATTTTTAGTGTTATAAGATCACTTCGGTGTCTGTTCGTCTGTCCGTCCGTCTGTCTCTCTGCCACACCCGATTTTCTCCGAAACTATTTGACGTAGAAAGTTGAAATTTGGTACTAATATAGAAATTGATGGCTTCATCAAAGCTGTGTAGTTCTGAAAGTTAAATTTTGACTTAAGGGAGGTGAAAAAAAAATTTTTAGCAGGTCATCGAGTGGGGTGTCAAATGAAAGCTTGTAAAAATACGAGTTCAAAAATATATATAATGTGATACTTGCGCACACTTTTCTTTGTATTATTTTTAATGAATAAAGAAAAAGTGCAGTCCCCCCCCCCTATCTCGAAAAGTACTGATCAAAAAAGTTTGAAACAATTCTAGAATATTCCCCACAGAGTGTAGATTAAACGAAAATTATCACGAGTGTATTACCTTTAATAATTTATCTGGTATGAAAAACTAACAAAAGTTTCAAGGCCATCAGTTTTCAGTAAAAATCAGAAAAAAACATTGTGAAAAACTCATTTGGGGTGTGTTTTGTGAAGTCATTGATTATTTTATACCTCCAAAAGAAAAATTTTTATTTCAAAAGCAATCAACATACGAAACACTAACTGCGTAAGTTCAACTTGCACTTGACCGGTTATTTTGAAATAATGTAAAGTCTTATATTATATATATTTTTGAACTCGTGTTTTCGCAAGGTTTCATTGGACATCCCACTCGACCTTGCAACAAAACTACACGGCCTTGATTGGACCATCAATTCCTATATTTGTGACAAAATTTCAAGTCTCTATGTCAAATAGTTTCGGAGAAAATCGGGTGTGACAGACACACAGACATCGAAGTGATCACATAAGTGTTTCGTATAGAACACTAAAAACTTCTTAACTAACAGAAAACTTAGGATAGTATAAGAAAAAAACTTGTACCTCTGTGTATATATGCACTATACACTGTTCTAACACTATACAATGTGTGATACAATAATGAGCCATTAGATTGCCGTAAAATTACCATACTGTTTTCAATTTCCTTTTACCGGCAGATATAAAATAAAAATCTGGCAAGCGTAAGTCGGACTTGCTTAATTAGGATTCCGTACGGTAATTGCTTTTAAAGTAAAAAATTGTGTTACAGAGGTATAAAATAATCAGTAACTTCACAAAACATACTCTAAATGAGTTTTCAATAAAGTTTGTTTCCAATTTCGTTGAAAACTGACGACTTTGAAAAATTTGTTTTTTTTTTTTACACCAGATAAATTATTAAAGGTAACGCACTCGTGATAATTTTCATTCAATTTCACTTTATGGAGAATATTCCAGAATTTTTTCAAAATTTTTTGATCAGTACTTTTCGAAATAAGGAGGACGGATATCAATATTTAGAAATTTTCTAAAATAATGCAAAGGAAAGTGTGCAAAAGTATTACATCATCCATATTTTTGAACTCGTGACGTGGTAATTTTTTTTTCACTTCCCATTTCACCCCCCAGAACTAACCCCTCAAGTCAAAATTTAACTTTCAAAACTACGCGGCTCTGATTGGGCCATCAATTCATATATTTGTGCCAAATTTTATATTTCTATGTCAAATAGTTTTGGAGAAAATCGGGTGTGACAGAAAGACAAACAGGCGGACAGACGGACATCGAAGTGATCTCATAAGTGTTTCGTATAGAACACTACAAATAACAACAAGTGATATAAAAAAATTTCCATTGGGGAGCCCGTGCTATTGCAAGAAAATATTTAAAAATATGTAATACAAAAAAGCACTATTGACATGTGGATACAAGGTAAAAATATGACTAAAGGATCAGAAAAATATACACAAATACTCATAATTTTGGTAATCAACTAGGTATACGTTATATCTAGCGAACCAGTATTTATTATAAAATAACTAGATATCGATTAGGTTGTTGCTACATTAAAAGCGGGTAAAAATATTGCTGAAATAGCTTTTTGTGTACAGTTAATTGTGAAATATTTTTACACAACACTGGTAAAAAAATACATATATGTAAAGTCGAGTAAATCTTAAGAAGGTTTGTTGATGCTGACTTAATTTAAAAATTTTGTTTTACAAAAAAAAGCTAGTAAAGTAATTTTCTCGCTAATTAATAAAATAATGTAAAATAATCTCTGAATTAGCACTAACTCATCAGTTTTACAGTATATATTTTACTAAAAACGATGATATTTAAAATTAGATCTTTTTGGCTATTAAAAACAAAAAAAAATATACTTTTTAGAATACTTCCATTGGGAGGGAAGTAATACTTTTTTCTAGTCACTCTGTTATTCTTAATCTAGTCCCCTCCAAAGTATTTTGAGTTAAGAATGGAAGTAAAAAATACCTAACATAATTTCCACGTAATATATAACATGAAATATCTGGAGACAAAATAAAACTGGAAATTATATTTTTTGTAACCTAGGCGAAGAAATGCAAAAAACTCGGAGAGTGAATTTATGATCTAAGCAAGTGTTAAAAGAAACTCTTTTCTATCTGATGCGACAGGCTTCTTCTTTACACCTTCACAGTACAAGTCTATATACAACGTAATTAAATCTCAATTATATTCAAGTTAAGGAGTAAAAAACCAGAAAGTAGAGTAAACTTTTACTTCAAAGTGATTGCCTTTAATGCTTCTATTTTAAACCCAAGAACTTGCGTTATAAAATGAGGAATTTTACAAGAAGTTTTGAAAAACTTTAATTCCGTTGCTAATATGTTGTTAACTCTCGGTTTATACTTGGCACTTAAATTTAATTAAAAATATTGAAAAAATTTAATTCATTTTTTTAGAACAGCTTTTATTTAATTGAAATTATTATTGATTTTTAAGATCCCATTATATAGGATTATACAATATTAATATCAGGGAGTGAAATTTCATAAATATACATACTTGCAAAAAATCTGATAGGAAAGAAACATATTTGATCATTATATTCTTAAAGATTAGAGTCGCTCAATTTGTATTTGACATCTTAGTTGCTAGAGCCTCTCAGTTTTTAGAAATGTAAGGAAATTACGAGGCAAGAAAATAAATAACCGGTCAAGTGCAAATTGAACTTGCGCAATTAGTATTCCGTACGTTGATTGCTTTTAAAATAAAAAATTTTGTTACGGAGCTATAAAATTATCAGTGACTTCACAAAACACACCACAAATGAGTTTTCAAAAAAGTTTGTTTCCATTCTTTACTGAAAACTGATGACCTTGAAATTTTTTTTTTTTATATTCCAGATAAATTATTGAAGATAATGCACTCGTGATAATTTTCGTTCAATCTAAACTCCGTAGAGAATATTTCAAAATTTTTTGATCAGTACTTTTCGAGATAAGAGGGGACAACGATTTTTCGCGATTTTTTAAAAATAATACAAAGAAAAGTGTGCGCAAGTATTACATTATACATACATTTTTTACTTATATTTTCACAAGCATTGATTTGACACCACACTCGATGACCTAGTAAAAAAATTTTTTTCCACATCCGATTTTACCCACAAAACTAACCCCTTAAGTCAAAATTTAACTTTCAAAACTACACGGCTCAGGTGAGGCCATCAATTCTTATATTAGTACCAAATTTCAACTTTCTAAGACAAATAGTTTCGGAGAAAATCGGGTGTGACAGACGGACAGACAGACGGACAGACACCGAATTGATCTTATAAGTGTTCCGTACGGAACACTAAAAAGGGTACAAGACAAGATGCATAAAATATTATGATTTGGTATGTAACGTGAAGGACTCATTTTTTTGTGTGAACTACTTATTCGACATAATGTAGTGTGTCATAAGCAACTGACTTGTGCCACCAGAAACAAGTTTCACAACTAATCAAAATACTGGTATAGCGGCCATGAAAAATGCGTAGAAAAATATATAAACCTAGGATTTGCCCTTGCAGGGAGGCTTAAGGATAATGGACAACCCTGGGTCTCAAACATCTAACTAAGACAAGGCCATATTTTGCTCCATTTCAGAGATCATCAGCTAGCCTTGGCGAAGATGACAGTGGTTGGCACCTTCAAATGCAATATCAATAGCACCTAAGATTGAAGAAACATTTCCTCAAAGATAGTAATCAGCGAACCTCAGCGCTACAAAACTGTTCGACAAAATTTACGGACTGTTTTCCGACTAAGTACGGTTACAGATCGCGATCGAGACGTCAATTTTCTTTGAGTTTACCCCTATCGTGAAAATGTGGAAAATTACTAAAATTGGGTTGTTGACTACTAATGTCTGATGAGATATAGTTTTTAAATTATTGCTATTGTCGTAATTACGTTGCACATTTTCATATAATCTAACTGACGAGCTCTGAAATGGAGCGAAACATGACATGTCCTAGGATGATGATTAATAGATGGTATGGAATTTCCATTTTTTTTAAACCTCCTGTACTTTTAAAGCAAGATCAAAATTTACTGACATCAATTAACCACTTTTTTTCTTTGACATATGATTACATGTTCATTTTTTTAGTTTTTATTCAATTATCTCTTATCAATATTGAATTGTATTAAAAGTAAATAACTTCAAGACAAGACAAGACAAGAAAGGTTCAGAGCTTCAAGCTGGTAACGATATGCGATAGTGCTATAAAACTGTTAACACAAATGTGTCAAATACATTGAACGTTCATCTCTTTACCTCTTAAAAACGAAACTTTATTAGTGAAATAGGTAACAACTGCCCTACGTTGTAAACAATCATTTTCAGTATAGGAGCGGTCTGTGATGTATGATAACGAAGGCCTAAGGTTCGTTAATTTTTCCATCATAGAAGATATAACTAACTACGTGCTATTGAAAGTAGTATCGAGGAGCTTAAAATTCAAAATAGCTACTTCCATGATAGAGTTACGGCACTTAGAGGACTTTCAGTCAAACCAGACTTAGATTAAATATTTAGGAAGCAGTTTATTTTATTTTATTTGCATTAAGAATAGGTTAACATTCTTAAAATTTTAGAGAAATAAAATGTTTATAAGAATATGTAATTATGTATGTATACAGAGCAACAATTGCATGTGTCTCTAAAAAGATCTAACTTTAAAATTGGTCTATTTTGACAACTAGGGGTTTGAAATTGATGTTGGGCCGCACTAGCCTAGAAATTTGCAAATGAAACAATATTTTATAATTTTTAATATTATAATATTTCCTGTAGCAAAATTTTATTTGTCGATTTTAATTTTAAATTTTCTTTTAAAAACGGTGATATGTGATGTGTAGTGATATTTACCATATCAGGTATAACGGTATCAAAACAAGTCAACTGGATAACTAAAAGTTTTAACTTCCATGACAACTTCATTTTAAATATTAGGCTCCTTTAGTGAATCTCGCTAAGTATGTATAATATGTATTTTTGGACAATATCAGGGCGCCAGCGCCATCCTACATTCAGTTTTGCTACAGACTTGAACCGGTCATAGTACTAATCAACATCTAAGCAAATTGTATTAAGAGTCCGCAACTAAACCAGTATCAGTTTAACGTGTAAATAAACCGATATCAAGCTAATTAGTTCTTTATTCATTAAATATATATATATATATATATATATATATATATATATATATATATATATATATATATATATAAATTCTAAAAAAAAGTTTATATTGAATGAACATCGAAATATTTAGTTTGTAAATATATAAATGAAACAATTATTTCATAGGGAGCTTAAATAAAATTCTAAACAGTCATAACTAATAAAAGGTACTATTCAGTATATATCACCACTACACCAAACACTTTATTTTTGCACTCGACGCGCGTTTAGCTAACCATATTAGCTTCATCAGGAGCGATGATTGAGTACAACATAATAAAAAACATAATAAAAAGTGTAAAAAATAGAATTTCATGTTAATATATTTTTTTAAGGCACCAGTATATTTTCTAGGGTATCTTAAATATTGTTACATGATTTCTCTTGTCAATAACTTAACAAAAAAATAAATTTAAGCTGTGAAAATTTCTACAGAACTTTTTTCGTTAAACATAATTCTTACCATTTAGTTCAATTAAATTTCAATTACCACTGTATATAAGATTAGACTTATCTGTATACAAATTTTGTTCGACCATGATACTTCTTGAAACTGCCGTTTTTATGAAAAAGAAAATCCACAAAATCTCTCTATATTATTTATTCTAGGTACTCTAGGTTGATATTTGCCTACCCAATAATAATTTGTTAAACCATTTTTAATACTGGAGATTTTTCCATTCTTAAGAAATTGATTAAAGAGGAATTAGTTAAAAATTCTTATCGGCAATATATATTTCTTTAAATTTCATGGAAATTTGACAATTTGATAAATGATCCTTTGATTAAATGGACCTTGAAATAAACCGCAATAATCCTTTATTCATTTCATTGAAAATATGAACCCAGGATCCGACCGCGACTGGGGATGGGCGACAATAGATTTTCTCTATCGATAGTTGATAGTAACGTACCTATAGATAATGTTAACTTATCAATAGGTCAATAAGCATTAATAGTTATCGGTATATCGATAGTTAGCGGTATCGATATATTAATATATCGATAGTTATCGATATATTGATAAATACCGATGTATCGATAAGTATTATTTAAAAATTGAAACAACCGTTTCTTACAAAAAAATTTTTGAACTTTTAAAATTGATGATGGAGGGTAAAAATAAGTGATGACTGTCAATAGACCGATAATCATGAATATATCGATAACTATCGATACATTGATAATCATCAATATATCGATAACCATTGATATGTCGATAACTATTGATATATCGATAGGTATCGATATATCGATAATTGCCAATATATTGATATACCGATAATATCTTAATTCACCTATCGTGACTCGATATACTGAATTAAATTACCGTCTCTAAACACGACCCTACTGCGACCTACAGCAATTGTCATACATTATCGGACTAGTCGATATATTAGTCCGTCTGTGAATGAAAGACCTTAAAGGCATGTAAATTTACGAAAAGACAGAGATATAATACTGCAATAGTTCGTAAAATTAGAAGTCAAGGATTATTTAGGTTCATTTTATAGCGCTATTGTGCCAGAGTTAAATATATTTAAACAGGGAAATATATGAAGATAAAGAGGCAATCAGAAGAGAATTAAGAAAAGTGTCTAAGAGCTGGTGGGGCTCAAAGAAATGTTCTTAGAGTATACACCCCTACCCTTTAACTTCTCTGCTGCCTCCTGCTGTCTGTTTCGTCGCTAATTAATTTTCAATGACCTCGACGTCACGGGTATAGACATCGTCAGTCATCAAGCCCAACCTTGGAAATTGGTTGCATTTTACTGTTTCGCCCGGTTGTGAGTCTACAATATAGGTTAATGATTACGTAAACCATATTTCTGAACCAGCTTAAAATTGATACATCCGGTTTAAGGTCATTGAACACATAAACAAACAAGGAAATTTTAAAAATGTCGGTGAGGATCGAACCCACAGATTCACTCTGCGTTAGCCTGTTTATCGGAGATCTGTTTCTTAACCTTTTTCTTCACTACTAAGTCTGAATTACAATTTTTCTAAGTTCAGAAATTCTGTACAATTAGAAAATTAAGATGGCTTTTACAGTTTATTCAACTTTATTGTTGCCCTGCTAGTAAAATTTAGGACATTACATATTTTTTTAAATACTTGTTTTTACTTGTTTTTTCTTGTCAGCGTAAGAAGAAAGTATAAAAATAGTTCTATATGACTCTCGGCTACTCTAGGGCTCGAATCTTGTGGTTATTCTTCCGATCTAAAACACTTTATGCAGTACTTTCTAATGCTGATAATTTTCAATACCGTTAATTAGACATGCTGTCGCTGCCTCCTACACTTGCCGGACATTTGCTTTTCTCCGGCGTTCCTTTATTTTTTTATTTTATTTTTTTCCTTGTTTTGCTATTCGTTTCGTGCAGGATGTAATAGATTTATACAAAGAATAATAGGCTTGATCACTATATAAGGCGGGCCAAGTTAATTTAGAACTATTTGGCTTGAAGATATACAGTCTATCAAGTAAGAACGTGACCGCTCCTATTCTTGAAAAAAATGTGTTTCGAGAACATTTTTTGCCACCAATGTAGTTTTTTGTGTGCTAACAACCACATAATTACCTTCGTAAATTGTCCAATCGTCTCCAATATTAATAATCGCCTGGCATCTTCGAGGAATGCTGTCGACGACATTTTCTGCATACTCTGCAACTTTTTCGAATCTCACTAGACAACTGAGTCAAAGTCCTCGGAATCTTTTCTTTGAGTTTTCTCTTTATAAAAAACCAATAAAGTTGGCGTCCGGCGATTGTGAGGGCCACTCTAGTATCTTTTCGTGGACCCAAGCGAGCCGCTTCGCGACGTGATTTTCGCCCAGCAAAGATCTCTTCAGCATGCTTCAGAATTTGACATCATTAGCACGAAAATGTGGTCGAATGGTTTCATGGGACACATTCACACCCAGTTTTCTTAATTTTTCCGCTCCTTGACGCAGCGTCAATTTCGGGTCCCGTGAAAACAAAGAAACGATTCATTTTTCGACTTTCGGAGGGACTTTGCCTATCGAGCCATGTTTTGGCAAGTCGTCGACATTTTTTATCTTTTTAATATATTTAGCGGCCCCAGAATGTGTTATTTTAGGCACATTTGGATGGGAACCAAGAAAAACTGCCTCGAAACGACGCGCAAACAAGTGATTCATTTTGAATTTTACGGGATTTCGACGAAAGTTCAGAATAGATTGATACTTTTACTAAAATGCGTCGTAGACAAAGGTTTCTTCTACCGATTTTTTGTTGAATCGTTCTTACTTGATAGACTGTGCTAATAGTAGCTATAGTTTTGTAGAAGTTAAATGGAAGGCGGTATCTTAAATCCTTGTATTAAGAATCCTTTGAAAAAGGAATAAAGATATGTTAAAAAGTAACAAATGTAACAAAAATGTTTAAAAAAGCTTAACCTTTATATGGATTTGATTTATTCGCAGGTATAGACTCAAGCCACCAACTTTTCGATGCTTGAGATTAATAAAGTTTCTGGCAAGTTTCAGGTTCCTAATCAAGCAAGTGGCTTTCTTCTAGTTAGAATCTAACAAATGCAGAGTATGTTTGAAAGCAGGGTTCCGGTAAGAACTGGTCCCTTTCTAGAAGTTCTTTTTTTGTGTGCGATTTTAATGTAAGTCGATTCGTTCCCAGTGCCTCACACGTGTTTTTTGAAGGACTATATAGAAGATACATAAGGCCTTCTGCCAAATCAATTGTTAAATGCATAGAGCTTTTAATTCACTATTAAAAGAAAATGTGATGTTATCAGATTCAAAGTTCTTTACACATGTGGCATTATTAAAAGGTACAAAAACGTACATCTACACAGTTTTGTCATATGCTTTTCATGGTCTTTTCTTTTCCGTAAGTTATCAAGACAAAATGACGAGAACCTATTAAGATCAAATAAGATACTTTAATTAATTTAAATTGGATAAGATCTAAGATAAGAAGTAGAGTATTGTATGGAGCTGTTTTTTAGATCCTTAGTCATTTTGTACGAGTGTTAGCTAAAAAGAACAAAAATATTTAAGGAAAATAGATTTTAAATGTGGCATGTTGGAATCCACACATTTACATATATAATACAATGTATTACATATATGTAGTTTTATTCAATACCATTATGTGATCCTTTAATTAGTTTCAGTACAAGAAGTTCGCAAGGGTTACTTTATAAAACACAAAGAAAATTACTAGATAAGATTAATAATTTTATGCATTTACACTAATGTATTGCATTAATTCATCTTATCAGATCTCTTCTCAGTTTCCATTCCCTCCAGGAAATGTAGTGGTCATTTGGTTGCGTTGTGGGCACATACCAGTGTGTGAAGTGGTTTGTTCGCGACATTGGTAACCTGGTCCTCCTGGGACTGAGAACAGCCTCGAGGTCTTTTATCTGGAACTTCTTCTTGAATGATGAGTTTTTCTAAATGTTCCTGATCTTTTCGCATGATATGGCCAAAAAATTTAATTATTTTTGTTTGGATAAAACTTAAAATACGTTGCTGGACATAAGGCTGTGATATAAATGAGTTCTTCGTCCGTCGTGCGGTCCACGAGATTCTAAGCATTCCTCTCTAGCGGTACATTTCTGTAGCATCTAGTTTTTTTATTTCAGACTTTCTCAATGTCCAGGACTCACAGCCACATGTGAGAATAGGAAAGACAAGACAATTTACAAGTCTGACTTTCACCTGTTTGGATAAGTGGTTGTCTTGCCAAATTTTTTTGAGCTTTTGCTCGGCAACTTTTATACGAGCACACCTTCGAAAGATTTCCCCTCTACTGTACCGGCATTATTAATTAGGGATCCCAAGTACACATAGTCACTAGCAACTATCGACATTCATAATTTTGGCTTTATTTATATTCACTTCAAGTCCGAGTTCTATGCTTTCTCTTTCTACCGTCTTAAGTATTTGTAGTAATTTCTCTTCGCTACCAGCTAGAAGAACCATGTCATCTGCAAATCTCAAATTACTAATCATTTTACCATTAATTGAGATCCCTCCTTGCCAAACATCCAAGGCCCTTAGCATGATATATTCGACATATATATTAAAAAGTTTTGGAAATAGGATGCAACCACTAGGGCATATTTTAGGACCCAAATACAATTTGAACTTTTGCTTCAGTAGTATATCGTGTAGTTTCTTATTATTGTCATTTGAAAATAATCATTTAAACCTGAAAAATGAATTTCATTTCGTTTAAAAGTTTTTAATATAGTGTTTCGGATTTAATAACGGCGAGTTGCTTGTTACATTCGAGTCTTTTGAACCATACTATTCAATGATTTAATCAAGTAAGGTTTAATAATGGAGATAATTAAAAATTTGATTTTGTTCTTAGTTTATGCCTTTTTATTAGAAATATTTGCAATAATGTCTGTAAGGGGAAAATATTTTTTTACAATGGCCTTATTGACGACAATTTTTTTTTGTGTTTATTTTTTTACTTGAAAATACAAGAATTACGAAAATATTCTTTAACCTGAATTTCACGATACTAAAAATAGATGAACAAATAGTTAATTTTTCCCGAACATTTTATTTCCAACAAGCAAAAAGTTAAAAACCAGTTAAACTACTTATCTTCTAAACTGTCCTGTTTTTTTAATTTTAATAAAAAGAAAATTATTCAACTTCATATCTGAGAAAAAGGTTACACGTGAATCAAGATTAGATATTTAGCCACTAAACCGAAGATTTAATAAATAGAATTTCTAAAAAATTGCCTTCTCAGACCTTTATATCGTGCAATAACGACAGAAAAAATTTGAAAAAAAAAAAACCTTTGTCCCGGAACACTAGTTGCACTTGATTTATTTTATTAATTGCTTATTAATAATTACCAAACTATTCATGCAACATGACAAATAAACTAATAATAATAATATACAAACACATTCTGTACACGCATGAAACAAATTAAAAGATGCATTATCTAAAGCTCGTTATCAATAAATGCCTCATTTAAGTCATTCGACAAGCCAATTTAATGAAAAGGCTATCACAACGTCACACATACTTCGTATTGTAACTTTAAGATAACGTTTTGTCACTTACATGGTGTTGAAACATGTATAGAACTTCCCTTCTTATTATAAAGCAAGTAATATTGGAAGTTTTTAAATACAAGGTGGACCAAATTTATATCAAGCTCACTATCATGTATCGTTGTTGTCGTGTTGTCTTAAGTCAGAATTCATTTTTTTTTTTCATATTTTAAATAAAGTTTACTAAATCAAAGATTAGCCATTTCGATTGATGATCTTTTGTCATTTTTCTGCTAGAACTATTACCTCGTCACGGTAGAACGTTTGAGATTTCTAGACGAAAAACTGAGCCAAGTGCTTTTCTCAAGCATCTTTTGAAATCAGCTTTACACTATTTCTTAATGATGCTGCACACACGGAAACAAATAGTGCTCTGATGGCTCAAGATATGGGCTGTATGGTGAGTCTATCAAAACTTTCCTGCCAAGCTATCTTGATTTTTATTGGATCGCCAGGGATATGTGTGACCTAGCGTTGTCATGCTTGCAGAAAACGTCTATTCTGTTAATCAATTTTAGCTGTTTTTCTCAACTACTTGCTACAATCTAGTTAATTTTGGCGAGTAAAGATTAAAATTAAGCTTTTGGCTAGATTGTTGTACCTCATGACACACGATTTCCTTACAATTCCATCAAACACCCAGCATCACCGTCCTTGGCGTTAATCTTGGCTGTGCCAGAGTTTGCCCAGCTTCGCTAAGCTTCAATCACGAACTTTGTGGCACAATATTGGCGTACGTAATCCATTTTTCATTGCCCGTAATGAAACGCTTCAAAAATGGATCGATTCCGTTCCGTTTCGACAGTATCTCCTAGATGGAGATTTGACCATCTAAATTTTTCACCATTTAATCGTGTATCATCCAAACATTGAGCTTATTTTTGTATCTAGCCCTCTCTAAATGATTTAATCATGACAGCTTATGTGCCGGTCTTGCCCAACTTTTTCCAAGATTTTATTGAATTTTTCGGTGATTGGCCGATTAGAACGTGTGCAAATATCCAGAACGAAAGCTAGCGAACCACCTCTTAGTTATTGTTTTTACCTATTATATCTTCTAAAATTCAAATAATCGTGACTATTTTTATGTATATTATCAATATGATTATTCAAGAATTCGTCAGAAAAAAATTTCGGGAGTAGTAGTAGTTTGAAATTCTTCAGTGTTGAGTTAATTATTTATGAATTTGAATATTTTGTCTAAATTCCCGTACAATCTAATCTAACCAAACCATTGTGACCACTACTGGTACCATAGACTTTCACTTCTTTCTGTTTTTCAGTTGATAGTCTTAACCCTTAGTACAGAAATGCAGAATAGATGAAAATCCACTACAATTAGAATTTCAACAGTATCAACTAATTTTGAAAACTACATGATACAAACGCTGTGCTGTATGAGTTTTATAACGTTTGCAGTGATTTATAAAGCTTTAAAAGTGGTACGATGTATTTACCACAAAAATCTTAGAAAAGCATAGCGTATGGAAAATCAATTCATATGGCATTTGATTTCCACTCCTAAGAATCAATATTACATATTTACAACAAATCTTACTTTTAACAGTAGAGTATAAAATAGATTAGTATCAGCATTACCTAATACAGACCTACGATAAAGTCATTTAAATAAACATTTAATTTACTCCTGAAAAGATAGTATCTTAGTGTTGTTTGACGTTCGATTGCTAATCTGTTAACATACAACGTAAATTTACTGACTGAAATCTATAGTTTATTTTAATGATTTTTGTATCGTAAGATGTGAAAGGAAAGAATGTTTAAAAATAAATACTCGTATTACTCTTAGATTTAATTAAGGTAATGATTCTTGTTGATAAAATATCGATTTATTAATTTGTAGGAGTAAAATTACATTGAAATGTTGAGCCACCAAAATTTTATTACAAAATTTGATAAGAAAGAATACTATTATACTCTACTACGTAAAACTATCGTGTATGGGTAATATACACGTTTTTTTAGCGTATAATAATCAACATCTTGAAACATATTGATCACGTGGCGAGGAACGTGTCATTATAGCCCTTCAACTATAGTCACAAATGTGGATGTTGTTGAAGACATTATTTGGTCATGTCTCATACATGATCGTTAAAATCAGAAGTTATTGTTCAATAGACAATGTCAAATTGGAATTACTTACTAACGATATAAGTTTGGATTCCCTAAGTGTTTCCAAAAATTAGAAACTGATAATGTGTCATGAAGATTATTGATATTTAGATATAACTGCTAATACAGTTCATTTCTTTTTGATGAATATTTCATGTTAATATATTTTGATAGATCTTAATCCTCCATGTTCCCCTACATATATCGTAGCTTAAAACAGAAGTGTTATAAGCATCGTCGCGTCGGTTTGTGAAAAAAAATATGTTTTCGGTGATCTCAAGCATTCCTCTATTTTCTTACCAATGTTGAAGATTGTGCGTATTAGGTTGTTTAAGTAATTTAGCTATAATATTTGTAGTACCATGTTTGTACTGAAAAAGCTAATATCTTTAATTATATTGACCAGGAGTTTTTTGTTTTTAAAAGCGGTTCAAGGAACATCTAATACTTTTACAGTTCATTGTTTTTTAGTACTGGTTAGTTTACCTGTTTCTGATGTTATAGAATGTTCATCACATATTGATATAGTTCTAAATATTAATACATTCAGGATAGATAATTTTCAAAAAAATAATGATTTGAATGAAATTTCATTTATATAGTGTATGAGTTAGTTTTATTTAACAGAATGCCCCCAGCTGTCTTTACTCTCTTTTCAGTACAGCGAGAAATGGGTTACTACCATTTAATTAAGATTTTTGAAAAGCTCATAATTTGCTGTTATTGAGGTATTTTTTGTGATGTGGCAAAATAATAAGTCCCTATAAGTCGCTTTTTATATTATAGCTCAATAATATCCTTTTTTTTTCTAAAAAAACCGACCTGGATCTATCAGATCTCTTCTTACTCTCAGAACTTGGCTACGCCAGTGATAATAACGGTACCACTGACTTATTTTCTAACTTTCCTGTATTCTTATTACTAAAATGATGGATACATCCCTCACACGGTAGTAACTCAACAATTTATCGACCGCTTCTAAATAGGGAAGACAAAAAAGGGTCCTTCATTTACAAACTCCTCTGAAACTACGGTGCTTCTTTAATGATGCCATCTGCATGCAAATCTCCTGAACACAATCGTCGTACTTCAGATATACCAAGATGCCTTACTTCTAACCTCATGCTAAATATAAAAAGCGAATAAAGATGTTCCTAAAAATATAAAATGTTGTGAAGCAATTATGTTATAACTTCAACTGACCCAAACTCAAAAAAGTCATTATACGCAACATTTAGATTCAAAGTAATAGTAGTATAAGATTACCGATAAAAAATTAGTTTATTTAAGGTCAGAAATGTTACGCTTTTTTAGAAATTTCATGATATTAAAAAATGATACAAATTAATAGTTTGAATTGCCCGCTAAAAGTTGGTATGCTTAAATTGACAGAGGAGAAGTTTTCGGGATTTTTAAGATAAAATGTCAATTTTGACAGAAAACGTCAGTCATGTGACTACTTTAAGTAGAATATGATACATCTTCATTGAGGTAAAAGCTGCTGCACCATGTAGGACATGTACGTAAACCAATTAGATGGGCATCTTGGCAAACCTCTTGGGATAAAATAAGTAAATAAAGTCTTTTTCTTTTGCTGCTTTTTCCGTTCATTTGAAATTCACGTTAGTACATATGCACCGGGGCTATTTGTGTAGAAAAATCGAGACGTTGAGTTTTGATTTCCAGGACTAACTCGCATTTTTGTACGTTGTTTTATTTATTTATTCGTTTATTCCTATTTATTTGTTTTATATTTTAACATTTTAATACCTAGACGAAAAATAACATTGTATTTAATATATCTAATCCGTGTATTAATATTGTAGTTACTCCCGAAGAAGTTATCAAAGAATAACGAAATATTAAGTATTAAAGAAGAAAAGAGTTTTATTTAGAATCCAGACCGTTTCCATATAATCAAACACGCATATATAGTCAGTCCAAAAGGTCTCCATACACCACCTGCTTTCTATATTATTTTTCTTTCATGTTTAATTAATTAATTGGAACTATGAGAAAACATGTTTAAATTAAAATTTGGACCTTAACCAACGAGGATTAGTATTAAAAAACAACTACGGAACATTTTATTGAGAAGTTGTTTTATGTTACATTGTTATAAAAATGTAAATAAAATTAATGTCAAAAAAGTTTTCATACATTCAAGAATTGCATTGAAAAAAACAAATCAATAATTTTCGGCCATATTTTATAATCTGTCACTTGTTAGTAATTTTGCAGTGAGTTTTCAAAGTAGTATTAAAAATGAGCGAGAGAAATTGTGAAATTTCATTTCAAGTTTGAAAGATCATAATTGATTTGTGGAAAGATGGAAAATCGTACAAAGATATGGGAAAAATTGTTAAAAAGTCTCAAGCTACTGTTCAGTACATTGTAAACCAGTATAAATCAGCGGGTTCCTATAAAACTCGACCACACTCCGGTCGTCCCAAGAAAGCGACTCCACGTGAAGAAGCCAGTATTGTTAGACAAATAACTATAGATCCCAAGAAAAGTGCAACAAAATTAAAAAAAACAAGTACGGGGACTATTTTCGAAAAATGTTTGTTTACAGAAACTGTTTACCCAGGGCAGACTATAAGGAGTGTGCAGCTAAGAAGAAGCGGTTAATTTCGGAAGTTAATCGTAAAAAGCGGTTAACTTTTGCTACGGAATACGTTACTAAACTTCCTGAATTTTGAGAATCCGTAAACTTTAGTAATGAAACTGAAATTAACCTTATTAGGTCTGATGGCAGAACTAAAGTTTGGAGAAAGAAGAATACCGCATTCGGTATTAAAAACATTTGTTCCACGGTGAGACGAGGGGGTGGCAGTGTTCTGCTTTGGGGATGCATGTTCGCTGGAGGGGTTGGAAATTTACATTTTTTTAATGGTATCATGGATCAGCAACTTTATCTCAACATTTGAGAGATAATTTAAGAGTCCAAAAATTAGCACTCGAAAAAAGATACATTTTTCAACAGGACAATGATCCAAACATATCGCAAACTTGGTGCGAGAATGGATGGTTCATAATGTGCAACAGCAGCTTCATACACCTCCGCAATCATCCGATGTTAACCCCATTCAGCATTTATGGGAGGAACTTAAACGGCGCGTTCGGAAACATAATGTTTCAAATAGAGAAGAATTAAAAAACAGAATGTTGAACGAATGGGAGAACATGCCAGCAGAAATTACTAGAAAGCTGGTTGCAAGTATGACGAAAAGGTTATAGGAGATTGTCAAGGCCACCGGCGGTCCCACTAAACATTAGTTAAACGAAGTTGTTATTTTCCATTAAACTCCGTCAAACTATTATTGGTAATTGTTAAGTGTATGGAGACTTTTTTGACATTAATTTTGTTTAGGTTTTTATAACGATGACGTAACTTCTAAATAAAATGTTCTGTAGTTGTTTTCAATACTAATCCTCGTTGGTTAAGTTTGAAATATTAATTTAAACATGTTTTCTCATAGTTCCAATTAATTAATTAAACATAACAGAAAAATAGTATAGAAAGCAGGTGGTGTATGGAGGCTTTTTGGACTGACAATATATATATATATATATATATATATATATATATATATATATATATATATATATATATATATATATATATATATATATATATATATATATTTACATATCCTTTTATTTTTGCCTAATATGTATGTATATATTCTTATGCAACAAGTAATAGTACAAAAGCTATATGCATATTTTTCTGTAAAATAATATCCAAATACACAAAACCTGTCAAGATCTATAAACATAAAAACATCTAAAGACAACAAGACAATATCGAAAGTGCAGGTTGTCTATACAAGAACGTAACATAACCGAGTTCACGACTTGTTGAAGAATTGCAGATCCTCGTGAATCAGATGTTTTGCTCAATTCTCTTACAAAACTGTCACTGTCTCTTAGGGTATTAAGATTGTATGTAAGTAGCTAAGATTTCACTGTAAGAAAGTACAAAACTTGGATACGTAATTAATTTGATTTTAATGAATGAAATCTTAAGTCAAAAATTATTAAACTAATGATTACTATTTCGAGCAGAAACCGAATTAACAATTAATTACGATTACAGACTCGCCTTAATTTCCATCGACTTTGAAACACCCTAGGATTAAAAGAGTAAAATAATTTGCTAATATTATTTGTGGTCTAAACTGAAATCGTAGGTCAATTATCCGTCTCTAATTGCTGGAAGCGACGCATATTTGTTCCGTGATTAGCCTGCGCTGCGTAAGCCATGTCCGAGATCGCGGAGATAGCGCGTATAAGCCAGGCAAGACACGCATTCAATCTTTGTGTTTAGGTCGTACAGACTAAGAATATGAGATTGCAAAACAAATAGAAAAAGTGAAAAATAAATAAGTTTTTTATTTTTTCCTTGAATGTATGTATAAATTAAAATATTACCGGTCAGATTCAAATTTCATCGACAAATTACCAAAATCAGGAAATTAGAGAGATATTACCGATAATTTTACCAGTTGTTAAATCTTTTTTTTTTCGTGCTGATTTAAGCGGAATCTGAAGATTTATGACAATGCGTTAATACTATGAGACATGGGTATCTGCATGCTACTATTTACCCATTTTTTGTATGCGAATTTACCTTAGACGGTTCATATATCGTATGTTTGATCTTTTTTTTCAGA
This sequence comes from Pachyrhynchus sulphureomaculatus, assembly GCA_019049505.1. Lineage (NCBI taxonomy): Eukaryota > Metazoa > Arthropoda > Insecta > Coleoptera > Curculionidae > Pachyrhynchus > Pachyrhynchus sulphureomaculatus. Next base: position 68,646,657 of record CM032453.1, on the reverse strand, counting down.
GCCATCTATCGATGATGGATTTAAGACAGGAAGACTCTCAGCATTTTCAACAGTCTAATCCATTGCGCGGCGGATCACAAATCCCAAGTAAATACGGATGATTTTTTAAAAAGTGAAAAGACATTGAATTGTTCACTTCCTGTACTTAGGGGTGGTGTTAAATTTGGTTCAAACATAATAGGTATGAAACGTAACATTTCACGTCTTTAGGTGGGCGATAAATATTTCCAGTATTTCTCCTATGTTTGCATCTTCTTTAATCTTTATTTTTCGAAAGTTTTAATATTCGATAAAATAAATTTTTTGGTTCTTTCTCCCAAAATATCAAAAATAAGCAAAAGCAAACAGATCCTTGAGAATATTCTCACTAAAATTAGTTTTCAAAAATGTCTTGAATGTAATAAACCCTTTTCAGACCTCTATAACGTTTAAAAGTATAATTTGTCACACCAAAACCAAACATGCAGTATAAATAAAGATGGGTATTACTTATTCAAAGGGAACGTTCAGCTTTATGATTCAAATTTTTCAGAATAAAAGTACTTCTGGTGGTGGAATAATTCGGTATATAATAGTGTCCCAGAAAATATAAAAGAATTACATTACTAAAATTTAAATGAAAAAATGTAAATTTAAAAAATACCATGAAGTTATTCAATGGATTTCTGGATAAAAATTGTGTATGTTTGTATTTTTTATTTTCAAGTGCAAGTTGAACTTGCGTAATTAGTGTTCTGTACGTTGATTGCTTTTAAAATAAAAAAAATTGTTACAGATGTATAAAATAATCAGTGACTTCACAAAACACAGCCTAAATGAGTTTTCAACAAAGTTTGTTTCCAATCTTTACTGAAATCTGATGACCTTGAAATTTTTGTTTTTTTTTTTAAATACCAGAAAAATTATTAAAGGTAATGCACTCGTGATAATTTTCGTTCAATCTACACCCCGTGGAGAATATTCCGGAATTTTTTCAAAATTTTTTGATAAGTACTTTTCGAGATAAGGCGGGGGACAGCGATTTTCGCGATTTCTTAAAAATAATACAAAGAAAAGTATGCGCAAGTATTACATTATATATACATTTTTTACTCGTGTTTTCACAAGCCTTCATTTGACACCACACTCGATGACCTAGTAAAAAAATTTTTTTTTACTTCCGATTTCATCCTACAAAACTAACCCCTTAAGTCAAAATTTAACACTAAAAACTACATGGCTCTGATGAGGCCATCAATTCCTATATTATTATCAAATTTCACTTTCTATGTCAAATAGTTTCGGAGAAAATCGGGCGTGACAGACAGACAGACATACACCGAAGTGTTCCGTACGAAACACTAAAAATGAAATGAAGTGCTGGAACAGCTTTAAATCAGTTTTACGTATATAAAAATTTATTTAAAAAAAATTAATATTGAGATGAAATAAATTCAAAATTGCAATTGTTACCCGTGTGTGAAAACAAACAACCGACAATTAATTGAAAATATTTTAAAATAATCTTCATCTTTTCAGTCCAAAATTAGTACAGTAGCGTTAGGTCAACTATTCTGTCTCTTTAACTTACCTGTAACATTTATCTTTACAGAATCTAACAGAATACATGCAATTATGAGATAATATATCATATATAGAATCAGGACATTACAAAATAACAAAATTAAATACATGAATTTAACAAAATAAGACCAAACTTATTTACAGATCGTGCACGATTTTGATTCTTAAGGCGTTTGTAAAATGCGATGAAGATAGACTCCAAAGATTAATATAATTGCAGGTTTTATTAAAGATATCCATAAACTGGTGTTGTGGTGTTTTAATTAAGACATTTTTAGGAAGTCTAGGCAAGTAGAATACAGGAGCAAATCTGCTTGTTCGGAAAGGAACATTAAAGTTTATTTGAGATATAAATTGAACTAATATATAATTTCTATAAACAATTACCAACGCTATTTGAAATTTAGCCAATAGGAGAATAAACCACTTAAATTCAAGAAATTTAACATACTTTGTTTGGATATTTTCCAATTCAGGAATATATTTATGAAAAATAGGATTCCATACAACAGCATCACATTCCAGCTTAGATCTTAAGAAGTAAAAAGGATATGTTTTTTTTTGAGAATTTGAACACTTTAAACTCACTCGAATTTCTTAGTATAAATCTGAGCGTTCTCATGCATTGCATTGCACCAGATACTATTAATATGAAATTAAAAAGAAGAGTTCTAACATAACCCCAAGATCCTTAAAACTGTCTTAACTGGTATGTCCCGAAGCTGATAATTAAAGTATATGTTTAATGTTTAATTGTAAATGTCATATTAAAGCAGTTGTTAACATTTAGAGATACCTTATTGGTACTGCACCAACTATTCAGAATATTTACTGTAGATTACCCTGAATAGAATAACAATCATGTATGTCACGAATTTCTGTGAATATTTTTAGATCGTTGGCAAATATTGAAACATTACTAGAAATATTATTACTTGCAAGATAGAATTGATTTACTTAGGCGAAACCCTTTAAAAGTCTATGTAAATAACATTTACCTGTTGTCGATTATCCAAGGCCTGTCCAACGTATTGACTAAAAGACACTGTACTGTGATTACTAAAAACTATGCTGTTTAGGGAATATTAGCTGTTCAATTTGATTAGATATGCAATCTTATATCAACATTTCAGAAACCTTCGCCAATGGAGACAATACAAATACAGGCCTTTAATTCGGAATTTCATTTGGATTTTCTTTTTTGAAGAGTAGGGTAATCCGTGCTTCTGTCCATAGTTCCTGCATCGTCTTATTTTTAAGGATTAAAATTTAAGGCTATTGATTTTGGTAATGCAGCGGTACAGTCTTTGACAACGAAGCATGGCAATTGATCCAGTCAGTTTGTATTTCAAACCTCGTAACGCTCTCATAATCAACTCCACTGGTAAGCATTCGAACGTAACAGAATAACTCTCATTGACAGATTGGGGTTGACAGGTTAGACTCGTTGGACGGACTCACACAGTACCGAAAAAGTGGTAAATGCATTTACAATAGTTTGAGGATCCGAATACTCAAAATTATGATTCGTAAATATTTAAAGAAGTAAATTTGAACTTTTCGAATTGTTAATTTGGAAAATCTGAGCTTCTGAAGTTATACCGAGATTGAGATGTGTTTGCTGGTAGACTGTATAACTCCTTGTAAATTTTAAACAACTTATAATGGGAGATAAACTCTTTACAACAACAAAGACGCCAGGAGGACCCTCTTCTTCAATAGTATGTAGAATTCACCACAATATGGGCTAACACAACAGCCTCGTTTAGATTTGTTACGCCTTCTAGGGATTTTTATTTATCCGTTGAGTAGTGGCCATTTAAGTGTCAAGCCCATATTAGTTTATTCCTTTATCCTAACAGCGGAATATCATTTTAATTTTTTAATGCTGTATAATAAGTGTCGAAAATATCATAATATTGTATAGTAAGTGTCAAAAATATCGCTTTTGACTCGTATATGACAGTTTGGTGATACAAGCTCTGGGCAGGCATCATAATAACTAATCCTCCAAGTGTGAATAGTTCAGTTGCTAGATTTTCTCTTATACCTCTATCTATAAATTTTAAAAAAATTGTTTCCCCAATTATTTGATATAAATGTAGAATATACATACCAATATATACACATTCAAGAAGTTGCATTGTCTAAGTAGATTACAGCGTAAGTCTTTAAAATGTTTCGAAACAGAATATTACCTTCTTGAAATAATGATGACTATTCATCGTTCTCGGGTTCCATGGAAAATCAAAATTTTACCACACCCAACGAAGCCATAATTCACGTACCTAACATACCGGTACGACTAAATTCGCCCACAACACATTAAGTAGACTAATGGCGACCTATCAGAAAGTAGTAAACCAATGGTGAACCTAAATTTATTGGTCCAAATGACAGCTTTAAATATGCGAAAGCGCTATAAATATTCTAATTTGTGTTTCATACGTACGCAGTTTTACCATTTTGCAAATATGTGTAAAAGGCTTGGTTGATATGGAGGCTAGTGCAAAGAAATTGGAAACATCTTTGGATCATTTCATAAATAACAACTATTAATTCGAATTTATGAATTTGATGTTATGAACCTAAAAGAGTTTTGTGTAATCTTATCAAGCAGAATGATTTATTGTTTATAGTTTAAAGAGTTGATTGATTGGTCCGTTACTTTGTGCCAATACATTTTAATAATAAAATAACTTATTTACTTTGTTAACTGATACTAAATATATTTTTGTGAATATTTACAAATGCGTTATCGCGTTAAGCGTTTGAAAATGTAGTAGTACTAAGAAATCGCGATAACGCATTTGTAAATCTTTACAAAAATATATTTGGTCTTAGTTAACAAAGTAAATAAGTTATTTTATTGTTTATAATTTACCAAAATTCTTACTACTACTCATATGACTACTGTAAAAGAGTTGAAACCTTTGCTGACTTTATGTCATAATGTCTGATAGAATTGAACGTTTCAAGTATTATTAGCTACTGAACTAGGAAAACGCACTCATACTCAAGAACTAACAAGTCTAATAATATTTTTACTCAAAATAAAATTCTAGACCAATTGAGAGCTAGCACTACAGTCTAGCTATTTAAAGAAGAAGACAAGATACTAGCCAACTATAGAAGAGTAAAAGTATTAACAAAATAAATCGACGGGTATGTTCCACTGGCAGAGGAAAAACGGGGGCAGAGAGATCTTGCACAGAGGCCGTTTTCATTAGAACGCGAATAATTGATAGAATACAAAGGACCCACCTTGCAGCGAGTACGGTCGAGGACGCACTCACAGTAGAGAATAAAGATGATCTTCAAAGGCATAGATATATTGAGTTTTAATAATATCGACACAAAAGTGAAAAACCAAGCCGTAGATATACAGCAGAAATTGAACCCAAAACATCAACAACAAAATAAATTTTTTAAATATAGCAATAAAAATAGTGCGCAGAGTAACAGCGCAGACTCTAGTCTTTAAATAAGAAAGTGAACATTAGAGAACGGCTATTGACTAGAAAGATCAAATGGAAACAGATAGAATGGTGGAAGAAAGAATGTTTGAAATCACAAGTAACAGGTCAGCAGTAGGAAAAATAACTATCAGTAAAACTCAAAATCATTGGAGTTAAAACTTTTTACTTATTAAATATGTGGATAAGATAATCAACAAGCAATTGTGCTTATACAAAAAAAGAAAGAAAAAAGAATTATATGTGAAGTTTTACGTTTCTAACCCCAAAAATCTAAGAAATTATACAATAAAATTGTTTTTTTCATTTGCTAAAAAATACGTTCATTATTATATACATACCTTAAACATGATTTAATGTATCGAATAATGACCAGTAACTCAAAATTACTAAACTGAATTTTTCATTACTCAAATGTTTTACAGTGAAATAAGAAAAATGCATTTAAAGCAAAGATCTTGGCAATATAAAACTACCGATGTTATTATAAATTCTTCATTTTTGCATCACCCATTTATTTTGGCGTTGGCTACTTTGGTTATCCATGAAATCATCTTTGCTTCAGAAAATTAATTACAAGTAACTTTATTTAAATATATGTTTAAGAATCTCTAACATTATTTTCATTCAACAAAATTTCAAGTATATAACTTTTAAAAGTTTACCATACTTTATTACATTTGGATGGCAATTAAAAAGAGAAAATTATAACAAAATTACGTTTTTTTTTCCTTTAAAGTCAAATTCCATGTTTTCTTCCCTTGTACTAGAGGTCAGTCAATAAGTTTTGAAAGCGGAAATGAAACAGTATGAATTAATGAGTCAAAATATATTTATTCTTCAGTATAATCTCCCTTAAGCTCAATACATTTTTTCCAGCGATTTTTCTATTGATTTACCACATCTCTGAAGTGGTTTTCCGGAAGACCTTCAAAATACCCATCTACGGATGCTATCACCTCATCATTTGTTGAGGAACGCTTCCCACGTAGTAATCTTTTGAGCTTTGGGAACAGATAGAAGTCAGGCGGAGCCAGATCTGGCGAATAGGGTAGATGTTCCAACAATTCGTACTTTAATCCGTCCAGTTTTTTCGTTGCCAAAGCACCTCTGTGAGCGGGTGAATTGTCATGATCTAAAATGAATTTTCTCATCCAGTTAGACCAAAAGGTGGCAATAATACTCTCCTGTGATTGTTTTACCGGTTTGAAGGTAATCAATTAACAAAATTCCTTTCGTAAGCCTCAAAACTGATGCCATAATTTTTTTGGACGACTTTGACCACTTTGGCTGTTTTGGAGCTGAACAACCGGGCTCAGTCACTGTGCGGTTTGTTGTAGAGTTCAGAATCATACTGGTAAACCCAAGTCTCATCTATAATTACAAATCGACGCACAAGATCAGATTTATTCTTTGTAAAACGAGCTAAATGTTTAGAAAGTTTCTCTCGAGTGCATTTTTGTTAAAATGTGCACCCATTTTGTATAGTTCTCTCATACCCAAAACATTACCTAAGATTAGCCTCGGCTAAATCATCCACGGTTAATTCATTACCCAATCTGGTACTAGCACAACAGTTTCTTCAGTTGTTGGACGTCTTAAACGCGGATCATTATTGACGCTTATACGACCACATTTAAATTGTAGAGTCCATCTATGAACAGTTGGAAATGAATAAGCAGACTCCTTTAACATTTTCACTAACTTTGCAGGGATTCCAGTTGTCGATAAAATACGTCTACTTTTTAAAAAATATTCAAACACTCGACTTGAAATTTAAGGTATGTTCATATGACAGATAAAGCTTCAAAATGGTGTTTAATATCTGATTCAAGTGATGCTCCATAGACGTCCCTTTCAAAACTTATTGACTGTCCTGACACCTTTTTCTAAGGAAACGACGCTCTTTAAGCTTCAAAATTTAGACCTTATTTAATCTTTAATCATGTCATAAATTTAAACAAGACAAAATATAGTTTATAATAAATAAAATTTATTTTAATAATCACGAATATTTTAAGCAATATTTTCTACAATTATTTCTTAAAGTAGACTTAATAAATTTGATTTTATTTCATGCAGTATGCTGATAATGTCTGGGAATAATTATTTTATAATAAAATTATGACATTATATATGTCAAAATTTAATTGTGTAAATGCGTTTATAGGGAATTTATTGGACTAGATTAAACACAAGATATTTATTTACCATACAACAAAAGTTATGTTTACATACGAATTATAAAGAAGAAATATATTAAATAGTTTTGACCTATTTTAAAGGGGCATTGCAATTAAAATTATCATAAATTACTGGTTTGTTTGTTAAATTGCCTTGAACTGTTCGTAAAAAGGGAATTGCTCTGTAGAGACATTAAAGATCAAAAAGAAATCCTGTCAACCGACATGTTTTAATTCTTAAATTGTCATCCTTAGGGTGAAAATAATATTTCAAAAACAATTCAAACTTAAAAAAAATTACACATAAAACAGGTTTTCAATATATCAGTCATTAGATGCTAAAATTGTATAGACTGGAATATTTATTATCTTATTCATAAAATAGCAAATGTTAAGCACGATTGGAATGGAATTTTTAACAAATAATATTTCATTATTATTGATGTTTTACTTATTGAATGAATTCTTATGAATTCTGGAATACCGTTAGTAACTTGCTGCTAAAGTTACGTTTGTTTCCAGAAACGCAATAGCACTTTTCAAAATTAGAAACTAGAAGAAGGAAACTAAATAATGGGAACGCCAAATATGATAAAATTTTCATATAAAGAGAGTAAGACAGTGGAACTTGGAATTCTAAACCTTCAAAATTCTGGCGGTATATGGTTAAATATTCTTGTAAAATTAGCTTTCCTTTAGATCCATAAGGACTCAACGATTGCCAGGCCACTAGTCCAGAAATTACTAAAAACATCTAATTTCTTCATTCTGGCATACTTATATTTTGGCAGTAATGGTTATATTAGAACCACATTTTAAAACACTGTGCAATAATACGATCTGCTTTAAATGAATAATATTTGTACACATAGAATGATAAGCAGAATATTGAATTATTTTTAACCAGAATACATAAAAAATATATTTCTAAATCAGTATCTTGTTTCATTTTTACCAATATGACTTTTGTTTCATAATTTTTTATTTAAATAAATTTGCTTCTAATTATGGGTTTATTTCGAAGAAAGTTACCATATATAGATTCGTTTAGAATAAAACAACTAGTTCATTTTAACACTCTCATGCACCGTTTCTTATACTACGATAGAGTTTATCTATCTGACTCCCAAAAGAGATATTAAATTTTCATTTAAATTCAACCAATTTTGGCCAACATAGAAAATTCCTAATCTTTGAAAGAAAAATTATGGCCTTAACTATATACTAAATACAAATGAAAACAATACTCTAAATCTGATATTTTTCCCTTCCTCAGTCCATAAACAAAAACAAAAATATGGATTTCTCTGATAAAGATTTTATCAGGTCCTTATTTAATCCTTATTCTGTTAAAAAACGAATTAGTCTTTGGAAGTGCTCGACCATGTTTTATTCCTGAGATTCCCACATTTGTAATTGCAAAAAAGTTTTAAGGTACTTTGTGTGATTACCTTCTAGGTTTAAATAAGGTAAGATACTCAACATTAGAGATCAAATATCTAATAAAAGGAAACAACGAATGAATTTTGCATATTTATATAATTATTTATTCCCAATTCTAGTGTCTGCGAGTGATCTCTAGGCAATCATCAAATCCTCGCGTTGATAATGCATTCTCAAGCTTAGACCGTAAGGGGAGAGGCTCAGTATATGAAAAGTTGTTGTCGATCGTTCACATATATCGTATAATATTCAATTTTCCGAATTGAATGATTATATTTAAATAAATATTCATTAGGACCATATTGTTCCATTTCTGTAAAATATTTTGAACTAGTAAAATTCTCTACAGCTATTCAAGGATGTATGCAAGCGATTGACAAATGATCCACGATCTTTAATTAATAAATGAATTTGAATAATTTAGATATATTTAAAATATTAATCGTGCAGATGCTACGGACCGACACGGATATTTATGCCGTGCACGGCCGTATTTTGCACATTATTTAAAATTGAAAATAAGTAATCGTAAAAGCAGAGTAGGAAACTTATCAGTTTCTCCTCCAATTTGCATATAATATCGAGTGTCTCACTGTATTTTAATCCATTAATATACTTGACAAAAAGTATCTCCAAAACCATGTTTTTCGCAGTTTTACTGACAAAAATCTCTAGACCTAGGCATGATAGAGTAGTTACCAATGGATGTTTTTCCTGCAGAAAAAATGCTATCGAAGTTACCCCATGTGACTCCGAAGTAAAAAATTATATTGTCCTATGTTATAGGCTAACCCCAACGAAAACCTAATCTAATGTTATAGGTTTTTGGGAACAGCTATCAAGCTAACTTTTTGAGTCCTTAAGGAAATTAATCTATATATAATATTTTTACATCACTCACCATCAGTTGAAGATCCTACGTGTGATCCACCATCTCCTGAAAAATTTAATCAATATTTAATATAAAATAAAAAAAACTGCAAAATTTTTAATCAATTTGATTTTTCCTTCTACCATAAGGAAAGTACGAGTAATTTAGGTTTGAACGGAACTGTATTTGAAACAGTTCTAAAAATAGCTCAATATATTCAGCATAAAATATACAATTACTGCTATATTAACAATTAATTTTTGACAAGCCGTAAAGTCTTGTATATGTTATTAAATATATTATTTGCTGCGACAGAAAAAAGTACATCTAATCTAAAATAATCCTCTTACCATATTGCTTTTTTATTTATTAGTAATAATTTAATTACTTTAACCGCTGCGTAATATTAAAATTTATTGAATTAATAAAATCTGAAATGATTGACCCTAATGTACAGGGTGTTAAAGTTGTATTCTTTTAAGTAATATTTCTAATTAAACTATTGAATATTTATATTAATACCATGTTACCACACTTTTCTACAATAATTAATAACACTGGTAAAATACAACGAATTATACCAAATTGGAAACGTTGTATCTTGCCATTATATTCCGTAAGAACTGGGAAAAAGTACTAGAAATTCTATTGTTTGTCGATCCTAGCCTAACTGATGAGCCATGATACGGCTAAACGCGTCTCAGGACGGATTGACAAATAAGAGAACAGGGGGTAGACTGCTCAAATTTGGTCTTGGATCTGTTTTCAGTTGTTTTACATTAAACCATTTAATAATACATTCAGTATTTGTATAAAATATATATAGCACTTATTTAACGGTGTTTTATAATAACTTAAAATTTAGTTTTTAGTTAATCACTGAAGTGAACTTTTAATATTCAAGAATTTCACAATCTAATCATAAAATTGCATTTGAAGTTAAAAAACCGCCCTACACATCTAAAACTGTGTGGCGATATATTCCTAATCTTTTTAGCACTCAATCACTTAGGCGTTAGTTACTTTGGTTACTCAATCAAAGTATCATTGTTAAAGTACACACGTTATCACCACTACACCAAACACTTTATTTTTGCACTTTACGTGCTTTTCGCGTACCTTGTTCGCATCAACAGGAGCAATAATTGAGTTAATCATCGCTCCTGATGATGCTAATAGGGTTAGCTAACTGCGCGTCGAGTGCAGAAATAAAGTGTTTGGTATAGTGGTGATGATGGTTGTGCAATGTCATTGAGCTAAAGATTCCAAAATCTCAATGTAGTACCATTGTTAAAGAAAGCTAATTTTAGACAGTTTCATTTAAAAACCTATGCGGGGTTGCTGAAAATAAATTTTCATTCGTAGGTCTGTTTTAAATTTATTTAAAATATTTTTATTGGCTTAGATTTATCCATTTATTGCAACTCTTTTGAATTAACAATAGAAAATTTGTACGGAAAAACATTATTCCGAAAAAGTTTTGCGCTAAAATGCTAGTTATTTAAATAGTTATTAATCAAAAATGTGAAAAGCATTTGTACAAAAAATTTAACTGCTACCCAATACTAATCAAAATAACTTAATAAAATAAAATACTATTGAATATACTATAAAAAATAACCACAGTTTTCAAAAAATTGAAGCGAACAGTCGGATGAAACACTAAAAACACATAACTAAAGTTTTTTCAAACAGAGCAATAACTAATATTATTTTAAACATAGCTGTCCTTTTTAAAAAAATTTTTCGAAACAAATGGTAAATAAATTTACCTAATACTCCGCTCACAAGTTATAAAATAAATATTAAATTTTGCTTTCTCTCACTAAGGGATAATCCAAGCATTTCTAGTTGTTATTTAATAGAAGAAAATGATGCGATTTTATGGTGAGATATTTATAAAAAATATATTGAAAACTACTCCCTCTCACTACTTCCCAAATTTTTTTTATACCTTAAAAGGGCGAGAAGTGGTATACGACTATTTAACTTCACAGTCTTACACAGTATTTCTGTTAAGATAACTTTACTGCTTGCATGCTTTAAGGGTGCAAAAACTATATTTGTTTAGAATATACTAATAGTGCAGTAAAAAAAGGTCAAAATAATGATGAGATCGAATTTGATCGAGACAAAAAAAACAAACTCTTCGTAATGAAATTTCCAACAAATCGTCGTTGGTTTTAAGTCGCTCAAATGTGTGTACATAACCTACAATTGAAAAAACAGGCAAAAAAACTGCCTTTTGTTACAGTAAAAACACTCTAAAATTTTGATGTAAAAATATTGAACCCAGTAGACACAATTGAATTTATTATTTAAAATTTGAATTGCCGGCCATTTTATGTCATTTGGTCCAAAATGGATCTTTTTTTTTCAAAATGTTGGTCTCGACTCCAACTTTCTGATGCTATTAAAATTTTTTTTTAGAGTCATTTTAACCTTTTTTTTACACTTGTTTATTAATTAAATAACAACAAACGCGTTTGTTCGGTCATTTTGAAAAAAAAAATAAAATTTTTTTTTCACATCTGGTAGAGATTTGCGAGACCTTCATTTTTTAAAAAATCATTTTCGTTAACGTGAAAATGACCGAAAAACGCATTTGTTGTTATTTGATCAATAAACAAATGTAAACAAAAACGGTTAAAATGATTCCAAAAAAAATTTCTTTTAATAGCATCGGAAAGCTGGCGTCGAGACTTAAAATTTTGAAAAAAAAATATCCCATTTTGGACCAAATGGCATAAAATGACGAGCAATTCCAAATTTAAATAACAAACTTAATTGTGCCCACTGTGTTCAATATTTTTGTACCAAAATTTCATGGTATTTTTACTATAACGAAAGGCATATTTCCTGAACGTTTCAAGTCGATCGGTCCACTTAGTCGAGCTGTAAAATAAAATTAAAGAAAAAAAAAACAGTTATTTGCCCGTTTCTTCAGTTTTATAGATTATGTATGCGCTATTGCGACTTGTAAAACCGGAGTTATTCACATTTTAAACTCTTATTTTAAACAAAAGAGCACAAATTTTTCGAGGTCCAAAACTAAGGACAATACTCCTGGTGATACCCCCGAGAGGATAAAATCATAATATTGCTGTATCTAGACTGTACAATTTCAAATGATTTTTTAGTATGACGTCAAAATTAAAAATGACAATTTTTTGTTAAAATATGAAAAAAAAAATTAATTTTTAAAATTTTCTTAAGATCCATTTTTCATTCATAGTTTTTAGAGAAATATGATTTATAATTGATTGATAAATTTAAATTTTTCTTTGAGAATATTCTAAAAAAAAATATTATTTTTATGCTTTTAGGGCATGCAAGCGGTAAAGTCGCCTTGATTGAAATATTCAAAAATAATATCATTTTCAGATTTTTCGACTCCACAAACCTTGAAAAGAACCTATATCTTGACATATTTGAAGATACCCCTTTCATTCCTCCCCCCTCCAATCTTATATATCCGACTATAAATATTTTTATTTAAAATTTATTCATTCTCTTAACCAAATTCCCTGGAAAATTCTCTGCCTCTGAGACGATAAATTTTGTTTCTTTTGGGAGTTATCGAGGCAACAGATAGACAGATAAACTGATATAACTGATATAAAGAGAAGATCGACAGGACCCGGAAAATTATCTAGGTACCCATAGAAATGATTTTTTTCCTGATCACATTACTTCCCTTCATTTTACAGACTACTGGTATGTACATATATTTTCTTAAAAAATTGAGTATGAAAAAATTGTTTTCGTATTGTTCAATTGGAAACACAATTGTTTTGCGAGCAAATTTCACTTATAATTAGAATAAAATTTTTTTGCATAACTTTTTCAGAACATTAGCCAAACAATTTCATTTGAATCAATACTGAAAGTGCTTGAAATTGAAAACTTTTTAGCCGATTTACCGAAATTATTACTGACATATTGTGGTGATCTATATAAATACTTCAAGAAACAGTTTAGAGTAATAACTCTCTATATAGTATGTAAGTTCCAAATATATTTTTTTTAATTTTGAAAAAGAAGTACATTTCAAAAATTTATGATAATTTATTATCAATAAATCATTATCTTAAAATTATAAAAAGGCCTTTACTGCTTCTGGTTTGTTAAGTTGCCAATTCGACGTTTTGAAAATTATTAATTCGTAAAATTTAGAAGACATTTAAACTACATGCGTAGTTTAATTTCTGCTGTCAGGAATCTTAATTAAATGTGAAAATGTCCACACTTCGGAATCATTTAAAAAACTAATAAACAGCAAACAATTCAAAGCATTAGAAAAAGTACTTGTAATTTAGATTTTTGATTATTAATTTAAATTCAAGTACCTTATATGGATACAATAGCATTAATAGATAGTATTGTCGGACTTTTAGTGTTTTTTTTTAAAGCTGTATGTAATCTCTTAATGTCCATCTACAATTTCGCCAAATACTTTTCAATTCTATTCACGTGAATGAAATCGAATACCCAATATGTCGCCAACTTGGTTCTCATTGCTGTAAATATATAGAACTGCCTTTTTCTCTCAGTCGAACGTAAACCACCACTATAACGTAACTGTACATCACTTTCCAAAGAAGGATATATGAAAGTGTCGCATTAAAAACAGTAATTCTAAATATTTTAAGTAAAAAAAAACAAATCGATGAACAAAAAAAAACCTCCTTGGTATATTAAATGATTGCCAAAACCTGGTTTTCTGGGTATAACCATTATATTTTTGTAAAATAGGTGTAAAGAAGTTTTTAATCGTCTCTACATATCTCTAAATTAACAGTTGTTGTTTGGCCTCTGTAGCTGCCAAAGAGATACTGGCTGATTATTCCACGTGTCGATATTGTGACTCTAAGAGAATGTAAAGGCTTTTAATGTTTTAGTCTTGGTTTTGTCGAACTCCAATTACGGTAATTCTGTTTATTAGCAAGACTGCTAAGGTAGAAATATACTTGATCCAAAAATAAACTATTGATAAATTTGAAAATTTCGGAATAATAGTCAACATAATGCTTTTTCAAAATCGATGAGTTTTTACTAGCCCAGTTGTCAGGGGCAAATTTTCACGAAAAGCTCTCATTAAATGTTAACAGGCTGCATTTTGGCATACAGGTAGTCGTTGGACGTAGAATACGATAAAAAGTTTTGCTACTCTAAAGTGTACGCTAACCCTATAAAATCGAAAATAAAATTAAAAATTCGGTTTTTCGCAAATATCTCGAAAAAAAAATATATCGGAAAACTAATAGCACAAAGTAAAAGAACGGGAAATATTACAAAAATAGTATATATGTTATTTTTTTTTAGTTCAGGTTAGCCGTAATTTAAAAAAATTATTTAAAATAAAATGGCTGGTTTAACCCCTTCAGTTGTAGTGGGAATCATGCTTCCAACCTCATTTATGATTAAATTAGAATTTATTTTTCATAACTGCTTTTTTGTACCTGGATGCTTAAATGAAATATACCATAAATCCTTTATACTTAAAGCTTAAATTTTTATCTTTTGTTTCCTACCTTTAAATATTTTTTTTTATTCTAAGTTTAAGTTGTACGATTAATAATAAGCAAAAATACATTTATCATGAACACTTTTTTTAAGAGCAAAATTACAAAAAAAAAGAAAGTATTTAATGATTTTCTGATATCAAGTATACTTTTAACTGTAACTAAAAAAAAAATAAAAAAAAATTTCCTACTTTTTTTACCATCTCGTGTGGCTTTGAACGTAAAATTACCGGCGGCGTACTACAGCAGGTAGATTTTCAAATTTTAAAACTCAACTATTAAACATTTGTAATTTACTCTATGCTCGTTAAAATCATGCAAACAAAAATTTCGTTTTAGGTTTTACAAATTATAAAGCAACAAAAATAAAAACTATTGGTATCATCAGAAAGCTGAAAGTTTCCTCTTCAAAAATCTTTCTTTTAAATTTTTTTACGCTCTAAAAACAAGTAATATCGATTAACTTTCGAGCGGTACGCCTAGACTTTCAAAATAATCTGTTTGGCGCTACACTTTTTGAATTACCTATCCGAATTTTTAATGAATTGTCAGGATAATAAAAAAAAATCTGGAAAGAAAATCTATATATCATTTTTTTGTAAAATTTTTTGCTCTTTCACACAGTGCTATTAGTTTTACGATATCTTTTTTATTTTTCGAGATATTACCGAAAACCGATTTTTTGATTTTATTTTGGGTTTTGTGGCCTTAGCAAACCTTTTTTTATCGTATTCTACGTCCAAAAAACTACCCGTGTGCCAAAATATAGCTTGTTAACATTTAATGACAACTCAAAACCCCTGGCGACTAGGATATATTCAATTTAAGCATAGTATTTTGTGTGAATCTGTTCTTATGAATTTTTTCTATTACAGTATAACCCCGATTAACCGAGTCGCGATTATCCGAGCTCCGGATTAACCGAGGCAATCTAAGAACCTGATTATCCGAGGTACGCGCGTCTATGCTGCGTATTAACCGAGCTTCTAAAATATGTATGTACATATTTCCATTTAAAATCGTCGGGGCCTTCAGGGAATCCCCTTGGCCCGTGTGACGGGTTCCCCTATTTATGTTTTTGGACTCTTTCAGCATGTAAATTTGCGTGAATGCAGTGCGTTATAGCGTTTACTAGGGAGAAGTACGAGTATACTCACATAATTTATTTGGTTGGAGTTCTGGTAGTTAAGTATAATTTAATACGAACTGCTTTGTTTGAATTTTTGTTTGTCGTATTATAATGGAGCAAAACAAGCGTAAAAGAATCATCGTTCCTATTGAAGAAAAATTAAAAGCCATCAGAAGAATTGAAGCAGGAGAGACAATTAAAGTTGTTGTACGAGATTATGGAGTAGGTGAGGTAACAGTTGGAGATTGGAAAAGAAACCGCAGAAAAATAGAGAGAGGTGTATAAATCAAGCCTCCTCGTTCTCAGGGAGAAAATTAATGAAAACCGGCGAATATGAAAAGGTTACCGAAGCTTTATTCATGTGGTTTAACCAACAGACATCAAAAGGTGTGCCTCTGTCAGGTCCAATTTTACAACAGAAAGCAGTAATGATTAGTAGGCAATTTCCAGAGATAGATCAGTTTACCGCCAGTTCTCGATGGCTTGACCGCTGGAACGACAACTGACTGTATGTGGTGAAAAACTTTCTGCTGATGTGTCATCAATTGAGAAGTATAAGCAGAACTTTAAAAAGCAAATCGAAGATTGTGGATACACATGTTATCAAATTTACAACTGTGATGAAACTGGTCTGAATTATAAAATGCTTCCATCAAAAACATTGGCATCTCAACAGGAAAAATCAGCTCCTGGTTACAAACGAAGTAAGGAAAGATTAACTATAAGGGTATGTTCCAATGCATCTGGCAAGCAAAAAATCCCACTGATGGTGATTGGCAAGTCTGCACGTCTAAGAGCTTTAAAAGACATCTTACTCAAAGCCCTCCCAGTCTATTACAAAAGTCAAAATAGTGCATGGATGGATGCGACCTTATTTACTAACTGGTTTGAAGAAGAGTTCGTGCCATCTGTGACTAAATTTTTGAACAGAAACCGTCTTCCTATTAAAGCAATTTTGTTGACGGATAATGCCCCCTCTCACCCTGGAGAAGGACTTCATGTGGGCGAAATTGCTGTAAAATTCTTTCCTCCAAATGTAACCAGCATAATGCAACCAATGGATCAAGGCATCCTCGAAAACATTAACAAAATTATAGGCGTCTGTATCTTGAACATCTGTTAGAATACACAGAAAAGGAGAATATTATCAATAGGATGAGTAAGGTTACACTAAAAAATGTTATTTACTGGATAACTCAAGCTTGGGATTCTGTGCATACTACCACTATTTAAAAATCTTGGTCAAAAGTTATTGATTTTGAGGACTATAATGACAGTGAAGATGATACTCCATTAAATGAATTAGCTCTGAAATTGAGAAGCCATGGAGAAATGCCCTGTTCAAATTTTGACAGCGAGATAGAAGAAAAAGAAAAAAGTTTATTTGAATTAATGCAAAAATTAAAAGGTTGCTAAAATGTGACAAGAGAAGGTGTTGTTGAATGGATTACAGCAGATGATTTAGAAGAAGAAATGAGTATTGAAGAAATAACGAATGCCTTTCAGGGAACCGAAAAAATCAGATGACGATGACGATGACGATGACGAAGCGGCGGTGGATGAACAGTCTCCCACTAAGATCTCTCATCAAGAAGGTTTCGCTTCTTTGGAAAAAGCTTTGAGGTATACCAAACAAAAACCAGAGGCAACCCCAGCGGATTTGCTTCTTCTTAATAGATGGAGAAACATTGCAGCGAGAAAAAGAAGATGCAATATGAAACAGAAGCGCATAGATACCTATTTCACTGCTTTATAATGTACCATAGGTACCTATTTATAAGTTAAAAACGTGAATACATCGGTTTAAAGTATTGGTGTTTATTTTTTGAATGAATAAAAAACAAATCCGGATTATCCGAGTTTTCAGTTATCCGAAGAGGGTGCCCCCCACGTTACCTCGGATAACCGGGGTTCTACTGTATATATAAAACTATGTTACGTAAATCTATTGTAGCATTAATTAGTTACATATCTAGATTTATTTTAAAGAAAGCTTTTGCAGCTAATTCAAGGACCACCCTATATATAAATTGATATGTATATAACAAAAGCATATCGAATTGGTGTACGTGAATAAACTTTCTAAATGTCAACAGTACTTATAATTATAACACTTTTGGCACAGAATCGTGTGTCAGCCACAAATTGTCAAAGTTTTTTTTTCTAAAATTTTAAATTTAGTAGCACGCGTTAGGGAAATAATTGGTTTTAGTTTTTGTCAGGTTAAGATTTGAAAGTAAACTTATTGCTAAATAATTAGAATTTTTGTTATTATGTAAGGACGTTCAAAAAAGTAATAAATTTTGTGTAAAATATACAATAGTGTAAGGCTGTTTTTTATAAAGCTTATGAAAAACGTATTTAATTAGAAAAATATAAAAAATTAAGAAAGAACTATTTTATTGTTATTGTTGTTATAGATTGAAGCTGAATTACAACAACGGTCAGATACATATAATCTTATATAATGTATGTTGCCGTAGGTTGAAATTATTTTTTCGCGCAGTAATAAAATTGGCAAAACGGAACAGTTATGGAACTAAGTCGGCTAATTTTTTTTTAGCCTGAGGTCTTTGGGCATAATGAACTCATATTTGGCACCGTTATACTTTTAATAACGAGGTAACGAATGACGATAATAAACAATAAAAATTATCCATATTTCTAGAGCTAATTTCTTTGACTAAACAACTCTATATATCCAAACTAGTAAAATAAAAAAAAATAACCGGTCAAGTGCAAGTTGGACTTGCGCAATTAATGTTCCGTACGTTGATTGCTTTTAAAATAAAAAATTTTGTTACGGAGGTATAAAATGATCAGTGACTTCACAAAACACATCCCAAATGAGTTTTCAACAAAGTTTGTTTCCAATCTTTACTGAAAATTAATCACCTTGAAATTTTTGTTTTTTTTTTTATATCCCAGATAAATTATTAAAGGTAATGCACTCGTGATAATTTTCGTTCAAACTACACCCGTGGAGAATATTCCAGAATTTTTTCAAACTTTTTTGATCAGTACTTTTCGAGATAAGGCGGATGGACAACCATTTTTCGCGGTTTTTTAATAATAATACAAAGAAAAGTGCGCGCAAGTATTACATTATATATATATATATATATATATATATATATATATATATATATATATATATATATATATATATATATATAATATATATATTTTACTTGTGTTTTCACAAGCTTTCATTTGACCACCACACTCGATCAGCTAGTAAAAATATTTTTTTTACCCTTCCAATTTCACCCCCCAAAACTAACCCCTTAAGTCAAAATTTAACTTTCACAAACTACATGGCTCTGATGAGGCCATCAATTCTTATATCACTACCAAGTTTCAACTTTCTATGACAAATAGTTTCGGAGAAAATCGGGTGCGACAGACAGACGGACAGACAGACACCGAAGTTATCTTATAAGTGTTCCGTATTGAACACTACAATTACTAATATTTACGAGGACGTAATTTAAAGTTATCTGGTTAGCCATGAAAATGACGTTATACAAAAATTGCTTGATTATTAACTTGCCATCGTTGTTCTAGGAACTTTGACGTTTTGTAAATTTTACGATATTTTTGCTCAAAAAATACGTAAAAGTAATGTCCCAGATGCACAGCAGTGGCGGTCCATTTTATCTTCAAGTAAAATTTTAATCTCAATAATTTCGAAGGAATCAAGACTTAATTCAGTATGACTCCAAATCAGGAAGACCGGTTGAGCAAAAACAGAGAAAACTATCAGGGATGTTGAGGATTTGCTAATATTAGATCGTCGAATCCTACTGCTAGCTAAGGAAACTAGAGTATCCAAAGCTACAGTCTTCAGGATGGTGCAATATGAAAAAAGATGGATCCCGAAACTCCTGACACCAGAGCAGAAACTGGTAAGAAAATAAGTTTCTTGAGAACATTCATGAAACGATCAGAGTTAGTTTTCGCGTATCTTCACAGGCAAGGCGAACTGGTGTTCTACTGGAAACCCTTTCCAAAGCAACGGATTTATATTGGCTATTATATCTAAAAAAGACGAAAACTTTGTCGTCTTCTGGAAAGTTAATGGTGACCATTCTTGGGGTGGTAAAGGAATTTTGCTCGTGGAATATACGGAAAAAGTCAACGTGTAAAAAAATGGTTTACGGCCACGGGGCTTTCATAGTTCAATCCATTACTTACTGTGGATTTACTGAGTTATAACATCTATCTTATAGCCCTCATTTAGCGCCCTCATTGTTGAAACATCTCAAGAAAGACCTCAGTGATCTTTAGATGATTAATTGAAAGCCGCTGTAGCGTCGTTTTTTGAGGCGCAAAAAAAAAGAATGTTTTTGGATAGATTGAAACATCTCTTGAAATGCTGGACTAACTGTATTAGTATGGACGAAGGGTAATTCACATTAATTGTCCAAAATAACTTCTGCATTTTGAATTGTTTGTGATAAAAAAAGAGTTCATGGACAGACATTTCAACAAGTACGCCAACTAAGGTTATTGTTTTGAACATTACGAGATTTGAATATTCCTTTTTATTTATGGCTAAGTCAATAAGAATTATTAAAATTATTTTAAAATTCCCTGCGTGTTCCATGATCTTTTTTGTCGATTTTAATTTAAAATTTTCTTCTAAAGACGTTTCTTTGCTGACGTTTTAAATTCCACAACTCGATCTAAGTTCCAGAACCTCTTAGTAAATCTGGCTATATAAATCTTTTATGTATACGAAAAAAATGACAAAATATATATAGTCAAAGAAATGTTAAGTAAATGAAGATATTCAAATAGTTCCAAAAATAGTCCTCTACATTGTAACAAGCCTGATTTTGTTTATTGACAGATGATAGCCGCAGGACCTTAAATGTGTTTTTTAACTTATTTAAATAATATATTGAAGATTCCAGTAGCTGACACGTACAAATTAGTACAACTTATTAATATAAATTTCAGTATAATTTTAAAGTGATTGAGCTGTCAAATATTTTGTAATTTATATATCAGGAGAACAAGTTTCTTTCATAACATTGTAGGCTTTTTAGTTATTTAAATAAGTTATGATTATGTTTATGTATGTATTTATTATAAAAAACTGTAATCATCTGCTAATTCGTTACAAAAAAGAAGACACTTCTTTTTATTTTCGCACTATATCCACTACTAACAACCATAGAATATGCTTAAATTTTCGATTATGCAACTGTTACCTGTAGGTAATAATATTGTATGGAAAAGCTATAGTGATTCTTCAAAATTTAGATTTTGAGGAAAGTATAGGCGGTACTAAGGGTGCAGAGTTGTTTAGTACACAAGCTAAGCAGGCATACAAACGGTCTTTAGAAATTTGAAGGTAATTAATTAGTTCATAAAAGCACAATATTTGTTAGTTTGCTTTTAAGTTAGAGGGTTCAAAATTAACGAAATATTATAACAATTTAAAATAAAAAGGAATTTAATAGACACTTGTAGCTAGTTTTGACAATCTGTTTTAAAGTTATCAGGATTTGACAAAAGCTATGACATGCTACAATTCTTTGAGAACCAGAAAATGATGATACAATTTCTGTTTCTCAAAAAGACTGAAATTTATTTACAATGTACTAACCTAAAAAATCCACGAGACAACACAGAAATATCTAATATTCACGGCATTCTGAACATGTCACCATGTCAACTATCTCTTATGACTGAAAAGGTATTCCAAAAATCGATTAAATCATTATATTCCACGTAATGCTATCGACTATAACAGGTGTTTTCTAAAATAGGGATTTTTTTCGCGGATTCTAGTACTACTATACTCAGTTTTTTCAAATATCTTCTATACAAGATAGTAAGTTGTAAATACTTTCCAGAATGGGTAATACGTGATGAAAAAAAGAAAAATGGAAAAGCTTTACCAACCATTTTTAATTGTAATTGTAATAAAAAAAAAGTTGACATACGTTTAAATTTTTTCTTCATCGTCGGTTGGTTGGTTGGTTATAAACGAGATAGGCGACTGTGCCTGTTTGTGCACTGCAGCCTCTTGGCTTATTTCGCTCCCTCTCTTAGTTACATGAGCGTCGTTCTTTAAGATGGTTTATTAACTTTCTTTCAAGTCCTTCATGTGATAATTTATCGCCACGAGTTAAAGCTGCAGATTCATATAAGATGTGCTTACAGGTTTCTTCCTATTCACCATATAGTTTGCATGTCGTGCGACCATTGTGGATACCCATTTTCTGTAAATGTTTCCTCAGGTGACAGTGGCGGTGATCAATTCCACAACTAGTTTAGTCTGGGCTTGTTAAACAAAGGACGTTAGTTGTTAATTTCTAAGGGGGGCCGACCAATTACGTCCCTTCATATGTCTGTGGCCAAATATTGCTAGCCAACGATCTAGATGTTGCTGATATGATCATCTGTCGCTTTTTCCACCTCTTTTGGTAATCAAACGTTGACTTCTGGATCCCTGTGTGGTTTTGTAGCTCTGAAATTTGATAATTGGTCCATTTTTGCATTAGCTTTTTTCACCGAATGACCTGGAACGCACAGTAATTCAACGCCGTTATACCTGGAGGAAAAAAATAGGTAACGTTCACATGGAGCTGGCCTGATAGGATTCTAAAGCCTGTAGAGCAGCTTGACTATCTGAAAGAATATATATTTTTTTGGGGAGGGGTAGTCCCGTGAATATTCTCGTGTAAACATGCTTGTATTGCGTGAATTTCTGCTGGAATGTTATAGTACTTGTCCCTAGTGGCATGCTAAAGCCCCACTTAGCTTTTCCGCATATATATTACTCCGTCCAGTTTTTAATCCGTGTGTAATAGACCTAACCCGTTTACCTTGGTCAGAGTTTCCACCTCCATCCACAAATTTGGATCGCACCCAGTTCTATAACGTTTTTTGAAATTATACGACGTTGTCATATAGTTAGATTGCATATCCAAGAGTTTGTCTTTGATTAGATCCATAACTCTTGTGTGCCTAAATTGTACAGGTTGTTGTTTCCTTTCCGGATTTTGAATAGTCGGCCCGTACTTTGAGGACTGGCTGCAAAGCAACTGTTAATTCAGAGCGATACATATGGCGATGATTGAGAATTTTATCACATCCGCTTTACAAAATTGTGATGGTTTTAAAAACAGAATCTGGTCTTGCAAGATAGGCAGATATTGTACACTTGTAACACATCTTTGCCGGTCATTCGAGAAATTTTCTCCAGTTAAATGGTTTTCAAAAGAAGTGGATTTTTCTTTCTCGCTCCATGGAACAATAAAAAAATTACCCGTGGCCAGCTGTGATCAGTAATTTCATCGCCCGCTTAGTAGATGGTCGGAAACGTCACGATTCATATTTGAATAATAATATTTTTGAGAAGTTATTTTCCAAGGACAAGTATTTTAAATTTAAACTGTTGCATGGGACACCTTATATAAATTTAAGTTACATTCTAGCAAAATGCTAGACATAAAATTAACTATACTATATCCAAATTTATCGAAGTAAATAGATAATATAATCTTGATTTTTACCGACTTGGACGTGTTTTTTTTTAGTTTTGCTTCACCTTTAGCGCTATATTCACTTGATTGTTGTGCTGTTTTTGGGTCGTATTGCCAGAAATTATGCATTTAAACCGGAAGACATCCAATCAAAAAAAAAAAACATCTCTTTCAACAAAATTAAATTTTTTTTGGAACAAGACAAGAGAACATATGGAACAAACCCAAATCGTTCTTTAAAATTCATTATATCGATCCAATTGCTATTTCACATAGGTGTGTGAGATTTTTGATATTTAACAGGTGATTATTGAGTATAAGAGTTTTGATTTTCTTAATATTTTCTTCTATGCTAACTGTGGATGGTCTTCTAGAACGCCGTTCGTCTTCAACTACTTCGCTACCCGTTTAAACGATTTGAAGACTTTTGGACTTGCTAAAAACTTATAACCGCAACTCTTTTCTAACATTTTTAACTGTTCAAGAAATTTTATTTTTAAGATAAAATTTAATGCAAATTCTTTACTAAACAAATTTATCCATTTTAAAAGTTGTCAGTACTATTATTTCTAACCTAACTTTGTCAGATGTTAATAACAGTTTTACGAAACCAAAAAAATAAATACTTTAATAAATAATACTAAAGTGCATATTTTTAAAGAATTAGTCCCCTTAATAATCTGAACATAGTAGTACATTTCAATTAATTTTGGAAATATGATCTTAAATCACTTTAGCTGTTGTGTATTTTGTTTTCCATCATTATAATTTCGGCTGCTACGAACAGTATGGGTTACCAAAAATTGGTTTTAAAATTACAACACGTGATTAGTGAAAATCAATCAATGCAAGATCGGTTGACACGATGGGTATATCCAAATTACTATTACAGTAATTTTAAAAGAAATTACCGAAGTAATGTATGGGTTTTACGAGAAAGGTATGATTTTCCGTTCAATTTTAAACGTTATTATAGGGCGGTCGATACGTTAAAATGTTGAGGAAACTTAAACCTATATAGCAATTTAAGATTGGTACGTAAGTATACTTGTATAATTAATTTGTTTTACTGACTGTAAATGTTTATAAGATATAAACCATAATGGTGTTTACGTGCTAAAAAAACTGCCGAATAGTGGTAGAAAAAGTTTTTTTTTAATAATTTACATAACGCGTGCGTTAAAAGCCTACGAGCTTTGAACAAAAAAGAGCAATATATAATCTTTATTTAAAGAACTACTGATAAATGCCTCATCGCTATAACGTTAAAGAAAATCATCCTTTAGAATTTAGGATTTTTTTAGCATGTAGACCAATGGTTGTAGCCAATAACTACATGGCAAACAATAGATTAATATTTTGATAACAACCTCAATTGTTGCAATATCATCATGCTTAAAATTAATAGTTTAATATTTCATTTTATAAAAAGTTAATGAAATTTTACTCGTATCAGTTTAAAACGAGCAACTGAGACTGAGGTCCCAAGCTGCATCTAAAGTTCAGTTTTAAAAGAAACTGTTCAGTAATAAAAATAATACACACCGAAAATTTTCTGCCTAAAAAGCTGATCTTTTTCACATTCGCTAATAATCACTACATTTTCGTTAAAAATGTCCTTTGTTGTAGGTTAATTACGACATAGTAGAATGATACAAAGTATATTTTTTATCACTGAATTACAAAATGCCCGTTTTAAAACAATGAAATGTTCTTCTGCCTCTTTTGCATACATTTCTTGTAATTCGCCTACTCGTACTGGTTGCTGCTAATCGCAGGCAAGCGCAATGGTCTCCGCAATAAGTATTATATTGAATAGTACGTGAAATAACTAACATTTTATTTATGCACTGATGTGAACATACTTAATCATCTTTATTCATACCCCTAAATAAATACATTTATGCTACGCACAGATAAAAGAAATAAAGAAATTATTGGTCACGAGCTGAAAATTCATGCAAAATTGTTTCGAAAACTTCTAATTCATAGTTTTGAACTAGAGTATTTTTTCAAAATTAAAACTTAATTGTACTTATTGCGTCATGTTTTATAATAGTATACAAAATATATGTTTTTTAAACCTGAATAAGGAAAATTAAAAATTGGATGACTTACTCTTCTTTTTGTGCTCTTGATCCTGCTGATGCATTGAGGGGTCCATCATCATGGAGTGCCCCAGGTGTCCCCCGTGACCCCCTGGCTGGCACTCCATCGTAATCATGCTACTATCTATGATTGAACTGAAAAAAAAATAGTGTTTTAGTTAAAAATCCCTATATGACTTCACAGCAGCTGGCTAGCCATAAAATTAAGAAATTAAGAAAAATTAATAGTTTCAGTTTCAAAATTAATTATTAGATTTTTAGTGCTAACTAGTTTCTGATTTATATCGTATCCCACTATAGTAATTACTAAATCCTGTAAAGTGACGGTATACCCAAACTTAGAATATTTAATAAGTGACATTTATCGGTGTCATTTGGTCATAGTAATTTATAAACTAAAAGTTACTTCGAGAAGAAGCTATAATAAACCAGCTATATAATTTTTAAAGGAAAACTGTAAATTTAGAGAATCATAAAATATATAAGAAAAAAATATTTTGAAACTGATAAAGTAAATAAAAATGATTCACAAATTTTTTGCACACTCTATTAAAGTCCAATCAACATTTTTCAAAGATTTTTAGATAAAACATACTGACGAATGAGTTCGTAAGTTCTACACGATCGGTGCTAACTTTCACTTCACTGCACCTGCGCGATATACATTTATTAGAAAATAAGATGTAACAAGGTCATATCAGTCAACGCTATCAATATTTCTCTCTCTCTCTCTCTCTCTATATATATATATATATATATATATATATATATATATATATATATATATATATATATACTCGTATATATATATATATATATATATATATATATATATATATATATATATATATATATATATTTATATATTTATATATTTATATATATTATATATATATATATATATATATATATATATATATATATATATATATATTACAGTCTAGATCAGGCATAGGTTAAAAATCAAGCGAGTTTAGAAAACGATATTTTGCACAAAAAGTAAGCAAATTTCAGGTAGTTCAGAACGACAAACAGCTAGTCTGGATTGATCAGGTCTGCACTGCCCAAGAAAGCTAAGAAACTGCTTGGTAAATTATTCCCAATTATAAACCGCTCCAAAGTTGCTCACCAAAACGAAGCTCATAGTTATAACACTTGTTAAGGCAGGCCTCACTTACGCCTGTCCCACATCGTGCCAGCTTTTACCACAAAAAGAGCACAAGTCCAGGCAGTCCAGAACAAGGCCCTGAGAATGATCACAGGAGCCCCATGGTTCATGCGAAATAATCAATTACACTGAGATCTCGGTGTGCCAACCATAAAGATACACGTGAGACAAACTCAAATGAAGTTCTTGGCCAAGGCGTCCCAGCATCACAATCCAATCTTCAGGGACACCTTCCTAACCCTCCCCCATGCCCGCAACCCATTTCCGAGACCTTCAGACCCTCTTTCGGACGAAGACGAAAGCCCTCCCAGCCCACCATGACAGAAGAATATACAACTAGGTTAAGTTAGCATAGGCCCTAGTTTAAGTTAGGGTAGTTCACAATCATGTCAGAAAACGCATTTGCTAGGTTAAGTTAGAATAAGTATACTTTCTCACTATGTCAAAACAACGTTCATTTAATAGAAGTAAGAAGCTATGCCTTTCTTGTAGGTAAATAAATAAAAATGAATATATACACATATGTATATATATATATATATATATATATATATATATATATATATATATATATATATATATATATATATATTTATATATATATATATATTATATATATATATATATATATATATATATATATATATACATATATATATATATATATATATATATATATATATATATATATATATATATATATATATATTTGTCAGTGCTTTGTTTTGTCATATTGATAATTTAAATAGCACTTTATTGTTTATAGAAGTAGTGCTTTCATGTT
This sequence comes from Pachyrhynchus sulphureomaculatus, assembly GCA_019049505.1. NCBI lineage: Eukaryota > Metazoa > Arthropoda > Insecta > Coleoptera > Curculionidae > Pachyrhynchus > Pachyrhynchus sulphureomaculatus. Next base: position 68,618,905 of record CM032453.1, on the reverse strand, counting down.
TCTTTCTCTACGTTTAAGAACTTTGCACCAATCTTATGGGAATATGTTTTTGTGTGGATTTGGCTAATTTTTGGAAATATTGTAATCCTCGTTATGAACAAATATGTCCGTCCATTCATAGTATCATATTGTGTCCATGGAGACATTTGTTCAGAACGATGTGGACTACAACATTTCCAAAAATTAGCTAAATCTACAGAAAAACAAATTCCCATAAGATTTGTGCGGGGTTCTTTAGAAAGTTAGTAAGACAAAACAAGTCGCACGAGTTGCCATGTTTCACAGACACACATTGTCACGAAGACGACTTTTTTGTGATCGAAAAATGAAAGATTTGTATTCAGAATACCTCCATATGAATCGCTGCCAATTGAAGCCCCAAGTCAGGTTCCCTTTTATGTGATCGAAAAGAATATACCATATATATATATATATATATATATATATATATATATATATATATATATATATATATTTGTAGATATATATATATATATATATATATATATATATATATATATATATATATATATATATATATATATATGCGAGGCTGGTTTGAAAAGTCCGTGCAAAAATAAAAACTACTTATGTGTTTGGGGTAAACCTTTTTTATTTTTCGACATAGTCTCCTTTTAGGCTTATACACTTCGTTCAACGATGTTCTAGTTTGTTGATCCCTTCCGAATAATAGGATTTGTCCAAGTCTGCCAAATATCCATTAGTGTCTGCAATCACCTCCTCGTTTGGGGGAACATATAGTAGTCCGAGGGAGCCAAGTCTGGAGAATAGGGGGGATGTGAAATGAGTTGGAATCCTATTTCCATTAATTTTGCGACCACAACTGCTGAGGTGTGTGCTGGTGCGTTGTCGTGATGGAAAAGGACTTTCATGTGGGCCAATCGCGGGCGTTTTTCTTGCAGCTCGGTTTTCAAACGGTCCAATAACGATAAATAATATTCACCTGTAATAGTTTTACCCTTTTCCAGATAGTCGATGAGGATTATCCCTTGCGAATCCCAAAAGACAGTCGCCATAACCTTTCCGGCCGAAGGAACGGTCTTCGCCTTTTTTGGTGCAGATTCCCCCTTGGTAACCCATTGTTTAGATTGTTGTTTGGTCTCAGGAGTATAGTAATGTATCCATGTTTCATCCACAGTGACGAAACGATGCTTAAAGTCCTCCGGATTCTTCTGGAACAGCTGCAAACCATCCTTGCAACACTTCACACGATTCCGTTTTTGGTCAAGCGTAAGCAATCGCGGCACCCATCTTGCGGATAGCTTTCTCATGTCCAAATGTTTATGCAAAATATTATGTACCCGTTCAGTCGAGATGCCCACAGCACTAGCAATCTCACGCACCTTAACTCTTCTGTCATCCATCACCATATCATGGATTTGATCAATGATTTCTGGAGTCGTAACCTCCACAGGCCGTCCAGAACGTTCAGCGTCACTTGTGCCCATATGGCCAGTCCGAAAATTTTAAAACCACTTATAAACTGTTCTAATCGAAGGTGCAGAGTCACCATAATGTTTATCAAGCTTCTCTTTAGTCTCCTGAGGCGTTTTGCCTTTCATAAAGTAATGTTTAATCACCACACGAAATTCTTTTTCGTCCATTTCTTGAAAATCACTCGACTTCCTTGATTCACACGAATGCCAAACACAAAGAAATAGACCAATATGGCTTGAAACTTGGTGTGCGTTCATTCAAGAGATGCTACTAACTAAACATGACCTCGATACGCGCCGGTGGTGCCATCTCTCGGACTTTGCACGGACTTTTCAAACCAGCCTCGTATATATATATATATATATATATATATATATATATATATATATATATATATATATATATATATATATACATATATATATATATATATATATATATATATATATATATATATATATATATATATATATATATATATATATATATATATATATAGACTGAATACCAATATTTTTTAAATTTGCGAAAAATAATAATGGGCTCGTATTTTCATCAGTAAAGAGAATATCTTTTCACCTACAAACGCAATCCGAAAAAAAAAATGTCAAACCTGTGTTAATTTTGATTGTTTTACATCTTATATATATCTATGTTGTTTTTTGGTTATTTTGTTTTCTATAACTTAATTCATGTATGAGATGTTTGTGCAGAACTTTATTTAAGTAAAGTGATTAACAAGAATCAGTAGTTGGTACTAGTACGCTTTTAATTTCAGTTAATTAAGCTTGTATATAGTTTCCTTTTGCTCTGATAAGTTAGGTTAATTAATCGACATTTTAATTACTAATAAAACTAGAAATATGTATATTATATGTATACTAATACTAGCGTTAAATATATCTAAGAACATTATAGCACAACGCTTCGACTTCCTTATTCTGTCTTTAAGATATAGGTAGTTGATTATAATTTAATACTCTGTAAAACATAATTCACGCAGAAAGAAGTCAAAAACAACTTTTGGATATATGTTTATAACTGATATAGGGGACTAAGAGATGTTCGTTCAAGTTTTAATGGGACTTAACAAATGTTTCGATTATTATGGAAAATATTGTCTCAAAAAATGGCCTTGTAACAAAAATAATTAGAGAACGTACAGAATCAGTACTGGTAGAAAAAAATCCATTCTTCTTCTTCTTGGAGTGCCATATCCGATACGGACGTAGGCGACTCTCTCGCCTTTGCCTGTGCTTGGTGCCTTTTTAAGTGTTTCCAAAGACCTACAGTTTAATGCCGGTTCCGAAGTCAAAGTGAGAGGGCTTTACTAGACATAATACTACGAGTCGTTTACCATTGCTTCCCCGGGAGAGACTGCTGTCACGTTGTAAATTTTATTTTTATTTTGTTTTTTTTTTTTATTGTTTCGGAAGCTGAAATACGAAATCGGATTGATGGCGTAGAAAACAGACACCTTAATCACTGCACTGTAGCCGCCCCTTCAAATCAGTTGCGTTGTTAAATTTAATAATTAGTGAAATATGTAGCAAAGTTTGTAAAATGAAAGATTATAGTACTGATATAAATGTAATCCTCTCGTAAATTAATGATTTTGTTCAAGAAAGAAATATTTAGCCAAATGAACAACGTGGTTTTTGTCAGAAATATCGTACAGTTCGGCAAACAGCCAGATTGGCTTTTACTATTTTAATGAAGTTGAATAATTTAACACCGAAGTAATTTTTTAATATTACCAAGGCTTTTGATCTGACAAGGATTGTTCATAAAATTAAATAGGTCGGCATGCTCAATTTCTTCATTCGGCTCATGTTATTATTTTTGGAAAACTGGAAATTTTTAAAAAACAAGTTTAAATAGTAGAGATATAAGAACGGGCGTTCATCAGGGTACCTCACTATCGCCAACTTTATCTATTCACATCAGACGTTCTTAAGTTTCAACAAAGTAACCTAAACCAAATTCTTTGTACTTATTTGCTAATAATAAATCATGGCTGCATCAAACCGGCCAAGAACTACGTAAGGAAATTACAACAAAGTATAAATAAACTTGAGTTATGGATTGGAAAAATATTGGAATTGGAATAATTGGAAAAGTAAATTAAACACCGACAAAATTAATTAATATAAGACTAAATTAGACAAAGCAATACAAAATAAATTAAAAATAAAGCTCCCGACTAACGCCACTCTATATATCCATTGATAAACAAAAGAAGCAGATTAGGCAGCAAAAAAAAAAGTTTAGTCATGCAGGATTTAATTTTTAAGGCCCCTTCATGGTGCAACATCAGTGAAACTGATCTTAAAAGATTCCGAATATTACAAAATAAAGTCTTAAAATTGATTCCTGATATTTCAAAGTATACGTAAACAGAATCATTTTTAAAGATCTTATTATATTATTATAGAAACAATCTTCGACTTCTTAAACCAAATTATCAGTAAATATTTCGACACAGCCAATAATGAAAATAGTAAATTTACATTACTTAAAGGTTTTCTATTCATTAATGTTTAAGCAAATTATATAACCCGTTAATCTGCATATCTATTTCTATTTTTCTCCTTCTTCCTGTTACCCTTGAGAAACCAGCAAGTTTGGAAATGGATCATCAAAATTCAAAGCTAATTCTAAGTACTAATAACAAAAATATGTATATAGGTAATAAACCCGAGATAAAACCACAGAAGATTAATATCAAAAAAGTCTGTACTAAATAATAAATGAGTAGGATCTCTATTTAAACAAGTAAACTTCTATTCTAAATTTTATAACTAAATTTAATTAGCATCAATAATACGACGTCATCTTGAACTAATACGGGACATACAAACTAAGAGCATATGACACAAACACTATCAATCTGTCATTAGGATGACATAAAACCTAACTGACAGCAGCCAACAAGCTTTAAAAGTAAAAAATCGTCACCAGGTAGTCTCGTATGGTGCACGCTAACCATCTGTCTAAGAACCAGGAGCCCATAGCTTATATCTTAACGATTAGATGGTTAGAAAATAACATCTCACATTTGATTTCCTAACAACCTTAATGGCTATTATATATTGAGTTTAGAGGACGAGTTTTTTTAAATTATAATTTATATATATATATATATATATATATATATATATATATATATATATATATATATATATATATATATATATATAATATATATATATATATATATATATATATATATATATATATATATATATATATATGGTATATATATATATATATATATATATATATATAAATATATTATAAAATATTTAACATTTACGAACTAAAAGTTAAGAATCACATTGTTTGTAAGACTTTTACCCATTTGCACTTTTTTAAAATTATCTTCTAGTGTATTGTATCTATGTAGTAAGTCTGTCTATAATATTTACGAAGAAATGATATGCTGTAACATAGGAACATCAATTTTTATTGTGTAGTAAAAATGTAGTAAATAATATTATTTAAAACTTATAATGTTAATGTAAAGTACATTATGTAACAGTAAATTCAAATGTGTAGATGTCAAATTTTACGTGGCTAAGTATTGCTGATATACAGAGGAAGTAGTAATTGGGATCTTAAAAAATAATTTACTCGATTTCAACTTCCATGCCAATCAAGAGCTCTGGGGGACGGTGTCTTCATCGTGGAGTTTTCATGTTCCGAGCGGCATCACGCCAATAACTGCATTTTTATACACTGTGTCGACTTTGCGCGTCTACTGATTTCTTGGCTAGCAGCATGACTTCAAACGTGGCTGGCCAATTACAGTTTTAAAATAAGAGCATACTGACTTGCCGAAGATCGAACCCGAAATCCTGGGTAGGGTAAGCTGGCACTATACTATGAAGACAGAGCAACTTTGTAGCAAGTATGTACTACTAACAGCACCATAAAAAAACAAATTCATTTTTAGATTTACCAAACATTAAAAAGTTTTTTTTAATTTTTGGCATGCTTCTTGATATCCTGTTTATTAGTGTTCCATACTTGCGGGATCACTTCGGTATTCTGTCCGTCTGTAACACTCGATTTTCTCTGAAACTATTTGACATAGAAACTTGAAATTTGGAACACACAAATATAGAAATTGTCATCAGATCAGTGTATTTTGAAAGTAAAATTTTTACTTGAGAGCTTAGTTTTGGGGGGTGAAATCGGAAGTGACAAAAATTTTTGTACCAGGTCATCGAATAAGGTACCAAAAGAAAGCTTGTGAAAAAAGTTCAAAAATATATATGGTGTAATACTTGCGCATACATTTCTTTGTACTATTTTTAAAAAAATGGCCAAAATCTTTGTCCTTCCTCCCTATTTCGAAAAGTACTGATCAAAAAATTTTGGAATATTCTTCATAAAGTGTAGATTGAGTGAAAAATATAATGACTGCATTCCGTTTGATAATTTATCTGGTATAAAAAAAAAAACTATGAAAATTATATTCCTTGACGTATTCTGGAGGTTTTTTAGTGTTCCGTACGGAACACTTATAAGATCACTTTGGTGTCTGTCCGTCTGTCTGTCCGTCTATCTGTCCGTCTGTCTGTCCGTCTGTCCGTCTGTCCGTCTGTCCGTCTGTCCGTCTGTCCGTCTGTCCGTCTGTCCGTCTGTCCGTCTGTCCGTCTGTCCGTCTGTCCGTCTGTCCGTCTGTCCGTCTGTCCGTCTGTCCGTCTGTCCGTCTGTCCGTCTGTCCGTCTGTCCGTCTGTCCGTCTGTCCGTCTGTCCGTCTGTCCGTCTGTCCGTCTGTCCGTCTGTCCGTCTGTCCGTCTGTCCGTCTGTCCGTCTGTCCGTCTGTCCGTCTGTCCGTCTGTCCGTCTGTCGTCTGTCCGTCTGTCCGTCTGTCCGTCTGTCCGTCTGTCCGTCTGTCCGTCTGTCCGTCTGTCCGTCTGTCCGTCTGTCCGTCTGTCCGTCTGTCCGTCTGTCCGTCTGTCGTCTGTCCGTCTGTCCGTCTGTCCGTCTGTCCGTCTGTCCGTCTGTCCGTCTGTCCGTTGTCCGTCTGTCCGTCTGTCCGTCTGTCCGTCTGTCCGTCTGTCCGTCTGTCCGTGTCTGTCCGTCTGTCCGTCTGTCACACCCGATTTTCTCCGAAACTATTTATCATAGAAAGTTGAAATTTGGTAGTAATATAGGAATTGATGGCCTCATCGGAGCCATGTAGTTTTGAAAAAAATTTTGACTTAGTTTTGGGGGGTGAAATCGGAAGTGAAAAAAAATTTTTTTTTACTAGATAATCGAGTGTGGTGTCAAATGAAAGCTTGTGAAAAATACGAGTAAAAAATATATATATAATGTAATACTTGCGCGCACTTTTCTTTGTATTATTTTTAAAAAATCGCGAAAAATCGCTGTCCACCCGCCTTATCTCGGAAAGTACTTATCAAAAAATTTTGAAAAAATTCTGGAATATTCTCCACGGGGTGTAGATTGAACGAAAATTATCACGAGTGCATTACCTGTAATAATTTATCTGATATATAAAAAAAAAACAGAAATTTCAAGGTCATCAATTTTCCAATAAAGATTGGAAATAAACTTTGTTGAAAACTTATTTGGAGTGTCTTTTTGTGAAGTCACTGATCATTTTATTTCACCGTAACATAAATTTTGACTTAAGGGATTCGTTTTGAGGGGTGAAATCGGAAGTGAAAAAAAAAATTTTTACTAGGTCATCGAGTGTGGTGTCAAATGAAAGCTTGTGAAAACACGAGTAAAAAATATAATATATATAATGTAATACTTGCGCACACTTTTTTCGTATTACTTTTAAAAAATCGTGAAAAATCGCTGTCCCCTACCTTATCTCGAAAAGTACTGATCAAAAAATTTTGAAAAAAATCCTGGCAATATTCTTCACGGGGTATAGATTGAACGAAAAATATCATTAGCTTTAATAATTTATCTGGTATATAAAAAAAAACAAAATTTCAAGGTCACCAGTTTTCAGTAAAGATTGGAAACAAACTTTGTTGAAAACGCATTTGGGGTGTGTTTTGTGAAGTCACTGATCATTTTATACCACCCTAACAAAATTTTTTTTTTAAAACAATCAACGTACGGAACACTAATTGTGCAAGTTCAACTTGCACTTGACCGGTTTTTTTTAATATACTTTCATGTACATTCCTGCTACCGAGTAGCGAGTTGCTCTTTTACCGATGTATAATTTCATTTTATTTGTATATAATTAAACAAATATTTAGGTAGTAAATATTTGTTTTACACTTTTATTACTAGATTCTAGATGGAGCTAGATTGATTTATTGTCTATTAGATAGCTAAGATGTTATAACTATTATACATTATTGACTAAGAAAAAACGTGAAAATACATTTTGAATCTTAACATGTCAGGAACCTAATTAACCTAATTAACTTAAACCTAGGTAAGAATTTTATCTTATTTTAAAAGCAATCACCGTACGGAATACTAATTGCGCAAGTCCGACTTGCACATGGCCGGTTATTTTTTCTTCTAAAATTGATATAGCTTTCAAAATCCTTGCAAAAGCAATTTTATTGGCTGCCCAACTGCAAAAGTTCAATTTTATAACAGGCTGGACGAAACAAACTCCATATTGCATTTTTTACTGCAGATGTTTTTCGCAGCATGATAATGAATTGCTAAACCTGTAACACAGCAAAATCTATCTAGTAGTTTTAGGCTCCATTAGAAATTATACATATATTTTTATATTGGATAATTTTTAGACGCGCTGTATATTTTTCTCCATAGAAGTTTCAGTGAATTATGATGAATCTTTTGAGTCCCAATTTACTAAAATCTATTAATTAATTTGAATTCTACGAGGACATAAAGAACACATACATAGTGGTGAAAGATATTACCCTCCTTGTGTATGCCGTCTAGTAAAAAATTTTAATATTCACCCCGTAGAGCATTTAAAATGTCGTTAACCTTTAACCAATAAGAGCAAGCACCAAAACGTTTAAACATTTTACAAAGATTAACTACCTTATTCATGTAGTAATAATAAATTGGCCATAGATAATGTAATTACATGTTCTTTATGCTATTACCGCGAATTTATTTTATGTAGGCTGGGGAGTAGGAGTGTCAATTGTATATGATTTCGATATATCTCGGCAACAATTTATATATAAATGAAATTTACATTAATATATCGTTTAAGATTATATTTGACATTTTTAATCTTGGCGTTTCTTAAATCATTTTTAGTGATCCGTACGGAACACTTATTGGATCACCTCGGTGTCCGTCTGTCTCTCTGTCACGTTTGATTTTCTCTGAGACTATTTGACATAGACAGTTGAAATTTGGCACAAATATAGGGACTGATGGCCCCTATAGATTTAAAAGTTAAATTTTGAAGGGTGAAATCGGGAGTGAATTTTTTTTTATTTACCAGGTCATCGAGTGGGATATCAAATAAAAGCTTGTAAAAACGCGAATTCAAAAATGTGTATGATGTAATACTTGCGTAAATTTTTCTTTATAATGTTTTTAAAAGACCACCAAAAATTACTGTTTCCCCCAAATTTGAAAAGTACTGAACAAAAAATTTTGAAAAAATTCTGGAATGTTCTCCATAAAGTGTATATGAAGCGAAAATTATCACAAGTACATTAAGTTTGATAATTTATCTGGTATAAAATAAGAATAAACAAAACTGTGAGCCTTGACAATATGGTAGAGGTTTTTTTAATATAATTTTCAATATCAAGTCGTGCGTCGCTCCTGTACCAAAATATTATTTTATTTTATTTGTTTATAATTATACAAATATAGTAAATATTTGTTTTACACTTTTATTACTAGATTGTAGGTTGAGCTAGATTGATTTATTGGCTATTAGGTAGCTAGGATGCTATAACTATTATACATTATTGACTAAGAAAAAACTTGAAAATACATATTGGATCTTAAAAGGCCAGGAATCTAGTTAACTTAGCCTAGGTAAGGATTTTATTTTATTTTAAAAGCAATCACGATACGAAACACTAATTGTGCAAGTCTAACTTGCACTTGACCGGTTTTTATTTTAGTATATACAGTTTTATTACGAGATTCCGTCGAAATTAAATTTGGTATTGGCAATTTTCTTCTTGAAGTGCCATATCCGATACGGACTTAGGCGACCCTTTCGCCTTTGCCTGTCGTTGGTGCTTTTTTAAGTGTTTCACGGAAAAAGGAGACCTACGGTGTAATGCCGGTTCCGAACGGCCAAAGTACGAGGGCTTTACTGGGCATGATACTACGGGTAGGGTTTCCCATTACCTTCCCCAGAGAGGCGAGCGTCACGTTGTAAAGTTTTTTTTTTAATTTATTGTTTTCCGAGCCGAGATTCGGACTCTCCGGCGTAGAAGTCATACATCTTACCCACCACGCTATGGCCGACTCTTTTGTTTCAATAAAAATGAAAAATAATTTATTTGTCAAATGAGTACCACTTGACGTATGCTACCTGTCAAAATTGTAATTTTTTCAAAAAATTAGCTTATCTGCTAAAATGTCACAAAGTTTTACTAAGCAAAGTTGTTTTTTTTATTAATATTATCTACACGTACAAAATTTCAGCTGTCGATTCAAACTTTTAATTTTTATACTTTTGTATGTTTTATATTTCTGAAAAAAAAAAAATAGAAAATTTCCTGACCTTACAAAAACTACAGTTTGTCGGGAACCTCATCACACTTTTTAAAAATTAATTATTATCTCCAACGACTTTTTTCCGTGAAAATAAAAATAACTTTTTAATATTCTGAAACTTTTTAAACGTTATGTTCCCGGAACTCAGCGAGCGGTGAACTTATAGATCATTATTCGGCATGTCATTTTCGTGATCACTGTGTCCCATGCCGTAAGTTCAGGGGCATGTAAAGGCTCCTGATACTTTAGTTTTGGACTAACGGATTCCTATAATTCTTATTCTGCTTATTGACATGGACGTTAAGCTGAAAATGTAAATCATCCGAAAACTCTTAGAACATTTTATTTGGTACAATGAGCTATATCAGTTAGTTTTTTGCCTTAATAAACCATTACGAAGAAAGCGTTGTAACGCACTCCTGGACACATGTGCGAGTTGATCGCTTGCTTATTAACAGGTCAGGATTCTCGCGGACCCACCTTCAAACACATTCCATTTTTCATTGTTTCCTGATGTTCTTGATCCTCTATCCAAGGTTTTCTTAAACTCAAATAGGTACTAAATCAATAACCCAGCCCAATGCGTTCGTGTTACAAGCCAAACAAATTTGAACTTAGTTATGAGACACTTGTAATTTAAAACCCCCTTACATAGTTTGGATGCAGCTTTAGAATATAATGCTTCAAAAATATGCTAATGACACCATTGAAATTTAAAAAAATCAGAATTCGAAAAACTTATTAAAACCTAGATGTAAAAATAAATGAGTTACCTAGGTAGATCATGAGAATCGAAACCAGATGAAGGTTATTTGACTCTAAAATACATCGTTTAAATTTTCCAGTACGTTGATGTTCACAAATTAAAATTTTCAAGAATTATTATCTGAAAATCTGTTAATAATAAATAATAATAAAAAACCATTTTTAATATGTTATACCTAGAATTTTATAGTATGAGGAACTATTGTACCGCGTGTTACATTTACCTTAAGAAAGCTGTACCGTGGCCAAAAGAATCTAAACCCTAACTGCTATAGCTACTCTAAATTTTTTTTAATAATATTCAGCCTCAAAATAAAAAGTAAAAAAATTGGGAAAGTGATTTACTCAGTACTTCCCTTGACATTCTAAAATAAATACTGAATTTGACTTTTTCACACTAAAGAAGAATTATTCCTCTTGATATATTAAATGATGACACTTTACTAGAATTGGAAATAATGAAAAAAAATAATATGCTTTTCAAATACCTCAATTCTATAATTCTAGGAAGGATTTTAACCCTATGTATGTTTGACTAAAGAATTTATGCTTAAAATCTGTCCATTATTCCAATAAGTAATGAGCGCTCCTCAATTGGAATAGTTTAAAAAATATTCCAAGCAATACTCACTACAATACTATTGAAACTTTAAAATATTTAACCCCGTTCATGCGCTAATACTCTTCAAAAGTTGATTTGCTACTTCAAGTATTTTATGTGTAATAAATTAAGAATATATTTCTAGTTTCATTCGAGATTTAAGCTACCCTCTCGACAGACTGACGGAAATGGAAAATTTTCCGTGGTTCAGGGACCCTGAAACCAGAAAAATGCAAAAATTCTAGAGAGTGATCTTTTCACTACTACTCTTTACCAAGGGAAGTAAAATAATTAAATTTAAAATTCACTTGTTAGTAACCATATTAAAAAAAGAAGACAAATAAATATGTCAGAATATAAGCATAAAATTGGCCTTTTCTGTACAAGGAAGCCGGATACAGCAGATAATACTATTTAAATTAAAATAATAGAAAAATACTTCTTTCGCTTCACCACTTCCTTCAATAGACAAATAATTCTTAAAATAGATCCCGTTCGATCGAAGATTTGTGAATGAAACGACATCGCTTTTTCTTTTAGATTCTTTTCGGTTCGATGATTGTTTTTGAAAAAAGTTACGGTTCGTTCAGAATCGTTCCTAAGGTGTGAGAATCCAATATCAGACTTAATCATGCATGGTACGCCAGTAACGGTTTAGTTCTTCATTTTATTGTTCTTTTTAGCTTAATCTTTTTCTTTTCTATGCAAAAGCTGCAATGTTTGTTTTAGATGAGTCTTTTATTTATTTTTTTTTTGTTCCTTTATAACTAATTATTTCGTTTCACATTTTATATGAAAGTAGCCTGTACCTGCGGCTTCGCTCCGTTGTATATTATTGTCCAAACTTCATCACATTAGTATATGGCTCAGTCCTACATTTTTTCTAATAAGTCATATCCTGTCGACATGTATTTGTAAAACTTATAAAAAAAACTTACCTCCCATGATTTTTTTTTCAACTATGCCCAGGAAAGTTTGCCAGAAAAAGAATTTTTTAGATCCGGTTAGGAGAAATAACAATTCTTTATCGTGATATACTTTATATATAACTTTAGTACTAGTTATAGTACGTATACTATCCTGTATCTCCCGTAGAAAATAAGGGTCTATTAGTGAAAAAATTTTCAAAATGATTTGGTACAAATAGGCCTCTGAATAAATTTCGACAAAAAAAATCAAATCAAAACTTTTTGAAAAATAAGCTTTTGAAAAATGATATTTTATTCAATTTTATTCACAATTGCTTAGTATGGTTAGGTAGGTTATGAGTCTTGGCTAGTCGGACAAAAAATTGTAAGTGTACAGGCGCCTCTTACAATTTTATTATATTGTCAACAGTTCTAGTACAAGAAGCCCATCTGTCTTTTTGTAAATTATCAGGTTTGGTCTAACAACAAAAATGTTCTACAAGTCAAATAAAAACAGAAATTTCTTAAAATCGAAGTTCCTCAGAAGTTAATTATTTTATTATATCCCTCTCTTTGAATTCAAACTTCTGTTTCTTCTGACTGTTGTTTTTCTCATCTGTTAGTATAATTAAAGAAATTTAGAACAGTACATGTAATAAACCTAATATTTATAAATTGTTTTATTTGTTGTTATACCTTGCATACTAAATTATAAGAAAATAAAATATTTTATCTCTACTTTATTTTACGGTCGTAAAATTTATTATTTCCATATTGCAAAAAGTCGTAAAAAATAAAATTTTAGATCGAACAGATTCAAGTTTAAATAATTTTAAAAGAAGTATACTGACAAATATTTATAACTGGATAAGAAAAAATTAAGTTTGGCAACATTACATCAAATTAAGCAACGTTAACTCAAGGCCATATAATATTCTTCGAAAACATTGGCACAAAATGAAAACCAATTTCTTTGTTGATTTTAGCAATATTGTACGAGAAAAGAACAGCGTGCAAGATCAAGGCAATTCATTGCAATAAATGTCCAATTTGCAATATCATCAGCGACTAAGCTCTTGCTCGAGACCTCCGATTAGATATATCGGCAGTTGTCAGGATAATAGTTAATTTATACATTGGCGAGCAGGCTTCGTTGTATAAAGGATAATTTTGAAAAATATTGATGTTTTTGTTGCTATATACAAAAAGAAAAGTATAAATGTAATAAAAATATTTTTTGAGTTAAAGATGACAGAGATCTTTATGAAATAAATTTCCAAATGTACACTTTTATTCAAAAGTTTGGAAACACTAAGGAATTTTTAATTAAAACTAAGAATACAAAATAAAAAAAGGTTTTTATTATTCTAAAATAAATGTCTACTTTTACAATAAGATGTCACCATTAAATCTTACTTTCGTCAAAATGACCACCTTGAGTTTTAATTACTGCTTTATAGATTGTGGCATTTTATTTATTTAAATACTGGACACCCAATTTTTCCATTCATTTTTTAGGTATTCCCAAGGCTGTACAGAGAGCTTAACGGATGACAATTTTTAGTGAATGGGAGAGAGGTCTAGGGATTGAGGTGACCACAGCATTAAATCGATTAGTTTTTTTAAGATACCCTTGACAAAATTTTGAAGAGTGTTTATCTTGTTGAAAGATAAAATTGCGACAAATAATATACAGCCCAGATGACATAGCAAACCCGTAATATATCAAGTTTTTTTGCAATTTTTGGCTCATAATAGCGCTCTTCATGTAGAGTACTATATTAAATGTGAAGCAAACGCATACTCATCCATCGCAAGTAAACACCTTTTACTTAGACTTGGTTAATACGAAAGTAATAAAGAAACGTGTAAAGTCGGAAATTGGTAAAATATAAATGGTAAGAAACACGCATAAAAATTTAAAAATACCTATGGATCAAACTGAGCAATACAATTTTTCATTTAAACAATTGGTGAATAATTTATTTCTATATACCATCTAATTTTAAGCTAAATTATTTTCAAAAATAACTTTACATCTATGTGTGGTTGTATAGAAAAAAATACTAATTGTTAACCAAATACTACTTATTTGTGTCCACTAGTATGTTACGATCTTTTTTAGAATATATATATATATATATATAGATATATATATATATATATATATATATATATATATATATATATATATATATATATATATATATATATATATATATATACAGGGAGCCCCATATATATGGAATAATGATTCCACAGCATTTATTAATCAGTGTATCAAAAAAAAATGTTTAAACAAAGTTATAGGGTGTTATACCGCGCACATGCTGATGTTGACAATAAAATGTTTTTAACTGTCAGTTCGAAGAAATTACGTCATCTTGATTTTTTTAATGGAAAGCCCTATATATTATTTTATTTTTGAGTCCTACTAAAAATTCTATATATCTAGATGTCTAAATTGAACTATTTTGGAATTATTGTCATTCGAAATTTAAAATTAAAAAAAAAGACAAAAAACTATTAATAAATACTCTAGGTTTATTTTTAAGGTAACAAATACTCAAAATGTCTACCGTTAAGAGCGAGGCATTGACCCAATCTATCATAAACAGCCTGATCAGAGTTTTGCAGAGAATCCGGGGTGATCTGTGCTACTTCATATTGAATTCTTTGTTATAAATCTTCTACAGTTTCAGGTCGACTTCGGTAAACTTTGGTTTTCAAATAACCCCATAAAAAAATCGAGTGGCGTAAGGTCAGGACTCCTTTCAGGCCATTCTACAGCACCTCTTTTATCCATCCATCGATTAGAAAAAATCGCATCCAAATATCTACAATAGTAAGGAAGTGCTTCGTCCTGTTGATAGCACAGATTCTTGTTAGGGGTATCCAAATTATTTTCATCGTGCAAAGACCTGCACAAGTTGGAATAACTTGCTCTTGGAGTAACTGTAAATACCTCTGTCTTGTAAGATTTCCATCGACAAAAAATGGACCAATGATATGACGTCCACAAATCCCTGCCCACCCGTGTACCTTTTGTGGTCTTTGAGAATAACTATCGATTATCCAGTGGGGATTCTGAGTAGACCAGTACCGGCAGTTATGCCCGTTAACTCTTCCGTTAAGATAAAATGTAGCCTCGTCAGAAAAAAACAATATTATGAATTAGGTTAGGCTCATTATTGATATGTTCCATCATGACCTCGCAAAATTCAACGCGTCTATCGTAGTCATCTTCAGATAATTCTTGCAATAGAATGGGTTTGTATGGATGTAATTTTTCTTCATTCAATATATGACTTAAGGCACTTTTAGTTGTGCTGTGGTCTAGGCAATGCTGACAAGTGGCTGTATGGGGATTTTCTGTAATTTCCAATAAAACATCTAACTTTTTATTAACTCTTGTTTTAACTTTTGGAGGTCCAGATTTAGAACGATCCTTAACATGACCTGATTGTCTAAATCGCTTTAATGTTTTGCTAACTACGGATTGGGTAATAGGTTCTCGATTCGGATATTCTTCGTTAAAAAGATCACATACCTCCTGTTGTTTCTCTCCTTAATTTCAGATAGCAATAATTCCAAAATAGTTCAATTTAGACATATAGTAAGTTAGACAAATAATATCTAGAATTGTTAGTAGGACTCCAAAATATAAACAATATACAGGGTTTTCTATTTAAAAAATTTAAGATGGCTTAATTTCTTCGAACTGACAGTTCAAAGCATTTTATTGTCAACGTCAGCATATGCGCCGTATAACACCCTATAACTTTTATTTAAACATTTTTTGATACACTGATTAATAAATGCTGTGGAATCATTATTCCATACATATGGAGCATCCTGTATGTATATATATATATATATATATATATATATATATATATATATATATATATATATATATATATATATAGTTTTTTTTATTGTGCGACGATTTTGTCTCTAAAATGGAAAATTAGGATAGGAGATATGTAAGTAAAATAGAATATAACTCTGTGATCAAAAAATAGTAAGACTTTTGAAATAAAAAACGCAAACGGATTATTTATTTTTCCAAATTTATTTTGTCCCGTTCAAAGTAATCCCCCTTGGATACAATGCATTTATGCCAACGTTTTTTTCCAGTCTTCGAAACAGTTGTTGAATTCGATTTCTGGAATGGCCTTTAAAGCCTTCTTCGATTCGGTTTTAATCTCCTCAATCGACTCAAAACGATGTCCTCGAAGCGGTTTTTTGAGTTTAGGGAGTACCCAGAAGTCCGACGGAGCTAAATCAGGTCAATAGGGCGATTGCGGAATGATATGAGTTGAATTTTTGATGAAAAAGTCGCGAAGAACTGCTGCTGTGAGAAGGCGCATTATCATGATGAAAAACCAAGAGTTACCGGCCCATAATTCCGGGCTTTTGAGACGAATAGCTTTTTGAGCACCAAATCTTTGATTTGTTTGACGTGGTTCTCATCGGTAGATGTTAAAGGACGACCAGGACGTTCATCGTCCTCCACACGTTCTCTGCATTCTTTAAACAATTTATACCAATCAAAAACACTTGCTCTGGATAGAGCATTATCACCAAATGACTTTTTTATCATTTCGAACGTTTGGGAAGCCAAAAAACCATTTTTAAAACAAAATTTAATGCAACTTCTTTGCTGAATTTTGTCACTCATATTAAAAATCGAAAAACGCACTTATGTTGTTGAACGAATGTAAGCGAATCCTATTAACTACTGACGCTATGGTCTTAAAATTTGACACAGATGACAGTTAAGGTCCTACCAAACTAACGAAAAAAAAAATCGGATTTGGAAATGCCCGGGTGATTTAAATTTAAAAGTCTTACTATTTTTTGATCACAGTAGATAAATGTATATACCTTGCGTTAAATCTAAAATATAATAATATTATAAAATAAGAAACACCCTACTTCTTTCTCAATCTGCAATCACAAAACATTGGTACCACATGTTTTAGAAAGAGCCTAAACTCAAACCAATGTTTATTAATTTTATGAATTTTATTTTAAAATTTTTGTCAGAAATTTATTAAAGTATTTTGCAACTTGATGAAATAAATTACACCAACTAGTTTCAAGGAACTAACTACGATTTTTAATTCATTTACAATCTAAAAGGAAGCTTGTATCTTGAAAAAGGAGATGGAATAATTTGCTCGTGGAAAGTTTCAAATGACCCCTTTCTTATTTGATTTCGGGTGCAAAAGTAAAGAAAATCTTTCTGAAAATATATCTCAACTGGTTGCTGCAGCTAATCGCGTCGAGTTACATTAATACGAAGACCTTAGTTCGTGCTAATATTAAATCTGAATTTATGCAATTTAAAATACTTACTTAATAGCCAATCGTTTATCTGTTAATGTTCTATTGGTTTAAGCCAAGATGTATGTGCATACCAGTTCTACAAAGTCATTAATAAACAACTCATTGCGAAAACCTATTTTTTTAGCATAACACATTATGTTGGACTAGTAAACCATTTAGAGTCGGAACTATTTCTTTGGTCTTTTTGATGTTTATTTGTGATAACTGTTTATATTAAATGGTTATCTAAGAATCTCATGGTTTATGGTCATAACATATTTCTCGTTTTACTGTAGATAAAATGTTAAAACAAATAATTTTATTTCAACACTAACTTATATTTAAAATGGAAGCTGCTAAGTGAAAATTTTAGGAATTGCAATAATTTTAATCCAATTAGGAAAACTGGTTTTTAATATGTTTGTTGGTTTAGTTTAATAGCGGATAATTTCACAGCAAACAATAAAACAAGTTCTATTTCTTTTTTTTTGCAGCTCAAGTTAAATTACGGTTAATGATTTTCTCGTCTTTGCTATGAACAAGTAAGGCTCAGTTTTACTTTTATTAGATAAATATATGGTCTGATTTGCATTTTATAAAAAATTTTGGTATCAAAACAGTCAAATATTTTTTTATTGTCGTAGATTTCATTCAAGAGTTACGGTTAAGAGGTAGATCCTAGGTAATATCCATCCAAGAGATTTAAAAACTCTTACTGGAGTAGAATATTAAACTTAATTTAAATAGAACAAATCAAAATACAGTAGAACTCCGGTTATCCGAGGTAACGTGGGGGGGCACCCTCCTCGGATAACTGAAAACTGGATTTGGTTTTTTTTTTATTCATTCAAAAAATAAACACCAATACTTTAAACCGATGTATAACCGTTTTTAACATATAAATAGGTACATACATTATAAAATAGGTATCTTCTGTTTCATATTGCATCTTCTTTTTCTCGCTGCAATGTTTCTCCATCTAGTAAGAAGAAGCAAATCCGCTGGGGTTGCCTCTGGTTGTTGTTCGATATACCTCAAAGCTTTTTCCAAAGAAGCAAAACCTTCTTGATGAGAGATCTTAGTGGGAGTGTTCATCTACGGCCGCTTCGTCATCGTCATCTGATTTTCCGGTTTCCTGAAAGGCATTCGTTATTTCTTCAATACTCATTTCTTCTTCTAAATTATCTGCTGTAATCCATTCAACAACATCTTTCCTTGTCACATTTTCGCAACCTTTTAATTTTTGCATTAATTCAAATAAACTTTTTTCTTCTCAATTTCAAAGCTAATTCATTTAATGGAGTATCATCTTCACTGTCATTATAGTCCTCAAAATCAATAACTTTTGACCAAGATTTTTGAATAGTGGTAGTACGCACAGAATCCCAAGCTTGACTTACCCAGTAAATAACATTTTTCAGTGTAACCTTTCCCATCCCATTGATAATATCCTCCTTTTCTGTGTATTCTAACAGATGTTCAAGATATAAACGCCTATAATTTTTTTCATGTTTTCGAGGATGCCTTGATCCATTGGTTGCTGGTTACATTTGGAGGAAAAAATTTTACAATAATTTCGCCCACATGAAGTCCCTCTCCAGGGTGAGAGGGGGCATTATCCATTAACAAAAATTGCTTTAATAGGAAGACGGTTTCTGTTCAAAAATTAAGTCACAGATGGCACGAACTCTTCTTCAAACCAGTTAGTAAATAAGGTGGCGCCCCTCTGACTTTTGTAATAGACTGGTAGGGCTTTGGGTGAGATGTCTTTTAAAGCTCTTGGACGTGCAGACTTGCCAATCACCATCAGTGGGATTTTGTACTTGCCAGATGCATTGGAACATACCATTATAGTTAATCTTTCCTTACTTCGTTTGTGCCCAGGAGCTGATTTTTCCTGTCGAGATGCCAATGTTTTTGATGGAAGCATTTTATAATTCAGATCAGTTTCGTCACAGTTGTAAATTTGATCACATGTGTATCCACAATCTTCGATTTGCTTTTTAAAGTTCTGCTTAAACTTCTCAATTGATGACACATCAGCAGAAAGTTTTTCACCACATACAGTCAGTTGTCGTACACCGTACCGTTTTTTCCAGCGGTCAAGCCATTCAGAAATGGCGATAAACTGATCTATCTCTGGGAATTGCCTACTAATCATTATTGCTTTCTGTTGTAAAATTGGACCTGACAGAGGCAACCTTTTGATCTCTGTTGGTTAAACCACATGAATAAAGCTTCGTTAACCTTTTCATAGTCGCTGGTTTTCATTGATTTTCTTCCTGAGGACGAGGAGGCTTGATTTATACACCACTCTTCTATTTTTGTGCGGTTTCTTTTCAATCTCCAACTGTTACCTCACTTACTCCATAATCTCGTGCAACAACTTTAATTGTCTCTCCTACTTCAATTCTTCTGATGGCTTTTAATTTTTCTTCAATAGGAACGACGATTCCTTTACACTTGTTTTGCTCCATTATAATACGACAAACAAAAATTCAGTCAAAGCAGTTCGTATTAATTACACTTAACTACCAGAACTCCAACCAAATAAATTATGTGAGTATACATGCTAAAAGAGTCCAAAAACATAAATAGGGGAACCCCTCAGACGGGCCAGGGGGATTCCCCGAAGGCCCCGACGATTTTAAATGGAAATATGTACATACAAATTTTAGAAGCTCGGTTAATACGCAGCATAGACGCGCGTACCTCGGATAATCAGGTTCCTAGATTGGCTCGGTTAATCCGGAGCTCGGATAATCGCGACTCGGTTAATCGGGGTTCTACTGTAATTAAATTAAATCACAAACATAAATATAAGTCTTAAATTTGATATGTCGAAGGTAAAACATGAAAGTTAATGGGTTTTAAATCATAGTGATGTTTATGAACTAAGACGCTATCTCGTCATAAATTTATCGTAATCAAGGACATGGAACGTATGTTATATATGGTATTTGGGGACAGGCAAATTTTTATAAAATTTTAACATGTTAGTTTTAGACAAAATACAATCGTTTTTTTTATGGCATCAAAATAGCACAGGTGTGAAGTTAATTATTTCACATTTAATAATTAATTTATTTAATTAATATCTTGAAGGATTCAACATTATTAGCGAATATCAATATGGCTTTCGTAACATATATTGGAAACAAGGCAATTGAACACTCAATCTCGAGTGGTTGCATTAGATATATCCAAGGCATTCGACCATATTTGAAATAATGGATTGTTGGCTAGGCTACACTCTGATATTATGTCTGAAACGTTCCTTACCAGCAGCAGTCGACGGATTTCTTCCTAACACTTTCACTGTCAGGCTCCAAACTGTCTCCTAATCTCTTTCTAATTTACATTAATGATCTCCTCAAAAAAAAAACAGTAATGCACATTACAGCTTTGCAGATGATAGAACGCTTATCCATACACTTTGAACGTTTGAACATCAGCTATTTATGCAAATACCCGCAGACAGTGGGAAGTCGCTCAACTTAACAAAGATCTAGCAGATATTTTATATTGGAGTGACAATAAACAAAGCAGAATTTATCGTTACAAAAACCCAGGCGGCAGTTTTCTCTAGCAAAGCAAAGAGAGTTTCTCAAAAGCTAGGAATATTATTTCGAATCGAAAACACTCCACAACAACTGTTAATTCTATATAAACCTCAAACTCGACGAACGATGGAATACTGCTTCCATGTTAGGAGCTCTGCTCTCCATATTTGGAGCTCTACTCCCAAACCTATACTGCATTTGTTGGATTTTATTCAGCATAGAGCCTGATTAAAGACCCAGAACTGACCAGCAACCTTCATTCCTTGAAGAATAGTTGGCGACTTGAGCCTGTTCTACAAGTATTTTCATGGAAAGTGTTCGATGCATGTAGCCCGCTTTATTCCTCCTAAAGCCGTGCATGCTAGAAATACACGTCGCACAAATACTTCACATCAACATGAAGTTCAGCTTGCCGTTCCTCGTACAACCGTTTTCAAGCTGTCTTTTCCATGGAGAACATCATCCTATAGGAATGATTTGCCCAGGACTGTGTTTCCGACCGAGTAAAATTTACAGCGTTTCAAGACCAACGTGAATCGCTTTTTCCGCACACGCGTATCTTTTGTGGTGCTTTAGGGATTTCCCTGCAGCACGTGTGCTATGCGCATACAAAAAATTATTTCAGTTTCTACTTTCTTCGTATCCCGGATACTAATATACTTGACAAATTATATTTTATATCTTCTTTGTTGTAAAACTTTGATTTTGTATTATTGAAACATAGTTGCATTTAATGACTGCCTTAAACGGCCAAATGCTTTCCCGCGAGATAAGCGCATTTTCTATTAACAATAATAAGAAAGTTAATGGGTAATATACGATAGTAAAAATAATATTAACAATTAAAACATGAAGAAAACGAAAATGTCAGTAACACAGTAACACACTAGTCGACAAAATTAGATGAGATTTTTATTAATAATTTATAATTCTTCCATATAACTCCGGATACAGAAATAATATCATTTCCAAATTGAATTACAGAGGCCAACAAAAAAAAATATATTTGTAAAAACTTTTTAAACCAATACATCTAATTGTTATGTATTTTTGGGTGCTAAAACTGTATCTGGTATTAGTTTTTTTGTATCACCCACAGTTCTCTCACAATATGACATCGATTAAATTTCAAGATAGGGAAAAAAAAATCCTCTTCCTGCTTGAAAAACTGAGCAAACTGTTGATCTCTTGTTTTATAATGGTAAATAGATGTTCCAGATTTCAATAAATGTTTTTCTTTCAGCCTAGAACCAAGTAATTCTGCTTTTTCCTTAGTCAAACCTAAATCTCTCACTAAATCATTTAATTCAGTTTGTGTAAACAACTGTTGTTTTAAATTTTCTAGAGAACATTGAAACTCATCATCATCCGGTTGACTTTCATTAAATTCGGCACTGGACTGTAAAACGTCATCATCAGACTGAGGTGGCTCAGAAACAGGAAGTCTCGGTCCATATCCTACCGGCCGATTAACTGAAGTAAAGTTAGGATAGACAATTACTTTCTTATTTTTGGAGTTATATCCAGAGACATCAACGCTGCAAAAATAACAATCATTTAAATGATTTTCTTGCTCTCTCCATACCATGGGTACTGCAAATCTAAAAGCTTTCTTTTCTTTCTTATGCCATTTCCTAAGATCCTCGACACAAAACATAACATACTTTGTGAGGAGCCCAAAATTTTTCTTGATTACCGATTTCTACACCAAAATATGCAAAGTATACCTTTTTTACAGTCAGTAATGTCTCTGATGTTTTTTAACTACAAATCACCACATATATAACAAAAAGTGTTGGGAGAGTTTTTACAACCACGATTAGCCATACTTTGAGTGTAAATTAAAGCACATGGGTTAAACACTGCAATGCGAGTTTATATTAACTGGAAGAAAACAAACAGCTGTGACATTTATCTGAACTGCCAACCTAATAAAACTTGATTTTACTGCAAACCTTATAAAATTCTGATTTTATTGCCAACCTAATAACGAATGATAAAAAATAAACTTTTCACATTTTGAATATTAAAATGTGAAAAATTGGTGGGTGATACGACTTTTTTATTATTATTTTCGGACTCCAAAAAAAACATAGGAATCAGGTAAAATTATTAAAAAGTTTTTTCATCGTTGGCCTTGTGTTATTTATACAATTACAGTTTAACGAAAAAGACTGAATTTTTTATCAATGTATCAGTTTAATTCTCAAATAATTGGATTTTTACTTTAGCATCTGAATATTAGCGAATTGAAAAAGCAAGGGGCAATAAAGGAAAATTCGGTGGCACTGTAGCGTGCGGTCTACCAAAAAATTTGAGATCTACCCTGCTATAACATTGCTATACAAAAATAATTGATAAGACGAACAATTTGTTGTTAATAATGATTTTACTACGAATATATTTACAACTAGTATCAATAAACAGAGCTGACAACTTGGTCGTCTTTATTCTTCCTTAATATCTTCCAGAATAAATGGTCCAAATGTGATTGAAGATACTTTAATGGACTCCCCTCATTTTCCTTAGGATGTAAATAATGGCATCTAGCCATGACCGTTCAATACCTGTGAGCGGATCAACATAGTTTTGCTGGTGATTAACGGTTTGATGGTCGAAGCCTCGCCCGCCAAGATTCATATATGCTGGCCACTCATCTGAATGAATAATAGATTG
Source organism: Pachyrhynchus sulphureomaculatus (assembly GCA_019049505.1). Taxonomy (NCBI): domain Eukaryota; kingdom Metazoa; phylum Arthropoda; class Insecta; order Coleoptera; family Curculionidae; genus Pachyrhynchus; species Pachyrhynchus sulphureomaculatus. The sequence continues at coordinate 68,594,936 of CM032453.1, read as the reverse complement.
AAATTGAACTGCTGTTTCTATAATTGAGATTACTGTGTTTTCGTCTCTTCTTTCCACAATAAAATATTTTTTTTTGTATGGATAATTTTTGTTTTCAAACCAAAAATCCATCGTTATCTTCAGATTCATGTTGTTGATCACTTTGTAAGAGCCTTCTCCTGTTATATTTTCGACGACTCGCAAATCACACATCTTAAATTTATATAGGATGGTCGTTGCTGCCGATTAATTGTCCTTTATTACCCTATTATTTTATTACTTTGCTTAGAAATGTATTTATTGCAAGTAGACTGCACGCAACAATTAAGATTTGCAGGTAGACCGCATACTACAGTGACACCGAAATTTAAGTTGTCCCAAATTTTCTAAGGAATAAGAAAGAGTTGAACGAATTTTTTGGTATTTGCTAAATAAGCAAAAATATTGATTTGGTGTATAGATACATCACTAATTTATCAGTAAAAATTTATGTTTTTTGAGTTACTTTCGGTAGTATTAACCTCTTCTCCAGAAGTCGTAATTCCTCTCCCAGGAAAAATACATTTGAATTTAATATTTCGAATTTGTAATCTATTTGCCCTGGAAACCCAGTTCAATCCAAACAGGTAAGGTTCTTAATACAAAGGAGTTTTTCAAAAAGATGATACGAAGAGTGACTAGCTGAGCCACATATGATTCGTTGTATTAGCGCAACATGTATTCCTAGAATGGACAGGGAATCAAGCAGATTACATCAGTCGAATGCTGCTTAGAAAAGTGTCTAAAGAGAAGACTCAAGTCACCAACTTTTCTTCGATTTTCCAAAGAATCATGGCTTCTCATAGGTTTCGGGTCCTTAATCGTTGCTAGTGATCGAGAATCCAGGGCATTCCAGAGACAAGCTTGCTGCATCAATAATGCAATAGATAGGATTTTTGGCTTTTTCCAGCATATCGTTAATACAAATAACGAGAGTAGAAGATAGCATTGAGCTCTGTGATACACCGTCATTAATAGTGACGGGTTCGGAGAGAAGTTTATCAATGAAATTCTGCAGTTCATTAAAAAAATTCTACAGACATAAAGCAAATCATTCACAAGAGCGAATAGTTTATCATGAAAGACAGTAGAAAGCCTTGTATATATAAAGTTTAACCCTTTGAGACTCCCCTTCCTTTTTCATAACCCAATAATACTTAACGCAACACCAGTGGCTAGCAGATGTTTTTCCTGGTCTAACTTTCCTCGCCACAACAAAGTATTATATTCGTGAAAAAAGAACACCCTCCAAGATTTTTGCTTTTTCCATTTTCTAGTGTTCCTAGATCACAATAAATATGGCCACTCATTTTCGTCGGTCTATCTGTATGTCAGTCTGTTAGCAAGATAACTCTCGAATGAAATAAGATATCAACTATATATACATAATACCTAATGATTGAATAAAACCTATAGCTTTTATACAATTTCGCTGCAGCAGAAGGGCGTGAAAAGACTCAGAGTCTATAAATTTTTTACACATTTACACACATTTTTTTACAACCAGTCCAACGCTTTTCTAACATTTCTATACCTTTCTTGTAGAAGGATTTGTCTTTGCCTTCAAAATAGGCGTCAGTTTCGGCGACAACTTCTTCACTGGAGCCAAATCTCTTACCCACGAACATTTTTTTGAGGTTTACGAATAGATAATAGTCGCTGGGAGACAAATCTGGAGAATACGATGGATGAGGAAGCAATTCGAACTTCAATTCATGCAATTTTGCCATCGTAACCATTGACTTGTGACGCGGTGCAGTGCCTTGATGAAAGAGCACTTTTTTTCTTGTTCATTTGGGGCCGTTTCTTTGCAATTTCTGCCTTCAAACGAAACAATAATTTTACATAACATTCGGTATCGATGGTTTTTCTCTTCTCAGCATAGTCGAGGAAAATTATTCCATGCGCATACAGAGGCCAAAACCTTTCCAGCTGACTGTTGTGTCTTTGGTCACATCGGGCAGCATTCACCGGCTGCTGTCCACTCAGCTGACTGCCGATTTGATTCCGGTGTAAAGTGGTAGATCCATGTTTCATCCATTGCCACCTATCACATTTAAATATCCTTTTTATTGCGCTTAAACAGCGCTCAGAATTATCATCAACACGTTGTTGTTGTTGGTCGACTATGAGCAAACGCGGTACCCTTTTCGAAGAGAGCTTTCTCATGCCCAAATGTTCATGCAAATATGACCAACACGTTCTTGTAATATCTTTAGAGTCAACTATCTCACATAATTTCACTTTACGGTCATCCAAAACAGTTTTGTGGATTTTTTTTGATGTTTTCAGGTGGACGTCCAGAGCGTTCAGCATAATTTCTATCTGTATGACCGCGTTTAAATTCAGCATACCAATAACTGATGAGTGATTTTCCAGGGGCATAGTCCCAATAAAACTTTTCAAGCCATTGTTTTGCTTGAACGGTATTTTTTCCCATCAAAAAACAGTGTTTAATCACCACACGAAATTCGATTTTTTCCATTGATTCCATTTAAGAATATCAAAAGTAGCGTCACTTAAACCACTGTAGCTTGTAAATTAAGGGTCGAAATGTCATGAAAATTTGACATGTATCATTTGAAGATTGGTACTTCCTAAAAATCACATGGATTTTTTAAAAAGGGCGACATCCATGTGTCAAACCAAACACTTTTCAGCCTACGTGTTTATATATATATATATATATATATATATATATATATATATATATATATATATATATATATATATATATATATATATATATATATATATATATATATATACATAATAATGTATATATGTATGTATAAATATTTATATATTATAATAATATTTTGAAATTTTTTTTTAGATATTTCGGTTGATATAATGAATAAGTTTTTTTACACATATTATTAAAATAAAATATATCAGGCGTTAAAGATGTAAGGTAAGACGTTAAAGGAATTGTTTCGTGTTATATATTCTTTTTAGGGTCTTTGTAGTCAAGGAATCTGAAAATTAATTTCATTACTTCCAATTTTTACAGGAAAAAGGGTTGAAAGAGGTGTAGCTTCCAGAATTTGTCCAGGTTTTGGTTATAAATAGTTTTTTTTATTACTATCTATAAATATAAGTTTTATTAATATTTACAAAAATAAATAAAATAATTATAAACTAACGTTTGTGTAAAATACTGAGTTGTATTGCTTGGTTTAGGTTATTATTTAGTGTGAGAAAACAAAGTGTCTACATTTGCAAGGGTAAAAAATTTTGTTAATTTTTTGTTTAATATTGATTGAATTCGTGCGAATCTTTAGCAGGAGCAGTGTATTTTTTTTTCTATAGAATTAGTTAGAAAGTCTTCAAAAGCACCAAAAAACTCCCAAGAAGGTCTTTGAATATCATTGCAACTAGATTAAACAAATTGCATGTGTAACTTCTTACCTGTCTACGACGATTTTTAAATGCTAAATTGAATGTCTAACTGATGAGTAATATTTGCGTTTACTATAGAATTTTTCTTAGGCACACTGTGTCTTGGTGTAGATCAAAATTTCCACCTAGAAAGGTGGATAAGAGATTGTGCGATAATGTCCGAAAATTTTACAGGTATTTTATCAGGATCTGAGGATTTTTTTTCTGTCTAGCTTTAGTAAGAATCTTTTTATCACACACATTGGAAACAAATATCAGGGATTTTCGGTACATACATTGAGAATAGTATTTTATTAAAGTTTCTTGAACGAAAACGAAGTTATGACCAAATAAAAGTAATAACTACTGTTTTAGTATACGTCTTCAGGCAAAAAACTTTAATGATTATCATTTCATCAGATGCTGCGATAATTTCGTTGCATGTCAAATGTGAAATAAATATATTATTACTCATTAACAAATCATGCTCTTAAATCATCTTACTAATTGTCCAATACAAACAACCAATAGATAAGAGTTGTCAACAGCTTGTATTCTTGCGGACTGCTTCGGGCCTACATATTCCATGATTTATATATTAGGTATACCTCTTTATATAAATCAAACTGTTAGATTAATTTTATTTGTGCGTATTTATTTCTCAAGAAAATTAAATGCATTTTTACTATTAAAATCTTTACACCATAAGAAATAAATACATATACTGATATTTAACTCATTACGGCAAGTTACAATTTTTTGGTGTTCCGTACGGAACACTTATGGGATCACTTCGGTGTCTGTTCGTCTGTCACACCCGATTTTCACCGAGACTGTTTGATATAGAAAGTTGAAATTTGGCACAAATATATGAATTGATAGCCCATTTAGAGCCGTATAGTTTTGAAAGTTAAGTTTTAACTTGAGGTGATAGCTTGTAGGGGCAGTGAATTCTTTTTTTTTTAAGGTCATTGAGTGGGGTGTCAAATGAAAGCTTGTGAAAACACCAGTTCAAAAATATATATGATGTAATACTTGCGCATACTTTTCTTTGTATTATTTGAAAAAAAATTGCCAAAAATAGCTGTCTCCCCTTATCTAGAAAAGTACTGAATTATCACGAGTGCATTACGTTTGATAATTTATCTGGTATGAAAAAAAATTGTGAAAACTATATTCCTTGACATATGGTGAAGTTTTGTATAATATACCTTGAAGTGAACATTACTGTAACTGAATAGCGAGTCGTTCTTGTACCGAAATATAAATTTATTTTATTTATTTATAATTAAACAAATATTTAGATAATATTTGTATTACACTTTTATTATAAGATTAAGCTAGATTGATTTATTCGCTATTAGGTAGCTAAGCTGCTATAACTATTATACATTACTGACTAAGAAAAAACATGGAAATAAATATTGAATCTTCAGATGTCAGGGATCTAATTAATTTAGTCTAGGTAATGATTTTATTTGATTTTAAAAGTAATCACGATACACAGATTGCGCAATTCCAATTTGCACTTGACCGGTTTGTTGTTATTATTATTATTTTCTAAACTTTTTATAGAGATGAAATATTATTGTACCTATTTTTAAGCTTAGCTTAGTAAAATTTATTTTAAAACAAAGTTTGTCAAATATTGTTAAATATGATCAGGTATGCTTGAGACATCATCATTAGCTATTTGTAGTTGTAACTCCAGTTCAGAAACGTGCTCAAAAATAATAAACTATCTGCAGTCAATACTCGTTTATGTAACAACAAGAATGTTAAAACATAGAGATTCCTTAATAATTCTAAATGTCTGCCATCACATTATATGTGGGAAATAATTTTATATTTAGTCACTATTTCAGAAACAAAAATGGCAAAGTCTCAGTTTTTTCAAATTACTATGATAAATGATCAAATACAAAACAAAGATTAAAACTAACCCTCAAACAAAAACTTCCAAAACAACATATGGTATTGATATAAAGACAGAAGCCCGCCCCTAGAGATATTGTTTTGTGTCAGTCAGTCATTAACTGAAAGGTAGACCTTTATTGTAAGAAAAATAACCTACTGTTATTTAGGGCTCAATTATATTGGCCCTTATGTCGCTTCCACTGTTTCTTAAAATGATCTTATCTTGAAAGAACAAGATAAAAGGGACTTTTAGTTAGTTTGACTCGTGCCAACTATATGCCTGAAGTTATAGTTATTTTTACTATAAGCTTGCTAAAAGCAAACATACTTGACATTAATTTTTAACCAAAATTTAATATTTTGCTAAATTGCTATCATGTCTGTTTCAACCTACTAAATCAATTAATACATAACTTTGTAAAAATCGGCGTTAAGTTCAGCTCTACTCTACATACTAATGGAATTATACATGATGTATTCTAAGGTATTGTAGTCACTAGAATACGAGGACTACCTTTTAAGTTTTTATAAAAAACAATAAAAGAAAATAAAATTTTTGGTACAGATCGTTTTATTTTTTCTCAAAATATTCGCCTTTAAGATTTATTTACTTTTAAATGCGTTCGAACCAATTCTCAAAATCTTTTTTCCATTCTGAAGCGGGTACCTCAAAAACATGGTTTTGGAAGAATTCAACGGCTTTTTGAGGTAATGAAAATCGCTGTCCACGCATCTTTTGTTTGACATTCGGGAATAAAAAGAAGTCGTTAGGCGATAAATCAGGAACCTTGTACCGAGATATAATTTTATTTTATTTGTTTATAATTAAATAAATATTTGTGTTACACTTTTATTACTAGATTAAACTGGATTCATTTATTCGCTATTAGGTAGCTAAGCTGCTATAACTATTATACATCACTGACTAAGAAAATTCGTGAACGAACCACTTTTGTTGGATTCGGTTCATCTTGAAACACCCAAACAGTTGATTGTTGCTTAGTTTCCAGCTCGTACGGAGATATCCAAGTTTCGTCTCCTGTTACGATGTTGTATACGGATTTTGCATGTCCTCGCTCGAATTTTTTGAGCATTTCCTTACACCAATTGACACGAGCCTGTTTTTGAGTTTCGGTCAAATTATGCAGAATCCATCGGGAACAGATCTTTTTCACAGCTAAATGTTCATGCAAAATGGAATGTACTGCAGACTTCGAAACGTCTAAGAATACCTCTATCTCACGGTAAGTCACATGCCGATCGTCTTCAATCATATTGCGCACAACATCGATGTTTTTGCAACAATAACCGATTTTGGTCGACCTTCACAAAATTCATTGCTGACGGAAGCACGACCATGACGAAATTCTGCAATCAGTCTCTTCTGCTGGTAATTCATTCCCCAAAGTTGAACGAAGCGATTCGAAGCATTATTGTTGAGTTAGACCTTTACTAAAATCGTCAAAAATCATCCAACGAAAACCTTCACGTAAAATTTCCATTTATTCACAGAACTGTTAACTACTATGAACTACTCAACCAATTTCTGAGCAGCCACTGTTTTAACAATAAGAAATGTTAAATTTTACAACAATGGTAATGTCACATCTCAATAGCGCCATCTAGTGGTGGTTTGTAAAAATTTAAAAGGCAGCCCTCGTGTAAGCTATACTCCCTGAGACATTTTAACTAGTTCTAAAAAAAGCTACCTTCATAGGTCACTTCACCATATATACTTTAAAAAAACTTTAATGATAATAGAGACATAAGCCTTTTAAGATGATTTAAAACTTTATTTATAGTCCTTTGGCATCACCTGTGGCGGTCTTACTTACAGTTTTAATATACCAGCTATTTTATTAGCTTTAAAATTCTAGGTACGGTAAGAATTCACCTCTCTCTAACAGTGCTGTAAGTTTGCAAAAAAAAGACGAAAATAAAAAAAAAACAAAATAATATTGTAAGGGCGTCAAGTGACACCGATTGATACAAGTTTTTTAGTCGAATACAGCACTGATAACATACAAGTTTCTAAAAACTTTTATATATTTAAGCTCTTATGCTACTATAAATAGGTCAAAAAAGGTCCCTATTTAAGAAGCGTCATGTGTATATTTCGTCGATGAAAATATAAAAAAAAAATCGTATTATTGTTAAATTAATTTATATATTTTCTCATTGGATAGTCCAAAACCTTCATATAAATACTAAAACGTGTAGAAATACACTTCATTCGCTTTTTATTTAAACATTTAGATAATTAGGTGCACTTAAGTCAACTTGTAACTACTCTTAACCTTCTACTTAGCAGTAGTTTTGCAACAAATACATGCAAAGCTCGGCTAGGAATGTTTTCGAGATTCAAATCTGTAAAAGACGGTTCTTGTCAATCTACCGTTGCTATTTTTTACGTGTTAAGAAGATTATTTTGCATAATATTATGTTAGTTTCGTTTCGAGTTTTAATTTAAATAGAATAAAATTGATATTAATGCATACTGTATGCATAATAAATTGAATATTATTGTAAATTTTTATTTTTTTTATTATTTTATTAGAGGTATTGGATAATTTAATTTATTTATTCACTTATTTTTAAAATGCCTTAGCTGTTCTCTTAACGAAATGTAGGTGTATGATGTGGAAATGAAAGGATTACCTTTTTCCTAGGAATCTTGTACTCTATTTTCGATTAGTAGTAAAAGTAATTAAATGATATATGTGACTAAATCTACTATATGGTGTGGTTACCTAAAACTTGAATCCTAAACTGAATCGAAGTCTTTGAACTGTGGACACTTCAAAGACTACTACGTATTCTTTCTGCTGTCTTTATTGGATTTAAAAGTAAGGCTATGCCTCTTACTTACATTTATGAAAGTACAAAAACTTAATGTGAATATTTGCTTATAACACCTTAACCTAAGCTCTTAAACTAGTAGTCCTATACTAACTTGTTACATGATTTTCTTATCCTAAGACTAAAACTATCTTAGCCTAAGACTTACGCTAACTTAACTTAGGACTTAGTGTTAACTTAAACTAGGACTTATTATAAATTAATCTAGATTAACAATCTTCTGTTACGGCGGGCGAGGAGGGTCATCGTTTTCATCCGAGAGAGGGTCAGACGGTCTCGGGCATTGCCGTCATGTGGTGGGAGTCGGAAGGCGTGGGTTGGGGTGCTGGGACGTCTTCTCCAAAAACTTCAGCTGGATTTTCCTCATGTGTGCCTTTAAGGTAGGCACACCGAGGTCTCTGTGTATATGCCGGTTCCTCATGAAATATGGGGCTCCCGTGACCATCCTCAGGGTCTTGTTCTGCACTGCTTGGAGTTGGGCTCTCTTTGTCTTGAAGAGCTGGCACTATGTGGTGTAGGCGTAAGTGAGGCCTGCCTTTATGACGGTGTTGTAAACCTGCAGCTTGGTTCTTGATAGCAACTTACTGGAGCAATTTGCCCAGCAGTTGCTTCGCTTTCCTGGTATTACGTATTCACTGTTCTGCTCGCATATCAGAAAATGAGGTTTTTCGAAGAGTCGATGTGAAAAGTGAACTTATGAATATTATAAAATAATGTATAGTGCTGCACATATATTAAGAGGAGCACAATACTCTAATGGAAGATCGAAGGTCACTGCGGGCCAAGACGAAAACCACATTTGTGTCAATATGCCAATGTGGTGCAGTAAATAAACATTGTGACCATAATGGATGAGGAGGCCAACCTAGCTATATTGTGATAAATGATGAAGACGCTCAATAGGATAACTAATTGCTGACGTGCGGGATGAAATACAAAGAATTCATTTATTTTTAAACTAATTACTGGAGCGAAATAAATGTTAAAAAAACTGTTTCATTAACATCTTCGCTCCTTAGGTACTACTTGTATTTTTCAAAATCAAAACATGTGAATTAATCAGATCTTAAAAAATTAAGTATAAGTTAAGATCATGTGTTTGGTCTGACAGCTTCAAAACACACACCAAGTCAGAATCGATTGCCAAGTTTGCTAAAAGATTAAATACATTTTACTGCCCTTCCTAACGAGAAGTATTGTATTAATGAAAAAATTGCCTTTCGAGATTCTTGTATTTCTTTACATTTCAGGGTACCCATTGGAGTAAAAAAGGAATCTATAGTTTTGGAGCAATATCAATTTATAGAAGGGGTGGAAGAGGTCATTAAATATTATAAGAAATTTTTCCTGGTTTTTGGCTATTATAAAAGATAAACTTTACACTTAATTATATGTAGTTATAACATATAAGATTTTTGGATTAGAGGCATCTGAAAAATTATATTATCTTTTCCGTATTTCCAATTTTAGTTACATTAGTATATAGGGATTAATGTCAGATTTTAGTTGTAAATATATCTGAGGGCTTCAGTTTAATTTTTTTAATAATATCTCACCGCAAAGTAGCTAGAATTTAAAATATCGATGCTTGAATTTAGGATTTTTTTAATGCAAATAAGTCAGTATTTTAGAACTACATGCTTATTTGGGAAATACTGGGTAAATCACATTATCAATTTTTTATATTTCAAAAGCACTTTTCATTTCTTACGCGCTGTAAATCGTCAGACCACTATTTGTTCCCTATTTCTTTTTCTTTCAATCGGCATACATCTGAAGTGTTAATATACAATTACCAGGTAGCCAAAAACAGGCAATTCAAATGCCAATATCAACTTTTAAAGGTTGTAAAGTCGATATGTTTGTACAACGTATTGGTTTTAATAACTGGGCTGTGGTTTTTGTAATTTTAGCTGTGGTCAGAAGCTGTTTCTAATTTCACAACGATAATCATCGGTTTAAATTTGCTGCCACCCGCTGAAATTATGGACTCCGGTTTCCTTTTATACTATTTTCGAGATAATTGTAGATGACAGGTAATGTGAAAAAATTTGGGATTGTGTTGTAATAGTTTTATCGGGTATTAAAACGAAAGGTCGAGGTTTCAGTTTGGTTCAATTACAGATAATTATTGCTCTGATCAAAATTTATATTTTCTTGTAAAGCCTTATCTAAATTGTAGTTATTTCTGCATAACTTATCCGGTACTCAAAATTTATCTTGATCCTTTGTTTTTCTTCAACTTCTATAATAAAAAATGAGTCTTGAGATTACACAGTGTAAAAACTCTAACTATTGAACAACTACGAATATGAAGCAACAAAATTGGTCCAAGGGATTTACTCAGTTCAACATTTTTATAGTTATCAACTATTGAGGGACAGATAAGAACTTAAGAATCAAGTTAATTATTTTATAAACTATTAAAATTGGATATCAATGTATTTTTTTCCCTTTTCCTTTCACATTTTTTCTGAAATTCAATTTATTCAAGAAATGTAACAGAGTAACCAACACATTTTAAAATTCTTCTGGCTCGCATTGTTCAAAACACGTGTACGAGATGCAATCTTTAAACAATGTGAATTAAAAGATATCTTTTAAAGATTTAAGTTGTTTGAAATTTTAATAAGTTCTTGGCTGCGCGTTTGATGATCGATTAGTATAAGATATAGGTATAGTTTTAATTAACTTTTCCTCTTCGGATTTTCATATTATCGATAATGAACTCAGGATTGTAGCCGGTGGACCATCATCTCCTTTAAATAAACAAATATATTCATCTAACACATTGCCACGTATTTTTTGAAATGAATAACACTGCTTGACATTTGATGATGTAGTTTTCAATGTATAAAATTTTATCTACAAATGTCATAAATTTACGACGATTAAAAATTAGACCAAATATTTTTACGTATTTTACATTAGCTGAATTAAAGATTCTATATATACTTTAAGCAAACAATTACTATATGTCATTCAGCCACCTAACTCTCGACAGTATGTTATTGATAAAAGATCCAACACAAAATTTATATCCTTTTAATGCTTCGTTTTTGAAAAAAGTGACAAATGCATGTAGGTATAGAGTATCTACTGTCCCCTCATTTACATTTTTTTTCCAAGTGGGCACTAAAAATTTTGTATTTAATATTTTTGACATAAAAACTATAAATTTGTGTGGACTGAAGGGAATAACAGTATACAATTAATAAAGTCTGAAAAAATGGATGAAGTAGTAATCAGGTTTCTTTTTTTTATGGGTCTAGCACACGTGCTACAGGGAAGTCCCTAAAGCGCTCCAGGAGCGGCATGTGTTCGGAAAAAGCGATTGACGTTGTTCTTGAATCGCTGTAAATTGTACTCGGTGGGAAACACAGCCCTGGGCAAGTTATTCCAAAGGGATGATGTTCTCCATATAAAAGCCTGCTTGAAAAGCGTTGTAAGCGGAGTAACAAGCTGAACCTCATACGGGTGTGAAGTATTAGCGCGACGTGTATTTCTAACATACACCGCTCTGGGAGGAATTAAGCGGGCTACATCCTTCGAACACTTTCCATGAAAATATTTGTAGAACAGACTCAAGTCGCCAACCATTCTTTGATGTTCCAGCGAATCAAGGCCGCCGGTCAGTTCCGGGTCTCCAATTAGACGAACAGCTCTTCTCTGGACAGAATCCAACAAATGCAGTGTATGTTTGGGAGCGGAACCCCAAACATGGGAGCAGTATTTCATAGTTGGTCGAATTTGAGCTTTGTAAAGAATTAACATTTGTTGTGGAGTGTAAAGCTTTCTGTTTCGAAATAATATTCCCAACTTTTGAGACGCTCTCCTTGCTATGCCTGCAACATGTTCATGCCAGAACATATTTGCTCCCAAATTAACGCCCAACAAATTAAGTGACGATACTAGGGGAATGGAGTGCCCTAATATGACCATGTCGGGTTCAGCAACGCAAACTTTTTTAGAAAAAGCTGCCGCCTGGGTTTTTGTAGCGTTAAATTCCACTTGGTTACTGTCATCCTAAAATATTCACCTGAGTAGCCGATGTCCGAGCGTTCAAAGTGAATGAAGACATAAGCGTACTGTCCTCTGCAAAGCTGTAGATTGGATTCCTGGCCTTTTCCAGCAGATCGTTAATGTAAATGAGAAAGAGAGTAGGAGACAGTATGGAGCCTTAAGGCACACCGGCGTTGATAGTGAAGGTGTTAGAAAGAAATCCGTCCACCGCCACTCGTAAACAACGCTCTCTGAGAAAACATAAGAGCCACAAACAGAACTTTTCAGACATGCCATAAGAGCGTAGCTTACCTAACATATTTTGTTTCAAGTACTTTTATTATAAGTTTTTGATTTTCGACATTAAATGCAAGTGCAAAACTTGAGCCAAATTTAAAATTTCACTTAATTTTGTATGTGTATGTATTATATTTTGAGTATCACTTACTTATTGCTTATATTTCTTGCATCTTTCGCTTAGAGAGACAACGGGGGAAGATATCTAACTGTGTTTTCATTTATAGATATTAACTAATATTGAAAGAAGATATTATTTTGTAGTTTTTATGTCTGTTAGTTTAATTTTTGTTTTAATTCAGGCAATTTTATTAAGTAAAATGGTAGAGTTTGTTGAAAATGGGTAAGTTTCTGATAAGGATGGTCCAGTAATTTTGTAAATATCTGAGGATATACATACATTTGCAAAATTTGACATATCAATTGGGAAGTGTATATAGATATACATAAATATAAACATATATAAATGTTATTACATTTCAACGACCATATGACATTCATACGTACTGAGTTGACAACCCCTTTTTATAACGTCGTTTCCCATTTATTGCTAACTTTTTTGAACACCTAATATATATAGAATATACATATTTGCTATTGTCTTAAAGATTTAATTTTAGTTACCTTTAGACTTTTTTAAAAACAATCGTAAACCACATACTCGCACATACAGGTATTCCATGTTACTTCCCATTTTCTAGTGTTAAGCAAAAATCTTACCTATGAGCAATTTACTTCTAACACCAGTAATTTTCATGCCAAAGTCAAATGGTATTTACAAAAGTGTGTTCTAACCTAGCATCATGTTGATTCATCTAAATATTTCAAAGTAATATGGTGGATGCCAACTTGTAATTTCCTTTAATATATAACATTTTGTCTTGGTTCGTTATGTTATACCCGGAAGATGCGAAACCCTGAGAGTTTTTGAGTTGTAGGCTATATAAAAAGACGAAGAAACAAACGAAATTCTTATAACTCTGTATCGTTTTATCAATTTATGACACCACGGAGAGATGTGCTTATTGTCCTTGTGTGACTAGGTGTCTTAGCAGACAAAGATTTTTGCTCTAGCAATAAAAGTGTGGTATTTTTAAGAAAATGAATATCCTGGGTCTCCTGACTATACCGACAATAGTTTATTATGTTATCCCTTCTCTACTTCTAATGCCAGGGCAAAATTATGTGAGAATCTCCCTTTAATAGGCATCTATATCAAGTCACGTTGACGAAGTAACAATATCGTGTATTATAAAGTCGATTCACATTAAAAATTGTTGCCGTTTTTATTTGGTTAAAGTGACCTAATATTAGTACGGATATTCATTATACGTTCTTTTTTAATTACGAGCTGCTTAACATCCTTCTAGTTAAAATAAATGTTTTGTTTCTTGTATGTTGTATAGTTTTTCTTTTAAAAAAATAACATAATTTATTTCTTTAGGCAACCAAAATACCTACAATAAAGTGAAAATATATAGAGAATTAATTCCTTTTTTTTGTGGAAAACTTATTATATTTTCTAGCGCTTCATTAAGGAGGTCATTTGACACAAGATGTAAAAAAAAGTTATAATTTTGTGTTAGTTCACCAGCACCAACCTAAGCAACTTATAAGTACATGAGTCGGCCAGATGAATACTTTACGTTGATATTTGTGATTTTTCAAGCAGAAAAACAAAACACTAATGATCTTAATCGTGCTACAAAAAAAGATCCAATACCCTTCATTAGTTATAAATGTCTCCTGTCTCTGAAATGGCCAGTGGTCAGTGTGATTTGATTTACTTATTTAGAATTTGTTTATATAATCCCAGTCTAGGTTTATTTAATTAATCAGAAAGATATATTTCGGAAATTCTGGTAGATTTTGCTTCATTAAATAGCCATTTCATTTTATTTACGAACTACCTAAAAATGATATTTAACGTCTCGTCATCGTTAGTGTCCTTTTAGGTGAAAAAATGAACTACCATATAGAAAAAGGGATTTACCAATTTTTAATTGGTATCAAATATTAAAATCCTAGAACTCAGGAAATCTAATAAATTTTACGAAAATAATACCAATTATGGTCTAGGAAAATTCGGAAATTGACACTTTTCTGATAACATTTTTTGGATCCTTTAAACTTTTGTTGAACAAATTAAATCCTCTTTCCTTTAACGGTAATGCTCGAGCAAAATAACGTGATATCATTCATGGCAAAAACTCACAAGTGTTCCATCAAAAATCATCATTCGCGTTATAGGAACTCGGTTGCACGATGCCACTAATTGCAAAAGGCAGGGCACGGTCATTTTTCTCCTTTTCACTCGTCCAAGTCAGTAGTTAATTCAAGATTGCTTCCATAACTGTTCTCGGGTTAATCGGGTGCTAGATTAGACAATAAAATTTAAATTGGACTTTAGAACTATGGTTGTTGCAACGGAAAGATAATGTAGGTTATTAGCAAAGAATCGCATTTTTATTAGATTTTTAATTGATTCGATATAGTACTCATCTTGGTGAAAACGGTTTTTTGTTGGCGACATATAATTTAGTTTCTGTTTTTGGAAGTTTCACGGGAACAAAGGTCAAATTACAGTCAGAATATTTATTTATTTCACTATTTTTCGACAGCACATACTGTGTCACTCAAATGTGAAATAATGTTGTAAATAATCATTATTATTGGAGACATTCAAATGTACTACCACGTAATATATTTCGTTAATATATACTCGTATATTGTCCCTGCCTATGTTTGACTGGTTAAACAAAAGATTTTGGAGCGAATTTTCTTTCATTTTGAAACCTGCTTGTAGACAGCTATCTTCTTGATCTTATTAATGGGAAGCAACACATAAAAAACATAACTTATATTCATCACCTTAAAAACAATTATAATCATACGTTTTTTAGTGTTCCGCACGGAACAGTTATAAGATCACTTCGGTGTCCGTCCGTTCGTCCGTCCTTCCGTCTGTCACATCCGATTTTCTCCGAAACTATTTGACATAGAAAGTTGATGGCCTCATCAGAACCATGTAGTTTTGAAAGTTAAATTTTGACTTATGGGGTTCGTTTTGGGTGAAATCGGCAGTGAAAAAAAAATTACTAGATTGTGGTGTCAAATGAAAGCTTATGAAAACACGAGTAAAAAATATATTCATAACGTAATACTTGCGCACAATTTTCTTTGTATTATTTTTAAAAAAATCGTGAAAAATCGCTGTCCCCCCCTTATCTCAAAAAGTACTGATCAAAAAATTTTGAAAAACTTCTGGAATATTCTCCACATTCTCCACGGGGTGTAGATTAAACGAAAATTATTACGGATGATAATAATAAGATCTTTAATAATTTATCTGGCATATAAAAAAAAAAACGAAAATTTCAAGGTCACTTTACAGTAAAGATTGGAAACAAACTTTGTTGAAAACTCATTTGGGGTGTGTTTTGTGAAGTCATTGATCATTTTATATCTCCGTAACAAATTTTTTTATTTTAAAAGCAATTAACGTACGAAGCACTAATTGCGCAAGTTCAACTTGCACTTAACCGGTTTTTTTTTTTATTAAAGTATAGTTTTATTTTAAATGACAAGTATAGAATCGATGGCCTGTCTGTACTTTACGTTTCTTCTTAGGTTCTTCAACGTCAGCTTTAGTGAGAAAAAATAGATATGCATTAATTTGTTGCAATTTTTACCTGAAATATTGTATTTTGTGTCAGAATTTTGCATTAGTTGCCTAAAAATATTTATATATTATTCCATAAATTATCCAGCTGGGTAAAGGTTCAATCACTTGTATTGATTTATTAATATTCAGTTACTATAATGCTCATTCGATTACCTAATATAAAAACGCACAAAAAAATAATATTAATTACATGTTTTCTTGTAAAAATGTTATGCTTTCTAAAAATTCCGTCGATTTTACACAATGGTTTTTAAATTTTATTTTTAGGTAACACAATAATCGTGTAGATATTAACAAAAATTAAGCGTAATAAACGCGTGATTATTGTAACCCATTAACTTTGTGTTGTGTGGTTTTGTGTTACGAAATCTTTAACTAATTATCGAAATATTAAATTGAAAATTTATTAGAAACCCTTAAAACAATTTTAAAAAGCCTTAAATTTTATATTAAAAATACATATATGTTACAAAACCAATCACTAATCTTCACCAGCATCAATGAATCACTTAGACGTTGCATTACTAACTTGCAATATTTCAAGAGGAAACATTTTTTTTGGAAAACATTTCCAGTCGTAAATACGCAAGACGCCCTTAACGTTTATCTGATGGGTCATAGGTGTCTGCCGTCCCTCTTCAATTCACTTTTGAAACTCCTTCTCTCATCATTCATCAGGCTTTCCATTGTTCATCTCAGTTGTCCGAGTGCCGGCGCATTACTTTTCAAGATTACTTAGTCGAGTATTTTATAAAATTTTAATCAATGTTAATGCCAAATGAGATTTTGGCAAAATAGCTGCGATATACTAGTCAAAACAACACTAATCAAAGGATACACACTCGAATACATCATGAAACACATTTCCCCATAGGTGAATTTCTACACACACACATCACTCTTTGTTCTGTAGCAAAACCAATTGAAAATCTCTAATAAATAGCGTCCTTTATTAACAACACATAAACTAACTCAAAAAAGTCTCATATTTCTAATTTAAAATCAGCGCCCTCACGGCCTTGGAAAGTACGTATAGAAATAATGTATTAGTTACCAATATCTATTTAAGCAGTACAATTAGTTGACTTCTCGTTATCTGTATAGTTCAAAATAAGCCAAACAAGATATTTCCCGTTAGTAATCAAAAATTTTCTAATAAGACGCGAATCAAACATATGAGATATAGGTTATAAAAAACACACTATAAAAAAAAAAACATTGGGAATTATGTTTAATTAAGCTAATTGTCATAAAACGCAATTGTCAGTATACTTTGCCAACATTAATAAAGTAGTTAAAACACTATTTGCATTACCATTTTGTAATATTTCCGGAAAAAAACATTTTTTTCGTAATACTTTTTATTACATAAACCAACAAAACCAAAGAGGTTTGAAGTTTAGATTGTTGCCAACAGCAGTGGACTATTTCCCTTCATCTCGTATTAAAACTCACGTTCTTTCTCAGCTATGAACTAGTCCAGTAAATTTTTAAATTTTGAACTATGAACAAATTTGTTAAATATAAATATTGGTTGTGTCCTCAATTGACTCCAGGAGTCACCCTTTTCAATATATTATATATATATATATATATATATATATATATATATATATATATATATATATATATAAAGGATGGTATGGAAATCACTGCATATATTGGCATAACTAGCACCTCCTTGTAGCAAGACGATTACAGAAAAAATTCACCTTAAATAGCGGATCTCAATAGCAAAGTAAAAAATCGACCCTAAAGAAAGGTTGAAATTAATAAAATGAAAATATTGTCTTTACTCCGCCACTGGTAAACAAAACAACTAAACAATATGGTCGATTGTTACGAAGAACGGGACATTTAAACTGTTGGCGAAATTTAACAACGCGCAGGCGCATTATATGAACAGCCACACTGTGCCTGCGCCTAAGCAGCAGTTTTGTCCTTTTTTAGTTTTTCAAAAATTTTCAAATTTAAAAAGAAAAGTATTAAATGTGCTTCTATATGACCTTACGAGTGACCCGTTTCAATATATGCAGTGATATATATATATATATATATATATATATATATATATATATATATATATATATATATATATATATATATATATATATATATATATATATATAGAAAGATAGATAGATAGATAATAATTTATTTGTTTTCATGTAACAATAGGCTACACTTATAAGCCAATAGGCATTAAACAATGTTAACTCAGATTACAATAACCGATAATTAAACAAAAAAAAGAAAAAATAGTAAATAAGTAAAAACACTTTGAGCGCAAAATTACAATATATTAACAAAGACATAATGAAACAACAGGCACACCGGAAAAGACAAGAAACCACCTCTGCTGACAGAGCTATCAAATCCCTGTGCTAATTTCAACTGGACTTAAGAAAAATTCATTTAATGAGTAATAAGCTCCTTCAAGCAGATATTTGGTTAAAAGTCTCTTTACTTCCGTTTTACATAACGCACGTACACTCTCTGGGAAACTATTATATATCTTTAATATGACATAATTAACATTTTTCTGTATGTAGCTGTAATTACACTTTTCGTGAAGCAGATTCAATTTATGTCTAGTGGCATACCTGTGATTGTTCATGTAAGTCTCAAAAATATCGCTGTTGGTGTGAACAAATATAAAACTGTCCAAGATATATCTACAGCTATCACGCGGCTTCATTCCAAATATACCTCTAATACATTTTTTCTGAAGAATTACAACTCTTTCAATTTCCGGTGAATTACCCCAAAAGATAAGACCGTATCTTATTCTTGACTGTATGAAGGCGTGATAAGCTGACAGAGCAGCATCGACACCAACATTTTCAGAAATAATTGTTAAAGCATAGCAATACCTTGAAACATTCAACGCCACATTCTCAACATACGCTCTCCAGTCCAGTCTCTGGTTTATTTCCACCCCCAAGAAAGAAATACGTTCGGACGATTGGATATTAATATTTCGATATTTAAAAGAATAAGTGTTTTCTATTTTATTGCCGAAGAATCGGCATTGTGTTTTTTGAGCATTTATTAATAAGTCATGAGCCGAAAAGTATCCATCAAGAGCTTCGCATATATATATATATATATATATATATATATATATATATATATATATATATATATATATATATATATATATATATAGAGTATATGAAGGCATATATAGCATATATAAAAAATGTCAAATATGCTCTATCAAACGTCTCATTGGATTGATCCTTATAATACTTATCATCAGATAATACCTTATTGAAAAATAAATCGTTTGAACAAATTGGACAAATTATGTTACATTAAAATATATTTATTCCTTTAGTACTATAATTTATACAATCCCTTACATACCGAGTAATACACAAAAAAAATACAAATCAACTCGTAAAATTGCAGCTATTCAATTACAAAACTTTCAAATCAAATAACAACAAAATAATAATAAAATCTTTCATTCCTCTAGATGAAAATTTATGGTGTGTCGGACAATCTAGGTCTAAAAATGGCATTTAACGATAGCAGTATATAAATATAGAGATTGAATTTGAATTTATGTACTAGAGAAAATGGTATGCGGACTTTCAGAGACCGTAAATAAGGTATGGGCGAAGCGGCTGCTCTCCTACGCTTTAGTTTCGATACTTAAACGATCTTAAAACGGTCTTAGGCGTAAGACATTTAATTTTTTTTCACTGGAATTTTTATCCTTGCAATGTCTAATTACAAGGTGTTCCATTAAAAAATGTAATTTTTAAATATTTATATTAAAAAATCAACCGTTATATTCCCGGTAGTCTTCCAAACCAGCCGTGAAATTATTGATCACAGCTCGGCTGGTCGTTTTCGTGATAGTTGTAATTTATGGCAGAATATTTTCTCTTCATTGTTCCAAGAAATGAAGACTGTTATTGTAAACTTTAGTCTTGAGATAACCCCGCGCGAAAAAGCTATCGTATATATGTATATATACATATATATATATATATATATATATATATATATATATATATATATATATATATATATATATATATATATTTTTGTGGGCATAGCACACGTGCTACAGGGAAGTCTCTAAAGCGCTACAGGAGCGACACGTGTGCGGAGAAAGCGATTCACGTTGTTCTTGAATCGCTGTAGATTGTACTCGGTGGGAAACACAGTCCTGGGCAAATTATTCCAAAGGGATGATGTTCTCCATATAAAAGACTGCTTGAAGAGCGTTGTACGAGGAGTAACAAGCTGAACCTCATACGGATGTGAAGAATTAGCGCGACGTGTACTTCTAACATGCACCGCTCTGGGCGGAATTAAGCGGACCACATCCTTCGAACACTTTCCATGAAAGTACTTGTAGAATAGGCTCAAGTCGCCAACCGTTCTTCGATGTTCCAGCGAATCAAGGCCGTCGGTCAGTTCCGGGTCTCCAGTCAGACGAACAGCTCTTCTCTGAATAGAATCCAACCAATGCAGTGTATGTTTGGGAGCGGAGCTCCAAACATGGGAGCAGTATTCCATAGTTGGTCGAATCTAAGCTTTGTAAAGAATTAGCAGTTGTTGTGGAGTGTAAAGCTTTCTGGTTCGAAATAATATTCCCAACTTTTGAGAAGCTCTCCTTGCTATGCCTGCAACATGTTCATGCCAGGACATATTTGCTCTCAAATTAACGCCCAACAAATTGAGTGACGATGTTAGAGGGATGGAGTGCCCCGACATAACTATGTCGGGTTCAGCAACGTTAACTTTTTTAGAGAAAACTGCCGCCTCGGTTTTTGTAGCGTTAAATTCCACTTGGTTACTGTCACCCCAAGATAGAATTTCTTCCAGGTCTTTGTTAAGTTGAATGACTTCCTGCTGTCTGCGGATATTCGTCTGAGTAGCCGATGTCCGAGCGTTCAAAGTGAATGAAGAGATAAGTGTACTGTTATCTGCAAAGCTGTAGATTGGATTCTCGGTTTTTTCCAGCAGATCGTTAATGTAAATGAGAAAGAGAGTAGGAGACAGTATGGAGCCTTGGGGTACACCGGCGTTGAGATTGAAGGTGTTAGAAAGAGATCCGTCGACTGCCACTCGTAAAGAACGCTCTTTGAGGAAACATGAAAGCCACAAACAGAACCTTTCAGACATACCATAAGAACGTAGCTTAGCCAACAGCCCATCGTGTCAAACACGGTCGAATGCCTTGGATATGTCAAGAGCAACCGCTCCAGATTCTCCAAAGTGTTCAATTGCGTTGTTCCAGACATGTGTTACATAAGTCAAAAGATCTCCTGTTGATCTATTTTTACGAAAGCCATATTGGTGATCGTTAATAATGTTGAATCCTTCAAGATATTTTAGAAGATGCTGATTGATAGCCTTTTCCATGACTTTCGGTATTATTGAAAGCAGTGCGATTGGTCGGTAGTTATTTGGAAAGATCTTCTTGCCTTTTTTAGGTATCGGCTGAACTGTAGCACATTTCCAGCAGGAAGGAACTATTCCCTTTCTGTAGGATAGGTTGAAAAGTCTACAGAAAACTGGTGTTAGTTCCCTCGCACAGTTTTTAAGAACTATGGCAGGTATTCCGTCAGGGCCAGAAGCCTTTTTGGTGTCTAGCTTCATCAGTATACGCTTTATGATACGCTGTCTGAAGACAACATCAGGCATCCTTGACTGCACTATGGGAATAGTAGGTGGTGGTTTTCCTTGGAAATCGATAGTAGAATGTGAAGCAAAGAGTTCAGCCAACAAGTTCGCTTTCTCAACAGGTGTCGTTGCAATAGAATTATCGAGGCGTGTGAGTGGTGGTATGGTGGATTTGGTGAAATTTTGACTAACTGCCTTAGCGTCCGACCAAAAGGACCTGGAATTTTCGAGACAAGCGAGAAGTTTGTTTCTAATCCGTTGATTGTGTACCTCCTTGGTTTCGTCGATAACCTCTTTGCATCTCTTCCTGGCACGAACAAATATGTTACGATTTTTGGTGTTAGGATTTTCATGCCATTGTCGGTATGCAAGGTGTTTAGAAGCAACAGCTTCTTTGCATTTTCAGTCAAACCAAGGCTTGCTGTTGGGAGGGCATTTCTTCGAAAAAGGGATGTAAGCCTCCATACCGGCCAAAATAACATCGGAAACTTCCCTGGCGCAGTCAGATGGGTCGTCGGATCGAAAACAAACGTCCAACCAAGGGAAAGTTCGAAAATATTCCATGAGATCTTCCCATTTAGCAGACTTGTAGTGCCAAATCTTGCAAGGTTTAGGCGTCTCTCTGTCACTGATTGGTAGAATACTCGATGTCGAAAGTAGTTTATGGTCGGAAGAACCTAACGGCGGATTTACGCTTACCGTGTAAATCTCCGGATTGGTGGTTAAAAATATTATATATATATATATATATATATATATATATATATATATATATATATATATATATATATATATATATATATATAGGTTGTCCCAAAAACCAACGTATTTGCTTCGAGGGTTGATAGGCCAGCCCATAACTTGATGAAAAATCGTTATATTTCGAGATATTATAACTTCCCTAAAATCTACACTTTAGATCACTTTATCGAGTGTCACAAATACAAATTTCTGTATTCTGAGATTCTAATTATTATTATGTAACCCTGTTGTTAATCACAGTTCAAAATAAAACTAATTGTGCTAAGCCTATGGGAAAAACAACATTGTCACAAGTATCATAAGTAAAAATATTTTAATTGGCTAATTTTGACTCTTTAAATCTAACGATTTATGTAAATATGTATTCTGGTGAATTATGAACTGGCCTATCAAATCTCGAAAGGAAATACGAGTACGTTGGTTTTTGCGATACCATATATATACATATATATATATATATATATATATATATATATATATATATATATATATATATATATATAATATGTAGATTATGGGTAATTATTAGATTAGCTTTTTTTTAAATCGATGTTGGGAAATCTATTGAAATAATGTACCTAATAAATGTCTACTATATGGTGCTCAAGAAATTTCCTCCCTTACTGTAAAACAAATATTTATAAGTCGTCTTACGGCTAAACTTCAATGTATATGAAATATTATAATTTCATGACGAGTGTTATTATTAAACTCATACTTTAACCAAAGACTGCATTAAATTTTTATTCGATATTTATAAAAAAAAAAATCCTGATAAAAGGCTTCCAGAACAGTTCCAGTATGTTTACGTCAAAATACTTCAATTATTTTTGGACCACCCTTTATAAAAGTAACAACAAGATTTTGATTTCTGAATAGTTAATGTAATTCAGTTTAAGAAAATGTCTACAAATTTAAGCTTTTTTTCAGTTTCAAGGAATAACAAATTATACTTATTTGCAATATTATCAAATCGGAAAGAAAAATGGTGATTGATAATTTCCGATATATTACAAGGTGGACGATGATGCCACGCGCCATCTAAATTCCAACTTAAAATCAATTTTTAGTAGTCTTTCGATGCTAGTCTTTATAGCATGTACTTTCATTTTTTTTTTTAATTTGTTGAAGACTCGAGTGAGACTATTGATTTATTATTTACGATATTTTTTTCAGGTGAAATTTTAACCTATATGTGTTTTTGTTTTTTAATGGGATATTTTTAATTATCAGAAAGAAACAAGTTGCTTGCTATTTAAATAGAAGCATGCAAATAACGAAACAGTCAACTGATTGCAATAGTAAAACAGGTGAAAAATATATTAAATTTCTTACTAGCCGTGCCACGGATTTGATTCACTATTGTGGTCACTGCTCATTCCTTATATTACCTAACGTAATAAAATATATCCTATAACCTGGCCAGAGAACATATGTTTGAATTAAAAAAAAAAAAAACACGTAAATCGCATAAGTTGTTCTCTAGTCATAAGCGCACTAACGAATAAACAGACAGACAGAGACGTTACGTTTTATATTTATATATATGTATATACATATATATATATATATATATATATATATATATATATATATATATATATATATATATATACATATATATAAATATTGTATAGATTATATTATTATTATATAACCTGGCCAGAGAACTTATGTATGAATTTAAAAAAAAAAAAACACGTAAATCAGATAAGTGGTTCTCGATTGATAAGTGCACTAACGTACAGACAGACAGACACACAGAGAGACGTTGCATTTTATATATATTATAGATAATCGGGTCAGATAATATATGTATGAATTCAAAAAAAAACACCCGTAAATCGGATAAGTGGTTCTCGAGTCATAAGCGCATTAACGAACAGACAGACAGACAGAGACGTTACGTTTTATATATATTATATAGATTATTATTATATAATTTGGCCAGAGAACATATGTATGTTTAAAAAAAAAAAAAACACGCAAATCGGATAAGTGGTCCTCGAGTCATAAGCGCACTAACAGACAGAGAGACAGACAGAGAGAAGTTGCATTTTATATATTCATATTCTTTGCTACACGATATTGTTTCATATTTAATGGTTTAGGCAGCGTATGGCAAGAGAACGCGCTAACGGCAAACTTTTTTCTGACTTGATTCACTATTATCGTCACTGCTTATTCCTTATGATACCTAACGTAATAAAATAAATCCTATAACCTGGCCAGAGAACATATGTATGTTTAAAATAAAAAAAAGGACGTAAATCAGATAAATGGTTCTCGAGTGATAATCGCACTAACAGCCAGACAGACAGACAGAGGGACGTTGCATTTTATATATATTATAGATAGCGTAATAGTGTGGATAATGATGTGTTTATTCAATGTATCAAACATTTTGTCAGAATTTTTAACACTTAAAAGGTAAAAATAGGTTCGTACAGAGAGGTGAACTTAAATACTTGTTTTGCCTTTTTGTACCCAAGCAAACACACTATGTAATGAGTGTTAAAATTTTATTAAAAATCATAGAGAAATTTTTTCAATTACATACAAACAGTAGAACTAATTTAAAAAATATACAATTTCCTGCAAACTTCTGTTAACATAAAATTTTTAGCAGTGATCTTGTATCTAGTAAAAACATCATTATGGCAGTGATATTCAATAACTGTGTAGGAATAGGGTAAACTGGTTTATCAATCAGTTGTGTACGTAAAGAGCATAAAAATATTTATTAACTTCTAATAAATAAACCTTCGTTGTGTCTGTAATTGAACGAACGCCGAACGCTAGAAATGCGCCTCACGTATACTCTTGTACGCCAAGCGAGTTTAAGTCTGCCAATCACATTTAAATGATTGACAAGCTTTCATTTCTACGATCTACGATGGTGTTAGAGTAATATACATATTTATTAATAAGTAGTGATATTAAGATGAATGTGTTTTACTCGAGACAGGTGCTGCGCTTCTTTATAATGAAGGGTTAAATCTGAGGATCCCAGCATTCGAAATTGAACTGATCAAGAAAAAAATTATTAACTGATTAAAAATCGCGTCAGTACTTTTGAAATCGTTATAAAATACAAATGCCGAGTTTTTGCAAGCTAAAATTTAACATTTTTGATTAGAAACTTAAAAACTGAGATAAAAATGTGCAAGCTATTTTATCGTGGTAAGCATTTTTTGGCCGTTACGTCCTGTCATATAGAATGATATTTTGCAAATTTCAATATCTCGAAAACTATTTAGTTTAAAGCAGAAATGCCAACACCCTCGTCTAAAATGTTTCTATCACTAGCCCTCAGACCTTATCTCTAGCGTGTTGATTTGTCAAGCACCAACTGGTTCAAAAAGCTGCAAATGTACTTGCAATTCTCTGAAAGTACTTGAAGTTCTCAAGAAGGATTTGCAGCCCTAGTCCAAGTGATAAGTAATTGATAACAGACTTTAACAGACTTGAAAAACTTTTAAAAAGCTCAATGTTCTTTTTCCAGTTACCAATTGCTTGTAGTACTTCAGTTACCAAGCCCTTATTAGAACTTTAAAAAGGTCTTGAGGGACGGCGCTTTAAAGTACAAAAAGACTTAATCTGCTCAGCTCTGGTATAAAGTTTGTTGTACGAAATATATTTAGGAACGACCATAGAATCCCCATTTAAAGATATATCTAATATTCAAGTTAGAAGAACCCAAGCTAGT
This sequence comes from Pachyrhynchus sulphureomaculatus, assembly GCA_019049505.1. NCBI lineage: Eukaryota > Metazoa > Arthropoda > Insecta > Coleoptera > Curculionidae > Pachyrhynchus > Pachyrhynchus sulphureomaculatus. Next base: position 68,568,660 of record CM032453.1, on the reverse strand, counting down.
TATTTTTTAACGTTTTTCTTGACTTGTCTTGCTAAGGGAAGTAAAAAGTCACTATCCGAGATTTAACTCGCGAAGGAAATGAAATATCGATTTGAAATATGATTTTTGAATTAGAAATGGAACCTATAGTTTTCGAGCGATGTTGCTTCAGGATCAATATCTTTATTGAATTACTAGCAAGGCTAAGCCTCTTACTACTCTTACATTAAACGTTTCTATTACATAATATGAGAGTATTATGTATGGTAACTTAACCTAGGTATTTACAAACTAGTTCTATACTAAACTTAATCTAGGAAATGTGAACTAAACTAAAATATGTTTCAATCTATCCTAACTTGGCCTAGGGCCTATCCTAATCTTAACCAAAATTTACATTCGTCTTGTTCTTACTAGAGCGGGTGGGGTGGATCATTCTTCATTCTTCATCAGTTAGGGGGTGTGTGGGTCGTGGGTATTGGCGAAGGTCCTGAGGGTGGATTTAAAAGGTGTCCCTGACAACAGGATTGGGATGTTGGGATGCCTTGGCAAGGAGCTTGGCTTGTGACTTTCTCATTTGTGCCTTAATGGTATCACTTCAGGAGAAGGCGAAACAAGGAGTGGGAGCTCCTGGTTTTTGGCTAATTAATCATAAACTTATAAGAATAATTATTTATAATTATTCAAAATCAATAATATAAGGAGTTAATGTGGTGAAAAAGGAGGGTAAAATGGTTTCATCTTCCTCTTCTTCTTCTCAAGCTAAGTTTGTCCACTCCTGGACGTAGGTCTCTTCTAATCTTTTCCATGCTTCCCTGTCTTTTGCCACCTTTAACCACTGCTTGCCCGCTACTACTCTTTTATCATCGACCCATTGTTTCTGTGGATCTTCAACGTTTCTTCCTGTTTGTCTCGGTCTCCATTCCGTGATCATATACACCCATCTGTCTCCGGATGAGCTAGTCACATGACCTGCCTATTGCTACTTTATCTTTGTCGCCTTCAGAGATAGGTCAGTCATTCTGGTTCGTCTCCTTATCTGCTCGATATGAAATCAGTCTGTAAGGGAGATATCAAGCATTCTTCTCTCCATAGCTCTCTGAGAAGTTACGAGCTTTTTAATATACGCTTTAGTGAGACGCATCGTTTGCAGTCCATATGTGCTGACCGCTAGAACACAGGCATTGTAGACTTTAGCTTTTAGGTTTGTAGTACTTTTTAAGGTATGTCCTACTTTCCAAAAAGCTACCCATGCCAGCCTTATTCGCCTGGTTCTTTCTGCATGCTGGTTCTCTTTTCTGATCTTAATAGTGTAACCCAAGTAGGTATACTCGGCGACACGTTCTATAGAGTTATTGCCTATCGTTATGTTGGTTCTTTAGGGCTGATCAATTTAGTTTGTATAAAATTCATGTCAAGACCTACCCTTTCAGAGACCACATTCAGCTGGTTCAACATTTCCTGTAGCTCATTGGTGCTATTAGCTATCATTACCATGTCGTCTGTAATCCTAAGGTGACTCAATCTAGTGCTTTCGATGTTGATGCCATTCTCATCCCAATTTTACTCCTTAACTATGTCCTGAAGGACCATCGTAAATAATTTAGGTGAGGTGGTATCTCCTTAGTTGCATAGTACAATAGATCTTTTTCGGGATTCTTCGAGTCGAATCTGAAAACTCAGTTATTTTTAAATTTAATAGAAATAGTATCGAAAATGTCAGGTTTTTAGTTTATATTTCTGAAACTCTTTCTCTGCTCATTATGTTTTTGCGATTATATATTCACATACTGTGCTTGGAGTTTAAGTCAATAATGTAGTATTTATTTTAGAAATGCGCTACTGGTTAACCTTATCCTTTTTTTCTATTAGCTGTGATAAAGTCGGCCCAATTCTAAACAGATTACACTATTATGTAATACAACGTTCAACAAGGTTTGGCACCATGGAGTATTATCTGATGTGTGCGGAAGACTACGTTAATTTTCACGAAGAAAGTAAATATATCCAGGAGGTTTGATAATTAACATTCATATTTGAAATATGTTTTATATACTCGTACATTCACTTGGGTATCATATGATGTGACAGTATGTAACAGCTCTTTTTAAGATGTCTCTTGATCTATCCACAAATTACTTGAGGAATATTACGAACTAAATTTAAATCTAAAAGCGATCATTAGGCACGTATGCATAGCATTCAAACGACTAACTGATGCCAAGATCAATAACTGAAGAATACGACAATTAAATTAAGAGAAGATAACTCGAGAAATACGAGAGTGAGAGGTTTTTTTGCAATAGTTTACTTCATTTACGCACGAAAGATGCATAACTTCTTATGAGTTAATAAATGGTATTTGGTACAAAAACAAGATTAAAATGGTTCTCGGGAAATTTATTTTATTTACGGTAAAGAAAAAACACTTTTAATGAATATATAAAACGTTTTTTTCAGATAAAATGTTATTTATTAAGGATCATGTAAAATGGAAAATGCAAAGAAAGTGATTTAATAATGACTCCAAATAAACTGTGGAAGTTTTTACCTGCTACGTTGGGAAATCGCAAACACGTCGATATTGTTAGAAAATAATGAATGAGCGATATAGACAGTAACACTATATTTATGGAAAAATCTAAAAAATTGATAGTGATTTATCCAGTACTTGCCTTGCAAACATGTAGCTTTAAAATAAATATCGAATGTGAGTCTCTCAAGTAAAGAATAAGTAGAGATCCCTTAAAAACTATGTGTTTTATTGATACTTCAACTAACGACAGACGGAAGTAGCAAACAAGGCTTTCGTTATCCCCCCCTCTAAAGGGAATGAAACGCAAAAAAGTGCGAGGGGTAATTTTTTACAAATACTACATTTCCTTTTAGCAAGGAAAGTAGAAATCATCGTTCATCTACAGGCTATAAGTAAGTTTAGACCAATTTAGACATATTTCTAAAACTTTTCTATAATCAACATTTTTTTAGGTTACTCTGTAATCTTAATTCTTTCTATATGTTGTTTTTGTGAAAATTTGCTATAATTTATTAAAATATATATCCAACTACCTCATTGCCCTTCACCCTATATATCTTTTAATATAAATAATTATGTTTTTTTCATAGGCCTAGCAAATGCTGCAAGGAAATCCTTAAAGCACTACAGGAGCGACACGTGTACGGAAAAAAAAAAAAGCGATTCACGTTGGTCTTGAATCGTAAATTGTACTCGGTCGGAAAGGCAGTCCTGAGCAAATTATTCCAAAGGGCTAAGGTTCTCCATATAAAAGAGTGCTTGAAAAGGGTTGTACAAGGAGTAACAAGCTGAACCTCATACGGATATGAAGTATTAGCGCGACGTTAAAATATTGTCCAGCAAGAACCAGGAAAAGTTCTAACAATACATCTAATATTCAATGACCTATTTCACCCTCTTTTTGGTTAACATTGAAAATATTCAAGAAATTATTAAAAATTACATAATGTATTACTATAATTATAATAAATAATATGCTTAAAATTTGTCATATCATATCATCGACCAAAAAATCCGAAAAAAATTTTCATAATGCTATTTAAGGACTTCCCACTACTTTTACCTTCTCTACCAAATCATAATTAAAAGTAATGTAAAATCGCCTATGGTTTTGGATTCCCCTACTGGAAAACTTCTGGAAAGGGCATATAACAAGATGTATACTAAGTAACCTCTCTAATCTTCTCCTCCACCGCTTACATGTATTATTACGAGGATGGATTGAAAAGTTTGCGGCCTCACCAAAAAATAATTATTTTTTTTTTTATTGTAGTACCCTCGATAAGTTCATACTTTCTTTGGTTGTCACAGTGTAAAATTTTGTTGCTGTAGAACTTGTGGTTTTTGGTTAGAACGAGTTTAATGAGACCAAGTGCAGCACTTTTGGAAAAATTGAAAAAATTGAACAACGTGTTGTCATCAAGTACCTGTTTAAAAAATATATTAACATCAAAGGAGATCCACGATGATATAAAAAACAACACTAGGGGAATCTGCCCTGTCATATACCACTGTGAAAAAATGGTTTGCAATGATTTAAACGTATCGAAGATGACCCTCTCTCTGGCCGGCCCACGACGTCTACGACTGAAGAAAACATCGGCAAAGTGTGTGATCCCATATTGAAAGACCGTAGATTAACTATCAGGGAGATTGCAGACACTATAGGCATCTCGTATGAACGAACACAAAACATCGTTGCCAACGAACGTGGGTCCCCAGATTGCTTTCAGTTGAACAAAAACCAATTCGACTGTTTGGAGATGTTTGAGGCTGATTCGCAAGATTTTCTTAATAGATTTGTGACAATGGATGAAACCTGGGTTCACCACTATACACCAGAGTCAAAACAACAATCCAAGCAGTGGAACAAATCTGGTGAACCGACCCCAAAGAAAGTGAAGGCAATTCTGCCGGCTGGAAAAGTGGTGGCGTTCGTTTTTTGGAATGCTAAAGGTATTATTATGGTGAACTACCTTCTGAAAGGCGAACTAATACACTCGACTTACTATTGCACCCTTTTGCGTCGTTTACGTCAAGAAATTAAAGAGGATTACTGAGAAAGAAAGTTTTGTTCCATCAGGACAACGCTCGCGTTCACACGTCTGTTGAGTCTATGGCTCAAATTCGTGATTTTGGTTTCGAATTTCTGCCCCATCCGGCTTATACTCCTAATTTGGCACCTTCGGACTTTCATCTGTTTCCAACCCTAAAAACAAAACCTCTGTGGCCAGAAATTTTCAGCAAATAAAGAAGTCGAATCTACAGTTAACCAATATTTTGAAACAGGTGTGGAAGCTTTGGAAAGCAGAAGGAAGAAGTGCATAGAGCTAGGTGGAGATTACGTCGAAAAATAAAAAATATTTTTGTACGTATTTTATTTTGTTTTCTTGACTAGCCCGTGAACTTTTCAATCCATCCTCGTATAAATATTTATGTATACAATTTGTGTATTATCTCAACAAATAAACAGGAAAAATTACAATATTACTACTACACCCACCAAAAATGTAACTCTTCCTACCCCTTTGAAAAAAATAATATTCATCCTTTCTTTAGGATTACACACATACCAAGTTTAAAATTGATATTTAATGTCGTTTGAGAGTTATCGTGAGTAATCGTGCCAACAGAGCTATAGATAGACCGACCAAAATAAGTGACTATGTTTTTAGTGACCTAGGAACACTAAAACGTCAAGAAAAGTAAACATCTCGAAGGGCGTTTTTTTTCATGGATACAATACTTTCCTCTAGCAAGAAGTAAAAAAAAAACATAATTGACAAAATTTTTTAATATGTAGTTTTAACTTGAGATTTATATTCAGCGCCGACAATATTTTTCCCTATTGAAAAAGAAAATTTCATAGATTCAAGGCTAGATACACTTGAATCCCCAAGCACTGTCTAATAGCAGTAACTACATGAATGACAAAGATTCTAGCAATGATATAACACTTAAGCTTCGAATTTAAAAATATGTATAGATTTTTTAGGAATATTGAAGTGAGCAGAAAATCTTCTGTTTCCTACCAAAATATTCCATAAATTTTTACTTAAATCTCCCTCGGAAACATAAATTATAAAACATAGGACCTTGAACATTTCACATTATTTTGGGGGGTTACATAGAGCTGGGTGCTGCAAAAAGTATGTATATTTAAAAAAATATATTTTAAATATTATTAAGTGAATAATACAAAAGAATGGCGATTTTTCATTGTACTTTAAATTACAAGAAAAATTTTTTTTTAAATATGTTTTAAATGTTAACATTATTTTTTATCTGGTTAAATGGACCACTGATGAAAAACTATGGCACCTCCTTGTCTGCAGAATAACTTCACAAAAAATCATCCAATTTGCAAAAATAAAAATTAATCTTGTAAAATAATGTAGTAGTTAAAAATTGTCGAAGGGTTTTTTTCAAAAATAAAAAATTTACGGTGTTTCAAATTTTAGTATGCAATTTTTGACTAAAAAATGTATGTTTAAGAGAAGTCCCTAAAGCGCTCCAGGAGCGGCATGTGTGCGGAAAAAGCGATTCACATTGTTCTTGAATCGCCAATTAATTATTTATAAAAAATTGTCTATTAGGAAAATTAAAAAAAACCTCTCAACATTTTGTAGGAAAAGTAATTAAGGTTTAAAAAAAAAGTTAAAAACTATTGCATACAGTGTCTGAAAACAGGTAGTGGCCCCAATCCGACGCCAGGTCACATTTAATGCTATAATAATGTAATGTAATGAATTTTCTTAAAATTTCTTTTGAATAATATTTAGAAGTCCAGAGAATAAAAATCTTTTTTGAATTTTTGAAATTTTTGAAAAATAAGAAATAAAATGGTTTGTTATTAAAACACAACAACTTTTTGAAGCATCAAGTAAAACAAGTCGATTGTTCGTACTGATTTGTCGAGGGCTTTTGATAAGATTGACTATTATCATTTTGTCAAATAAGTTTTGTTGTTACTATGAGTTTCATTTTTTTTTACTTCTTACTTGGAGGCTAGACCTAATTTTTTTTATATAATAATACCTTTCAGTAGGATAAATTAGCTTCAAAATCAGGTGTTCCCCAGATCTCTAATTTGAGGTCCATTTATTCACTGTATTTATCCTGTTGAGCATTGATTGCATTAACTTTTTGTTTACTGACGTTTTCAAGATTTGTGCCACAAATCCTTGCATGGACGACTGTTACTTTAAATAGAATCGATTAAAAAATATTGATGCTGCTTGTCTAGTAAATTAGATCTGGACATATTAAAACATAATGCTCTTTTACTCACAATCACTGCACAGATTTATTTTTCTATCAAATTGGAGGAAAAGTGTTACTCACGTCATTACCGCAGTAAACATCAAACAGAGTAGCGACGCTCAAGAAAATTTTTAGGTCCTGTTTTTTTTATCACGCATGCGTCCCCTATCACACCAACAACATGGCCGTTAGCGCGGTCGCGGGTTGTGTTTACATCTCCGAAATTCATTATTAATAATTTTCCAATAAGTAAATGACTCGTTTGACATTATCATTGTAAATAATTAAAAATTAATTAATTACAATATGTCAAGAAGAAGTTTTTATTGTGCGGTCAGTGCTTGTAAAAATATACGTGATAGTTTTTTTTAGATTTCCCGAAGATCTTAAAACGTAATTTATTCATAATTCTTTATTTCTATTATGCAATATATTATATAATGATTATCTTTCATATTAGAATTGTTTGCTTGAGTTAAGTTATATTATCTGCTAAAATTTGCTAACCAAACTTTCAAAACTCAATCTGGGCATGCAAAAGTAGTAATTCTTCAGCACGAAACAATTGCATGGATTTAATTTTTTTATATAAGTAGTATATAGGTACGGAACGCCATTAGTTGTATGAAAATTATTATATGAAAAATGAAGCAAAAAGTGTATTCACTTCATCTTCGAGAAGAAGTTCATCTTAAAATGATAACTATAATTATTTTCAATCTCTCCAGATTACTAGGATTCGCTGAAATATTAGGAGCATGATTGTTGACATTATACGCGCTGAAGGTGTGCAGAGATATATTCTTAAAATTAACATTTTTCCCCCCGTACAATATCTCTAATAGTTGACAAATATAAATTTAACAATGAGATATTTCAATGAATAACGTGTAAAAAGCGTTAAAGCCAAATGTATTTTTTCCTTGTATTTTTACGTTTTTCCCTGTTTTTTGTATATTTATTTTAATAAGAACTTGATAAAAAAATGTTTATAAAAAAACTTCTCTCTTTTTTTTCTTCCTTTCAATCATCAAAATTCATTTTTATTCTGTATAATATGATTTTTCTTTAAAGAAGGAATTTGAATAGTTCAAAAACTTGTGAGCATCATACCAGCAATATGGCGACAGTTCATGTGATCATTACAAACTCGAACCCCTTGAGATCAAAGGACTGTTGCTCCTGTGTTTTATGTTTACTGTGTCATTACTATGCGTGCGTATCTTGTTTTATTCTAGACCTAGTTTTAGTGAACGTATAAATAACATTAGAGAGCCTGCACTAAGGATTCTTAGATTCATAATGAGAAATTAAAATGGTTTTAGTAGACACTGTTAGTATTAGCTACGAATTTTTTAGTTATCATAAAAATTTTCATTTTTCGTGTAGCATTCCATAATTATACTTTTGTGTAAAAATAGATGTATTCTATTCGGCAATACAATTCTTAAGTTGTTATTTATTTGAAACAGGAAATTAGTGCACATTCCTATAGGTATATTCCACTTCATGAATGTATTAGGAAAGTATTAGTTAATAACAACTAGCATAACCATTTCCCATACAAGCAGAAGAATTTTTATTTTAATGTTTTCTAAATCTAATTACAGTACTAGTTGCATCATATCATTGTAATTACAGGATGATTCTCATTGTTACAAAAATTAAGTTGAACGTACCGTACTGATCATCCAAAAATCGATAAATTATTTTCTAACAAACCAAATCCAATCAAATTTTATAAGCATTGTCTTTGCGCCTTAATAGGCAAAAAACCCATCATTCTTTAACCACAATACACTAAAATAGATAGGATTTAGAATTAGATTTTTTTATAAAAAATAAAAAAAAAACGCGTTTTAAATAACAAAAATTCTCAGTAAGTAAAGTAAAAATCGCCGTGAGAAATAAACAATAACATTTTAAAAGCCGGACGGCGATTACTATGCAAAGTAGTCGACCAAATGAACTGAATTTAACACTTATTACTCGTTTACGTTTTTTTAATGGTAATCATTTGTTTGGGCTGGCATTTCCCGACTTTTATTCCGAGGTAATTGTGATAAAAACCTTGCTCATTTCCGGCCGGGTCGACATTTGTAGGCCCTACAGTGGGGGAATCTGAGTGCCATCATTTTTTGTGTCATGGATTTTTGTTTATTTTAAACAGTGATTTTTTAATGATTCATGTAAAATATCTTTAGCAAAGGTTTAGAATAGTTTGTAAACTATATTTATTATAATTATTAATAAATAGAGCACTTTTACAAAGTAATAGTTCTGATAATTGAATAAAAAAAAATTACTATATGATTTCAGAGTATTTAAATTAAAAACTTTATGTTGAAGATTTCAGGTTAAACAATCTTTAAAGTAACTACTCATGAATGCAACCGTAGAGTGTTTTGTTCGATGACTAAGCATGCTAATGACGCGGAATTAAATAATTACACACATAAATCATGATTCTTGAAATTACTATACTCCATGTTAAACTGGGGATTCTATGGGGGTTTAAGATCTCTCTCTCATTTGATTTAGCTTTCATTCGCCTTGAGTGTAAAAGCGCATCTTCCTTCTCCCTCTACCCCGTTTCTGTTCTGTGCTACGTTCGGCCATCCTTTCCTTTCCATTGTCCTAATATTATCCTACTATCTTAGTATAGGTCGTCCTGGATTTTAGTTTTCTTTCTGTAGTTTCTATTCCATCATTTTTCTCGTTCATATTATCTTTTTCATTCTTGTTACGTGTCTTGACTATTCTATTTTGCCATTGGTTTTGACATATTCTCTAATCATTTCTATAGATTTTTTGTTCTTAAGTGTAATATTTAGAATTGTTCTCTTCATGTGGCGTTGGGTAATTTGTATCTTGCTTGTTGTTGTCATTATTTTTGGGTGCGATCCAAATCTATGAATGGAGATGGCGACTCCGACGAAGGCAACAGGTCTGATCTTACACAGATGGATCAAAAACTTCGAGCCGAGCAGACGCAAACCTTTAGCATTCCACGAAGGACAAATGCAATAATATTCCAGGCAGCAATTCACGCAATACGAGCATGTATTTACGAGAATATTATAGGGGACTACCGCATCCAAGAAATATATATCCTTTCAGATAGTCAAGCTGCTCTAAAGGCTTTAGATGCTTATCAGGCCAACTCCAAGATCATGATGGAGTATAACCGTGATCTATAAGAACTATCCTTCAGGAGCAACAGGGTTGAACTATTATGGATTCCAGGACATTTAGGGATAAAAGATAATGAAAAAGAGGACAAATTAGCAAGATTCGAAGCTATAAAACCCTACAGGACTTTAAAACAAGCGTTTAGTGTACCAAAATAGGTGGCAAAAATGGCAATCACCTAAACCGTTGGATCGCAAAAGGTCTTTTCAACAGACTAGAAACTAATATTATTTGTTTATTAAGGGCCCAAATCAAACTAGTGGTGAGACTGATCATCGGTCATTGTCATCTGAGGAAACATCTACAGAATATGGGTATCTAAAATAATCCCACGACATGTAGACTATATGGTGAAAAGGAACTAACCTCTGCGCAGATCCTATATGAACAGGCATAAACTGTTTGGAGATCTACATTGTGGCCATATATTATCACACGAAAATCTTGGAATAAACCTTCTTAAAGGGACGACGCTCATGTAAACAAGAGCAGGGAGGGTTGCGGTAGTCCTGTCTAATATTCTCGTGAATATATGCTTGTATTACGTGAATTTATGCCTGGAATATTGTTGCACTTGTTCCTAGTGGAATGCTAAAGCTTCACTTGGGCTTTTCCGCGCATATGCCTGCGCCTACTCCGTTCGAAGTTTTTGATCAGTCTGTGTAACCGACCAGATCCATTGCCTTCGTCGGAGTTCCTACTTTCATCCATAGATTTGGGTCACACCCAATTTTATATGGTTTTTCGAAATCATACGACGTTGTCATATAGTCAGATTGCATATCTAAGAGTTCGTCATTAATTAGATCCATAACACTTGTGTACCTAAATTATACCGGATGTTGCATTCTCCATTTGTCCTCATTGGATAGTCTCACTTTTTATATACATATCTAAGGTTATTAGTCCTTCAATTATTTATCATAGCTGTAGTCGGGGTGCTACTTATATCTCCGGTGGAACATAAGCAAGCCGACTGTAGCTTATTTAGCCCTGTGGATGTCGTTTTTTGATCTGATTTCGTCCACCATACTGCAGTTCCTCATGAATCTAATGACTGTGACCTATACCCGAAGCATCATCTTTGGTTTAATCCATCTCATGAAACACATTTTTGCTCTGTTGAGGTTTTTCATAATTTGTTTTTTCCATGTTAATTTATACTAATTTTTATCCGTTCTTTGGAGATATTCAGGTTATTGTAATTGCCTTGGGTTCTTCTTTTTATAAAGGGTGTAATAGCAGTCTTTGCAGCTTGACTTTCAGGTTTACTCCCTCACACCAGCACTGTACATTATTCAGTGCTCTTTGCATGAACTCTGCCACCGGATCGTAAAATACAAATTTATGTTTTTGGATACCTGGACAACGTGGACGTGTAAAAAAAAACCCTGTAATATCTCCATCATATACAAAAGATTAATCCCTATTGTGGCTGGAAGGTAAATAATAAAAATTATATAGACTTGACTTTGTACATTAGTGTTCTAAAAAATTTTGGGATAATATTTATTTACTATAAAATAAAACTATTTTCCAAAAATTGTTTAAGACTGTCAGCGAAAACCTCTAATATCTTTTTAATTTACCCTTGTATAATTATATCTTCAAAATAGTGAATGTCTAACCTGTACTGTTTAAAACAAAATCCAACATTAAAGGCTTCAAGGAGAATTTATGTTTACCATATTATTTTCACTAATGCATTCTGTAATAAAAGAAACCATACTATTAAAGTTAGTGTCAACAAAAAAAGAACTTAAAATAGTTTGAAAGTTATAGCATATCATTACATCTCTCCAATGTAAAGTAAAATAATCTTAAATATGTGAAAGTATTCAGATGATTCAGTTCGAAATTTCTTTTTTTGTTAGGTTTAAAATATTACATTTTTTATTTCGAAAATAAGTTTAATAACAACTTAATACAAAAGCTTAAAAATCATTTATTAATTACAGTTATATGTGCCAGTTTTTTAGCAAAATTTGGGTAAAAGTAAGCAGTAGCGCAGGCAGAATTTCGAAGTACCTAATATTTCGGTTTTAACGGATGAAGTTTACACGAAATTTCAATGGGTAATCACTAGGTCTACCAAGGGTATTTTGGCGTATGAACCAAGAAATAAATATGAAATTTGTGAGAAAAAGTAGGCAACTTTGTTGCCGTCCAAACCCATTTTTTTTGTTTGGAGCATTTTATAGGTGGACACTGTTGATATGTATGCTTTTGTACATACAATATATATTTTTTTATATTCCGTGTAAATTTTTTTTACTGTTGGTAAAATGTATTTAAATATAACTGTTAATTAAAAACTAATATCTGAATAATTAATAGATAATTAAATAAAGGTACTAGTACTAATAAATCTCAGTTATCTATATCATTCTGAAGGAGTTTTTACTTATAGAAAATATTTACTTAGTATCAACTGTTTCCGAATGACCTCTTGCTTTAGAAATCTATTAAAATATGTTATATTTTTAAATTACTACATTTATGGGATCACTTCGATGTCTGTCTATTGTACCCGATTTTCTCCGAAATTATATGACATTTGGCACAACTATAGGAATTGATGGTTCAATCAGAACCGTGTAGTTCTGAAAGTTAAATTTTGACTTAACGGGTTAACTTGTAGGAGTAAGTAAAAAAAAAGTTTTTTCTGAGTCCATCGCGTGGAGTATCAAATGAAAGCTTGTGAGAACACGAGTTCAAAAAATAAATATAATAAAATACTTGTGCACAGTTTTCTTTGTATTATTGAAAAAAATCTCCATCCTCCACTCTATCTCTCCAAAAATTTTTGAAAAAATTCTGCAATATTCGTCATAAAGTGTAGATTGAACGAAAATTATCACGAGTGCATTACGTTTGATAATTTATCTGATATATGAGGGAGAAATCGGAAGTGAAACAAAAAATATGTACCTGGTCATCAAGTGGAGTGTCAAATGAAAGTTTGTGAAAACAAGAGTTCAAAAATATATATAATGTAATATTTGCGCACACTAATCTTAGCCAAAAATCCCTGTCCAGAAAAAATTCTGGAGTAGTCTTCATAAAGTGTAGATTAAGTGAAAATTATCACGAGTGCATTAGGTTTCATAATTTATCTGGTATAAAACAAAACTATGTGTCTTGACAATGCCAAGGAGGTTTCCCGACAGTATGGTAGAGATAAATATATTTTCAGTACCACGCGTCGCTTTTCTACAGATAAAATCATTTTGATCTATAATTAAACCAATATTTAGGTAGTAAATATTTAGTTTACCCTTTTATTACTAGATTCTAAATTGAGCTAGATTGATTTATTGGCTATTAGGCAGCTAACATGCTATAACTATTATACATTATTGACTAAGAAAAAACGTGAAAATGCATATTGGATCTTAAGATGCCAGGGCCTAATTAAATTAGCCTAAGGTAAGGATTTTATTTTATTTTAAAAGCAATAGCAGTACGGAACACTAATTACGCAAATTCAGCTTGCACTTGACCGGTTCATATGTAAAATGTAATTCATTTATTTTTGCATTATCTACCATATTTTTATTTTCCTTGCTAAAGAAACGCGAAAAGATTCTTCGAATTTTTGTTCATGTTTTTTCACGAAGAGACATGTATTGGTCCGTTGGCACGGTATGTCGCGTGCAATAATATATCAATTTAAAATTTCGCGCACATATAACACCTACAGAAGGGATGAAATTTTTAGTTTTTGGGCGATATTGCTTCAGGGGAAGGGGTGGGCGTTGTTAAATTCGGTAGAGTTTTAAGAGTAACAAATTTTATGCATAATTATTTATAGTAAAAGATGTTAAAGAGACAAGGGAAGAAGATCCCCCCCCCCCCCCCCCCCACCCACCCCACCACTGTGTAGTGCTTCGTAATTATAGTGTTTTATGTCCTTTTCAAGATTCTTGGAGTTTAGGAATCACGTTAATTTGTGAATTTAAAATGTGGGAATCGTTAAATATTGTATATAAATTATCGCTATATATTGTAGAAATATATCTGAATTTGTCCAAAATTTTGGTTATGGTGATAGGCAAATGATATAGTAACACACACAAGAAGTTAAAGGAGTAGAGAGTGTTGACCCCAATGGACCCAGTAGGATTTAATGGGGTAAGGGTGTTGCTTCGAATATATCATGATATACGTCGTGGGCAGGGTTCTTGGAATCAACAAATCCAAATTTTTTTTTTCTTGTTCCAATTTTAACATAAATACTATGTAGAAGAAAATGTTAGCTTTAATGCTTGGATCAAGTCATCTTTCAGTGTGAGAAAATCAAATTGATTATTTATTTTAGAACTGCGTTTTTTGCGAGGGACGTTAGACCGATTTTGTTTTTACTATCGATTCAGTTGCACAAAAACTATTTTAACAATAAATATTATAAAGAATTCAAATTCTAATCTGTTGATTTTCTTATAAAAATAAGAAAGTATATTTTAATGTGCCAGTAAATATCTTTTTCGTTCTTTTTTGATGTAATTGATGCGATTAATAGAGTCAATTGATCGTTACTTTATCTGATATATCTTTAAAAAACTTTAACGAGGTATGTAAGTTACTTTATGAGGTGGTATTCTATAAGAAATTTTTCTTTAATGTCAGTGGTTGTAAAATACAGGGTGATATGAGGATCGAATGGTATATTTAAACTGGTAAATCCTCGAATTAAGATCAACTGAGGAAAAATATTCATAAATGGTCTAATGTAACTAGTCAAAAAATCGACCTTGAGAACTGTTTTGGAGCAAGGACGCCAACAGCTGCGGCAAGAATAAACCAATCAAACCAAATCAAAATTTTGTTATATTAGCCAAATGGTTTTATCTTATTCAGTTTATAAAAAGTGCCTGATGTTGCATAAGTAAACTACATTTAAAGTTTTTCAAAAAAAAATTATTCAATAACGAAAATACCATACACAAACAATTTTCTATCCAAATCCATCTATTTACGATTTTCGTATATACACATTACTAGAGAGGTTACTTAAGTAATTTTGAAATATATGACAAATTTTTACTATTATCACATTAAACATATTATGTACCCAAAAATTTGTATAAGATCTGATGAAGACAACATATTTCCAAAACAGTAATAAATGAGGAACAAGTCATAGTGCGTATTCTATTACAGCCTCAATTACCAATCAGCCAATTGTCTTTTGAACTCCTTTTCCTCAGGCTCTCTATCCAAAGGAATTACTTCCTCCAAATTTGTTTTCGTTAATGCTTTTCGAATAGCCTTATCCCAGGGTTTGCGTGATAGTGGTCTTTTCCGTTTATCTAGTGACATCCATTTAAGTCAATATTTTGAACATCTTGAATCAGACATCCCTCTGTAGGAATCCAATTTCTTCCTTCTGTACTTTTTCTGTTCTTTTCACACTAGTACTTCTTCAAAGATAGTCCATTTCAACTACCATTTTATCAATTTGAGCCTTTTTGTTTCTGACTCACTTTATACGTTAATGAAGTTTCAACTATCGCTTTTCCAATACATTTTTTTAATTATAAGTAATACATTTTTTATCCCATCAAACTGGGTTTAACTTCTCCTGCATTTTAAATTGTTTACCTTATTGCTATACCCTTTCTATCAATATTGCTTCACAAATACTTAAGTTTGCTCACCTCTGTCACATGACAATCTTCATCTAGTGGAACTTGGAAACTTGTTTCTGAGTTTACAACCAGACATTAATTTATCTGCGTGCTAACTTGACCACTGCATTGCTTAGAGTCCTTATACCTTGTAAACATTATTTATAGGTTAGTTATTCTATGGTCAGAACTGTTATAGCAGCAAAGCTAAGGGTACGTAAATGATGATTTTCAACTGAAATATTCATTACACTCTTTCTCTAAAATCCATTCTACACATGCTTATATCAACGTTGGGGATAAACCACGACCTTGTTTAAGGCCTTCAATTGTTTATATCGACTCTCACATGTTTTTATGTTATTTAATCATAGTAGTATTTAGGCGGTATAAAACTCCTGAGTTATATTAGTCAAGTGTATACCACACTCAGCTTCTAAGCGTACGTCCAAAAGTTTATTTACTTGCACAGTGTCCTAGGTTTCATTAGATCGATAAATACTCTATGTAATTCACCATTAATGACCAGTTATGCGAAAAGACAATTGCAATGCAGTGAAATAGTTAGGAGAGTAAAAATAATTTTTGAGTGCGTAGCACCACCCTCATCATATCTTAGTAATGCAGTAAGATCAGTCGTTTTTTAGTCTTTTTGCGATTAATATCGCATAGCACCTTCAGATAGGTTTCTCACATAAGATGCTGTGCACCTGTGCTTTAAGAATTACTATGAAGAATTAATATTTTAAAAATGATCTTTAGAGAATTGTAGTGGTTATTATTGACATTTTTTGGTTCTACTATAAGCAGCATATTAAAAGTGGTACAGTTCTTAGTTATTACAAATAAAAAAAAGTAAATAGAGTAAGAATTAATTATATGTATGGAATGGTAATTTGTAGTACGTTCACTAAAAATTATTTTTTAAGTTGCACACTATAAAACTTACGTTACGAGGCATCGGTTTGTTCGTTCGTGACAGCTGCTTTATCCAGAAGCTTCTCGAGCTTCCAGATGTTATAACTACTCGTTTTGTATGGTTAAACTGTTATAACTCAAAATAGTTTTCTCTAAAATAGGGTGATTTTGAAATTCAGAATATTCCACTGAAAAAATGTAATTATGAAATATTTAAAAAAGGTATTTCATATTTGGTTTATGCTAAATTTTTCTTATCAAAACTAGGTATACAGATTGGGTTTACTAATCACTCAGTTTTTAAATGTATGTACCACTCTTGTTATTTTATTATTTTTTGTAGTAAACGTTCTTGAACTAACCAACATAACATTCACAAGTATGTTGTAATGTTCTTTGAATGTAGGTTTTTACAGGAATATTGAGTATAAGTTGAGTTTCGGATTGCGATGTGTGTACATGTGAATCGAACGCCCGGCAATAGTCAACTCGTTCAACGAGCATTATTACGGTAGTGTTTCGATCTATTTAATTATTTTGTCGATTGCAAATGAGAGGGACTGGAAATAAAGCAGAGTGTAGTGTTAGATTAAGACAATAAGTTAAAAATTTGAAGATTTATGAGAATAATTTTGTGAAATTGTATGAAGCTAACGCAACGATAAGCGACGACCTTGATCATTTTACTGTTTACGGTGATAAGAAATATAAACAACAATTTTTTTTTCTCCCGTGTTTGAAAATGGACTATACAAGGAACACACGTAAAGTTTTTATAACAGAAAGAGCAATGGATAGTGATGATTATACCTCAAGAGACTCGAAAAGAGGAAGAGTCAAAGAAAAAGAAGAACCAATGGGATTATTCAAGAAAAGTAAAAAGCTGATAAGGACACCACAGAAAGAAAAACGAAAGACTAGATAAGACAGACAATTTGATAGAAATGATCAGAGAGCTAATGTCAGATATAAAGGATATGAAACAAGATCAGAAGAGATACCAACAAGAGTTGAAGGAACTAAGCAAGGAGAATGAAGTATTGAAAGAGGAAAATAAGATAATTAGAGAAAACATGAGAAGTATGGATTTGAAGATAAGTAGACTGGAAAAAGACAACGTAAGGAATAATATTGTAATATCGTGAATGAGTTTTGAAGCGAATAGCCAACGAGATCTGAAAATGGGTGTAAAACTTTTTATGGAGAGGAGTATGGACACAAAAATACAGATTAAAGATATGATAAAAATGGGAGCGACTATATATAAGATAGAATTTCGGAACACGGGAGATAAGGAACACACTGAGAAACCTAAGAGAGAGAGTTTATATAGACAACGATTTAACAAAAGATGAACGCGAAATTCAAAAGAAATTGAAGCATATAACAGAGAATGAGAGAAAGAATGGAAAAAGGGTGAAGGATATCAAAAAATCATAATCGAAGGAAGAGAATATAAATCAAGAAAAACTGACAGAACAAACAAAAAATACTACGACCATCAAGTCAAAAAACTGAGAAAAAGGAGAGAGATGGGTAGATTGGCGACGACCCTGGCAAAGATAAAGGATACGGAAGAGAAGACTAGTAAAACGAATACAAATAGGAAGATAATCAAAGAAATAGATAGGAAGAAAGAAATGGGAAGTAATTATCGAGTTTTTAGATTGAGAACACGGAATAATAGGGGTATAAACCGAGAGAGGATGAACTGACAGAAGAACAACAAATGCACTATGTAGGAATCGCTGAAAAACAGAGAGGAAAGGAAATGGATGCAAAAAATTAGAAGGAAAAGCATACAAAAAACAACATAGAGACATAATACCGGAACAAGATACAGAACTCATACAAACAGAATAAACTAATACAGAAGAAACAAAAGAGGCAATCAGCAATTTAAACAGGATGGAAGGATATAGAAGGAAATATGGAAAAGACAGGTATAGAATAACTCAACTCCACGGGCCTTGCACTCCTAACAGGGGTAGAAAGGCATAAGGATTAAGTAAGTAAGTAAATTGATTATAAATGGACCACCTTCGTACTAGGGGAGTTCAGCCCAAATATTAAATACGTAGAGTTAGTAGAGAACCAATCGGCCATAGCGTTTTTAACGTATAACATGAACTTCCCATTTTTTAAATAAAACACCCTGTACATTATTGATTATTTTTATAGAACTCCTAATTCCAGGAACACTGAAATATATTTTCATGGTGTTATTATGGAGTATAAGGAAGAAAAAAAAACGCTTTTCTAACTTTGCCAAGGACAGTATTATTTGATTATATTAAGAATTTTAATAGCAGTAATTTAGTATAACTTTTTTTCAGGGAGTAAAAAATGGGATCAATAAGAATTATTTATTAAAATTGGTTCTAACAAAAGATAAGCACAACGGGGATATACAAGATTTTAAGGAAGGCAAAGAAGAGTCCCTAACTTAAATACATTTCCAAGAATATATAAGTACATCTTAACTGAAACAACATTGAAACTAAATAAAATAATATTACAAAAAGGTGAAAAACTATCAGAACTGAGAACAATTCATAAAAAAAAAAAATAAGTATATTTATTTGAGCGTTTTCTGGCGTGATGTCAATTTGTTCGGTGATTAAGCATGGATAGTTTTTACCGAAATTAATATAATAAATTTACTGTCGCATTACTTCGAGGTTATTAGCCGCATGTACCAGGCTGGGATATGTGAACGATGCTTGTGAGTGTTAAAAAAGAGTAGTTATTTTGAAAAATTAGTATAGGATGGACTAAGTATTTTTTTAATAAATTTTCTTGAAGACTTTCATGTAAGCCATACTTGGCGAAATAACTTTATTTAGTGAGTACTATATTCAGGTAAAAATAATGGTCTAATTTTGCCAACACTAAATACAGTAATGATATTTTACTGGCTAGAACCTCACAAAGTTGCAGTCCACTATTGGAAAAGTCACATTGACAAAGCGAATTTTTAACCAAATAAAATTATTAAATGAAAAAAACAAATAAATTATAATCTTAAGAAACTTTGTTTGGAGAATTAAATATAAAAAAAAACAATTATTAGAACTAATCTAAAAAAATTGTATAATTAACAAAAGTAGAAATAATAATCAACAAAGAATCAAATTTTAATTAATAATGATAACATTTATCGCAGTTCATTTTTGAAGGCCCGTATTCTTTACTGAGGTCTTTACTCATGTCATTGTATATCACATGTATCTATTAAATACCGACCTGCTTATATTACTATCATGAAAATCAAAATTATATATTTGAAAGACCCACTTTTGATCGAAACAACAAAAATTTCGGTTTCATGTTACTAATAATATGCCCGAACAAAATTTGTTAGATCTAATCACCGCAAACTTTGTTTTTCTGCTTTACTGTCCCAAATAAACTAATTACAATATCTATAATAAGTGTATAAAAAGTGGTATTTCATAGAGTTTAATTTTATATTACTGATTTATCATTGTTCTTCTTGTAAACATAAGAGGAATTAATTATTTAGGTTGATATAAAATCCGATTTTTTCTCTCAATGATGTAAATTAAAGTTTTTAAACTCAATATCATTGATTAAATAGATTTTTTAGACCCAGATACTTTGGATAATACCATGTTGTATGCGGTAGAAAATTACCTACAACATGTTGATGTGTTTTGCAATAACAAGGAGTTTTAGCATATGGGCTTGTATGTTATGGTTAACTTGTCTACCTACACCTCTATTTCTCTATATGTAAAACTCATTGTCTGTCGGGATGTATGTATGCATGTATGCAATTTGCTTTCATGTAAAGGTACATAATCCGGTCAGGTAGTCTATCATATTTGATTAAAATTGGTTCAGGAAAATTGGAAATACAGGAAAGATAATATGCAGTAATTTTATATCAACAGTACTGGTAAGTATTTATGCGGGAGGCATTTCCTTTGATATCACAGCCCCACAAAAAAAAAAGTGGGGTATACTTTTGTTGCGATATATCAGATCCGTAGTATTTTTGCCCGCTAATCACGAATCTGACGTCAGAATATCGCCATCACATCTCAATTTTTTTCTAACCTCAAAAAATAGGTAAAAATTAGTAAAAATTAAGAAAAATATACTCCTAAAAAATTGATTCAAGCTTTTTCATGAATCCAAAGATGTATTAATATGTATTCGGATACGCTAAGCTAATATTCATCGGTTGGATTAAGCCATACAGTTCTGTTTTCTTTCTAACCTCAATAAATCAGACAGATATAGTGCTTCTCGAATGCAAAAACGAATTCAAATTAAAATTCAACCGATCCTTACCAAATTTGGTACACCGGGATTTTTTGGGTCGCTGATCACGAATCTGAGGTTGGATTTGCAAAATTCAAGATGGCAGATGTTTTCGCGCCATTTTGAATGCCGAGAAAATTCATCGGTCGATTTTTATTCTTCTACCTGCATCCACGAATTCAAATTAAAATTCAACCGATTCTTACCAAATTTGGCACACATTTGGTTTTTTGGGTTGCTGATCATGAATCTGAGGTCGGATTTGCAAATTTCAAAATGGCGGATCCAAGATGGCGGACAAAATTTTTGAAAACCAACCGATTCCTACCAAATTTGGTATACAGTTGGGGAATCCTCAAACCTGATACTCTTAAACCCTAAACCCTGAAACCTTAGACTCCCACACCCTGTAACCTCAAAAGATAGACCTGAATAACCCTGTAACTTTAAAAATGAGACCCAATAAACTCAAAACCAGGACTTTTAAACCATATACTCTCAAATAGTAGACCCTTAAGCCCTAGAATTGCGAAGGTTAGACCCGCGCCTAACTTTCCTTTTTTTGGCTGTATCTTGTTCTTTTTTCCGCGAATGACCTATTCAAAGGCTTTCTGCCCAAACGCTTTTGACGATTTGTTTCTCTTTTTAGCGACCAGCAATAGTCCGCTAGCATATGGTCATCCCATCGTCCTTGATACCGATTTTCTATGATTTTCAGATCTTGGTGAAAAACGTTCCCCTTGCTCCTCACTGTAGTCACCAAGATTATCTGGGAAATCATCGATGTGGGAGTCCAGGAAATGTAATTTTAGATTCATTAAGCAACCTAATGTTTGAAATTTTTTTACCATTTTCTCGACTATTTCTTTGTACTTAGGACTTTTATTATTTCCCAAAAAGTTTGTTGCGACTTCTTTAAAACTAAGCCAAGCAGCTTTTTCAACTTTATTCATTTTAGTAACAAATAATGAATCTTGAAACAATTTTCTTATTTGTGGCCCGTCAAATACGCCTGCCTTAATTTTAGCTTCAGAAAATTTCGGAAATTTTTTATGCAAATATTTGAAACATGGGCCGTTTGTATCTAATGCTCTTGTGAATTGCTTCATAAGTCCAAGCTTAATGTGAAGCGGGGGAATAAGAGCTTTTCCTGGATCTACCAATGGTGGAAACAATACATTATTTTCACCAGGAGTGAACGATTCTCTTGTTGGCCAAATTTTTTTCTTATAATGACGTTCCCTGTCTCTGCTATTCCACAGACATTTATAACAGGGATAAAGTGTAAACCCTGACTGTTGGCCAAGCAATATTGTTACAATTTTCAGATCTCCACAAATTTTCCAGTTATGATCAGCATATTTTATTTTTATCAAAAGCTGCTTCATTTTTTCATATTGCTCTTCCATAACTGTGGAATGAGCAATCGGAATGGGAGCGTAAACGTTGGTATTATGCAGCAAAACTGCCTTAATGCTCCGTTTAGAAGAATCAATGAACAGTCTCCATTCTTCAGGATCGTATGAGTTATTTTGAAATTCATCCATTAGATCTTTTACATCGGTACAATATGAAAGTGACAATTCCTCGTCCATTGTGAAATATTTTCGAAATTCTTCATCTCTGTTTCTATAATAAGAAATCGTAGCTTCTGGCTTAAGTAAATGTCTTTTCTTTAAAAAGGAAGCAAGATGCTCTGAACCATCTTTGGATAAGCCTAAATCTCTGACTAGATCACTAAGTTCTGACTGTGATACGAGTATTGGTTCTGGTTTACGGTTGTATGGTAGAAATTCTTTATCTGTGTCACTAGTATATGATAGGTTGTCACTAGAACATTCATTAGTAACTGTTTGAATCTTTTTCGACAGTCTCAATGTTTTCGGCATGAACTGATAAGGTGAAATCATTTGTTTCCATAACATCAGCATCAAGTGGTTCAGGAGGCGGAATTAGTTTAGTTGGTCTTGTTACTGTCGAAACATCGTTATAAGTAATAGTGCTTTTATTTTTTCGGTTATGCCTAGATACAACATTCATACAAAAGTAGCAATCATTTTCACTGTATGGTCTATTTCATATTGCTGGTCTGGAATATTTAATCGCCTTCTTATTGATGTACCACATTATTTTGCAAGAACTGCAAATGATGGGGGAAACCCAATCTGTATCCTGGTGCTGTATTTCAATGTTAAAACAATCCTTATATAAGGTTTTAATCTTATCCGTTATCGGTGACCCCATTTTATTCAATACGTGTTGACAGCAAATATAACAAAATGAATCACTGTTTTTATCGCACTTATGAAAAGTCCTTGTACCGTGAGACCGTTTTCTTGTAGCATTATACTCTACATGAGCCAAGTCACCCACACATGAAGAGCTACGGTCGCTGGATGACGACGGCTGCGGACCCGCTTTCCCACCCTGACCAACCGCCGATACTGGGTTTCCGAGTCCCTGCATCGTAATTCTCTTTCTTCTACCTGCCATGACGGCATCTAAGCCGTTATCCAGGGATTCTGCCGGCTAGTGGAGTAAACACCGTTGTCCACCGTCACCACGTGGAGGTGCCCTGGATGCAGGTAGAAGAATAAAAATCGACCGATGAATTTTCTCGGCATTCAAAATGGCGCGAAAACATCTGCCATCTTGAATTTTGCAAATCCAACCTCAGATTCGTGATCAGCGACCCAAAAAATCCCCGTGTACCAAATTTGGTAAGGATCGGTTGAATTTTAATTTGAATTCGTTTTTGCATTCGAGAAGCACTATATCTGTCTGATTTATTGAGGTTAGAAAGAAAACAGAACTGTATGGCTCAATCCAACCGATGAATATTAGCTTAGCGTGTCCGAATACCTATTAATACATCTTTGGATTCATAAAAAAGCTTGAATCAATTTTTTAGGAGTATATTTTTCTTAATTTTTACTAATTTTTACCTATTTTTTGAGGTTAGAAAAAAAATTGAGATATGATGGCGATATTCTGACGTCAGATTCGTGATCAGCGGGCAAAAATACTACGGATATATCGCATCAAAAGTATACCCCACTTTTTTTTTTGTGGGGCTGTGTGTTCGTACAGTTCAGTATTAGATCTGTTCTAATAGAACAGTTTACAGTCAATCACCGACTAATAAGCATAGATAATGCCAAATGACATTTTGCCGAAACGTCTGCGACTACCATGTCAAAGCAACGCTGATTGACGGACGTACTCCTGGACACGTATTTTTCCAACCGGAAATCCCTACGCATACATATATATATATATATATATATATATATATATATATATATATATATATATATATATATATATATATATATATATATATTGATTGGGCACTGTAAATTTACCTTGTCTTTCCCAGTTTTAATTTACCATTTATGGTATAACACACAAAAAAAGAAAGAAAATAAAATAAGACAAGAAATTTAACTCACTTTTGCAATTTATAAATGTTAGTAAATGCATAGTTTCAAGACGGAAGAACTTGAACTATTTGAAAGATTGATTGGCTTTTTAGTGTAAACATCTTCGTTTATTTATTTTATTTAGTTGTTAAGGCTTTTAAGGAAAACAGAAATAGGGAAAATTGTAGACAAGATCTAAGAATTAAGAGTAAATTTTATATTTTTGTTCAGGGTCCACAGATGAGAATAGTTAGAAGTCATTATTATGAAATAGATGCCCATTCAGTGTCAGCTAAAATTCTACATTTTATGAATAAATTTTATTTTTAATGCCACAGAAAAAAATTATGTGTTTATGATAAAAAAGAACTATGTTTGATAGCCGCAAACTTTTGTTAATATGTACTGGGTACTCAAAAATTAAAAAAGGTAATTTTACGAAACAAAAAATTTTGATAGCTGGCATTTTTAAGGTCGCGTTTTTAATAATATTCTTATTGCATCTATTTTGTCAATAAGTTCACAAACTTTTTTATATCGCAAATTGTCATTTTTTATTTGTTGTATAGTTTGGGCTTTTTGTCCCCCTTTTCATACTGGGCTGACGTAGGTACATAAGTTATCACCACTGCACCAAACAGTTTGTTTTTGTATTCGCATCAGGAGCAATGATTGCATAAAAAGTAGATTATTTATGCTAAAATTTTGATTTACTTGAGCAGAACGCACCAATCATAAATATCGATTAAATTCCCCTCAAACAAATCAAAATTTTAGCATAAATAGTATAGTTTTTAATTTCAGGTTTAGTCAAACATCGCTCCTGATGTTTCTTACATGGGTAGCGAAAGGCGTGTGATGTACAAAAATAAAGTATTTTGCGTAGTGTTATCATTGCTATGTAGTAATGTTGTGCCACAGATTTCAAAATCGAAACATAGTTGACAAACTAGAATTACTGAAGTTATTTATTTAAAGATTTTACTTCCTTGGAAAAAACATAGAAAAATTTAAATTAGGTAATGAGACTTTCACTCCAAACTACCCTCCTGAAAATTCACCATATACGTATTTGCAGTAAGAGTCGCATGAACAATACTCGAAACTGTAAATTAGAAAGTTAATTGATTCCGCCATCTACCTCATACTTCACCACTTACCATGTGTGAGATTTTTGTATTTTTATTACAGATTAGTTCAGGTTTCCTAGATGTCGCAATATAATTATATGATGTTTTATCGACTTTAAAAAAGTCCATCCATATTATTTCTGCCATATTTCCAGTTTTTTCCTCTTTTAATTGAATTTAATGGAAAACATGACCAGGTTTTGTAAAAAATATATATATATATATATATATATATATATATATATATATATATATATATATATATATATATATATATATATATATATATATATATATATATATATATATATATATATATATATATATATATATATGTATATATATATATATATATATATATATATATATATATATATATATATATATAACATATATATATATATATATATATATATATATATATATATATATATATATATATATATGCATGTATGTAAGAAGAATATTTTTGGCAGGGAAATAAAGTTAACTTGTATTATTCATTGTTAAATTCAGAAGTTGATACATTTTGAATTAAAATTGAAATATAATATTGTGTGTATATAACTTAATTAAACTGTCTTGTTTCCCAAATTTATTCATACAACATTGAAAATCGACCGTCCAAACAAAAGCCTAATAAAAATGGCGGAAGTCAACTAATTATAATGCAAAAATAACCCAGCTAATTTAAAGCATTATTTCATAGGGTTATCGACATAACCTTGGTTGTCAAAAAATCCACTAGGACACGGAATACTTATTAAAAGTTCACCTTGAAAACTACCGAAAATTTAAATTTTTATCTTTTTTACGTCTAAATATGTGACGCATTTCTACAGCTATCTATTACTTTAATAGTTTTTAATCTGATAGTAATAATTTCATATAGTGTAGGTAATTGTTTCACCAGTCTCTGAAGTACGTCTAACATTTATCGATCTAGTGAAAGCTTATGACACTGTACCAAGAAAAGAACTCTGGAAGGACTGATTGAATCTAGATTCATTCACGACCGAAATACTGTTATCACGCAACAACATAATAATCCATCAGAGTCAATACAAACAGAATTTTCATTAGTCTATATAGGTTTGCTAATGATTAGATAATTCTAGCCCAAGACTCTACTGATTTAACAATATTTTTAAGGCATACAAACGAGGGGGTCTTCGAGTCACTACGCTAGACACCGAATATTTAGTGAAGTCTTACTGGATGACAATAGTCATGTAAAACAAGTAGACATATTTAAGTATTTAGAAAGTAATGTTGACAGAAATGGTAAAGGGGACAAGGAAATAATTTAAAATGCAAGAAAAGTTGTTGGGACACTAAACTGGACATTATATCATTGACAAACAAAAAAATATATTGGACAAGCGATGGTGAAGGCGATACTATAGGATGGAAGTGAGATATGAAGGAGGATGAGGCTAAATTATTGGTGTGTTAAGAAGAGAAAAAGTATGAAGTGAAGAAATTAGAAATAAAATTAAGGCTACACAAATAGTCATTGATAGAATAGCATTAAAATAACTCAAGTAGTTAGGTCAATTAATAAGGGCGTCTAATTTAATATTACAATAAATTTACGCTACCAAGCAGATATAAAAAAGGACGTGTCCTGGAATGGAGGTTTTTAATAGCAATGATAAGAAAACACTTGGAGAAAAAAAACTGTTTATGATAGAAAGGCTTGGATAGGGGGTTTGAGTAAAAATTGTTGTTATATGTTTATACTGTTCAGTTCATCTACATATATACTTCGTGGGGTTCGTTAAAATCCAAACCTCTGGAATGTAAAAATAATTAAGAAATTGCGTACGCTCATTCAAAATTTTGATTATTATAACCAGAACATCTTGTCTCAATATTATAGGACAATACACATTTCGAACATATCTTTGTCAGCCTTCAGGAAATTTTTCCGGAGAAATTGGTTTCCAAAGGAGGCATCATAAGTTGACCTTCACGTGTCCCTGATTTGACGCTAATGGATTTTTTCTTATGTGAATATCTCAAAACTAAAGTTTGCAGTATCAATCTTTACTACTTAGATTTATTAAAAGAAGATATCCCGCAATAAATTGCAGTGATCATGGAAACAACATACCAAACAATGATCAACAATTTGACAGATCATTTATAAAAATACTGGGAACCTAAGGGTTCCCATTCAGATGACATTATTTGAAAAATTATTTTCAAAGGGTTTTTTTAATATCGAATAAATTTTTTCCATTGACAATTGCATTTTTAGTAGAACAATTTAAAAACACCTTGTATCATTAGGTAATGGCATATTGTTAAAATTCTACGAAAAGTGTAAGCTTAATACCTACAGCTATATTAACAAAAATTACTTATTTGGAATAACATATGCATATTGTCAGTTCTTCAACTATTAAAATCTAAAATATAGCGTTAATTTTTAATTTATTGTTTGAGTCTGTTAAATTTAGTAGGCTACATGTGTCTTTTTTTATTAATGCCACCAGGTCGATATCTATACGTAAATTCATCACACTATAACGTTAGTAATTCTGCCTATAAATGTCATGTTCGCCACAATTAAAGAAAAAAATAAGCTTTTTCTTATAATAAATAAATTAAATAGTATTTATTAAATAATTTAAATAAGCGATAACCGACGTCGTATCTACAGTTAAAAAACAAATTAATACTTATGCGGGTAATATATATCAAGTGAACTTGACTGATAACAATTGTATCTATCCAACATTAAATAAACAACGTTAATTTTGATCACATAAAAAAACACTGTAGTGAAAAAATACAATAAATTAAGGGTAGTTCTAAAATAATTTGACTTTCTCATACTAAAGAATACCTTAACGTAAATATTAAAAATTTATATATGAAATGATTAGATAATTTATGGTGGTCACTAAAAAAGCTGAGGATGGGCTTCTGTTAAAATTCAAAATATTGAAAAAAATAACATAATTTTCAGTCTTCAACTCCAAGAACTCTGCCGAAGTCATAACATGATATACTGGAAGCAATCACCTACCTGTTAAATTTATATGTTTTACTATAAATCATTAGGCATAAGATTTTTCATTTTACAACCCAAAAACTAGAAAATATTCTCCTAATTTCATTAAACCTACACAAAATTTATTGAGTTGCCACCTTTTTTCGTTTCTTGCCCTGGTGGTGATCTGGCTCAACTATATATTTATTTCTTACTCTAATTATTGTATCTGTATAAAATTTGTAATCGTTATTTCATTTTGTTTGAACGTCAACATGATACGCGAATAGATAGACAAACAGATAGACAATCAGACAGTCATTGACACAGATCTACGAAAATTGGAGGTCTTAGAGAATGCACTTTCAATCAACTATTTAAATCGACCTATTCTGAACAGAATTATCTGCAAACTTTACATATTTTCGTTCGGAAAAAAGGTGAAATTTAAAAATGTTTATCAAAACCTCATTTTGTTAATAAATTATCATAGCATATAAAATTTAAGTGAGGTATCCTGGGTCAGTAGATGCATTTGATTGATAGGTATTAGTCCTGTAGCCAAAAATATCTTGATTTTATTTAAATATTTTATTTTTGTACTATGTCTGCCAAGTAAATTTACTTGGCATGTCTATGAAAAATGTATCATTTGACTTATGAAACCATAGCAGGCATTACATAAATTTGTTGTTTTAAAAACAATATTAAAGAAGGTTGAAGAATATATTGTTCGAAAACAAGATGTTACACAAATTTTAATGTTTGTTTTTTTTTGTCTAAAAAGAGTTTAATAAAATTTTGTAATATTTATGAATTTCTTTATGTTAATATTGTGTTAACAATAGACAACATTTTTTCAGCATAGAAAGTTTAGTTGAGAGAAAAATATCAAGCACCTCTAGAGATATTAACACAAACAACATAACTCTATTGTAATATATTGTAAAAATGCATTAACCACTTAAGGTTATAGTAAACTTCTTAAATTATACATTGCTTTCCTTTCCACACGTTTTAATTCTCTAAATCTCTGGCAAAAACAAAGATACCTCATCCGGAAGAATCAAGAGAAAACAAATTTATGACTTTTTTTTATTTGGTTGCTGAGTTATAGTCGTGACGGTGACAGTGTGTTTTGTTGAACGGTTAAGAAATGAATTTGACTTTTGTATTAAATTTGAAAACGGAGACGCATCAATTACTTAACACTTATCAGTGGCTTAAAATGAACTTAACATTCAAAATATAGTCCTTCATCCGTGAGTTTTACTGAAGATGAATTAGGAATTACAATATCAAATTTAACCCGACCTTTGGACCTTTATAAATTTAATTTATAATTTGTTCCCCACAAGGTGA
Organism: Pachyrhynchus sulphureomaculatus; assembly: GCA_019049505.1. Taxonomy (NCBI): domain Eukaryota; kingdom Metazoa; phylum Arthropoda; class Insecta; order Coleoptera; family Curculionidae; genus Pachyrhynchus; species Pachyrhynchus sulphureomaculatus. The sequence continues at coordinate 68,538,937 of CM032453.1, read as the reverse complement.
TCAACCATGTCATTGTTCGGCTATTGCGAAAACTAAAAAAAAGCTTCTGGCGCTGACGGAATACCTGCCATAGTACACAAAAAATGCGCGAGCGAGCTAATACCAGTTCTCTGTAGCCTTTTCAACCTTTCTCACAGAAAGAGAATAGTTCTCTCCTGCTGGAAATGCGCTGCAGTTCAGCCGAAACCCAAAAAAGGCAAGAAAACCTTGCCAAACAACTATCGACCAGTCGCGCTGCTTTCAATAATATCGAAAGTCATGGAAAAGGAAATTGTCTAAAATATCTTCAAGAATTCAGTATTATACGCCACCATCAATCTGAGTTTCGTAAGCAAAGATCAACAGGAGATCTTCTAACTTATGTAATACATGTTTGGAACAACGTAATTGAACACTCTGGAGAATCTCGAGCGGTTGTACTTGATATATCCAAGGTATTCAACAGTGTTTGGCGTGATGGATTATTGATATGTTTGAAAAGTTCAGTTTATGGTTATCATCTTTCATCGGAGTGGCGGTCGACGGATTTTTTTTTCTAACACCTTCACTATTCACGCTAGTGTGCCCCAAGGCTCTATACCGTCTCCTACTCTCTATCTTATTTACATTAACGACCTGCTAGACAGGACCAAGAATCCTGTCTACAGCTTTGCAGATGATAGTTTGCTTATTTCTTCAGTCACTTTGAATGTTCGAGCAACGGCTGCTCAGGCAAGTATCCGCAGACAGCAGGAAGTGGTTTAACATAGATATATCGGGGCACTCCATTCCCCTAGCATCGTCGCTCAATTTGTTGGGCGTTAATTTGGGAGTAAATATATCCTGGCATGAACATGTTGCAGGCATAGCAAGGAGAGCTTCTCAAAAGTTGAGAATATTATTTCGAACCAGAAAGCTTTACACTTCACAACAACTGTTAATTCTTTACAAAGCTCAAATTCGACCAACTATGGAATACTGCTCCCATGTTACTGGCTCCGCTCCCAAACATATACTGCATTTATTAGATTCTATTTAGAAGAAAGCTGTTCGCCTGATTGGAGACCCAAAACTGACCAGCAACCTTGACTCCTTGGAACGTTGAAGAACTGTTGGCAACGGGAGTTTATTTTACAAGTAATTTTCATGGAAAGTGTTCGATGGATGTAGCTTGCCCAAAGCGATGCATACTTGGAATATATGTCACGCTAATCCTTCACATCCGTATGAAGTTCAGTTTGTCACCCCTCGTACAACCCCTTTCAAGCAGTCTTTTATATGGAGAACCTCATCCCTTCGGAATTACTGTGTTTCCCACCAAGTACAGTTTACGGCGATTCAGGACCAACGTGAATCGATTTTTCTGCATACGCGTCGTTCCTGTAGCGCTTTAGGAATTTCCCTGCCGCACTTATGTTATGCTCAATAAAAAAAAAGTTTGTATTTTGGATCACACGCCTTTTTCCCTGTTTTGGCGCGCTGTAACTTCTTGCTCTTGCTTTAGTTTATTTGCTAATAAGACTAAAGTGATATGACACCATTGAAAATGTTCAAGCAAAAATGACTACCACCCTTCACCGTGCTCTGAAAACTAATTTAGTTTTTCTCTGTTAAAATAAATGGCTGAACAATTATAATTGAATAGAACAGAATTTTCTATTGTCACAATTAAAATAATTCATCTTAATAAAGATCATTTATAGAATGCGTTATTTGATCAAATAATCATAAAAAAGAGAAAAAACTGAAAAAATATTTAATAAGTTTCTTTCATTTGAAAAACCTCGTTCATTCTGGCATTCCTACTATACAGTTTTGTGGTTTCCATTTTACAGGAATGAAAAAACTACGGTACAAAACTTAATATTCTAAATACCTCAAAAGGAAGTCGGACACGTATTGTGATTTGAAAAGGTTGTTAAATTGAATATTGAAACTTTTTGTTATTTAAGATATTTCAGATTATTCCTTTCAAATTAAAATATTTTTTAGTTCAATAGACGGCGTTTATATTTTTTAACGGTTATTAAATAACGTAATAGTTGCTCAGGCAAATTAGGGAAAACATAAAGTTTTTTTTTCTTTCTCCTCACATATAATATAAATGTCAAAAAGGAAAGCTTTGCTTTATCAAAAAAGGATATTTAATTATTTAAATGATCACTTTAGTTGGATGTTTTGGAAAAGCATTGTGAAGATGATTTATTGTTATGCAGTTATATTTTCAATAAAACAGAAAATGTTGAAATGTTGAAGAGTTCACATAAAAAATTGTTTTTGTTTACAGAATTAACAAATTAGTTCTTGTACTAGTTTCGTTTATTCGTTTGTAGTTAAGTCACTTAGTCATCAAAATATGATCCCAACAAGTCTTACTAATATGGTGTCCATTTTTTTAATTTTTATTTTAGTGGATATTTGATATTAATTACGCTGTTAAAATATTATTTTTTTAATTTGGAAAACTTGATCCCTATATAGTAACATGGCAAAAAGGGAATAAGTAATCTATACCATATACTGTTGTTTCAACAGTAAATCGATCTTTTATTAATTCAACCAGCATCCTTGCAGCTAAGGTTATTTTCAACACTACAGTTGTAAGTGAATTACGGCTTTTTTACGGAGTATAATGTTGTTATTGGGTAATTATTTTTTCTCATTTAAAACCTTATTTGCGTCAAAAATGGAAATAATTAGTATTAATTTACCATATATATTCCTTTTTGGATGTAACCAAGAATATTATGTTTAATAATATAACGATTTTTTTTCTGGTTACTTTCTTATTTGACTGTTCTCGTTATATATCATACAATTACTACTGAGTGGAGTTAAATTTTCCATTTCAGAGACGACTGTGTAAAAATAAATTAACAATTAGATGAAACAGTCGTTTTTTAAGAAATTCTAGGCTGAAAAAACACTGTTTTAATAAAAGTTTAGAACATTTATAGATTAGTCAAAACACTTTTTTTTTTTGTCCTTTTAAACATTTTACTACAAAATCAACATACATTATGATAATTTTGGAACTTTTTACTCATTAAACAAACAAAACGAATATATTATTTCAAATATCTAAAATACTTCTACGTGGAAATGTTGAAATACAATTTTTTTGAATTCCGAGAATATCAGATGATATGCCTAGATTCTATAAAGATTTAAATGGAAGATAAACAAAATACACGCAGTACTTTTGGAACTCTAACTTTTTTACTCATATAACTACCAAATAATATATTATTACCAATTTTTAGAATATTTTTTGTAGGAACCAGTTTAAATTCACAACTTTTAGGAAACTTTTGACATTCTATGTAGAAATTAGTCGAATCTTTATAAATGTCTAGAATATTCTGTTTCTTATTTCCCGAATTTATTTTCTATTTAGATAGTTCGTCACTTAAAATTCGCAAACTTTTCAGTATGACCTAGGGCCATAAAGTTACAAATGCACTAGTGTTTTAAGCACAGTAATCCTAAATTTTACCTTAACTTCAACATCATGTTACATTCAAGTTCTGTCCTCTGTAATTACTAACATGCTATCGAATATTATGGAGTACTTTTTTATAATATCTTAGAAAGATATCTACACATGACAATATTTCTTTATAAAAACAACGTCATATTTATAATTATATTTTTTCGTTATTACAAAATATCAGCAATTACAACAATCGGAATTATTGCTAAAGACTGAGGGATGAAAAACTTTAAGGCTATTTAATATATTTATTATCTCGAAACATAATATAAAAGTTCAAAAATCACAAAAATTTTAGGTTTTTAAAGTAAACAAATGTAACTATATTCTTTAATATTAATTTCTTGCCTCTTATATTTTTTGAAATCTTAAGAAGGTTATGGTGGGTCTAAAACTGCAGGTATCACAATGTTCAATTGAAATTGTTAAGATTACTCTTTCTCCTAGTGACACAGGAGACAATTTAATAGATTAGTTGATAAAAAATACTAAAATATTAAACTGAATTAAACAGGAAGATATTTTTGTGTTTTATTATTTTACTCTTTGTTATGTGTTTATTATAATAAGCTAAATAATGCATATTTTTGCTTTATTTATTTTTTGTTGTTAAATATATGCCTTACATCCTCTGTCTACATACTATAAATGTCTGACTTTCTCCATATTTTCATATTATTACAGCGGAAACAATTATCGTCTGAAATTGTTTTAATTAAAAGGTGTTATAAGGAGTTCATAAATATTATTCAAATGTCATAAATCTGTGTCACCAATGAGCACTAACAAATACCTTTATTTTTACTAATAATAATTGTTTTTTTTTTAACTTTAAATTAAAAAAAATGGCCGTACAGATCTTCAAATCATAAATTCTGCTTTCGTATTTCTTCATCTCCATAAACTGTGGAATTTTTGCAAACGGTTCTTGTCTAATCAGCCTACTTTTCTTTAAAATTATTTTGTTTTATCTTTTACAGTTTAAATTTAACATTTTAGTGAGCCTATTTTTTATTTTCTTTTTCTTAAATTATCCCTGATCATATTTGCGAAGTTAAATTTAAAATGATTTCTCATACCTCTTAGCTGCGAAAACAGCATTAAAATTTTTTTGGAGGTAAATTACTTTATTTCTACTAAAACGATTAACAGTACTATCAACCTACCTTTATAAGAACAGGGCACAATCAAAAATACTGTAACGCAGGTTAATTCCAAAAAGTTATAAATAATACAACACAGTGTGTACTGTTTTTTAAAAAAACACTTACACCAAAAGTACGAAGTTAAACAAAGTCAAACAACACTACTTTGCGAACTCTTATAAAGTAAATCCTCTTCAGTCCACAATAACAATTCGTTAACTGACAGAATACACAGTAATTGTTTTTTCAAAATTATTTGATAATCATATCTACTGGTATTTTCCAATTTTGGTTGAATTAAGCATTTATTTTAACAAGAAAAAAGCTCTGTAGCATTTTAAAGTTCAAACAAATTCAGTTTATAAAGAACAATACTAACAGTAGTTGATAAAAATTTATTGAAGTCCGAAGAATAGTTCTGATTTTCTTAATGACACGAACAGTCACATAAGAGAGTAACCCGCAAGTTTTCTAACAATCAACCGCTAAGGATTTTTTTAACTATAAATATCCCACTAATTTTGTGTTTTAGTTTTAAAAATACACTTTATAACTTTGCTTAATAGTCACAATAAGTTTTTAAAAAAATTTCACGAACCGGCAATTTTTTTTCGTAATGATCCAGAAGAGTGGATAATTTTTTCCACTTTCCCGCCGTCTAAGCTGAGCTCACGGAGTACGTAAAAATGACGTCAAACAAAGCAAGAGAGTGCAAAAGGTATCGCTTGACGTACTGCAAGCGACTGTACCGGTCACTGAGTTGCGAGGTACTCTGTTATGCATGAAGAAAGACGTGGTACACCTGTTACGTTGGGTGGGGTTTATTTCGGTGCTTGAAGAGCTTTTTTAACCCCTCCAGAAGGAAGATACTTTATTTTAGTTCTGTTTAAAGGGACATGAACCTATAGAATCGGCGGGAAATGAAGGTAAAAGAATGTTATGTAATTTTGTGCATTGTAACATGTTTGGATGACCATTTAGATTTACTTTTTAAAAGTCGCTGTTACTTGGGTGTTAAAAAACGAACACTTAATTTTTGAACTTACTTGAAATAATTTTGACTACCTTAAATTTTTGATTATTTTGTTCTTTGATAGCAACAACCTCATATAGTTTGAATTATTTCAGTTCCTTCCTTGCAAACTTGCTTCCTGTAATTTTCTTGAAAGTCTAAATTGTATTGTATTATATAGCATTTGTGCAAAACTCGGTAGTTGTGCGCCAAGGGCAAACAGTTATGTGTCTCAAGTCTCTCTAAAAAACTACTACAGAGTGTCAGATATAAATAATTTCTGTCAGATTAAATATTCTCGAACATAAAACCTCAAAAAAGACGGCTTGGAGAAAGCCAGATTAAGAATTACACCTAACTGCACTTGGTTTTTCATTATTACCCTCAACTAGGCAATCTGATTAATAATCGATCAAATGACAACTATAATCTCGTCTTTTGAGACTTCTGAAGCATTGCAAGGATATGCCTTTTCCAAGAACTGTAAAGCGAACTCGGTATTTTTTTTAATATCGCCTATTTCTACCATATCTACTCTCTGATATTCGCACTACAAATAGCTGTTTTAAACATACATGAACCTGAATATGTTTTCTTTTCTTCTGTTTTGTTTTCTAATTTTTTCCTTTACGACTGCACTTCCTTATTTATCCCGGTTTTCCATTTTATCTCACTGAAAAATATTTAAAAAATATATTAAATTAAATAAAGTGAAGAAAAAAGAGCCAAATATTAGTCAGTTTCTGTTTTTCACTTTGTATTATAAAAAATTTGCGATATTTTCTGATACAGAAAAAAATGGTGATACACCTATTAGTTGGGTAGATTCTGAAAAAGTTATCTTAATCTTTCCACAACAAAGGCACGTTATGTTAGTTCCGTTTAAAGAGACTTGAACTTACAGAGTAGGTACTGGAAAATTGAGTAAAAACGGTTATGTAATTGTTTTCTCTTGTAGTATTGTAATATATATACGAGCATGATTTGTAATTATTTTTAAATTCTATTGAAGAATAGATAATCAATTACCTATACGGATATTATCGTGCTTTTCTCCTTCTAAATGCATGAAAATCAAATAATACTTAAAACAGATAGAAAGCAGAAAAGGCGGTTAGATAAAATAAGTTACTTTGGTGTTTTTATCTTTAGTATTATGTGGGTGTGGAGGTAACAAGTAGCCACATAAATAGTTACAGATATTTACAACATAAATAACTTTTTAGATGTAGTTTATCATGGAAACTTATTACATCATAAATATATTACTAGATGAAAATATCTACAAAATAATATATATTCTTTGTATAAAGGAAACAATGAAAAAGGGGGGGAACAAGAATAAATGCTTCATTTAAACAGATATAAAAGAAAAAATTGATTAATATTGACAAGATAGCAAATTCTGCTCTTTTATAAAACAAAATTATTTAAAAAAAAATTGTTTTAAATGCTTATGTTGTTGTTTTTTCTTCATTTTTTTTGGTCTAGAAGCTAAAAAATAATTTTTAACAATTTAATAATTCATTAATCATTAGTAGCTCCATTTAGTGTAGATATTGTTTTTTTTTGTGATTTTCCTGTTTTGATAAAAACTAATAGATTTTAAATAATAATACTACCAAAACGCCCAAATAAAATACCTAGTCTCCAGTGACTTTACCGGCCAATATAACAGGTAGTACTAGACAGGATATCAAATGATATGGCTTGATGACTCGGCATGACTAAAGACTTTTATGTGGGGCTATTGTTTTATTCTGTTTGTTGGTACTGCCATCTATCAGCCACTTTGCTTCACCCTGATATGCTATGTTTCTTAGTACCCAAAGGAAATTTTTAACAATTGATTTTAACATCAGTTTATAAGTTTAATTAATGTAAAGCTAAATCTGAATTCACTCTGACATAAAAAATAGAATTTTATTTATAATTATAAATAAATTCAGATGATTGGTGACAAAATTATTTTAGTAATAACTATTAATTAAACACATTAAGAATCCAGATAATTTAAATATAGATGAAACATGAATATCACGTTGGTTTTTAACAAACCTGCTTATTTTTTCGCCAACTTAACCACTGTATTCAATAAAATGCAAAACAACACAAACGGAATTGGATTCATATTTTGCTTGACGTTGGTAGGAAGTTAGCGGCTCTTCATTAGTTCTATGATCCGAGATAACAGCGAACATTTCTAACGGCAAAACGATAACGTATGCCCTTGGATAATCGATTTAAGAGAAATATTCTTGGGTGCACAATTTCTAGATAATATGCTTTACACTAACTAAAGGGCACATTTTATTAAACATTCCACTGGAAAATAAAAAACATATCCAGTAATCCAGTTACTAATCTACTGCTTGTTAAACTAGTAAACACATGTTATATATCTCGGAATACATACAGCAGTTTATAGTTGATATAGACTTCATTAAATACATTTTCCGTTGTTTTACGGTAAGTAAAAAATATATAAAAGAGGCAACACTAATACATTTTATTCAATATTAGTAACGTTACATGTTTATTTAAATGTAAAAAAAAACATACGCAAACAAACAATCATAATAGTGTGTTATCTATTATGTTGACTACTTGGTACTAAAGAGAAGTTTTAAGAAATGGTGAGCAAGTTCACTTTACAAAGCAAAGAGCTTTTTTTATAGCTCCGGACGATGATTACCAGTCAGCCGGTTTTATATTTTTGATTGTTAATTTGCTTATAAAATTTTTCTTTCGCCGTTATTAACACAGATTTCATAAATTTATTTTGGTTTGCTCGATCAGTGTGCTCTCTGATGCATAATCGGTTAAAAAAATCTTGATTTTAATAATAATATTGGTAACTGTACTCCTGTTCTTAGATGCATAAAATGACATAAATATTCATGTTCGTTTTTGGATAATATTGATTTAAAAATAAAGGTTAATTATAAAGAGGAATACAAATAAACAAAAATCATTAGGTAACCTTAAAAGATATTAGATATAAGAACTATATTTTACTTTCCATTTTGAAGAATATTTCTTAAGAATTTTTAAGTTTTTTACTTATTTTTGGTTCGTATCCCAATAAATTTGTTGGGAAATTAGATATATAATATAAGTCATATATTTTTATATCTTCATAGTTTTTCATTTTAAGCTGCTTTAAAGTTATTTTGATAGATTGGTTTAGATTCTGACATTCTCGTTGATATATATTCAAGAAGGGTAATCTCTATTCAAGTGGGGATGGGACCGATAAAAAAATATTTTAATGAAAAATTAAATACCATGAAGGACCCAAATATTTCATATTGATATAAACTATAAATAATGCATTTTAGGTGATTTTGATAGAGTTGTTTTTTTTACTTATTGCGTCAAAATTTTGATAGTTAAATTATCTGTCAATAGTGTTAAAATAAAAAGCTCACATATCTGGTATTATTTTGGAGGAAATAGAGAAAAATTGACGATTATGCCGAAATTCATCAAATGTTGATTCTTCATTTGCCTATCAATTTTCTAAGATGTTAAATTGTAACGTTAAAATAATATAATTTTTGGTAATAACAGAGGATTTTTTTTTACTTTTATAATATTTCGGGAACTTACATAACGAAGATCATATTCAATTCAAAATTTTCCAGGAAAAACTTCTTAAAAACTATTACTTACTACCCCTATCGCATATTTCTATTTATCCATCGATTTCACAGACAAATGCATCAATTATGGTCAAACGTATTCGATAATATTATCGTACGTCAAGACATCTCAGACCAGGAACGGAACCCGTAAAAGTATAAACATAAAATGGCTTCTAGTTCGTTTTTCAATTATATTTGGTTAATAAATCTTTTAAAATAAAAAGAAAACTGTTTGTCAATAGCTTTTTTACTTGTTGATCATGTATATCATTAGTATTTTTAGAGTGTACAGAAAAAACTATTTTATTATTTAGACGAACCCCTAATTGAAAAAAAATGCCCCAAACAAAGCACTTGATAATTTTTCTTTACGTTTTTAAAAATCATGTCAATATGACAATGATTTAGAGAAAAAAATTTTTGAAATATATTATGTGTATCGGTATCGACAAATAACTGAGGTTTATTTATTATAATTATTAAAACATTTAGACGACAAATCTTCACTAGACATACATGTGTTTCCTATGGAGATCTGCATGTATAACCGTAGTTAAAGAAATTGTACTCAGTCTAATATTCCGTTTACGGATTTTTAACATATTTTGGTGTTTAAAGTGTGAATTACCTGTACAATTTTAATGGCCACAGTCGTACGTAACCAGAAATAATAACTTTTTATGGTAAGTTGATCAAAATTTGCGTCATTTGTATTGCAACCCCAAAATTCCCCGTTTTGAACCTCCTGACAATATCGGGACGATATACATCTTATAAATTTTCAGTTAAACGAGTAATCGAGACTTCTAAGTTATTTTGCTCAATATGGCAGAATAGAATTTGTCGATTACACAATGAGCTAGACACGAAAGGAAAACTTACTGTTAAAGACTCATGTTTTTAATTAATTGATGCGACATTAAAAAATGAGAAAACTCTGGTCTAGGACATCGAGGTAGTTTTGTAGTTCCTATCAAAAATAATTTATAATTTCAAAAAATGGTTCAAAATAAATATTTTTGAAATTTGCTAAGGCCCAGTAAAATCTCTAGACCGTGCCGTGCTGTTCTGTTTTTCATTCTGAATATTTTACTAATTTATACACTACTAAAGCTATACTAGGTAAATAAGATTTTTACTCAGTTTGTGGTTTATACAAATTTGCGCAGGTACAAAATTTTTTATGCGTATTTAATTCAGCTGCTCAAAATATGTTATATTACTTTGATATTCGTTGCAAGTACATACGCTTTGGAATATACTGTCATATTATATCGGTAAAAGGTACAATTGGCATTACGTAAAATGCTATTAAAATAAGAATATGATTTACCCATACCTCAGCAGCTACAAACAGGCAAACGCGTGGAACAAAGCGTCGCGGCAAAACGAGGAAGGATAGCTACCGCCGGATCGTTAAAATGTGCATCGTTAAGTGTCTTAAGTAGATATTGTCTTATATGTACCAATAATAGTAAAAAACAGGCGCAGCATATCTGAGAAACTCGACGAGGTACATTTTAACGATCCGACGGTAGCCAGCCGGCTTCGTTTTTCGGAGATGTTTTGTTTCCCGTATTTGTCTGTCTTTCGCAACAGATATATTTTGTTTATCCATACCTGTAAAACTTTTTATTTTGCTTTACAAATGCATATAAAAAATATACAACAGCATTAAACATCTGGCAACTACTTTGAACTATGATTTGGCAAAGTGAAGTACCCTAAATATATATTAGATTAGCTTTTGAAGTGTCGGAACCAAAATTAGTAATTTGTATTTTATTGTATGGCCGACTATCGTCGAATAAAAAAAAGATATGTTTGTCACAATATTTTGTAGGTGTCAGACATTTTCGATAATCCCTAGATGAATATTCTATACCATCTAGAAATATGACATTACCTATTATTTTTTTTTAATGGAATAATCCACTTTTTATTGAATATTTCGATTCTGCTTAATAGCTTAAGATTTTTGCCTGTGGCATACCCCACAGTTTAGAAATCAAAATCATTAATAGAATGATTATGATATGAATGTTATGATACATAAAATTATCCAGTAAAAATGAGGGTATTCTTTTAAAAAATATTATCGATGCAGTCATATCTCTAAATTTGGATACTCAATATACAATCGGAAAAAGTTTCAAAATGCACATTTTAGTTAATGTGTTAAAATACTAACTAAACTACTTTATGTTAGTTTTTGTAGGTGCACTGTATATATAAATATTCAAAACTTATAATTTGTAAATGCTGGTTAAATTTTTAGTGAATTTTTCTTTTGATTAAGAAGACTGGGATGTTTTTAGAAGGGGTTACTTTCTTAATTGCCTGTTAAGGTCTTTCAATAAAATGTAAATGTCTTTAGCCACAAGAATTTGGTCTTTTATAATACACATTTTTACATTAAACTAATAGGTAGCTGAATTTAGATGGCTCTAATAATCCTGCTGAGTTTTGTAAGGAATTGTTTTCCAACTTTGATTACTTTTTTCATTTCACTTTTACCAGTCAGTCACAAATCCTGAACGAATAGCTACATATCTAATATTAAATATTTTTATTTGGCATACTAGGTAACTGTAAGCTATAACTATTATACATGATTGAAAAAGTGTGTTTGTCATGGACCTAATTAACTTAGCCTAGGTAAGGATTTTATACAAATGTGTTGAGAGAACTTAAGATATTTGAACTTAAGATATTTAATGAATATAAAACTTAAATCTAAATTAAACTTAGAATTAATTAAGGTTAATTTAAGCTAATCCTGGGGTACGGTATCCGAGGATATTAGAAGTCGGTGTCGGGCGTGGCGTGGGTTAATTTAAGCTAATTCGGCGGTAGGCGTTCCTGATGGTGTGGTTGGGGTTGTGTGTGGCTTTGTCCAAGAAATTGAGCTGGGCGTTGCTCATGATTTCCCGGATTGTCGGCATCTGGAGATCTCTGTGAAGCTGTGTGTTCCGTACGAACCATGGGGTTTCAGCGATGATGCGGAATGACTTGCTTTGGACGGTTTGGAGGGTAGATCTGTGTGAACTTGACATTTGGAACCATGCCGGGCTGGAGTAGATCAGACCAGATCTGATAGTCATTTTGTAAATTGTCAACTTGTTGCGAGTTAACAAATTACTGGTTTTGTTGGGAAATGAGTACAACTTGCCTAGGAGTTGGTTGGCTTTTTTGGCGAATGTGGCGACCTGGTTCGTCCATACTAGCCGCTTGTCGTAGTAGAAGGTCCAGGTACTGCTGTTGGACCATCAAAGTCTGGTGCCTTGAAGGATGAGGCTTGCTGGCATGGTGCTGCAAGACTTGGTGAGCAAGACTTGGTGAGCATAATAGCTTCAGTCTTTCCTGAGTTGATCTGGATTCTCCAATGTTCGAACCAGTGGACTAGCATGTTGAGCTGGCGTTGGAGGCAGCTGATGAGGTGGCTTTGGAGGCGGCTGATGATGATCCTGGTTGACTTGGTGGTAGTGGTGATGGCCGTGTTATCGACATACATACACAGAGAGATATGGTCTGACTTGGGAATGTCGGCGATGACGGTGTTGAATTAGTAGAGGGAGAGAATGGAGCCCTAGGGGACGCCGACTCGAATGGGCTTGATTTCGGATGTGGGCTGGTCAACTCGAACTTGGATTGTGCGGTCCAAGAGGACTAGTTGCGTGATATTTGTGAGATAGTCGTGACGGACAAATTTGAGGATAAGAACTTCGTGGCAAATTCGGTCAAACGCCTTGGAAACGCCAGGGAAGACAGCTGCTGCCTGATGTTTACGATTGAAGCTGTTAATAGCTTCATAAGTTAATAACTTGGTATATAAGGTTGGACAATGGAATTTTACCTTAATTAATTTATCGTCTACACGTAGTTTTCGCGTAAGCTACTCACTATATTCTATGCGGCGAAATTATTTTAAATCTCATACTCAATTTACAACTTTCCTGATGAGTTTACTATACAAATACTACATACTTTTATCTAATTTTGCATAAAGTGGCCAAATTGCTTTTAAAAAATTGACAGCTATTAAAATTGATCAGTTACGAAGTCAATATACATAGAAATAGAGATTTACATCAATAGCATTATTCGTTGAAGTTTCAAAAATGTATGACGGTCAATATTTAATTTTATTAATTCCTGCTATACAAGATTTTAAGTGGTCAAATATGGTTTGTGTTTAAAGTGTTCCCAATAAGAAAGCCAGATTTGTTATATAAAAAATTGACAGCTATTAAAATTTGACAGTTAGAGAGAGAACTTAGATCTTTGCCCCCCTCGGTAGTATTTAGTTTTTCCATTTCAAAAATTTACAGTTTTAAATTCTTTCACAGTCGTTTCTGAGACATATGGTTCCAAAATAATTAAATAGATTTTACATCTTAAGTATCCCACTCTCGGGAGAATTAAGCAGTCGCCTAGGGGCCCGTTTTCAAGTCTAAAAGCCAGGAAATATCGTCAGAGTTCTGTCAGGAATAAAATTTTAGGTTAAAATTTTCTAAAATTTACTTTTATACTACTAGAAATATGAAAAATTGGAAAATAGAGTTCTTCCAATTTTGTGTGAGCTGTATGAGACTGCTTACGGGTCCTTGTCTTTATATGCTTGCCTTGGCAAAAGTTTATTGATAAAAAAATTTATTTTGAGAGATTTGTATAAAACTTGTCTCAGTTAAATGTAGAGTAATTTACAAAATGTATATACACTGATAAGCAAATATATTGAACAAGTTAGATCTGAACTAACCTGTACACACCTAATATCAAGTAAGTAGGACAATGACTTATATGTTCTGATTTTAATTTTTGATACTTTGCTATAATTTTTTTTTGAAAATTGTCGTCAAAAGTTGATCATGCTTAATGTTTTAAACACTACAGTCTACACAAAATTTCGTTTCATTTTAACCAAACGCCTGTTTACTGGAGATGTCGCTTTCAGTCACGTGTTAATCTAGTACAAAAAAATTAATAGGGTCATGAGAAAAATGTCGTTGATATCAAAAATATCGTCAGCCTGCATTACAATCATTTCACCCCACCACATATCGATCCTATCTCCGAAAAAGCATTATTCACCTTAACCAATTTTAATATAAAACATACTTCCAGATTAACTTTAGGAAAATTAAAATATATTTTGTCTATTAATAATCTACAGTAACTACATTACAGAGTTTTCAATGATTTCTGTTTTAATCATGATTTAAATGCCATTTATAATATATATAAAAATGCAATGTCTCTCTATCTGTCTGTCTATCCGTTAGTGCGCTTATCACTCGAGAACCACTTATCCGATTTAAGTGCTTTTTTTTTTTTAAAACATACATATGTTCTTTGACCAGATTATAGGATATATTTTGTTACATTCGGTAACATAAGGAATAAGCTGTGATAATAGTGAATCAAGTCGGAAAAAAGTTTGCCGCTAGCGCGTTCTTTTGCAATACACTGCCTGTACTATTAAATATAGATCAATATCACGTAGTAAAGAATATAATGTATATAAAATACAACGTCTCTCTGTCTGTCTGTCCGTTAGTGCGCTTATGACTTGGGAACCAGTTATCCGATTTATATGTTTTTTTTTAATTCATACATTTGTTGTCTGGCCAGGTGATCTATAATCTTCTAAAATATATAAAAAAAGGCAACGTCTCTTTGTCTGTCTGTCTGTCCGTCTGTTAGTGAGCTTATCACCCAAGAACCACTTATCCAATTTACGTGCTTTTTTTTTCTAAACATACGTATGTACTCTGGCCAGGTGATGGGATATATTTTATTACGTTCGGTAACTTAAGGAATAAGCTGTGACGATAATAGTGAATCAAGTCAGAACAAATTTTGCCGCTAGCGCGTTCTCTTGTAATACACTGCCTAAACTATTAAATAGGGATGAATATCATGTAGTAAAGAATATAATATATATATATATATATATATATATATATATATATATATATATATATATATAAATATATATAAATATATATATATATATATATATATATATATATATATATATACATATCTATATATATATATATATATATATATATATATATATATATATATATATATACATATATATATATATATATATATATATATATATATATATATATATATATATATATATATATATACATATATATTTATATATATATATATATATAAATATATATATATATATATATATATATATATATATATATATATATATATATTATATATATATATATATATATATATATATATATATATATATATATATATATATATATATATATATATATATATATATATATATATATAAAATATATATATATATATATATATATATATATATATATATATATATATATATATATATATATATATATATATATATAATACAACGGCTCTGTATGTCTGTCCGTTAGTGCGCTTATGACTTGAGAACCACTTTTCCGATTTATATGTTTTTTTTTTAATTCATACATTTGTTCTCTAGCCAGGTTATCTATAATCTTCTATAATATATATAAAATGCAACGTCTCTCTGTCTGTCTGTCTGTTTGTCCGTTAGTGCACTCGAGAACCGCTTATCCGATTTACGTTTTTTTTTTCGTAATTCATACATTCGTTTTCTGGCTAGATTATCTATAATCTTCTATAATATATATAAAATGCAACGTCTCTCTGTCTCTCTGTTTGTCTGTCTGTCTATTGGTCCGTTAGTGCGCTTATCACTCAAGAACCACTTATCCGATTCTTTCTTCGTTCTTTTTTTTAGATATATGCATATATTCTCTGGCCAGGTTATAGGATATATTTTATTACGATAAGTAATGTAAGAGATAAGCAGTGACGATAATAGTGAATCAAGTCGGAAAAAAGTTTGCCGCTAGCGCACTCTCTTGCAATACACTGCCTAAACCGTTAAATATGGAACAATATCATGTAACAAAAAATAGAATATATATATATATATATATATATATATATATATATAATGCAGCTTCTTTCTGTCTGATTGTCTGTCCGTTAGTGCGCTTATCATTCGAGAACCACTTATTCGATTTAAATGTTTTTTTTTTAATTCTTATACTAATATTTATCAAAAAAAAATCCATAATATATAAAAAGCAACGTCTCTCTGTCTGTATATCTGTCCGTTAGTGCGCTTAGCACTCAAGAACCACTTATCCGATTTAGGTGTTTTTTTATAAAATACATATGTTCTCGGGCCAGGTTATAAGATATATTTTATTACGTTAGGTAACATAAGGAATAAGCAGTGATGATATTAGTGAATCAAATCCACGCGAGTGGAGCCGCGAGCACGGCTAGTTATAACATAATTGTAGATTAGTCTTAAGGATCTCGAATATTATTGTAACTCTGCTCAAATTTTTAGCTAGATTAACACATAAAATACCGAAAAAAATAACGCATTACATTATTAAAGGCAAACCAAGAAACATCTAGTTTCTCAATCAGTGATTAGAGTACAGAGATGTAAATCAGTATTGTTTCTGAAAGTTCGATGTGCCAAATCAATCGATGTTCAAAATTACGCTACATTGTCTGCTCCAAACGGTAAAAAATATCGCAAATTTTCGTATCTTTTTCACATCTGCTGGTTGATTTAAAGTATCATAAAACATTTTAACTCTTTATATATATTAACAGCTAATAGTGCTTAACGCTAGTATAAATCGTTGTTCTTACTTCAAGCCGATAGAGAGATTTTTTTAAAAAGGGTGGTCAAAAACTATATTTCTAAACTTTTGAAAGTGGACGTCGAAAAACTATTATAGGTACCTTTAGCCAAGGTAAAGGTTAAAGGATAATTTTAACGAAGTTCCGAAGAAAGTTTCTGTTTCTAGGTCTCACATTTCCGCTACTAACGCAAAATCAGTGAAGGAATCTGGTTCGCAATTTAGCAGTTTTATTGTTAATCCAAGTAATTTCACACCAAATAATTTACCACAGTTTTTACCACTAGAACTAAATTAATTTTATATTACAAAAGTCAAAAAATAAAACAATTTTCGGTCAAGTAGTGATCAAATTCCCACCAATATTCAAATTTCTTACGTCACTCGTATACAGTAATTTTTATCCTATTGGCCCCGATTCTTTATTCAAACAAACAAATATTTAGCCTCGTTAGCTGTGCTTTATGACACGCCCGGACGGTACGATCAGTCGCGCTGATTGGTTGCGCACTTTTACCTCCTCCTTTCGGCAGTACCGGTACCGCTTGCGAGTAGAATTCGGCGGTACAGAGCAAGGGTCAACGCGTGGAGACGCGACACTTTAGCGACGTGGTTATATTGATTTTCAAGGTAAAAATGATGATGCCATGGAGCGCCTTGATTTGCCAGATATAATTTTAAATTATATATTATTTCTATTTGTTAATTGTCTTATAACCTTTTATTTTTGTTTAATAATTTTTTAAATAAGCTGTGACAAATGCTTGATTACTGCCGAGAATGAAGAGGTTTAATTTCATGTAAAAAGTTGTAGAAACGAGATAGTCAGATAAACCAGCGAAGTGGCAACGGTTTACAGTTTTTGCCGGCGTTTTCCTCTCGTCACTGTTCTTAAAAATATTCGCATGTACAAACATAACTAGTAATACAGTTAATACTTATCGCAAGGGGTAGCTAAATAATTTAATTGTGACATTAGACAATATAATACTGTAAAGCTCAACTTATCTTTGTTTCCTTCGCATTTGTGTACATACGAGTACATATAACAGCTCAGTCATATAAATTATGCTTAATTGTTTACCCTATCCACTTCTGTACGAGAAACTATGTAAAAAAGTAAAAAAATTAATGTTTGAAATTAGGAGATCTCCAAGTCCAAAAAAGAAAATTATTATTAACTGACAAATGTTAAATGGAAGGAGAGCCATTACAAATATAATTAGTATCACAGAATATATAGCTGACGCTAGAGTTAGTTTTATATTCTGTGCTACTGTGTTTTACTTACAGGGTAACAATTTCCATCACTTGTTTAATCCTTTTAAATTGGTAGTTTTAGCTACCTACAACTAACCTTTATTATCAAAACGTTATTGCTATTTCTACGAATGGAATAATGTTTTATTACTGATCTTTTTCTTTAATTTTCTATTTAAGCTATACTTTACATCCAAAAATAGTACTTCATAATAAACCACTTTTTATAGATCAGTATAGATAAGGAAAAACTAAAGCTGTATAAAATTAAAAGAAAAAATGGTAATTACTAACACAAGTTTCTATAAACTTTAAAGGTGAAATTTGGAAAATTGAAGCGAAAAAAAACGAGGTGTAGGAGCGAAGACTTTATAAATCCTAGGCCGTCTGAAAATGTCTGAACTAACCTGATCTAACTTGACACATAGATGGCGTTAGAAACTGTGAAACTATAATTGTATTGGAAAATACCATCCTTTATATAAACACGTGTAAA
This sequence comes from Pachyrhynchus sulphureomaculatus, assembly GCA_019049505.1. Classification (NCBI taxonomy): domain Eukaryota; kingdom Metazoa; phylum Arthropoda; class Insecta; order Coleoptera; family Curculionidae; genus Pachyrhynchus; species Pachyrhynchus sulphureomaculatus. The sequence continues at coordinate 68,520,184 of CM032453.1, read as the reverse complement.
ATTTTATTCCGATCTGTCACTGATTTTTTTAAAATAGGAAAAACTGAATATCATGCAGTGACTAAATTCGTTGTTTTGGATGGTTTAACACCAACAGAAATTCATCCGAAATTGTTTAAAAGTGTATGAGGATGCATCAACTTTACTTTCCACTGTGAAAAAATGGGCTGCTCTTCTTAAATCTGGTCGTACAAGCCTCGAAGATGATCCACGCGAAGGTCGTACAAACACTGCTACAACATAACAAATCATTCAACAAGTCCATGATATAGTGTTAGATGATCAATGAGTGAAAATACCTGAAATTGGCTCCCTCTGACAATTATCTGTTTCCAAACCTGAAAAAATTCCTGGCTGGAAAGCGTTTTATATCAAATGACAAAGCTATTGCAGCCGTAGATAGGTATTTTGCAGACCTTCCGGAATCACACTTTGATATGTTGATTGAATTATTAGAAAAACGTTAGAATAAATGTATTGAAGTTTCAGCAGGTTATATTGAAAACTAGAACATATTTCACGTTAAAAAATATTTTCTTTTATTGTTGGCCCTAGAACTTTTCAGTCAGTCCACGTATTTCCAATTTGTTTTGTTGTAAAACTAGGTAAGCCTAAGCTACCTAACTACTGTTACATAAGATGCAGTAACATGGGAAGATAATATGGGTCTTAATATATCAACATGTCAGTAACCTAATTAACTTGTCCTAGGTGAGGATTTTATATAAATGAGATACAAAAACTTACAATATCTCAAACTTAAGATATTTGAACTTAGTGTATGGAACCTAAAATATTTAAGAACATGACTATTACTTAAAACTAAACCTGGTTTAATTTTCAACGTTAGGGGTCCTAGGGTAGGGGTCTGAGGGTTTTGGATAGCGAGTAATGTGAGGTTGGGGTGATGGGTGGCTTTGTCTAGGAATCGGAGCTAAGCGTTGTTCATGAATTCCCGGATGGTGGCATCTGGAAGGCACTGTGGATTTAAACGTTGCGGACGAACCATGGAACATTTGCGATGATGCAGAGGCCTTTGTTTTGGACATCCGTAGTCGGATATAAGTCTCCCCAAGTTATCGCCACTGAGCTCTATTGTTTGCCCTTTGCATCGTGCAGTCGTGTTCCGCTAATCTTTTTATGTCGTCCGTCCATCTTGTCTGTGGTCTACCTCTGCATCTTTCATGTTTTCTAGGCCTCTATTCAACCACACAGGATGCCCATCTGTAATCATTCATCCTTGCGATACGCTCAGCCTAATTCCACCTTAATATACATATCGGTTATATCTAGCACACGTGCTGCAGGGAAGGAGTCCCTAAAGCGCTACAGGAGCGACACGTGTGCGGAAAAAAAAAAACAATTCACGTTGTTCTTGAATCGCTGTAAATTGTACTCGGTGGGAAACACAGTCCTGGGCAAATTATTCCAAAGGAATGATGTTCTCGATATAAAAGACTGCTTGAAAAGCATTGTACGAGGAGTAACAAGCTGAACCTCATACGGATGTGAAGTATTAGCGCTACCTGAGCGGAGCAACATGCACCGCTCTGGGAGGAATTAAGCGTGCCACATCCTTCGAACACTTTCCATGAAAATACTTGTAGAATAGGCTCGAGTCGCCAACCGTTCTTCGATGTTCCAGCGAATCAAGGCCGCCGGTCAGCCGAACAGCTCTTCTCTGAATAGAATCCAACAAATGCAGTGTATGTTTGGGAGCGGAGCCCCAAACATGGGAGCAGTATTCCATAGTTGGTCGAATTTGAGCTTTGTAAAGAATTAACAGTTGTTGTAGAGTGTAAAGCTTTCTCTTTCGAAATAATATTCCCGACTTGTGAGAAGCTCTCCTGGCTATGCTTGCAACATGCTCATGCCAGGACATATTTGCTCCCAAATTAACGCCCAACAAATTGAGTGACGATGTTAGAGGAATGGAGTGCACCGACATAACAATGTCGGGTTCAGCAACGTTAAGTTTTTTAGAAAAAAACTGCCGCCTGGGTTTTTGTAGCGTTAAATTCCACTTGGTTACTGTCACCCAAGATAAAATTTCTTCCAGGTCTTTGTTAAGTTGAATGACTTCGTGCTGTCTGCGGATATTCGTCTGAGTAGCCGATGTCCGAGCGTTCAAAGTGAATGAAGAGATAAGCGTACTGTCATCTGCAAAGCTGTAGATTGGATTCTTGGTCTTTTCCAGCAGATCGTTAATGTAAATCAGAAAAAGAGTAGGAGACAGTATGGAGCCTTGAGGTACACCGGCGTTGATAGTGAAGGTGTTAGAAAGAAATCCGTCGACTGCCACTCGTAAAGAACGCTCTCTGAGTCCATCGTTCTCTGAGGAAACATGAGAGCCACAAACAGAACTTTTCACACATATCATAAGAGCGTAGCTTAGCCAACAGCCATCGTGTCAAACACGGTCGAATGCCTTGGATATGTCAAGAGCAACCGCTCGAGATTCTCCAAAGTGTTCAATTGCGTTGTTCCAAACGTGTGTTACATAAGTCAGAAGATCTCCTGTTGATCTATTTTTACGAAAGCTATATTGATGATCGCTAATAATGTTGAATCCTTCAAGATATTTTAGAAGATGCTGATTGATAGCCTTTTCCATGACTTTCGATATTATTGAAAGCAGTGTGATTGGTCGGTAGTTATTTGGCAAGGTCTTCTTGCCTTTTTTAGGTATCGGCTGAACTGTGCCACATTTCCAGCAGGAAGGAAATATTCCCTTTCTGTAGGATAGGTTGAAAAGTCTACAGAAAACTGGTGTTAGTTTCCTCGCACAGTTTTTGAGAACTATGGCAGGTATTCCGTCAGCGCCAGAAGCTTTTTTGGTGTCTAGCTCCATTAAAATATGTTTTATGATACGCTGTGTGAAGATAATATCATGCATCCTTGACTAGACTATGGGAATAGTAGGTGGTGTTTTTTCCTTGGAAATCGACAGTAGAATGTGAAACAAAGAGTTCAGCCAACAAGTTCGCTTTCTCAACAGGTGTTGTTGCGTCTGGCCCTGTGAGTGGTGGTATGGTGGATTTGGTGAAATTTTGACTGACTACCTTAGCGACTGACAAAAAGGACCTGGAATTGTTGGGACAAGCGAGAAGTTTGTTTCTAATTCGTTGATTGTGTGCCTCCTTGGTTTCGTCGATAATTTCTTTGCATCTGTTCCTGGCACGAACAAAGGTGTTACGGTTTATGGTGTTAGGATTTTCACGCCATTGTCGGTAGGCAAGATGTTTAGAAGCAACAGCTTCTTTGCATTTTCGGTCAAACCAAGGCTTGTCGTTGGAAGGGCATTTCTTCGAAAAAGGGATGTAAGCCTCCATACCGGCCAAAATAACATCGGAAACCTCCCTGGCGCAGTCAGATGGGTCGTGGGATCGAAAACAAACGTCTAACCAAGGGAAAGTTCGAAAATATTCCATGGGATCTTTCCATTTAGCAGATTTGTAGTGCCAAATCTTGCGCGGTTTAGGCGCCTCTCTGTCTCTGATTGATAGGATACTCGATGTCGAAAGTAGTTTATGGTCAGAAGAACCTAACGGCGGGTTTACGCTGACCGTGTAAATCTCTGGATTGGTGGTTAAAAACAGATCAAGAAGACTGGCGAACTCCCTGTCTCGATCAGGGATCCGTGTTGGTTCGTCAATAAGCTGAGTTAAACCACAATTGATTGAAAATGATTCGGCTTCACGACCTTGCTCGTCGGTAGTATTTGAATATTTAAGCCAGTTGAAGTTGTGTACATTAAAGTCACCCAGGATGGCAATTTCGGCATTTGGATAGTTAATTTGTAAATGATCGATGGTGTCTGCAAGAGAAGCAAAAAGGTTTCTAAAGTTAGTATCACTTGGTGGTCGATAGAGGATACAGATGAACCTTGTAGTTTGTTGAGTCGTTATTTTTAACCACATAACATCAAAGTTTGGGGGTTCCAGAGCCTCTTCTCGTTGGCAAGAGAGGTCGCTTCTGACAAAAAGACAGATTCCAAAGTTACGCCTAAATCGGGAATAGAAATCGTATCCAGGAAAAAGATAATTGACTGTGCTGGTCGATGAACTGACCTTGGTTTTACAGAGAGTGAGTACATGAGGTTTATTTGATTGCAGGTGTTGCTGCACGGAATTTATGTTCGAGTTTAAACCTCGCATGTTGCAAAACTCCACTTTAAAATTTTGATCTCTGCATGTCGACGCACCTGAATCAGCCCCCACCCGGAGATCGGAAAAGGAGGCTATTTTACCTCCGGAATTTTTTGTATCCAGGTGCATCATCATGCTATTTGGTCTCACAGTCCGGGACATCGGCACCGCCACGAAACGTTAAGCAACTTCACGCAGCCTAAGCCGATGCGTTGGTATC